>CM029471.1:38186208-39386208 GCA_017140325.1 Eucalyptus leucophloia subsp. euroa
TTATCTGCGAGTTTAAACTATTAGGTGATGATAGGACATGCGAGTCTGATCAGCATCGTGTTCGTGAGCATGTGAGACTATGGATATACTTTGTTGAATTTCTCCTTTCCCTGAAAAGTTGAGTGACTGGAGTCTCTGTTAAACATTCCATAATCACTTTCAATTGCAACTAGCCAGGGCAAGGAAAACAGTGGGTATAAGAGGGCGAAACAAAGATTTGACTCTGTAGCGTCTGTGCTCAAATCATAAGTAGACGGCACTGTCACTCTCGGTAAGGTTGGCCAACCTGCACCCTTCCTTACCCGTCACTCATGAAAACTTCAATTATCTCACTTCGACAAGCTTTAATGGCCGCTTACCACTCCATTTACTCAGTTCTTTTCACTTCACTCCATCATTGAACTGACAGAAGACAAATTCAGTGCTCCAACATTTCGCTCCAATGTATCCAGAAGAACCTTCACCCCAGAAAATTTCTCTAATATCCCCTGTACATATAAAGAAAAAAAAAAAACTTCTGCGCCAAGAAGAAAACAAAGTTGCACCCCCCCCCGGCCAAAAAAAAAATCTGATGGCGGCCTCTGGAGTTCATGGACGCGTCCACAAATATTGGAGACAATGTTTTAAGTCTTGTCGTTCGCAAATAGCCACTCGTTGCAAGGGAAGGAGTGCAGGTTGTGAGATTGTGCTAATTTAGGTGAAATTGTCAATCGGAGAGGATAACACTGATTGGATTGGTCCCTTTCAAAGATTCCAGGAGAGGCTCTCTTCCACCACAGAAGGTGCCCACTATATACAAAACTACACGATACAGGCTCTTTTTTTCCAGTCAATCGAACATGACAGCCTACCAAATATGCCTGTGAGTTATCCACCTCAGCGTGCCCCCAGTAGAAGTCAGCACGTCGAGTATCATCAGTAGGCACTAAAGGAGCTGTGCAATCTCGTCACCCCGTATCAGCCCAATCCTTCAGTGCCAATTCACAAGCACTAAGAGCCTCCATCTCCACTGTTAAAGGATGAAACTTCATGCTGCTCGAATAGGTTGTCACTTAGTTGCTTACGAAGCTAGGACAAAATATCAACAGGTACTTTTTCTTTAGTGAGTGGCTGGGACTGGTGTAGTTTGGCCTTTTGTGGACCGCAATTACCCACATCTTGGTTCCCACAGGTCTTGATACAGGAACAGGGACAGGTGCGTCGCTTTGTCGATTTGTCATTTGTCATGTGAGAGGCACTTTAGGAAAGCCTTATTCAAGTCGCGTTACGTTTTGAGCATTCGCTTTTTTAATAAAAGAATGTACACATTTTCCTCATCATTTGTCAAATTACAAATAAAGCACTAATGACTACTTGCAATCGAATGAAGTGTTATTATCATAAATTTGAGTTATCCTCGGCTATTCCAAAAGCATATATTGGGACAACCCGAGAGTCCTGGATAATCATCAACCAAGACATTTAATCGGTTCGTGTCTGCCATACACCAAAAGAAAGCCGCAGCGAAACTACGGATCCATCATTAATCAAAGTGTATCTCTGAGTTTCTAAAAACCGTGTTCGTCGACACTACCGTTTTGTGGATAGACTCATCATGCGTGATCATGATGTAGGACGCAGAACAGGCAAACCGATGCATCGAGACAATATACCTTACAGGAACTTATTAAACAACAATGGTACACGCGACATATTTCTCGCCTACCAAGAACTGTTTCTTTCAAGGCCTGCTTTTCCCTTTCTAGACATTGATCAAGTTCCTGAAGTTTGATGTAATAAAAATCTTGGAAGGATGGTTACCATAGAATTACATTACCGGAACTACTAGAACGCGTTGTCCCTGTTTGGTTCCGATATAGGGATGCCTATACCTCAGGGAGTCCCGTGCCAGGTGCGAGGCAGATCTCCCATTCCTATACCCGTGACTTAGGAGAAACGGACCAATCTCCACCATGCGGTCACCGCCATCTGAGAGATATAAACCACTTGGGCCTGGAAGAAATTTGGGCTGAGTTCAAACACCGGTTTCTTAGTAAGGTCAGTGAGAACAGAATTGCACCTCCATTTGATGGGCAAAGGCCGAGAAAACCTAGGAAAATAAAAACCTCAGGATATGTTTTCAACACAGACAATGAACTCCCTAGGACTCGAGTCTGATTACTACTAACGGGAGGACTGGACTTGACAAGTAGCACACAACTTCTTGCACGAACTTGAGCGGTACAACAATGGAGGCAACATTGGATGTGACAATGGTTGGCTGATGAAATTGACAGCAATACTCAACCTCCGAAGAATGAACAGAACAGCTTGAAGCGGAAGGTTCGCAATTGTGTTGTTCAAAGGCTCAGGGTGGATCTCAGAAGGAGATGCTGGGAATCAAAAGGTACACTGGAAAATAATAAGGTTTTTCTTGTACGAGGACACGCCACATCATTAGAACTCCATGCCTTGCCTAGCGTTAACATTCACGATACCCCAAAATCTCCCCATTAGAGGAGTTTCTCACCCGACCGCTAGTACCATCACTGTCCGCGCTTACAGAATATATATTCCTAAATACTAGAAAACCTCACATCCTCAAGCTCAAAAAACCTTATAGATTTCACCCCCTCGATTCCCCTATATCAAATACAAAACATACCACATTTCCATTACCACATTGCCAACTTGCAAAATGGGGCCACAACTAACTCTCCTTAACTAGCTAATGACTCAGCACAAACGTTCCACTATACAGAATAACTGCAGCGACCGGGAAACAGGGCACGGAATTAGAAAAAAAAAAAAAAAGACTGGGAAACAGAGTAGAACACAATATCTAAGTCAAATTTGTGCTGGCCCTTTCTTCCATTTCCAAATTGCCAACATCGCAACCAAATATTTTCAAAGCATAATGAAAGCATTGCAACCAATCTTTATTCACTGCATGCAATAGCCAGTAGGCAGGAGTCACATCTTCCTAAAGCAGAAACAAGATTTACAAGCTTCAAGAGGTAAGCCAAACAAACAAGGATGGCAACCACATCTACCAAATCCATCCAGCAACTGTAATAAAGGACAAAGAAGCAGAGTTCTCGAATCCAGTATACATACTGTAATGACATATCTACTGTCTCTGTGAATAGCCAATGAAGGGAGGCAATATAGTCCTTTGTGTGGCCATTACAGCATGATTTAGCCAAAAAGATCAACTATCCACATCTAATCAAACTGAACCATAATGGCCAAGAAAAACGGCAGTAAAAATGAGCTTTGCCAAGCAAGATCTTTGAAAATTGACTCAAAAACCCATTATATTGAACATTAAACTGATGAAATGTGAATGATGCATGCTATGAACGCTCTAGAGTGTGGCTCTAAGTAATACCACACAATGAGCAAGTATACAAAATGAGTACTGAGAGAGGTAAAGACCAAACTCTACTGACAATTGTAACAATGCAATGCTTTTGGATACCCCAAGTTTTGGTGGGAGGAAGAACACAGAGAAAATGTAAGACGATCAGAAAAATGCAGACTTGATTCTGGCCAAAACTGCCGACTCTGAAGGCATGCCTCTATCACCATCTCTCCAGTAACAAGAAACCACATCTGCCCACCATGATAAACAATTTCGCAGAACCAAATGCAGTCTCGGATGCCTTCCTCCCCAACCATTTAAACTGTTTTCCTTCCTCGGTAAATGTCCATAAATATCTGCCAGAGTTAGCAGGATAGATATGTAGGTCATCACCGGCCATCTTCCTCCAACAGAAAGGAAAATAATAAAATTAGCCTCAACTTAATTTGAAAGAAAAAGGCATCGGATTGTTGCTGACATGACGCGACAATGGCGAAATAACCCATATCTTTGAACCCAAAAATGGTGATGACCTGACTCTATGGAATGCAATGCCAGACCCCAACTCAACACACCAAATGCATGAAGGACTAAGGAATGCATGGACTATCAGCGGCCTCAAATAGAAATGGCCCGACTGATAGCCAACTTGGCCCATTCGGCAGATTCCTTGATCATATGATCATCTGAGGATAAGCATTCGTTTAAAAGTCTTTGCTTGATATGGACTGCTGAATCAAGTGACCGGCATTGCTACCCAGAGTATCTGCTAGATCTCCAAGGACCCCAATACCTGTCTTGGTCACCACGTTATCCCTGAGAAGAAACAGATAAGTCAGAAACAAATGTAAAGAATATCAAAACCCGAGAGATGAGACAAGAACTAGTTAGAGCACTCACATTTCCTTTTCCATGTACAGACTATCCAAAAACTGAAGAATATGAGGAGCACAAGGCATCAATAGTTGGGTCTTTGAGCCCTTGAATCCTTGAAAGATTCCTGAAATGTATGCCTCCAATATTCCATTTCAGGGAATTAGTATACTCGGTCATATCATCATCCGCACTAGACGTGTGGAGTCGATACATTCTGCGGCACTTTTGCAGCATGGGCATAGCATAAATCAAGTACTTCTCAAAAGTTCTCCAATTGCCAAAGCTATGTCACCAGCATGAGAAGATGGAGGCTTCACAGACCGATGCAGTTGATTGCTTGAAGTCTTTCAGCAGTTGTGTCATTATCCCATCACAATATGGCAAGATTTTATCCTCCAGAGCCCTACATAAATCTCCTGCAACACCAACTGTGATAGCACAAACCTGCAATCCTCAAAATTCTGAAGACCCATTTCAAGATACCGATAAAATTCTGACATGTATTTGTCAAAACCAGAGCCCGAGCATGTACGCAAGTGCCCCAATAGCATGGCTTCCTCATGAGCAGTGGCGCTCTTACAAGAAAATACTCTCAAGAAGAGCCCCATCATCTGGATCAGCGTACTGCAAAAGACATACTTTGTTGCCTCAGATGACCCCAGTTTCTGTATAATGACCTGCAGCAACCACAGAAGACCTTGCAACTCATTTGCTTCTCCCTCTCATCAGTTGAAAGCTTCTGGGCTTCAGAGTCTGGTGAAGCTCCCATCATAATGTGGGGAACAAGTTGCATCACCATTGAGGAGACGTGTCATCTGTGGAACACCGTACCACTTCATTTAGAGTTTCGTAAGCTGCAGTGCGAGGCGTGATTCTCCAGCATCCTCTCTATGCGAGTGACGGCATAAAGTGCCTGCAAAATATCCTGGAAAAAAGGAGTCAGTGGAGATGGTGAGGGTCCCATGTCCATACCCTGCGCCTAAAGAAATATAAAGCCCCACAAGCTTTTTCAGCAACATTGGGGACGTCTTTCATGCTTTGCAAAAGAACTGTTACAATCTGTTGACAGTTTGCTGAGTAATTATAGGAGTCTCTAACATTGAGCCGTGAAGAAACTCAAACATTCTACTCAAGAGTCCACGCAGTGGTGTCCTTCACATGATTACTTGATCCTTCATCAAAGCACTCAGCATGAAGTTTAGGGCAACATTAACAAGAGGCACAAGCTTCTCTGGAGATGGACCCTAGAATAGAGCCAAAAGCATAAGTGGCCGCACTCTCTTTGTCTCCAGTCGGGTTTTGTAATATTTCAACTCGATAAATGGCATAACTAGCGGGACGATGTCATCTCCAACCGTTACGTGCAACCAAACCCAAACATGTCCACTCCAGCCATTGCGATGTTCCAAGTTCCTTCGTCCTGATCTTGATCCTCCTGCTTAAGAAGTGTTTCTAACAGCAGTGGAATGAGTACAGGGAGAGCCTGTTTGATGAAATAGAAGCAAGGAACTTCAGAATCCCCAGTAAAATCATTGCCGTACTCTTCTAAGATATCAATCTCCTCATCGCATGGAACTCCAGAATTCAATGGCCTGAAGTGCAACAGGCTCCTCATCTTCCTTGACCGCTTTAGCAGTGATGCTGAAAATGTCATGAATGTAAGGAGCCAATTTCTCATAGTATGTTGAAGAAATGGCTACCAAACATTCAAAAGCAGCCTGTCTAATCTTAACCTCAGGAGAGAGAAGTAGCCTCACAAACAACTCTCATAATGTAGTCGTTCCATATCATTGGAAAAATTTGCTTGAGCAAAGCCCAGCGCATTATAGAGAGCCCGAGTAGCAGCAAGTCTGACATCATTGTTCGCCGATGAATTCATACCCTGAACAACAGCTGTAAGTATCTGATTTACATGATTTTGTTCCACAGCTTCAGGGGAAACTATCTTCGCAAATATATCCAGCGTCTCGAGTGTGGCCTGCTTGGTATGTGCTGGAAGCTGCTGAATATTTGTTAACAGAGTACCAATCAGTTCTGGCCACTCTTTCTGTGGCAACTCTATACCTGCCAATTTTGCAATAACATGTGAAGCAGTAGAGCGAGCATCATGAGAAGGAGAGGAGAGTGTCTTTATCAAGCAGTTTTTAATTTGGGCCCTTCACTGCAGCATCCAAAGCCAACCAGCGCTGTACAAGCTCGTACTCCTGTGCTGTTTCTTTGGCATCCAAGGCGTTCTAAGGATTAAACCAGCCAGTTTACGACTTTCAGCAGGCTTTCTTCATTAGCCAACTCACCAGCCAGAGAAAGGAAGAACCCTGGGAGGTTTTGCTCACCCCTGAAATTGTTTCAAGTTGTCCTCAGCATGCTTGCGCACACCTCCATCTATGGATTGTGCATTCAAGAGAATCTGCGTGACTTCCATCGCCATACTATCTGAGAGAGAGAGAGAAAGAGAGAGAAGGTAAAAGTCAATTAAAGAGCTCGTGAAAAAGACCGGAGAAAATAATCGGGTGCTGTCCTTTTTCTAATCAAACATGGCCTAACTGAAAAACCCACTCAAATTAACTCCAAGACCTAACACGCTTTAAGCAGAGAAGAACACAAGAAGCACCAAAAACAGCTACAGAGATGGTCCAAACGTTGGAATATTAATTACAAAAGGAATGGGCAAACAGATTTACAGCAAGCCAACTTCCCCACTACTGTACCAAACAGTCAACAAACCTACAAACGACATATCTCGAAATTCGAAGCATAAAAAGGAACCAGAAAAGTATGATCTGTGACTGCAGCTGACTGGCACATAAGCTATACAGCCAAGAATATACCGGGATTCACCAACCCAGAAGCTAAAAAGGAAATGGGAATCAACTAACACGCGAAGCCCCAAACTTGAGGCGGATCATCCTCGATCTCGCGTCATAATCCCACGTAGCAGATCAACCCGGGAGCTCTCAATCGTCCACACACGGTCCAACGAATCAAAAACGCAAAAAAAATCCATTTTTCTCAAGGGGAAAAAAGGGAAAATCGCAGACTGTAAAGTCGCGCTGCTCAGAGGCCACTGTTCGCCGACGAGGCTGCAGGCAAGCCGAAAAGGCAAAAAAACACACTTCGACACCAAAATCGCGAGGCGAAAAAAACAACCCACTTCGATCGGTGCTACGGTCAAACGTTCTGGAAGATCGCACACTCGCTCCCCCGATCGTAATCCCAGATCGATTCGAAACCCGCCCCCAAATCGAACACCAGTTCCTACTGCGGAAGAGCGAGAGCGGGGCAGACCGGGAGCAACTTACACCGGTCGACGAGTGCAATCGGAAGATGGAGAGCAAGGTCAACCGATTCGCGGAGAGGCGCGCGAGGCAGAAGCGGCGACTCTGAAACCCTAGCAGAGAGATGAGAGAGAAAGGGAGGAGAGAGAAAGAGAAAAAGGCAGCGGGTAGCAGACACGCCAATCTAAAATGTTCCGATTTACAAAAACAATCTGAAGCTCCGTTTGAGGTTTCCTCCCGTGTCGCGTGTGGGACACGCGCGCAGGACACGCCGCGAGCGTGGTCGGACGACGGAGTTGGGCATGGCGCGCACGCGCTCTTCGGGAGCGCGTGGGGGCGAGGGGGGCCGTCGTTCGTGTTTATAATCATGGTTTGTATGACAGTTCATTTATTCTGTAAGTCGGGGTCGAGGGGACGCGAATTATATTTATATATGAGACCAAATTTCCGTCGCTTTAAAGGCGAAATGCAAAAAAAAAAGGAAAAAGCTTATCTTGCAATTTGTTTACATTCTCATCTTACTTTTTGCAAATCTTTTTCCCTCCATTATTAGTGATTTTTTTGAGCTATTATTGATGTTAACACTAACGAACAACATTTTCATTTTTGTTTAATTTCATGTAAGAATGAAGACATGGCATTCGAAATTGGTGTTTTTTTTTTTTGCCACAAAATCGGAATTCTTGATGATTGAAGTGTACGAGGCTGCATTGATGGTCAATTTATGAGTTTCGGAAGCAAAGGAGAGAATTAATGCGTCACAGTATATTGGAATTTTTTTTTCACTTTATTTGACGAATAGGAAAAGGATAGGTGAGTGAACAAGCGTCGGTTATAAATATGACAACATGTAAATTTAACATGAAATGTACAAAAAGTATTTTCATTGTCCAAAAAAATGTTTACATATGATATTTTGTGGATAATTAAAATATTTTCTATTAATTAATTATTTTGAAGCGATATAAGTTATCATTTTTTAGAAAAATATTTTTCAAATGATTCATTTTCTACAGAAATAAATGGAGCCCTAATAATTTGTTGATTTGCACCTGGCCCACGTGTGGGTATTACCTTTCATGGCAATTGAGCAAAAAATCACCAAGCATTTATCTATAAATGAGCAATTAAGTTCTTATTAAGGATGTTATTTCCATAGAAATAGGAGTTTTGCATAGTAAAAACAGATTAATCACAATATAACATGCTCATTTGGCTTAAGTATGATCACCTTATAGCGTTAGTCTCATGTGTTATAGAATGCCTGTTCATGATATAGAACTTGAATTCTTGTGATATAATCTATCTATACCATATATACAAAGCCAAATTAAAAACAAAATAAAGAGAGCATTATATATCATTAAAGAACAAAATTAAGTATCTCCGGGCGATTATCTAATAAGTCTCCTATATTGTACTGTTAGAGAACATTCTCTTACCATTGAATTTCATATTCATACTTCTGTCAAAGATTAACCAAATTCATTTTGAATTAGACACGCACATAAGCGCAACAATTGATCATAAAGAGTTAGCATAGGGATAGAACAATCTTATTTTGTAGTAAGATGTCTTGTTTCAGTGGTCATGATGTTATTTCTTGTGGTGAACCCAACTCGAAGGGCGAAGTCATTTGATTTGGGTTATCGATAACTATAGTGCTTATCTTGTCATTATTTGTACCAACTCCAAGTGAATGTGATGAATGTCAAAGTGTCTTGTTAGGGACAGCTGTGTTGACAAGATATGTTTACAAAATATGTAAATAACACGAAGTTGACGAGTCAAATCTAATTGTATTTATTCTCGAAAGCTATCAACATATTTGCGTGGCTTGATCCTCTAAGCCTTTTTGGCGATGAAACTTGAAAAAATATATATATATAACTTTATAATTTGTTGGACTTTTTATCATGAATCCTACACAAGCATAACTCTTCTTCTTCTCCAACATATTTTTGTCTCTCTCTCCCACAAGCCCTTAGGCTGTATTTAGCAGTTGGGATAAAGTTGATGATAAAGATAAAATTTATCATATATTGTATTTAGTGTCCGTTTAAAAGACGATAAAGTCGGGATCGAGAAATATGAACCGGATAAAATTATCTCATTGAGAAAATGGGATAAAGATAGATAGATTTCTACTATTCATAATAAGAAAGTTATTTTTCTCATATAACAAGCTTCTTAAATTAATAAAATTAAAATTATATTTCAATGTAAATAATATTTGAATTATGGTATAAGAAATTCAAAATAAAAAATAACAATTTTTTTAATTTAATCTTATTTTATTTATATATTTTAATTTAATTGTATTTTATAATATAAATTTAATATGTATTTATATTTATTACATATTTTAGGTATTTCAAGTTATAAGTACAATTTATTACTATTTAATAAACTTTTATTAGAGAATGATGGATGGGAAAAAAAGAAATAAAAAGGAAAATAATCAAAGAAAGAGAGGAAAAAGAGACAAATAAAAATATAGTAAGCACAAGTGTCATGAGATATTTTTATCATTTTCGTTTGTAAACTTTTATATTCATTTATATTGATCTACCGTTATACCAAATAATGTATATAATGATGTGAATACATCCAGCTTTAAATACCACACATGAACTTCTCATTCTCTTTAAATCACGCATAAGATTGTGAAAAAGATATAGAGAGGATTAATGGAAAAAAAAAAACAAGTATAAGTGCCACTCCGACCGCTCATAGTAAGTTGCATTATGTTATTGAATGAACCATTGTGTTTTAGAAATTAGACGGAATGACTACATCATGCCAACTTTAGGAATGAAATCAAACAAAACAAAGATTAGAGTAAAATTGAATATTAACAAAAAAAAATATAGTCAAAAAAAAAAAAAAAAAGAGGATAAAAGTACAAAGACCATACTTGTCTTTAGTTTTTCTTTTTACAATCAATACCCGTGCTCTTTTGCTCGTGTAAAGAAGCAAAATTCCTATACAATCAACTTATTTTGGAAAAATGATTTCAAGTAATTGGAGGTGATATAAAAAAAAAAAAAAAAATCAAATTTGAATTCAATACGCGAGAGAAGACTGAAATTAGACGTTAATTTATCTAAAGAGTTTCCGCTACAAGTGTACATCGCTTTCATGGAACTTTCGGAAAGGATTTTGGACTTCAAACTCCTCTTTTTTTTTCCTCGTAGCTGTCAGTGTCATAACCTTATCCCTTCGTAGTTAAGAAACATAGTACATGTCTTCGCAAATGTTTCATAAACATAAATATCAGTAAATGTACGACTCATAATTTCAATCTATATCGATTTTTTACTGTTTATTTAATCAAAATCTTCCCGTGCACGCACTTCGGCTTTTTCTAATGTGAAACTCCATCATACTCAAATGTTAACATGAAAATTCAAATAAAAATTACTTTTCCATGATTCTATGAAATTTGAAAAATGAATCAATTTGGGAGAGAAATTGCTTATAAATAGATTGGCCTGAATTTAGGAAGGCAAGAAAGTATTATCTTCGTTAGTCTACATATTTTTAAGCCAAAACCCATTTTTAACTTAGTCTTAGATTAGGTTTGATAATGCATCTGTTTTGGATAACAATTTCTTTTTAAAATAAATTTTTTTCTATTTCTATTCCTTATAACAATTTCTCGCAAAAGATATTTCGATAACTACGTAAAATTTATATCATCGGAATGGAAAAAAAGAATAGAGATGCGTTTGATATGAATTACAATTTTTTTGTAATGTAGAATTTCTTTTATTCTTTTATTCTTATTCTTTTTACTATCGCTGGTACTGCTTGTCGACTTTGACCATTGCCTATGCTCGCCGACGTTGCCGCCCTTGCCATTGATCACCACAATCAACAGCCGATTGGCGGCGATTGGAAGCGGTTGTCGGTGGTCAATCAATAGCAGCAATTGGCCAGTTGATGGGTGATGACAAGTGGTGTCTGGTGGCGTTGTTGGCGGCGATGGTGGCAGCGGGGTGGTGACTAGCAAAGCAGAAGAAAATAAAAAATAAATAAGAAGTGAAAATAATTTATTTTTAGAAATTATTTTCAGAATAAGAAAATATTTTTTTCAATTTCTTGTTTTTATTTCAAATCTATTCCTGGTTACTTTTGTTCCAAAGAATAGAAAAATTTCACTTTTATTCTGAAGAATAGAAAAATTAATTAATATTACTAAATAGATTTTTGTTCTTTTTTTTGTTTCAGAAAATAAAAAAAGAAAATTGAGAGAAATAGAAATTCCCAAAATTCTCCTCCTCTTACTAAATAGATTTTTGTTCTTTTAATGAACCCGGTTCCCTGCCTGGAACCGACCGCCCGGACCGGCTTCCCTATTTTTTAGTTTTATTTTTCGATCTTCTTCCTAAAACTGAAAAAGGAACCAGTCAGGCGACGGGAAACGTAGAAAACCCTAGCCGCCTCCTCCTCCCTCGTCGCCCGATCTCCGCTCTGTCTCCATCGCCTCACCGCCGGCCGCCGCCTCTCGCAGATCGTAGCTTCGCCTCCGGCCCTCCACCGCGGCCCTCTCGGTCGCCTCTATCTCCGCTCCGCCTCCGCCCCCCGGCGTCGCCCGCGACCTGCGCCGCCAACCCCTCTCGCCGTCGCCTCCGACCCTCCTTCATCTCTAGGTGAAGACGTCCTGATATTGAGAAAAGACACCCGGTCCCGGTCCAACCGGGGAACCGGTCCAACCCGGTCCAGCGGTTTTCCTCGTCTGTTTTCTGCTTCTGGTATCGTCTGCGCATGCTCGTCTAGCTTCTAGGGTTTTCTCGGTACGCAATCTGATCCTGCTACCTGAAGAGAGCTTCTGGTTTCTCTGCTCTGCGTCTCCTTCAATCCCCTGCTAAATCCGAGCCCTAGCAATGGCGGAATCGGACCGGACTCTGGGGTACTTGACCCGGCGGGACACGGAGGTGAAGCTCCCGCGCCCCACCCGGGTCAAGAACAAGACCCCCGCCCCGATCCAGATCACTGCCGAGCAGATCCTCCGGAGGCCTGGGAGCGGCAGGAGGCCGAGATCCGGCCCCCGAAGCAGAAGATCACCGACCCCTCCGAGCTCGGCGACTACCGCCTCCGGAAGCGCAAGGAGTTCGAGGACCTCATCCGCCGCGTCCGATGGAACGTCAGCGTGTGGGTGAAGTACGCCCAGTGGGAGGAGTCCCAGAAGGACTTCAACCGGGCGCGCTCCGTCTGGGAGCGCGCCCTCGAGGTCGACTACCGGAACCACACGCTGTGGCTGAAGTACGTGGATATGGAGATGAAGAACAAGTTCATCAATCACGCCCGGAATGTGGGACCGTGCGGTGTCGCTCTTGCCCCGGGTCGATCAGCTGTGGTATAAGTATATACACATGGAGGAGAAGCTGGGCAATGTAGCCGGAGCGAGGCAGATTTTCGAGAGGTGGATGAGTTGGGTGCCGGACCAGCAAGGTTGGTTGTCTTATATTAAATTTGAGCTTCGGTACAACGAGATTGAGCGCGGGAGGATTTACGAGAGGTTCGTGCAGTGCCACCTAAGGTCAGTGCTTGGATTAAGTACGAAAATTCGAAATGAAGAATGGGGAGGTCGCTAGAGCTAGGCATGTGTATGAGAGAGCGGTGGAGAAATTCGCTGATGATGATGAAGCGGAGATGTTGTTTGTGGCATTTGCGGAATTTGAGGAGCGCTGTAAGGAGACTGAGAGGGCGAGGTGCATATATAAGTTTGCGTTAGATCATATTCCAAAAGGAAGGGCGGAGGATTTGTATAGAAAGTTTGTAGCTTTTGAAAAGCAGTACGGAGATAGGGAAGGGATTGAGGATGCTATTGTGGGTAAGAGGAGATTTCAGTATGAGGATGAGGTCAAAAAGAATCCGTTGAATTATGATACATGGTTCGATTACATTCGCTTGGAAGAAAGTGTGGGCAATAAACAGAGGGTTAGGAGGTTTATGAGCGCGCAATCGCCAACGTGCCACCTGCTGAGGAGAAGCGGTACTGGCAACGCTATATCTATTTGTGGTAGGTATATATTTGTGAAATGTGTATGCTCTTATTTACTCTTGTGATGAAATATGCCTCATGGTGTTTCCATTGGTGTTTCAGGATTAATTATGCATTGTATGAAGAGCTTGATTCTGAAGATATGGAGCGTACACGAGATGTGTACAGGTATGTATGTGCTTGTGTTGTGGAAGTTGTGTTTTCGCCTTTTTGATAGGGATGGGATTTATCTACGATCCTCCCGTTTGTGCTTTAAGATTCAGGGTTGGATAATTTGTTGGACTATCTTAACTTTCCTATTTATCTAAGGAATGATAAAGTGGCTCATTAAATGTGCTATGCTATAGATGATTGCTACATTTGTTTCTAACCTCATGAGCAAGATAGTATATATGATGTCTAGAGAGAGTTGATGTCACATAGGACTTGTACTAGCTAAACTGATGGCATGTTCTCTTGTGAGCTTCATAACTAGCAAGAAGTTGTATGAGAGTGTAAAATGGAATCAGTGGCTTGTCTAGCTGAGTAATTATCTATTTTATTTAAAAAAGGGGGTTGTTGACCTTAGGTTTGTTTTGGGTCCTTCATGGTTGGAGATTGTGTTTGCAAAGGTTTTAGTGGTTTTGCCACATTTTTGAAAGTTTTGGTGGCAGGGTTAAATTTCGAGCAATATTGTCTTTGCAGTAATTTAGTGGTACGTTGATGCGTTCTTGAGAGTTCAGTAGTACTTTCATGCTTTTAGAGTTCAGGTTTCGGTGATGGGGTTAAAGTTTTAGTGGTACTTTTAGAGTTCAGGTTTTTTTTTTTTCTTTGCTTAACTTACTTCATTTTTCTTGTCAAATGTGTTCTATTTCTCACACTTTGATGCTTTTTTTCTTTTTACTATCAAATTAAGCTGTCAACTCTAAGTGAACTCCTTGTCTTAGCTGATATCTCTTTTAATTATTAACTAGATTTGCAGAGTGATTTTGGTCTTTGTCACTTTGTTGCAAGATAGACATTACAATTTTTCTCAAATCAATTCAGATGCATACAGATAAAAAGAAACCCATGTCTCTAATCAAACATATAGGAGTTGGAAGGTTTTATATTGTAGAGGCAGTTATAGCTGGACTTGGAATGTTGATGAACATGTGTTAGGGGAGGGTGAGGGTGACAGTTAATGCCTAATGGAGAGGGAGAGTGATGGATAGGTGCATTTCTTCATGTACACACTCCTTAAATGGATTTGCCTTTTCAGTGCAAATTCGATAGGACATGATTTATTAAAGTGTATTCTTAAAAGCAACTAAAAGTGACACAAAGCTCACTTTTTGACTTACATAGACAGATATATGTACGTCTGTGGCATGGAAGCCATGATTACGAGGGTCTGAATGTGTGTACTCCCATGTATTCATTGTATCTTTTTGTTCCATCTCTTTCCCGCATTGAAGACTAGTCTTATTACTGATGGAGCTTTCTCATTCAATTCTGAATGCTTGCAGAGAGTGTCTCAAACTGATTCCTCACCAGAAATTTTCATTTGCCAAAATTTGGCTCTTAGCGGCTCAATTTGAGATTAGACAAATGAGTCTTACGGTGCAAGGCAGATCCTAGGCAATGCAATTGGCAGAGCTCCTAAAGATAAGGTAATATAGATTGGATAAAGTTCTCACCGAGTGAGAATAGTCTCTAGTTAGTTTCCTGTCATTCTTGTCCTTTGGTTTTTCTTCCCTGTCGTTGTCTAAACAAGTTTCTTTATCGTGCTTGGTTATCAACAGATATTTAAAAAATACATCGAGAGCTGCACTCGGCAACATAGATCGATGCCGAAAACTATATGAGAAATACTTGGAGTGGTCTCCAGAGAACTGTTATGCTTGGAGCAAGTATGCTGAATTGGAGATATCCTTAGGCGAAACTGACCGAGCTAGAGCCATTTTTTGAATTGGCGAGTGCACAGCCTGCACTTGACATGCCTGAACTGTTATGGAAGGTAAAGGCCTGCCTTTTGTTTTACTTACCCAAAATATGTATGACTTAAGCTCGAAAGGGAAAAATATTGTTATATTTTGCAAGAATCATGAACACATACATCTTCAAATGCGTTCTAATGTACATGTCCATGTACTTCTAAAATTTGAGGTGTTCAATGTTGAGAAAAAAATCAAATTTCAAATGCAAAATGCAAAACTATACGTGAACAATTCAGACCATATTCATTCCAAGCCTGTGCCAGTATCTCAATTTTTTGATATAAAATTGAGTTAGCCTAGGCTTCTACTCTAAAACTTGTGACCTTTATGTTGTCTTATAATGGGCACTTGCCAACGATTTTGCCCGATGTGCATGTTTACCATTGTTGTCAATGTTTTCGTGTTTTTTTTAGAGGCTTACAACTACTTAAACAGCATATGTTCTGTGTAAATCTGTAGAGTGGTGTTTCAGTCCTATCTTGTCCACTTTTATTCTGATGTTCTCTGTTTTAGTTGACCGCCAGCGCAATAGCTGAGTGGCACAATTTCTTACTAATAGAGGTTTTACATGGCCTGTCCTTGATACGATATTAAGCTTTAGAGGGTTCTAAGGTTCTGACTTGTTGACTGCAGAGGCAATTATAATGACTCGCGGAGTTGTATTTTAAGTTACCGTTGATGCATGTTGTTTAATTGGGAGAATATATGGTAGTAATTGTAGTTGTCTTTTGATAACAGGCATACATTGATTTTGAGATTTCTGAGGGTGAATTTCAACGAACAAGAGAGCTATATGAGAGATTATTAGATCGGACTAAGCACCTGAAAGTGTGGATCAGCTATGCTAAGTTTGAGGCGACAGCTATCGATGCCCTTAATTCAGATTTGCCAGAAGAACAATTGCAATCACAGCTGTTGGAACAGAAAAGGGAATGCGTACAGCATGCCAGAAGTGAGTGCTTAATTGAAATTTAACTGAGGTTTTTTCCCTTTTGTGGTTTGAGTGTTGATATATTCTTATTTCTCTTTGGACACGCATCAGGAGTCTTTGAAAGAGCCATTAATTACTTCAGAACAACAGCTCCTGAACTTAAAGAAGAAAGGGCAATGCTATTGGAGGAGTGGTTAAACATGGAGAGCAGTTTTGGCGAACTTGGTGATGTTGGCGTTGTCCAGCCTAAACTGCCAAAGAAGCTGAAGAAGAGGAGGCAGATTTTGGCTGAGGACGGTCCAGCTGGGTATGTAACTGACTTCTGTTGTCACTCATTTATTCTTTTTGCTACATTTGATGCTTGTCAACGGAGATGTCCTTATATTGATTTTTAAGCATATCTTTCTTTAATTGGTTTTTGACTGTAGTCTGTTGGGTGTCAACTCACTGGCTCCTGATATAGTTCTGTCCTTTTTATTCATTTCGATTCATGCTTGTTGGTCTATCTGAGTGAGATTTCCCCATAATGAGTACTAAATTTGGTAACTTTGGTTATGCCCATCGCTGATAGGTTCAGTGAGTTGTCTGTTGGGTTCTGCTCTTTCTGGTTTTGGATTTTTATTTCCGTTGTAATGCAGTTCTTTGTGTTGATGTCTATGTTTTTCCATTCCTGGGGCAATCACTGGTGTCTATATTGATAGAAGCATGTTGAGCCAATGCCTCTGCAAGCTGGGGTGTAATGTGTCTGATACAGGGCATAACTATTTTGTTGGTCTCTATTTGTAGCCGTCCACTTCTGACAGCCCTTTGGAGCCTGTCTAACATTCTTGAATTTCAGGTATGAGGAGTACATAGACTACATGTTCCCTGAAGAGACCCAGACCACAAATTTCAAAATCTTGAAGCTGCTTACAAATGGAAGAAGCAAAAGCTTGCTTCGGATGATGATTAGTCGATCGAAGTCCGAATACAACTGGAATTCTTCTGCAAAAATGTGTATATAATGCTCTTCCAGACGAGGTGTTCTTTCAGGTGATGACCGTGGATTATTGGTATCCCCCGTGGGGCCCTCGTCCAAAATGGAACCTCGGGGAACTGTATTTTTGTTCAATGTCAAGAATTTTGATGAAATGTGAGCTTTCTGTTCATCCTGCTGAAATAGGATTTACTTGGTGTTGGATCTACAATTAATTTTATGGATCTTTAGGATTGGTGTATAAGCGAAAAAATGTGTTATATCCACCTCATGTTGTCAAGATCCTAAATTTATGGTCTCTGGGAAAAATGTTTATTGTAATTATAATTATCTTATCAAGTATGAAAATCTGCTCGGAAAGTTTTGGTGGCAGAATGGCAATCTCCTTTACCAATTTCTTCGAAACAGAAGGCAGGTTTCAAGATTTTGATTGGGACGCTTTCCAAAATTCTCCACTCCAATTAAAATAAGTGGTAAGGAAAATGAAAATCCGTAAAGCTTAAGGAAAATGAATCAAGATACAAATGATAAAAACCAGCTTCAACGTGCTGAAGGAGGAAAGCAGACACTGGTCCTGGGAAACCCTGCTAAGCCCAGTGTTGTGTGGGTGAACATGCGATCATGGAATGGAGCTCCATGGGCTTTATTTGTTTTTTTGGTAAGACTTCTGCTTACTAGATTTTTATTTTTATTTTTCCGGTCTTGCACCTATAATTGAGATTTCATTTAACGTTTATCGAAAGATTTCGAATATATGATTACTGATGCGCAAAAAGGCCACGATTACCATCAAATTTCTTCCTGTCTTCATCAGAAACGGATGGACAGAGCTCCATCTGATCTTTACGTTAATGTAATTCCGTGTTGACCAAGTTCGTGGTTAATCTGCTACGTTGAATTATGCCTGTCAGGGCCGACCCTCGAGTGACCCGTTTGACCCAGACTCGCATTGACCCATTCCTGTCAAAAGGACAACTTGATTGGTGTCTTAGGATGCATATGATAAAATTTCTTGAACATCAATTAATTTATGGCTAAAAATTGATTTTTCACTTCTATTCCATGGATGAGTTTTACGAAAGAAAGAATGCGTTTTGATAATAATTTAAAATTTCTATTTACGGAATAAAAATTGTTTAATAAAAGAATAAAATTTCTATTTTTAGGAGTGGCGATGACGGCATCCGGCGACGGAGTCCGATGTTACAAGCGGCCGGAGCTCGACATCCGCAAGCGGCTGAGCATGCCGGAAGTCGAAGTCTAACGTTCGGCGTTAAGCGTTAAACGTTGGAGTTCGACATCCGCTGCTCGCGGTTGGCGGCCGGCATTCGACATTCAACGTCCGTTCGGAGTTTGATGTTTGGTGTCCGGGTCTAGCGTTCGGTGGCTGGGTGGCGGCGGTGGCCATTGGTCAAAGTTCGGCGGGTGGTCGAAATCCAACGACCAATGGCAAGCGAACGGCACGGCGGTGAACATCCACTGTTGGTGATGGGCCTTGGCATCCGGCGGTTGGCAATGAGCGGCCAACAACCGATGGGCATCGGCATCCGATGGCCAATGGTCGACAACAGCGGGCCGAAGTCCGATGGTGGGCGGTTGGTAGTAGGCGCTAAATGGCGGGCGGTTAATGAGTGGCAAGTTCCGAGGCGTCACCGGCCCGGTGGGTGATGGGCGGTGACATGAGTGAACGATGAGAAAATTTTGATTTTTGATTTTTGTTTCAAAAATAGAAAAGTTAAAAATTTTAACCGATTTTTTACTCTAAATTTATTTTTGAAATAGAAATTTATTTCAAAATAGAAAAATTAAATTAGGTTACCAGCGGATGTTTGTTCTAAATCTGTTTTAGAGAATAGAAAAACAAATGTTATTATGCGCCCTCTTAGAGTCTGCCGGTTCGGCTTTTTGGGGAATGTCTTTGGCCAAATGCAAATATTTTTAGGATAAAGGGTTTTCGGAAATACTCGTACGTTTGGCAAATTACACATTGAAAAGTTTTGTGCGAAAATATCGTTTGGCAAAATTTATTCCAAATGAGCTTTTGCTTTTAATTTTCTTTTTTTAAAAAATTTGAAAATCAAATCCAGGCGGCCGGTGATGCCGGACGGCTGGATCTGGCCGTCCGGCCGCTTGATGTCGCGACCTCGGGCGCCGGAGGCGCAGAGGCTGATTGGCCCGCCGGCAAAGTCGACGGATCGCCTCCGGACCGCGGACTGGGCGCCCGAGGTCGTGCATCCCGGGCGAGCGCGCGGCCCGACCTCAGCGCGTCGTGCCACTGGAGGCGCAACCTCGGGCGCTGGGAGGTCGTAGAGGCGGATTCGGCCACGCGGACCGCCCGTTGGCCTCCGGACCGCCAGTCTGGTGGCCGAGGTCGCGGACCTCGGGCGACCTGGGCGACGCGGACCTCGGCGGCCCCACCGTTCGCTCGAACCAATCGACGCCGCTTGAGGGTCCGCGTCGCTGGTCGCGCGTTGCGGCACCCCAGAGATGTGGTCACCGCGACACGCGACCCTCGAGGCCGAGCGGCGGCGGTGGGTCACCGAAGCTTCCGTGGCCCACACGGGAAAGAAGAGGAAAGAAGACGACGAAGAAAAATGATGAACCGTAGCGCGGCATTTCCCAAATGCTTTGAATGCGTCTTCTTTGCCCCTCCCCGCATTGGGCGTTGAGCATCCCAAATGCTCATACTTGGGCAAAGGGCTTTTCAAAATATTTACCAAACACTCAAATTTTCACCAATGGGCTTTGGGGGTCAAAGGGGACTTTAGGAATGCCCAACCAAACACCCCTTTAGAGCCCACTTATCTAATTCCCAAACACCCTCCAACGGCTGATCATATGAGCTTTTTGTAATTTGACTTGTACGTTTATAAAAGCAACTCGCATCACTTGAATTAAAAAATGATATAAAAAGAAGAAGAAAACAGTCGATCACTTGAAGTCCTGGTCGACTGAAAAGGTCAAAAGGTCCCATCAGAATTGCAATCCCCATGGTAGATATGACTATGAAAATTGACATTCTTCAAGTCTGCACCAATCATGGTTTGAAATTTCAAATATGAAAATATGCATTAGCTATTTACCTACAGCGTTTCAGAAAATAGGACATGTCGTGGTTTGACGTAGTCAACCTATCCAACTTTATTGGTAAAGAAAGCCGCGTTGCTAACTTTTCAAATGGCTGGTTGTTAAAATCAAGTAAAATTCAACTAACCAGATCTGTAAATGGCATTTCTCATTAGAAAAGAGAAATACATATGTAGATATACTCATTATATTACACACCGATAACACTGGAAACGACTCAATTCGTTTTATGTCGATCGAGCTCCAAAATAGTACTCAAGTATCCCTACTCTTGATGTCGTGTCGTATTCTTGAGCAGATTTTACCCTTCTAAAAGGATGATTTCCTAGAATTAATTTCAAAGCACCATCTTTGAACAAAAGTTCTACATTTGAGAAATTTCAAGATGGTGATGAGAGGAGATAAAAGAAATGGTTTTCTTGAGAATTAGCTATAGATTAACACCTGATTCAATAATTTACTTCCTACTCTCTTTTATTTTCACATATCTTGACAGTGTCTTTCGCAATCCTTCAATCTAGCCTGTACACTTCAAGAATTATTTAGGTTCTCACGTTTCCCGAGCAAAGAAAATTGTTCAAAAAATCTTAAACTTATTATACTTTTACTAATTTAATTTTAAACTTTTCAATTCTGCCATTTAAGTCATAATTTTTTTTATTTTTTTTATCTTATGCCAATTGAGTCAATCCGATCAATTTTAGCTAGAATTTGATGACGTGAATGTCGACTATCCTATATGGCATGGTCTTTTTTATCTATGAGTTATAATTAGGCTTAAGTTCAAGATAAGCGAAAGTTACCAAAATAGTTATAAATTTATTGCACTTAGTAAATTTAGTTTAAAATTTTTTAATTGTCTCAATTTAGTCATAACCTTTTAACGATTTACTAATGTAATCATTTAAGCCAATTTTGATTGAAAAACACCAACATGACGATTTAGTCAATATTAGTTATCCTATGATGTGTGGCCAGCACTAATGTAAATAATTTTTTAAAATTTTCATAATTTTGTCCTTCTTATTTTTTTCTTTCCTTTTTGCTGGTGCCCTTCACCCATGGCTAGCAAGAGTCACCGACTAGAAAAGAAAAAAATTTAAAAAAGCTAAAAATTACAAAAAATCGTCTCCATCAGCATTGATTGGGTTAAGTAGGATGTCCAACATTTATATTAGTGATATCCAACCAAAATTGACCAGATAAACTATACTGAAAAATAAAGGTTAAAAATTCAGTTTTCTAAATTAAAAGGTTTATGATGTCATATCTTTACAAATTTTTTGGTAATTTTTCTCTCAAGAGAATATTCATGTTTTGCGTAATTAAGTCAGTCCTATTATGCTCTTGTGATTATCGGTGTATTTGTTTAGGTAGTTACTACTCATCAATGCGAACTTACTAGTACTATGTAATTACATATAGTAAAAACTTATTTTTTTTATCGAAAACATATTGTAGCGGATACTTAGCAAAAGAGCAATATTGCGTTAAAACGTGACATGATAAATCGTTGGTAGATACTTAAAAAGACGCGATTCATATTCAAGTGATAGATATATAGTACGGTTACCATTATAAATCATTCGATAATCCAATCTTTATAACACTTTGTTGCAGCATTCTTTACATAAAAAAGTTGATATTAATGCAATGATCGTCTCTCATTATGAAGTTCTCAACTGCGTCTTCTAGCCTTGAGACCGACTGCTTGACAAAGCCACTCCACCCATTTCTTCGTCGACTATTATTCTCTCGGGAAGTCAAGAGGACATTTCACAGAGCAATCACTTTCCCTCCCAAACGTTCCATCGTTTTCTTGGAAGAAGATTCGTTTCTCCTTCCTCTTGAGCCCAACATCCTCTTGAACCAGATTTTGCCCGCAGCCCACGTACAAAATTGCATAAGCTTGCTCTCATGTAGAGAACTTCCTGCTGGTTTTCTCTGAATGTGGCTTTCTCTGCATAGCGACTGGTCTTCTTTCAGCAGGTTGACCAGTGGCTCGTCCGTTGTTCACGGCAGAAAAAGTAAAGCAACGATCTTTTGCGTGGTGTTGCTATGATGGCCGATGGTCCTTCGAGAGTTGGGTTATTCCGTTGTCCAAGGTGTAAAAATCTGTTGCCTGATCTCTCCTCTTGTGTACCGGTGTGGTGCTTGTGGTGCGCTTCTTAGAGGTAATTTATTTCTTGGTCAGTTCATTACAGACAAATTTAGTATTTTTTTTTCTTTTGTTATGTTTGGAAATCAAAGTAGTTGATGTCTGAGACTCTTAGGAAGCAGAGGGATTCGTATGTTTGTGCCGTGTTACGGTTTGGATTTTCAATGACAGAGAGAAGAAAGAAAGACTGGAGTAAAGTAGCAGTGACTAAACTGGCAACACCCCTCTTTTAATTGAACTGGTAAGAAAGATCCTTTAAGTTATGTATACACAATAGCAGCAGGGGCTTTTTTTTTTTTTTTTGAGGTAATTTGAATGGGTTTTCCTTTGCGCAGTGAAGAAGAAGAATGCACTGCCGGCTAATTCGGTATTCACTTCCTCGGATACGGTTAATGTTAGTGATTCTGATATGAAGAGGGAAGGGGATGTGCCGGATGCTGTCCAGGGCAGAAATGAAACAGTAGTTTCCGCAAAAAGTGATCTTGATTGTAAACAGTAATTCTTCATCAGGGACACAGGAGGAGGAAAATTTCGGCATGGACAAAGGGATGGAACTGAGGGTGGATCGATCAGAGGCTGTTGTGGAGGCTGGTTACGGTCTTGAAAGTGGACCCTCGAAGATCGATTTGAGCAGGCCAAAATCTATAGACTCAAGCATGGAAGGAGGTCTCAGAGAGAATCCAGCTAATTCGACCCGATATTCTGGTTGGCCGAGTTTGAGGGTTGATGCTGACCAGTGGGACAAGATTGGAGAATGGTTTGAAGGGTTTGGTGGGAACTCCAGCAATGTCGTTGGAACGAGTAGGATTCCCTCACATGCATATGTTGATGACGGATCGTCAAGTCATCAACCTTGTTCCTACTTTGAGCATAGCAAGCCGGTGAAGAGTAATGTCCACATAAATGGGCTTAATAGAGGGGAGATCTTGGACTTGGATGCTGAGCTCCTGAGAAAGTGGGATGATTTGAAATATCACTTCAGCAGAATTAATGATGTATCCAAGAGAACGGGTGAGACGGTTTTTCTTGATAGGGAGGGTATATCCGAGCCTTTTTGATGAGAATTTCAAGTATGTCCCAGGTGGAGTCTTGACCCCAGGAAAGCCTATGCTGTCGCACCCTCATTGGAATCATCATCGTCAACAGCATTCTATTCCTTCTATTGGTAGCATCGATCGAGATACACATGACATCTTTCTACCTCCTATTTCTAGGAACGTGGCAATGTTGAGGCCTCACCATCAATTTGTAGAACAATCTTATCGAGGTCACTTGAATAAGTACATGGATTTGAATCGAGATTTCTCTGCAGCGGATTCACAAGATTCCTCCCTTGACTGCACCTTGTGCACCCGTTCTCACTGCCGTCACAAACATGAGCAAACTCCTCATTTGGTCCAACCAGCCCCTTTTGGCAGTGAAGGGAGTGGAGAGTACCCTGTGAATTCCATCTCCTATTACCATCATGATCCCATCCAAATTTGGCCTCATGGTCATATGGGTGTTCATGTTCCCCCTATGAGTTCTCGTTATCCACGGGCCCAAAGAAGATGGTCAACCGAGAGTATTGGTTCAGACATAGATACCAATGGTTCTCGGCAGAAGATAATTGCGATTTCCAATAGAAGTAAGAAGCATTACCATCCAATATCAGGTGGTGCTCCATTCATAACGTGTAGGAAATGCTCTGAGTTGCTGATACTGCCTGCCAGTATAGGTGTGGAGAGGCGTAAAAAACCGAATCTGCAATGTGGGTCCTGCTCGACTGAACTCTTGGTTGAAGTTCTGGGCAAAAGGCTTGTCACTTCTGATGCAAGACAGCCATCTTACCTTGACAAGAACGGTTCTAATGAGGTGGTGAAAGAGAAAATAGGTAGTTTGCAACGCTGCTTGGGCATGAAAGGGATAGACTCCTTGGGTGAAGGTAGTGCCACAGACGTTTGCTCTCCTGGTCATGGCAATTCCAGTTTCCACGAGAAATGTGAAGCAAATGAAGAGTCAGGTGACCGGCAAGTGAAGATGCAGAAGTACAAGCAGGGCGGTAGTCTAGCTCCATCTTCCCATTATTCTGAGGAAGAAGAAGTTCCAAATGACGTAAAGCTCGGGACAGACTTATCCTTTTCTGCAGAGAATCCATCACTACATGAAGAGTGTCCCACACTTCAATGCTTAACATTCACCAAGAATCTCGATAATTCTAGTTCTAAAATATCTGAGGATCAATCTGCAGAAGAAAGTGAAATTAAAGATATACGTCAGGATTTTTCGGTCCAAATAAGTTTCCTGAGACAAAACTCAGTGCAGGATACAGCCACAGAAACTGAGATTGAGTCCTCGTTTAATGACTACCTTAATGCATCTCAAGATTCTTCGGATGCAAGTAAAGAAGCAGATCAATTGAAGACGAAGAAAAGGGACAAGTTTTTCTTTGTGAACCTCATTAAGGGCATTAGAGATTTCTCAAGATCTAATGAGATTGAGGAAATTGAAAAGCCTACTGTCGTCATTAATGGGCACCCTATACCCAACCACCTTGTCAAAAATGCTGAAAAACTTGCTGGGCCTATACTTCCAGGGAATTATTGGTAAGTCGCATGTCGATCTCCATTAACATCACGTATCTTATCTGGCGAGTAAAGTAGTGAGTGTATGTTACGTGTATCTCTCTAGGGCTTCAGATTGGATGAACAAGTGTTCATTCGTTTGCAATCTATGATTTTGCATGAGGAAAATTTTAACCTACAGGATGCTTGGTGGTGTTGTGGTTTATCTATAGTGGAGATCAGCTAATGCAATATACGATGATAATACTTTGGTATCGAGTATAGCTTGTTGTGGTCTCGTTGACTTATAGAGTCTAAACAAGAGCATCGAGGATATCATCAAGGACAATCCATCATTCTGTGCAATTGGTCCTCTTTTGCTTGAATGTGATTAACTGACACTTGATAAGAGGTCGTGTTTCCTTTCCCTTTCGCCAGGTATGATTTCCAAGGTGGGTTTTGGGGTGTGATGGGCGGACCTTGTCTCGGGATAGTTCTGGTGAGACCTATTCTTCCTCGGCTTAGCAATATTTTTCGAACTCGATGCACTAATCAAAGCACGGGAAAAGACAAACTATACTTGTCATTGGCCATATACCTTGTTCTCTCATCTGACTTCTAACTATATTTCCCCAGCCATTCATTGAGGAGTTCAATTATCCCATGCCGGCGAACTGCGCTGCTGGAAACACGGGAGTCTTTGTGAACGGGAGAGAGCTACATCAGAAAGATCTGGAGCTACTTGCCAGCAGAGGACTGCCGACAGCGCCAAATAGGTTCTACAAAATCGAGATTTCAGGAAGAGTTTGGGATGAGAAGTCTGGCAAAAAGCTATATAGGCTTGGAAAGCTTGCGTCAAAGTAAGTCTTGCAAATGCATATCAGTTTAATGGGCATCTTCTAATAATCAAATCATATTCGTTAGAAAATGGAAATAATTCACTTACAGCACTTTTTAGAACTTATTATTCACTATGCTTTGGAATTTTCTTGGACTCTTGATAAGTGTTGGTTACGAATTCAGTTACCTTAACTAGAAGGGGCCAAAGAAAAAACCTTTGGCCTGGAGTAGATGTCGCCAAGAAAACTGCAGTCTGCAGTACATCTGTTTACATCTACGTTACTTATCCAACAATACAAAAAAAGATTAACATATTACATGTCATTTTTGGTCCTTCTTCAGCAATTGATGCTGCTTATTTTCTTCTTCCATGCTCCTTTTGATCCTCTTAAGATTATCATCTGCTGAAGGGATTAGAGTAATTTAAGGAAATAGATTTAACTTCATTCTTAAATAAAAGGGTGTGCTAGATACCATTGACTAGTGAATTACCGAGAATCAACAAGAACCATGGTGCTAAACATCCGTTCAGTGTAAAACAACCAGGCGTATTGACCATCTTTCCATGGTCCTTCGAGAAATTATTCTCTGGTTGGTGTGAATTCGATGGTGATCCCACACGATATCATTTCTTGAAGGCTCCTTATTTGATTGGTTTATAGCTTTTCCCTGAATGGTTCTTTCTCACCAAAAGCCCTCTACTTCTGACCTCTTCGCAGGGTGCAGAAGGCAAAGCATGGATTTGGCATGCGTGATTACAGGCAATGAAGATTCTCTGGACAGTAAATACACCCTGGTGCTTCATGTACATAGATAGGATGCTTTTCTTTTCCCTTTTTTCTCAGGTGAAAGTCAATTATTGTTATAATCATTAGGTGATTGGATCTACCCAAATCGTGCAAATTCATGAGTTGACTAGCTTTGTAAGCTTTTCCCAATTTAAATTCAATGCTACCTGTTGGTATTGTCGATGGATTGCCAAATTTCGAGTACCTCCAGATAGAGAAGCTTCTTTTATCTATGTCTTTCAATGTAGTTAGATTTACACTTTCATTTTTTATTTAGTCTAAATCTCATGATGGATGCATCTTGACTTTTTTTTTAATTAAAAATATCACAAAATTTTTCCACAATATACAGATGTTAATACGTAGATTCACATGCAATTTTTTCAAGATTTTCTAAAATTTAAAAATATTTTAAAATTTTGACGAAAAGTAAAGAAAAAGAAAAGAAAGAAAACTCCTGCTTTCAATCAAGTGATAATATATAGGTGTCCGTCTTCTCCTTTCTAAATTCTCTTCCTATTTAAATGATTTTCCTCAAAGATAACTATAACATGTTGATTATATACAATTTCTATAAAGTCATTTTATATATCATCCGTCATGATTTGACCCTTGATTACTTCGTCAAGCACAAATTAATGTTTGTTCTTTTCAACTAATGAAATATTTGTACGATAATCTTTTGATCTTATTAAATAGTAAGTTAGAGAAATTTATTGAATTTAACTGAGGCATGAATTAAATAACAAAACACTTTATGAAAGATTCTCACTTTAATTAAAAGATTTCACAAGTCTAAAGCATATCTAACGAGGCTTAACAAGTGTCTTACGGGCATTATTTAATATCTTGATTATGTTAGGACACTTGTTCATGATAAATTACGGAAATTTCGTTTTTTTTTTTCCGTTTCATTAAACATCTGTTGTGAATATACATATATTGTTTTGAACATCGATTTTGTTTAGGAAATTGTTTTATGGCAACAATCTTGGGACATTAGTAAGATGAGAAAAATTCAATCTTTGTACAAAAAGATATTATTAGAAATGAAATGATCTGTCGATAAATAGGACACTTGTTAATAATAAACTCAAATTAATTTATTTCCATTCATTACATTTGATATATATATTATATGGGATAAGTGCATTGGAAGCCTTAAACTCGTCACCGAAGTGCAATTTAATCTTAAAATTTTTAAAAAATGCAATGAAATCCTAAAATTTGACAAATTGGTCAAATCAAGTCTTCTCATAGATAATATTTTTTGAAAATTTTAAATTCAATTGTATTTTAAAACAAACTTTTGACTTGATCAGTACTTATTGAAAAGTTTTAAACTCATTTGTATTTTCATAAAGTTTTAAGACTTAATTATATTTTTAAAAACTTTAGAATCCAATTATATTTTCGTATTAAGTTTTAGGACTTCTAATATATTTATTCATACACACATGTATATACATGGTGTTTTGAAAATGGATTTTCTTTTTAGGAAATTACTTCATGGTAGTAGCCTTGGGACACCAGTTCGAAGAGAAAAACTCCACCTTTGTACGAAAGATACTGTAAGAAATGAAAGTGATCCGTCCGCAAACCTGCGTAGCCGAGCGTTACAGTAACCTAGGATCCTGTCGGTCGCTCGCGGGCTCACGTTAAACCTTTCTGGCTCGTCTTCTTTCGCCGAATGATTCCGCAATCACAGCTGGATTCGCGGGGAGTAATTACTACTACTTTGTGCGATCTTGGGTTTTTCTTAAGTTAAACTGGCTCTTTCCCCCTGTGGAGCCCCATCCATCTAAGTACTTTGCCTCGGAAGTAAATGATGTTATTCTTTCTCTCTGCTCGCGAGAGGGGCGGCCAAGAACTCAGACCCCATCCCGGGAGCTAGCAGAAGCGGCGAAAAGGGAAGATGAAGGCGAACTGGAGACTGCCGTCGCGTGGCAAGCACGGTCATCTGGCGGTGAAGCTGGCGGTGTCGATTCTCTTGGTGGGTCTCGCGTTTCGGCTCCTCTACTCGAGATCCGAGGAGCTGCCGCCCGTTGTGGCGAACCCAGTTGCCGAAAGATTGGAGGTGGCACGGCCGGCCGAATCTGATGAAGTCTCGCCTCAGTTCGACTCGACGGGCGCAGAGGACGAAAATGCTGGCGACGGTAGCGTTTCTTGCTGCTTTCCTTTTGTGTTCTTTGTCGGTCTGGATCGGTTCTCTTTTCTTGGTTGTGTAATTACTGAGGAGGAGTTGCTGAATTGAGAGAAGGGAAGGAGGATATAGCTTAGAAAGTTGCTTAAATTATTGTCAGATAATTACAGTGGCTGCGTCGGTCGTGAATATTTTAATTTGTAATGATGAAATGCTTACTGTTGCGGGCAGTGAAATCTACTTTCTTTTGATTGGTCTTCATTTAGCTGCTTTTTGAAGGGCAATCCTGTCTTGGTCTCATGAAAAGTTCGCATTTTTAACTGATTTGGTGTTTCCCCATGGATCTCGACATTTGTTTCAGATGAATGTGATCTTTTCTCTGGGGATTGGATTCCAGATCGGTCTGGTCCGGTTTATACCAATCAGAGTTGCCCCTTGATCGAGAGTCACCAAAACTGTGTGGGGAATGGGAGGCCGGATAATGGGTATTTGTACTGGAGGTGGAAACCGAGAAACTGCGAATTGCCACAATTCAATGGGCGGAGGTTTCTCGAGTCAATGAGGAACAAGGCATGGGCGTTGATTGGCGATTCAATTTCTCGTAACCATGTGCAGTCTTTGCTATGCATGCTCTCAACTGTAAGTTTTGGCATTCTTACTTGAAAGTTAGATGTCAGGTTTGCTGCTTGCAGAGATTTTGAAGGGGAGTTGTTTTGATTCTCCAACATGCCTTTTTCGGGGAATGAAATTGTTAATCATCTTATTTGTATTATGCTGGTTTCTGGGTTAAATGTTGTGCAAATGTCATCTAAAATCGGTGGTTGTGCTTGATTATCAAGTATGATTTTTCATTGATTGGTGGTTGTCTGGTCATTGTCTGTCCAGTTATAGGTCCTGTTATAGGAGCTGTGCAACTGCAGTATTTTATGCAAGGTTGTATTCAGTTTTTCTTTCCCTCCTCCTCTCTCTAAACAAAACCATTTATACTTTAACTAGCCCAGGAACTCCAGGATATTGCTTTTCTGGCTTGTGACTTTACCTCTTCCGACAACTGAAGCTAGATAAAGCCTGGTAATAAGCAATGGTCACTGGGGTTGATGTGCCCGCTGCATCATTCAATCATGGTATTGCCGATTCTGTTAAACAGGACTCCAACTAGTGTTAATGGGTCGAACTTTGTTGGCATGATGATAAACCAAGATCCTTTAGGACAGACTTTGTGATATTATTCCTGTGCATGAGAGGGTGATTTTACCTATGAAAGAAAGGTTGATGGAAAAGAGATTGTAGTGTAGATCTTTGTCTCTTTTTATGAGGATGTTGTATACTGATGAGAAAACAGAATGTCCTTGATCATTTACAGACATTCTAGTCTTTTGCTTAAAGAAAAATTGTAGTTGATTTATGTGTCTGAGGATGGAAGCTGAATTAGCATATTGGGGCTTTAGAAATTTGATCCCTTCCTTTTTTCTTTATTCAAAATTAATCTGGTAGGATGATTTCATCTTGGAATGACCTCTCAGTTTCTTTAAATTGTGACTACATACAATTGAATGTTTCAGTTGGATGGGTGGGTGGAACGGATGAGCAAAGGGTAGTACCTGTTTGTCCTCAGAATGTGCCATAAGTGGATGTTTCTAAGTAGATTAGGGATTTGCAGATTATCAGTATCATTCTTTGCTTGTCCTTGGTTCTCGATCCATAACTGCATAATGTGAATGAGTGTGGTAACACCCAAAAGCAGAGACAGGCAAGCGTATTGAGTGTGCTGGCTGTGTGTGAGATTATCTTTTGAGATATTTCATCTTGATATGGGGTGTGTATCTGTGGAAGTTCGCTGTTCTCTGACTTTTGTTCACTATTATGTTATGCTGTTTGAAATTCATGGACCCATTTAGTTGTTTATTATTAAGCTCAGCGAATACATTTTTCAGGTAGAACAACCAATACACGTCTTCCATGATGAAGAATACAAATCGAGAGGGTGGCACTTCCCCTCCTACAACTTCAACATCTCAGTCATCTGGACTCCTTTCCTTGTAAAAGCAGCGATTTTTGAGGACTTCAATGGTGTCTCCACATCGGCAGTTGAGCTTCATCTGGACAAGCTTGATACAAACTGGACTAGTTTGTATCCAAACTTGGATTACATGATAATATCAACGGGGAAGTGGTTTCTCAAGACCGCAATATACTATGAGAATGGTCAAGCCGTGGGCTGCCATAACTGTAAGAAAGAAGACATTTCCGAGAAGGGCTTCAAGTTTGCCTACAGGAAGACCCTGCATAACGTGGTGAACTTCATAGCAAAATCTAAGCACAAAGGTCTGATATTTTTTTAGCACATCCACACCAGATCATTTTGAGAATGGGGAGTGGCATAACGGTGGGACCTGTCAAAGAACGGCTCCTGTCAAAGAAGGTGAGATCGAATTGAAGGACCTGAACCGAATTCTCCGTGACATCGAACTCAGCGAGTATGAGAAGGCATCAGCCATAGCTGCTAAAAATGGCGTGAATCTAAAGCTTCTCGACTTCACTAAACTCTTGCTGACGAGGCCCGATGGGCATCCGGGTCCTTACCGGGAGTTTCAACCATTTGCGAAGGACCAGAACGCCAAAGTCCAGAACGACTGCTTGCACTGGTGCTTGCCAGGGCCTATCGACACTTGGAACGATGTGATAATGGAAATTGTGGCGAACGCGAGTTGAATCAGAGTAGCAAAACCCGAGATTTAATAGATAAAATTGGTGAGGTTGTAAACGCATGCAACAGGGCAATGCACGCTCCTTAGCAGGAGTTTGCAGTCTGTGTATGTATTGCAGTGGTTGTGAATATGCTCTACTTCCTTCTTCAGCTCTCCCATTTTGCTCAGGTATCACACAGACCATATGGCCAGTCAAGGTATTAATTAGTCTGAATGTACAAAAGAGAATCTTCTTTTAAGTTAAACGGAAACGATGTCGTATTGGCAAAAGGAATGGAATGGAGTTGTATTGTGTTGCGAAAACAACTGATTGAACAATAATATATAGACAGAAGAAGAAGAAGATAAATTGGACATCGGATTTACGTGATTTAGTTGTAAAGATCTACGTTCATGGGGAGAGCAGTGACGAATTTCATTATAAATCAAGTGATATAAAGAGATTGCACACTTGAGTTAAATATTCTTGGTGTTTTCTAAGCCCCAATTATATTTACTAATGCACGTAGTGTTTAGCCCGAAATTCCTTAAAAAATAATATCTCAATCTCACTAAAGAATTATACGCAAATCTTACCACAAGATTTAATTGGCTTGAATACTAAATCTTCTTGGATGTAATTCACGGACAAGAACGATAAAGAAAATCCCTCCCAAGCATTGGACGACGGGACGACGCTTTAAGACTTCATGATCAACCTCCACCCACGAACAAACCTTGAGAATTGATATACAATCCACTGCGAGAGAAGTCCACGCGTGAGGGAAACCGAATCAGCTAGAAGTTGGTCAACCCAAGCAAAAGTTAAACTTTTCATTGCAGTTATCTTATCGATTTTAATCAAAATATATCTCTATATATTTTAAACAAAATTTAAGTCCAAGTCAAAGTTAGACTTTTTTATTTTAGCGGTTAAACTCTCCAATACAGATTTGAAATTTTGGGAAGTTGATCTTCGGATGTTCTTTACTTGATTTCGAACGTCCACAAAATATCCAATTTGAAATATTCAGAATTTCACATTTGGCTCAAACTCGAGACATATTTTAACAATCTCCACATTAGCTCGACGTTTGAGCCAAGTTGCAGTCGCTTCGCAAAAATTCAAATTCTACCGCTACTTTCCCATAACCCTGATTGGCTCAACCGTCACAGATATTATCCAAGTCTAAGCTTTGCTTGAACTTTGCCATAACCGAGGACCTCATTAGGATACCAACTCCACATGCACCTCTACAAGCATTTTCCGACGCAACCTCCTTAACAGCATATAAAACAAACCCATTGTTGCATTCATATATGTTAGGAGATCGAATACATACCATGTTAATTTCAGCAATTACGGCAACCATTGGCTCTATAGGCTTTACCTTACTACAAGCATCATTTGTGTCGATTACTTTTCTAGTAATCATACTCGCTACCTCTGGAGTTTCTGGTTGCAACTCCACCTCAAGCTAAACATCGTTCAAATCCGTTTGAATACTGCTATAATCACTTATGGCCAGAAGTACTGAAGACTAGTCAAACGTAATTTCTCCGCTGATAATAGGTAAATTTAACTCCGGGCACCACAATCAATAACCCCTCTCACCTCGTGCATAGTCTAGTAATATGCACTTTCTTATCCTTCATCGAGCTTACCATCATTCACTCGAATATAACATAGGCAATCAAATATTCTAATAATAGAATAATTAGCAACATTACCTAACCACATTTCTTCATGAGTCCCATATCCAATCGTAGTCAATGGGGATCAATTCATCAGGTAGCACGTCGTACTTAGTGTATACCAGCACTAGAGAGCATTTTATGAGTCGTCTCTAGCAACGTTTTGCTCCTCAATTCCACAACATATTGTGGTTTATCAGCATTAGTGCGGTGTTTCGCTATACCTTCATTTGTGTAGAATTCGTTTAATAGGTTCAAGCAAAACTCCATGCTACTGTCAGTTCGCATGCTTGATCGTCTTACTAGGTTTCTTTTTAATCAAAGCTATCAATGCTTGATCTTGACAATAGTGTCAAACTTGTGCCTAAGCACAAATATTCACGTCTTCATCAAGTAATCATCAACAACTATTAGCATATATCTAGCACTCTTCCTTGAAGGAAACCGCGACAACCTACGAATATTCAAGTGGATTAACTCTGTAATTTCCATGATTTTTTTGACAGTCGTACTGAACTGCACTCTTCGACATTGATATAAATAATAACACCTGCATACATTCAGTTTGTTAGGAACATAACCACATAATAGATTTCTTTCACTTAAAACCTCGTTAATGTGCCTCAAACGCATATGCCACAATTCAGACTCTCAAACAGATGCATCTAACGTCTCCACAATGAATTTGTCAATGTCTCACCCTGAAGCTCATACATGCCATTGTGCTTTATTCCTTTCATTATTATCGAAGTACCTCGAACAATTTTTTGAATTTCACATTCTGAAATATATCAATACCGAGTTGAATCCATGGCACTTAAGGAAATTAAGTTCTTTTTCAATTTTGGAACATGCCTCACTCCAGCTAATGTCCTCACGATATCATTATGCATTCTGATTTTAACATTCACATTTAGTGTTGTTCCCCAATTGTTTTTACTACCATCCATTCACTGATAAGTAGTAAATCGGTTTTTATTTAGTGTAATATGAAAAGTACAATAAGAATCCATAATCCATCTATCAAACGATGAATAATCAGTGACAAACAAGATATAATCAGCATTATCTAATGTAGCTGCAATATTATTTGTAAAATCAACTATAATTCCTTTATTTTTCTTATCCTTTAACTTAAAGCAATTCCTTCTAAGATGCCCCATTTTGCCATAGCTTCAATAGATAACATCACCAGTCCTAGATTGACTACACTTGTTCATATTAGTACTATTACCCACATGTGTTATAGATCTTCCTTTATTTTCACCTACTAAAGCAGCAGATACAGATTCGTTAGATTCTCTTCTATGGATGTTCTCGCTCAGAATCAAATCTCAAACCTCATCAAACGTGAAACTTGTTAATCCAGAGGAATTATTAACGGCAGTAACATAAGTATTCTAATAACGATAATAGAATCAAAATATGTACCTTATCTTCAAAGTCAATTTCCACTGAACTCAATTGACTAACAATCACATTGAATTCATTGATATGATTTGCAACTGACACACCTTCGTTTATCTTCAAATTAAACAGACATCGCATCAAATAGACTTTATTAATTGCAGAGGGCTTCTCGTACATATCTAACAGGGCTCAGCAGTGGTCCTCTCCTTCACAATGTTAAACGTGACATTATGAGCCAACGTCAGCTGAATTACACCTATAGCTCGTCTATCCAACAAATCCCAATCAACTTGCTTCATCAACTTCGGTTTCTCCTTAGATAAGGGTAAGTGTAATTTTATCTGGTAAAGATAATCTTCAATCCGCATCTTCCAGAAACCAAAATCATTCCCATCAAATTTGTCGATTTTCAATTTTACTTCTTCTATCGCCATCGATTCGCTTCAATTTAGCCAAGTTTGGCTCTAATACCAATTGTTGCGAAAACAAGCGACCGAACAATAATAAATAGACAGAAGAATAAGATAAATCGGATATCGGATTTACGTGGTTTAGTCGTAAAAACCTATATTCACGGGGAGAGCAACAATGAATTTCACTATAGATCAAGCGATATAGGAAGATTATACATTCAAGTCACTCAAACACTCTCTCGGTGTTTCCCAAACCCCAATTAAACTCAATAACACACATAGTGTTTAGTCTCGAAATTCCTCAAGAAATAATCTCTCAATCTCATGAAGGAATTACACGCAAATTTTACCACAAGATTTAATTGGCTTGAACACTAAATATTCTTGAATGTAATTCATGGACAAGAACGACAAAGAAAATCCCTCCCAAGCACTCGACGACGAGATGACGCTTCAAGACCAATTCTTCATGATCAACCTCAACCTACGAACAAGCCTTGAGAATTGATATATAATCCACTGCCAGGGAAGTCCACGCGTGAGGGAAATCGAATCAGCTAGGATTCGGTTAACCTAAGCAAAAGTTGGACTTTCCTATTTTAGCGGCCAAACTCTCCAATGCATATTCGAAATTTTGGGAAGTTGATCTTCGGATGTTCTTTGACGTCCGCAAATACAAAACGACATGACCAACTTCCTACCCTAATAAGAGGTTATAGAAAAGTATAATATATCTATTATCTTGACGGTTATGATTGCATTGACTCTATTACTAATTACTCAACTTTGCTGATTTCATTGAATACATCATCTTGATAGGTACATCAATCCAATCACCTTAACTAGCGAAGGTTCTTGTTAATAACTTGCTATGTCTGCAATGAGGGACATTACTGGCAAGTTGTTGATTCCCTTCAAACTGTCTATTGTTTTGCCTAATGGTGACTTTTATTTTGATTAAACTCCGATGTTATCAACTAAGATTGTTGCTTGTCGATGATAATTGAAATTTGGCCGCTTGTTGGATGTTACCAATATATGAAATTAATTCCCCCTTTTAATTGCATTTCACTCATTAGAGTTCTTTTTAAAGCTGAAGCTCAGAAGGAAAATTGTTCTCTGTTTTCTTGAAAGAAAAAAATTAACTTACTGGCAAAAATAACAATTTTCAGCATATATAGAAATTTGACCAGGTGTTCAGTGGTGGCGTCTTCCAAAGTAAGAAAATTTCACTTTCACTTGACGATACGACTCCGCTTCCATTCAAATCAAAAGTTTTAAAGACATTCAACTTTTATTTTTATCTTGCATACTTATAAAAAGTACAAGAACAATATTCTTATTTAAACCTCTCTCGTTTCGTAAAAAATAAATGATCTGAAAAGCATTTTTCCAAAATTGATGACTTGTATCGTTCGAAATAATTAATCAAACGATATGCAAATTTACTTAAACAAATCAATCCACCGAATTTCACTTTTTGAGATATAAAAAGTCAAACCCTTTTTTTTTTCCTTTCTTTCCCACGTCTAATGGGCGATCCGATCAGACCAAAGGCATAAAATCAAAGATAACATACATTCATTATTAAGTAAAGGTTTATTTATATCATATGGCTCTCGCATTACCCTATCAAATGCTTTTGAAAATAAAATAAAATAAAATAAAACAGCTTTCGTCCCACCATCATAATTATTATTATCACCATCATCATCATCATTATATGTGCACACGTTCCTAATAGATCGAGACTCCATCTCCCTCGGTCTCTATCCATTTCTCCCTCTTTTTAAAAAAAAAATAAAATATCGCAGAGCACAAATTCAAATTCCTCTCGCCCTCTCGCACCGACCGCACGCTAGCCTCAACCCCCCGGCCGGGGGGCGGGGGCGGGGTGGGGCGTTGGGGGGCGTCACGCGCGTCCAGCTCTGCCGGCTCCTTTGCTTATAACTTCTCCCTCGCTCCTCCTCCTCGACGGACTCGATCGTTCGTACCAGAAGTTCACCCGATGGCGAGCCCTCCCGCGCCCCACCGTGATGCCGACGCCGGCGCCGCCTTCGTCCTCGAGTCCAAAGGTAAAAACCCATCGCTCCACTGCAGCGGCCGTCGAATGCAACGCCGGCCAAGTGTTCGTTCGTTCGTTTTCGTTGCCTTTTTCGGATCGAGGAGACTTTTTCTTCAAGCCTCGATGTTGCCTTACGTGCTGTGGCCGACAGGGAGTGGTGGCACGCGGGGTTCCACCTGATGACGGCGATCGTGGGGCCGACGATACTGACGCTGCCGTACGCGTTCCGGGGGCTGGGGTGGGGGCTGGGGTGGGGGCTGGGCTGCCTCTGCCTCACGGCCATGGGGGTCGTCACCTTCTACTCCTACTCCCTCATGTCGCAGGTGCTGGACCACTGCGAGAAGGAGGGCCGCCGCCACATCCGCTTCCGTGAGCTCGCCGCCGACGTCCTAGGTGAGTTTACCTACACGTCATCATCGATCCGTCCACCACCGTTCCCTGGATAAGTTCCACCGGTTCGTTCGAGGCCGCCACGAGAAGAGGACAATCTCGACGCCCTGGTCTCCTTGCGTGTTTTTACCGATAATGCCAATCGCACTTTATAGTGCAAAGTCAATTTCTAAGGGTGTATTTGTTTAAAATTGTTTATGTTCCCAAAACGCAAATTTTTATTTTTTTGTTCCAAAGAAAAAAAAAATAGAAAGATGTTTGTTTGTTTAGGCTTTGTTTGGTAACCATCCAAACAGTGTCAAATTCTGATTCATTGTTCTCAGAAGTAGTTTGAAAATAGAATCGCGTTTGATAAAATTTTTGTTTTTGAAACAAATTTCTATTTTTTTATTCCCAAAAGTAGATTTGGAACGGAATCAAGAATAAAAAAAAAAATTGATTCTTATTCTGGAAACAAATCTAAGAATCAAAACAACTCGTCTTCTTCATCATCGACCGCCCGTCTGCCGCCATCCGTCATTGCTGCCACCAGTCATCGGTGAGACTCCAGTGAACTCGCCGATGGCTAGGTGGGGCTGGCGAAACTTGGCCCCGGCGAGGCTCGCCCGGCCACACCGGCGAGACTCGGCCTCGCTAAATTTGGCAAGGTCGAGCCTCGCCGGGGCCGGGCAAGCCTCGTGATGCCCAGCCTCGCCGGTGGCCAAGCGGGCCTTGCCCGGCCTCGGCGAGGCTCGGCGAGGCCGGGTGAGCCTTGCCAATGGCCGGTGAGCCTCTCTGCCGGCCTCGCCTAGCCCCACCGAGGCTCGCTCGGCCCGCCGGTGGCGAGCGGGCCTCGCCTAGCCTCGCGAGGTCCACTTGGCCACCGCAAAGCGAGCCTCGCCTAATGCCGGCGAGGCTCGGCCGATGAGGGCCGGCGACGCTCCTAAGGTGAGATCACCGGCCCTCGTCTGGCCAATCGTCGGCCCTTATCTGGGCAGTCGCAATCCGGCGACGGGCCTAAAGAAGAAGAAGAAAAATATGAGAAAAAAGAAAAAAAAGAAAAAAAAAGAAAAAAATGAAAAAAAGGAAAAAAGGAAAAAAGTATAAAAAAAGTATTTGAAAATTAAAAGAAATTTATTTGGAACAATTAATAAGCACGATAGCAAACGTAATTCTATTCCATAATAAAAAAATTTAGACAGTTACAAAAAAGCTTAAAATGCTTAGAATTTGTTCCCGGGAACAAAATAAAAAAAAATCATTTCTGATCAGAATCTACTCCCGAGAACATAATCATTACCGAACATGCCCTTACATTTTTGTTCCTCGGAACAAAAAATTTATTTTTTTGTTCCCGAGAATAGATTTGGAATATAAATAAGAAGTATAAAAAACTTATTTTTTGTTCTCGGAGCACTTCCGAGAAACACTTTTTTTTCTTCTTATTTTTTCTCTTTCTTTTCTTCTTCTTTTCTTCTTCCTTTTGCCGGTCATCGGCCTTGGCCATGGCCGGCGACCTTGCCGGAGCGTCGCGGCCCCTGGAGAGCCCAAGCCTCGCCGTGGCCGCATGAGGCTCGGCCTCGCCGGGCCACCTTGAGGATGGCGTTGCTTGGTAGTGGTTGGGTGAGGTCACCTCACCTAGTCCTAAAGCGAGGTCGAGTCTCACGCGGCCATGGTGAGGCTCACTAGGGCCAGCTGGCCTCTGGTGAGCTTGTTGGACGTCGCCCAGCCGGTCGCCGGGGCTATTGTGATGGCCGACCGGCCAAAGAGAAAAATAAAAAGGAAAAATAAAAAAGAAAGAAGAAAAAAGGAAAAATAAAATAAAAATATTTAAAAATTAAAAGAAACAAAAAAATTATACAAGTTTACCAAACGTGTTTATTATTTTTCTATTACAAAAATATAAATTTTGTGCGGTTATCAAACGCGTTCTTACATTAAAAAAATTGTTCAATTAGGAATAGAAATAGTTTTTTCTATTTCGTTTTTAAACAATTTTTGAACAAAAACGTTACAAACGCGTCCTAAAATTCGGGTTTGGATTCGGTCCTCAGTAGTTAGCGGCTTTTTAGTCCATCAAAAGTATCTCTCCATTCAGTTTTACTTTTTGTTTCCTATTAATTAATTATGAGCGAATCATCACGCATTTTTTGCTCAGTTATAATTTCAAAATACTTTTAAAAAATTATCAAATTTACTATTTGATGAGACCTTCTTCATGATTTTTTTAGAATTCATGCAGTATTTTAAGATTGGCGATACAGTAGTTAATTTTCTTGTTCCTTTGTGAATGTTACAAACCAAAAAAAGAGCATAACTAGATCCAAAAACTTTTAAAAAGTTAGAACTCACAGAATTTTTTTTGATATATTGAGAATCGCTTTTTTTTTCTTATTCATTTAATTTCTAGCAAGTCTTTACACCAATCATTATATGACGATGGTATCGGGGTCTACTAAATTTTTTTTTTTTTTTACAAGCTGAATCTAACTCATCTTATTTAAATTGTAGGATATAAGTTTGATTCTAAAAAATTCTCGAAAATTATTTCCTCACGTATAATACATCACCTTGATTACACATAAAAAATCTGGAAAATCGTGACCGTACCGTTGCTTCATATTCAGATTTCCAATATAGATTCTGTGAATCATAACCAGTGAAAATAATTATGGATGATTCGCGGATAGTATAAGTAGTTTCTATTGTTCGGGCATATGGAGGAAACATTCTAGTAAAATGGTCGTCGTGGACAAGGAAAGATGGGACCATTGGGTGGTGATGGGCCGTAAATACTAAAAATGCCCGCACGGATTGTTCAGACACGTTGGCCAGCGGCTGGACTTTGGTAGTTGGCGGCTACTTTTCTTTTCTCTGGTCCTTTTGTATTTTTGGTTTATATTTCGTAATGCTTGCGTCATAGTTTCTTGGAGCTTGGTGGCCCAAAGCCCATGGCTATAATGGGTAGAGCGGCCAGTCTGTTGATTCTTCTTCTTCGGCCGACAAGAGAGATTTTAGTTAGGTCTAATTTGATAAGTTGAGTCAGTGCATCTTCTAGTCATTCGGATGATGGATCCTTTACCATATGGATAAAAATTCTCGCGGGTAAATTTCTTTTTACTTGCAAAAATAATGCTGACGCTACTGTTCTAATGTGTGCAGATCTTATGGTCTTGGCTCATTTTATAGGATCGGGATGGATGTTTTATTTTGTGATATTCATACAAATCGTCATCAACACTGGGACTGGAATCGGAGCGATTCTGCTGGCCGGAGAATGCCTTCAGGTATGTCTTCTGTCTACTTTAGTGTGTGATGCAGTTTTCTGACGCTTTTGCGATTTGCACTAGCCTTCTTTAGGCATGCCTATGGAAAATTACTAAAAGAATTTTAAATCTATTACAATTATACTAATTCAGTTTTAAATATATTTTTTTGGTCAATTGAGTTATAAAATTTTTGCAATTATGTCAATTTAATCCAGTCGGCCAAATTTAATTGATTGGTGAACAATTTTTAATATTATTTTTTTCTATTTTTATTAATTTTTTAATCTTGTTTTTTTTTTCTCTCCTCCCTCCTTTTGGTGATTGGCTAGAGGTGAGGGGATTGATGAGGGCTTGCCTCCCCAATGGCTAGGTAGCCCTCGCTTGGCAATGGCAGACTAAGCTTGCCCTCGGTTAGGCTTGGCCAATTGCCGAAAGAAGGAGGGAGGAGAGGGAAAAAATGAGAGAGAGAGAGAGAGAGAGAGAGAGAGAGAGAGAGAGAGAGAGAGAGAGAGAGAGAGAGAGAGAGAAAAAAAAAAAAAAAAAAAAAAATAGAAAATATAAAATAATATTAAAAAATTGTTTGTTGGCACCTATTAGAGATCACGTCAAGCATTGCCCAATTAAATTTGGCGGATGGACCGAATTAACACGGTTGTAAAATGTTTATAACTCAATTGGCTAAAATAATAAGTATATGATTACAATATATTTAAGACTTCTTTGGTAATTTTCCCTGGGCTTGACTTATAACTAGCTAATCACATCGGCATTTCTCATTGACTATCTTGGATTTCAAAGTTTTAACTCAAGAATTCATTAACTCTTCCCTCGGCATCGGCGAAGTATATTAGCTTGGCTTCACTATAGGAATTGGAACTCCCCGGAAGCATTCAAGAAGCTTGTGGCGGTTTAAAGTACGCATAACAAATAGGACAGGAAATGGCTTTTTAGGAAAGATAATCTAATCAAGTTAAAACTTTGAAGCGCTTTGAACTATGTCCGTAAGCAATATATCGGCGTCTCCCGGAAAACAATTAATGCAGGAACATTTCTTGATTTAGATGTATTCACTGTCTGCTGTATTTATTTCCTTTCTTGTATCAACTCGGAGACAGAAGGATTTATTTTTATACAACTTTTTTTTTTTTCTGCTTGGACTGTACAAGATCGTGTACTTAAGCCTTTCTCCTAATGGGTCCCTTAAACTGTACCACTTCATAGCAATGGTGACGGTGGTCATGATAGTTCTCTCCCAGCTCCCGACCTTCCACTCTCTCAGGCACATTAATTTGGGTTCACTGTTTCTCAGCTTGGGATACACATCCCTTGTAGTCGGTGCTGTGTTCATGCAGGTATTAAATCCATGTTTTTCGTGCTTTAATTGAACTGTATACGTTTCGGCTTCTTGTTAATAAAATGTTTCTTAGCAGCCCAAAACAAAAACTAGTGATCGATGCTTGATTGGTAATTGAATAAATGTCATCTATGGACATAGAACACCTTTTTGATATCACAAAACCTCTAACTTGGACCGGTTTAACCCGTGAAAAAAACTGAAAGAAGATTGATTTCTGAGATGGGTACAAGAAGTTACTGTTGAATCATGAAACTGCATTTCTAGGCATCTTCAGCTGACACTGCCAGTCTCATGGCTTGTTGGAGGATTCTTGTGGAGCTTTCATCTATTCGCATGCTTCCTTCGAGGTCCAATTAGAAAGTTTGTTATCGGAGTTCTTGTGGAGAGAAGAAACTAGAATTTGACTATCCAGCCTTCCCTGTAGAGAGCAGCGTGGCTAGTCTAATTTTCGGTTTAATGTCATAGTTCAAACTAGAAATCAGTCTTACAGCTTTTCACATTTCCTATTTCACCTTAAACCCGTAAGAATCTGTCATTTATGTTCTTCATGTAGGTCATATTTTGTACAGGCAAGAGTTAGCTATGGCAATAATGAACTGTAACCATCTCCACGTAGAAATCATATAATCGGCAGCATTATTCCTAAAGCAGACTATTCTTTTTCCATCCTGGCCATCTAACCAACTTCTACATCTTGCAGGTTTATCAAAGATTGCCCCTCCAAGAGACTATTCCCTGGAATCTTCAGAGTCAGCAAGGATTTTTAGTGCTTTCACTTCCATATCCATTATAGCTGCCAATTTTGGGAATGGGATACTGCCTGAAATACAAGTAAACCTCAACTTCTGTTTCATCTTTTGAAATCACCGTAAGTATGCTTGCATAGAAAGTTCAAATTCTGGGCTAAGCAGCATCGAGTATTAGAAAGACATGTTGACGATTAACAATATCTTGTAATGTAGGTTCATATCCATTAGCTGTTAGAAACTTGAACTCCGCTCTGAATTGTTGTGCTTCATCGCAGGCAACTCTGGCTCCACCTGTGACTGGGAAGATGGTTAAAGGCCTTCTCATGTGTTATACAGTGATTTTTGTCACATATTATTCTGCTGCTGTGTCTGGATACTGGGTTTTCGGCAACAAATCGAACTCAAACATACTGAAAAGCCTAATGCCAGATAACGGACCTGCTTTAGCTCCGACTTGGGTTCTAGGCCTCGGCGTGGTTTTTGTCCTCCTACAGCTCTTTGCTATTGGCCTGGTAATCACACTAGTAGTAGTAGTAGTAGTAGTAGTAGTGTACTCATTCAATTGGAATTTCTAAACTCATCTCCAAGGGCATGGAAACAGGTCTACTCCCAAGTGGCATATGAGGTCATGGAAAGCCAATCGCTGATGTGAAGCAAGGAATATTCTCCCTGCGCAACCTCATTCCAAGGATAATTCTTCGGACTTTGTACGTGGTGTTTTGCGGGTTCATGGCGGCCATGCTTCCCTTCTTTGGGGACATGAACGCTGTTGTGGGAGCCATTTGCTTCATCCCTCTAGATTTCATTCTTCCAGTGGTTCTCTACAACATCACATTCAAGCCGACGAAATCATCCTTAACCTACTTGATCAACATCTCGATCATCATCGTCTTCACTGGTGCAGGGCTAATGGGCGCATTTTCTTCTATAAGGAAGTTAATTCTTGATGCCAACCAGTTCAAGCCCTTTAGTAGTAATGTGGTAGGCTGGGGTACAGGAAAATAAACTCCGTGGTTCCTATGTACTTGCACCTAATAGTTACAGGAGAAAGTTAAAAAGTTTTTGAAGGGAAGAAAAAGGAACATTCAAGGGGGTGATTGGTTAGTCATGAATACTAGAATTGTCCTCTGCTTTGTGCCAATGATAGGAGGTGGGATATTTCTAGGCATCGTCATCTGGAAGAGTAGACAAGTTGATAACCCAAGCTTCAATTCAACATACAAAGAGGCATTTCTTTCTGTCCTCTGCTCTCTCAAAGAAATGTGGTCTTGATAGATTCTGCAATATAAACACATGCTAACCTGCGACGGCATCTGACATCATGCACAGCACCTTTCGTTTTGACTGGTTGTTCCGTACTTCATTATAATCGGTGCAACTACATGAGCAAACGCATAGTAAGCAATCCCCCTTTCGGCCAGTTCTTCCCCGCAACGACTTATAATCATGGATCGTATGTAAATGACGTCCTAAAAATGACAATTGGTGTTGGCAACATCTTTACCATCGAGAGAAAAGGCTTTGAACAACGGAAGCTAAAAGGTTTCTTGTTCCTAACTACCATTGGAAGAATGTGAGAGAATGAAAAGCATGCCGACAGCGTTGGGCTGAAGAAAACAGAATGTCCTTGATCATCTACAGACATTCTAGTCTTTTGCTTAAAGAAAAATTGTAGTTGATTTATGTGTCCGAGGATGGAAGCTGAATTAGCATATTGAGGCTTTTGAAATTTGATCACTTCCTTTTGTTTTTATTCAAAATTAATCTGGTAGGATGATTTCATCTTGGAATGACCTCTCAGTTTCTTTAAATTGCGACTACATACAATTGAAGGTTTTAGTTGGATGGGCGGGCGGAAAAGATGAGCAAAGGGTAGTACCTGTTTGTCCTCAGAACGTGCCATAAGTAGATGTTTCTGAATAGATTAGGGATTTGCAGATTATCAGTATCATTCTTTGCTTGTCCTTGGTTCTCGATCCATAACTGCATAATATGAATCGAGTGTGGTAACACCCAAAAGCAGAGACAGGCAAGCTTATTGAGTGCGCTGTCTGTGTGCAAGATTATCTTTTGAGATATTTCATCTTGATGTGGGGTTTGTATTAGTGAAAGTTCGCTGTTCTCTGACTTTTGTCCACTATAATGTTATGCTGTTTGAAATTCGTGGACCCATTCTGTTGTTTATTATTAAGCTCAGTGAATACATTTTTCAGATAGAACAACCAATACACGTTTTCCACGATGAAGAATACAAATCGAGAGGGTGGCACTTCCCCTCCTACAACTTCAACATCTCAGTCATCTGGACTCCTTTCCTCATAAAAAGCAGCGATTTTCGAGGACTTCAATGGCGTCTCCACGTCGGCAGTTGAGCTTCATCTGGACAAGCTTGATACAAACTGGACTAGCTTGTATCCAAACTTGGATTACATGATAATATCAACGGGGAAGTGGTTTCTCAAGACCGCGATATCCTATGAGAATGGTCGAGCCGTGGGTTGCCATAACTGTAAGAAAGAAGACATTTCCGAAAAGGGATTCGAGTTTGCCTACAGGAAGACCCTGCATAACGTGGTGAACTTCATAGCAAAATCTGAGCACAAAGGTCTGATATTTTTTCGCACATCCACACCAGATCATTTTGAGAATGGGGAGTGGCATAATGGTGGGACCTGTCGAAGAACGGCTCCTGCCAAAGAAGGTGAGATCGAGTTGAAGGACCTGAACCGAATTCTACGTGACATCGAACTCAGCGAGTATGAGAAGGCATCAGCCATAGCTGCTAAAAACGGCGTGAATCTAAGGTTCTCGACTTCACTAAACTCTTGCTGACGAGGCCCGATGGGCATCCGTGTCCTTACAGGGAGTTTCAACCATTTGCGAAGGACCAGAACGCCAAAGTCCAGAACGACTGCTTGCACTGGTGCTTGCCAGGGCCTATCGACACTTGGAACGATGTGATAATGGAAATTGTGGCGAACGCGAGTTGAATCAGTGTAGCAAAACCCGAGATTTAATAGATAAAATTGGTGAGGTTGTAAACGCATGCAACAGGGCGATGCACGCTCCTCAGCAGGAGTATGCAGTCTGTGGATTTATTGCAATGGTTGTGAATATGCTCTACTTCCTTCTTCAGCTCTCCCATTTTGCTCAGGGAGTACACAGACCATATGGTCAGTCAAGGTATTTGTTGGGAAAAACGGATTCCCTAAAACCGATCTGATACGAACCCCTAAAACGAACGCGGAAGATGAGCCCATGAGTCACATGTATCACCGATCAAAGATACACTACGGAATTGAGTGTATCTTGTCTTTCACATATTAAACACCAATGTATGTTGAAGTTTGAGGAAGAATTATGATCCCATTCTACTAAGAAGCATATTGTTTCTTCGAGGGGAAGAAAAATTCTGAAGAGACGTATGTTCTATTTTCTAGAGTGTATATTTGATAGAGACGTATTCTCTCTCTATCTAAAACACTAATCTTTTGTACCCAAACAACACAATATTTCACATTGTAACCATTCCTCCATGAGTCCTTAACTTACGGGCTGGGGTCTTAGGCCTAATATGAGCGGACAGACCTACTTAGGCCCATCAACACATAAAAACCCATCAGTATTAATTAGTCTGATTGTACAAAAGAGAGCATCTTCTCTGAAGTTAAACGTTGTATTGGTAAAAGGAATGGAATGGAGTTGTGTTCTACCATGCGGTTTATCTTATTGCACTATTTGAGATTGAGCTACACTAGACTCAATTGGTTCGACCACGGATCACTTCTAATGTCCCATGATATTGATTGCGTGACGACGCCGATCTTCTGAGCTGGAACCGTTTCTTAGGGAAATCCAAAAAGGGTGTTCCATTGCGGTCGTCATTGCACGTCCTTTCCCTTCTGCACCCGGTCAGACCAAGCGATGTACAACTCCACACCTGAAGTTAGGTCTCCCCTAGCTGTCCAAGAAGGACCATTCAAAAAAGGTGAAACGGACCTTTTCCTTTATTCTCCGTCGTGAGGAATAGACAGAGACACGACTTAAGAAGCAGTTTAACGTGATAAAAAGCGAAGAGAATCAGTTCGCGGGGGGATATCATGATAAACGAGATTCCAACCTCTTAAGATGCCCCCCATCTCCCCATCAATCATATCATCGCTAGTTCCTCGGGATCATGCCATAAAAAGAGGAAGTGGGTTCCATCCGATATGCCATCCAAAATGCTGCGTCCTTCCTCTTCCCGAATTCCACCCGTTCCGTGTAAAAAAGGGGAATCTGCGAGGTGTTCCCACGTTCCATCCTCGTACACGTCGCGGTTAAAAATGAAAAAGCTGTCTGTCTCCACGTTAGCGCGTCCGAACCCGGCAAGGTGCGTGTCGTTTCGTATTGGCGCATGTCGACCACCAAGCTCGCGCGTGTAAGCTTTAGGACTTTATCATAGTCAGGACGCAATCAAACACTCCCAGTCACGCCACTCCATCCTCCCGGTTTCGTGCCCGCAACAACGACAATTATTAACTCACTCTTTGCTTCCTACAATAAGCAGAATAAAATGGCATAAAGAATTTAAAATACAGTGCTAAAATAATCGTTGTTAGCAATGTCTTAAATCGTAAAAAAGTAAAGATAAAAGATAAGTTTACTCAAGAAAATGTCGAGTTTTGTAATTGACACTTGGGGTGCTTATAACACATACCATTCGGTGATTATAGAAATTCTAATTCAATTTAAATCCGCGAGCAATTTCCTACTCTGATAATAGGTTATAGGAAAATATAATATATCTATTATCTAGACGGCTACGGTTGCATTGACTCTATTACCGATTACTCGAGTTTGCTGATTTCATTGACTACATCATCTCGATGGGTACATCAATCCAATCACCTTGATAGTTACATGCTGGTGTTCATGACCTCGCCAACTAATTAAGGCTCTTGTTAATAACTTGCAATGTTTGCAATCGAGGACATTATTGACAAGTTGTTGATCCCTTCAAATTATCCATTGTTTTGTTGACTTTTGTTTTGATTAAACTCTGTTGTTATCCACTATGTTCGTCGCTTGTCAATGATAATTGAAACTTGGCCACTTTTTTGGATGTCAACAATATATGAAATTAATTCCCCCTTTTTAACTGCATTTTTAATGCCGAAGCTCAGAAGGAAAATTGTTTTTTGTTTTCTTGAAAGAAAAAAACTTAACTTATTGGCGAAAATAACAATTTTCAGCTTGAATAGAAATCTTGATCAGGTGTTCGGTGGTGTCGTCTTCCACAGTAAGAAAATTTCACTTTCACTTGACAATGAAACTATGCTTCCATTCAAATCGAAAGTTTTAAAAACATTCGACTTTTATTTTTATCTTGCATTCTTATAAAAAGTAAAAGAATAATATTCTCATTCAGATCTCTTTCGTTTCACAAAAAATAAATGATCTAAAAAGCATTTTTCTAGAATCAATGACTTGTATTTTTCGAAATAATTAGTCAAATGATGCGCCAATTTACTTAAACAAATCAATCCACCGAATTTCACTTTTCGAGATATAAAAAGTCAAATCCTATTTTTTTTTTTTCCTTTCTTTCCTAGTCTAATGGGCGATCCGATCAGACCGAAGGCATAAAATCAAAGATAACATAAAGTCATTATTAATGAAATGCTTTCTTTATATCAAATCGCTCTCACACTACTCTAGCAAATACTTTTGAAAATAAAATAAAATAAAATAAAACAGCTTTCGTCCCACCATCATAATTATTATCATCATCATCATTATTATATATGAACACGTTCTTAATAGATCGAGACTCCATCTCCCTCAGTCAGTCTCGATCCATTTCTCCCTCTTTTTTCAAAAATTAAAAAAATTAAAAAAAATAAAATAAAATATCACCGGGCACAAATTCCTCTCGCTCTCTCGCACCAAACGCACGCGAGCCTCAACCCCAGCTTCCGGGGGCCTCTAAACCGCGCCGGGGGCGCACGTCGCTTAACCTGCGCACACCCCCCACGTCACGCGCCTCAGGCTTTGCTGCTCCTTTGCTTATAACTTCTCCCCGCTCCTCCTCCTCGACGGACTCGGTCCTTCGTACCAGAAGTCCACCCAATGGCGAGCCCTCCCGCGCCCCGCCGCGACGCCGACGCCGACGCCGGCGCCGCCTTCGTCCTCGAGTCCAAAGGTAAAAACCACCGCTCCACACCGGCGGCCGTCGAACGCAGCGCCGGCGAAGTGCTTGCTCGTCCGTCCGTCCGTTCGTTTTCGTTTCCTTTTTCGGATCGAGGAGAGACTTACTTCTTCAAGCCTCGATTTTGCCTTCCGTGCTGTGGGTCGACAGGGGGAGTGGTGGCACGCGGGGTTCCACCTGACGACGGCGATCGTGGGGCCGACGATACTGACGCTGCCGTACGCGTTCCGGGGGCTGGGGTGGGGGCTGGGCTGCCTCTGCCTCACGGCCATGGGGGTCGTCACCTTCTACTCCTACTCCCTCATGTCGCAGGTGCTGGAGCAGTGCGAGAAGGAGGGCCGCCGCCACATCCGCTTCCGCGAGCTCGCCGCCGACGTCCTAGGTGAGTTTTACCTACCTAACCTCCCCCTGCACGTCATCATCGATCCGTCCGCCGCCGTTCGCGCCGGATAAGTTCGACCGGTTCGTCCGAGGCCGCCGCGAGAAGACGACAATCTCGACGCGTTGGTCTTCTTGCGTGTTTTTACCGATAATGCCGATCGCGCCGATCGCGCTTTATGGCGCAATGTCGATTTTTAAGATTCGTTCCTAGCGGCTTTTCAGTTTATCAAGAGTCCCTCTCCATTCAATTTTATTTTATTTTTTCTATTAATTAGTTATGAGTGAATCATCACGCATTTTTTGCTTATTGAAAATTTCAAAATACTTGAAAAATTTATAAAATTTACCATGTGATGAGACCTTTTTCATGATTTTTTTTTGAATTTATGCAGTATTTAAGATTGGTGATAAAGTAGTTAATCTTCTTATTCCTTTGTGAATGTTAATCCTTTAAGTCCCCCCCCCCCCCCCCCCAACGGCCCCCCAACAAATTGGTGATAAAGTAGTTAGAACTCACAGAATTTAAGTCCCCTCCCGGGCTTTTCAGTTAATCTTCTTATGCAGTATTTAAGATTGGTGATAAAGTAGTTAGAACTAACAATTTTTTTTTTGATATATTGAGAATCACGTTTTTTGTCTTACTCGTTTAATTGTTATCAAGTCTTTACACCAATCAATATATGGCAATGGAATCAGGGTCTACTAAATTTTAATTTTTTTACAAGCTGAGTCTAACTCATCTTATTTAAATTATAGGACATAAGTTGGATTCTAAAGAATTCTAGGAATCTCCATGTTTATTTTTTCCTCACGTATCCCAAATCTGGAAAATCGTGACCGTACCGTTTCTCCATATTCAGATTTCTAATATAGATTCTGTGAATCATAACAAGTGAAAATAATTATGGATGTTTCGCGAATAGTATAAGTAGTTTCTATTTTTCGGGCATATGGAGGAAACATTCTAGTAAAACGGTCGTCGTGGACAAGGAAAAATGGGACCGTTATCAATGGGCGGTAGACCGGATCATTCGGATATTTTTATCGTTCGGTGGCTGCGCTGGCAAATGGACGACCGTTGGAATGCGGGTCGGCTTTATGATCAGCCGCAAATACCATAAAAACGCCCCCGCGGGTTGTGTACACGCGTTGGCCAGCGGCTGGACTTTGGTAGTTGGCGGCTACTTTTCTTTTCTCTGTTCATTTTGTATTTTTGGTTTATATTTCGTAATGCTTGCGTCATATTTTCTTTGAGCTTGGTGGCCCAAGGCCCATGGCTATAATGGGTAGAGTGACCAGTCCGTCGATTCTTCTTCTTGGGTCGACAAGAGAGATTTTAGTTGGGTCTAATTTGATAAGTTAATTCAGCGCATCTTCTAGTCATTCGGATGATGGATCCTTTACCATATGGATAAAAATTCTCGTGGGTAAATTTCTTTTTACTTACGAAAATGGTGCTGTCTCTACCATTCTAATGTGTGCAGATTTTATGGTCTTGGCTCATGTTGTTTTATAGGATCGGGATGGATGTTTTATTTTGTGATATTCATACAAACTGCCATCAACACCGGGATCGGAATTGGAGCGATTCTATTGGCCGGAGAATGCCTTCAGGTATGTCTTCTTTCTAATTCAGTGTGTGATGCAGTTTCATGACACTTTTGCGATTTGCACTAGCTTCGTCAGGCATGCCTATGGAAAATTATAAAAAAAATCATAAACCTATTATAATTGTACCAATTCAATTTTAAACTTATTTTTTTGATCAATTAAGTTCTAAAATTTTTGCAATTATGCTAATTTAGTTCATCCGACCAAATTTGGCTGGTTGGTGGATAATTTTTTAATATTATTTTTTTCCAATTTTTTTATTAATTTTTAATCCTTTTTTTTATATTTTTTCCTTTTTTTTTTTTCTCCCTCCCTCCTTCTGGTGACCAGCTAGAGGCGAGGGTTGATGAGGGCTTGCCTCCCCAATGGCTAAGCAGCCCTCACCCAGCGACGGTGGGGTGAGCTTGCCATCGATTTGGCTTGGCCAGTCACCAAAAGAAGGAGGAAGGAGAGGAAAAAATAAGAAAGAGAGAAAAAAGAATAAAAGAATAAAAAAATTGGAAAAAAATTAAATTAAATTAAAAAATTGTTCGTTGGCACCTACTAGAGATCACATTAGCATCGGCCAGTCAAATTTGGCCGAATATATTGAATTAGTATAATTGTAAAAGGTTTATGACTCAATTGGCTAAAAAAATAAATTTAAAACCGAATTGACATAATTACAATATGTTTAAGATTCTTTTGGTAATTTTCCTTGGGCATGACTTATAAGCTAGCCAATCAGATCGACATTTCTCATTGACTATCTTAGATTTTGAAGTTTTAAATCAAGAATTCATTAACTCTTCCCTCGGCGTCGGCGAAGTATATTAGCTTGGCTTCACAATAGGAATTGGAACTCCCCGGAAGCATTCAAGAAGCCTGTGGCGGTTTAAAGTACGCATAACAAATAGGACAGGAAATGGCTTTTTAGGAAAGATAATCTAATCAAGTTAAAACTTTGAAGCCCTTTGAACTATGTCCGTAAGCAATATATCGGTGTAAATGCGGCTCTCCGTGAGTCTCCCAGAAAACAAATTAATGCGGGAACATTTCTTGATTTAGATGTATTCACTGTCTGCTGTATTTATTTCCTTTCTTGTATCAACTCGGAGACAGAAGGATTTATTTTTATACAACTTTCTCTTTTCTGCTTGGACCGTACAAGATCGTGTACTCAAACCTTTCTCCTAATGGGTCCCTTAAACTGTACCACTTCATAGCAATGGTGACGGTGGTCATGATAGTTCTCTCCCAGCTCCCGACCTTCCACTCTCTCAGGCACATTAATTTGGGTTCACTGTTTCTCAGCTTGGGATACACCTTCCTTGTAGTCGGTGCTTGTGTTCATGCAGGTATTAAATCCATGTTTTTCGTGCTTTAATTGAACTGTATACGTTTCGGCTTCTTGTTAATAAAATGTTTCTTAGCCGCTCAAAACAAAAACTAGTGATCGATGCTTGATTGGTAATTGAATAAATGTCATCTATGGACGTAGAACACCTTTTTGATATCACAAAACCTCTAACTTGGACCGGTTTAACCCGTGAAAAAAAACTGAAAGAAGACTGAATTTCTGAGATGGGTACAAAGAAGTTGCTGTTGAATCATTAAACTGCATTTCTAGGCATCTTCAGCCCACACTACCAGTCTCATGGCGTGTTGGAGGATTCCTGTGGAGCTTTCATTTACTTGCATGCTTCCTTCGAGGTCGAATTAGAAAGTCTGTTATCGGATTGGAGAGAAGAAACTAGAACTTGACTATCCAGCCTTCTCTGTGGAGAGCAGGGGCCAGTCGAATTTTCAGTTTTATGTCAAAGACCATACTGGAAATTAGTCTTACAGCCTTTCACATTTCCTATTTCACTCCGAACCCCTATAAATTTGTCATTTTTGTTCTTCATGGAGGTCGAATTTTGTACAGGCAAGAGTTAGCTATGGCAATAATGAATTCTGTAACCTTTTCGGCATAGAAATAACATAATTGGCAGCAATAATCCTAAAGCATACTATTCTTTTTCCATCGTGGCCATCTAATTGACTTCCACATCTTGCAGGTTTATCAAAGAATGCCCCTCCAAGAGACTATTCCTTGGAATCTTCAGAGTCAGCAAGGATTTTTAGTGCTTTCACTTCCATATCCATTATAGCTGCCATTTTTGGGAACGGGATACTGCCTGAAATACAAGTAAATCTCAACTTCTGTTTCATCTTTTAAAATCACCGTAAGTATGCTTGCATAGAAAGTTCTGATTCCGGGCTAAGAATTATCGAGTACTAGAAAGACATGTTGACGATTAGTATTACCTAGCAACGTAGGTTCATATCCATCAGCTGTTAGAAACGTGAACTCTGCTCTGAACTGTTATGCTTCATTGCAGGCAACTCTAGCTCCCCCTGTGACCGGGAAGATGGTTAAAGGCCTTCTCATGTGTTATACAGTGATTTTTGTCACATTCTATTCTACTGCTGTGTCTGGATACTGGGTTTTTGGCAACAAATCGAACTCAAATATACTCAAAAGCCTAATGCCAGATAACGGACCTGCTTTAGCTCCGACTTGGGTTCTAGGCCTCGGCGTGGTTTTTGTCCTCCTACAGCTCTTTGCCATTGGCCTGGTAAACAAACTAGTAGTAGTAGTAGAGTACTCATTCGATTTGAATTTCTAAACTCATCTCCAAGGGCATGGAAACAGGTCTACTCTCAAGTGGCATACGAGATCATGGAAAGCCAATCAGCCGATGTGAAGCGAGGAATATTCTCCCTGCGCAACCTCATTCCTAGGATAATTCTTCGGACTTTGTACGTGGTGTTTTGCGGGTTCATGGCGGCCATGCTACCCTTCTTCGGGGACATCAACGCCGTTGTGGGAGCTATTGGCTTCATTCCTCTAGATTTCGTTCTTCCGATGGTTCTCTACAACATGACATTCAAGCCGACGAAATCATCCTTAACCTACTTGATCAACATCTCGATCATCATTGTCTTCACCGGTGCAGGGCTAATGGGCACATTTTCTTCTATAAGGAAGTTAATTCTTGATGCCAACCAGTTCAAGCTCTTTAGTAGTAACGTGGTAGACTAGGGTACAGGAAAATAAACTCTGCGGTTCCAATGTACTTGTACCTAATAGTTACAGGAGAAAGAACTTTTTGAAGGGGCGAAAAAGGAACATTCAAGGGGATGATTGATTAATCATGAATACGAGTCGTCCTCTGCTTCGTGCCAGTGTAGACAAGTTGATATTCCAAGCTTCAATTCAGCATACAAAGAGGCATTTCTTTCTTTCCTCTGATCTCTCAAAGACATGTGGTCTCGATCGATTCTGCAATATAAGACACATGCTAACCTGCGATGGTGTCTGAAATCGTGCACAGCACCTTCTGGTTTGACAATGTTGGGAAAAATATTTGTGGAAAAGTTCCAGAAAATTTTTCCCGCTACTACTTCTGTGAAAATTAAATAGGATAAAATACTAATTGAAAGCAGTAAAGATGAATAATAAATAACATCAGAATTTTAACGTGAAAAACCCTCCAAGGCGAAGGGAAAAACCACGGGACCGTAGTCCACTTCAAACTTCCACTATAATAAATAATGGGATACAACTTCACCCAAAGGTGGATCTCTCTCTATTATTCAATTTGTGAATCTGAACCCCTCACAAATTGGATAACTCACTCAAAGATAACTCTTTTTCTTGGAAGAAGAAAACGGTTTCTTTCGCTACGCTCTTTGATATTCTTTTTGTGTCACATCTTCTCCATTGAGGAGGACTCCTATTCATAGGAGCAAATACAATCCCAAATAGGAATTATACGATACAAAATCACGTAGATTTTTCTCCTAATCTCTCGTGACTTTGTATATATGAGAATATCACTTTGATTTCTTTTCCAATCTCCCTTGATTTTCTAGATGTGAAAATCACGTTGATTTATCTCCCCATCTCTTTTGATATATTTTTTTCTTTTCCTTTTTCTCCCTTTTTTTTTTCTTTTTCTTTTACACACTCACTACTATACATATTCTACTATAGATATACATAATTGCATTGGCTCTCCAATTGGGAGTGACCTACTCAACAAATCTCCCCCTCACGAGCAATTTGGAGAAGGTGTCAAACCTGCAAAAGTTCGATAGGCTTGCATCTTCATTGTAGATAGAGATTTTGTCATCATATCTGAGCCATTGTTGTCAGTGTGTATCTTCTTTAGCTGCAGGGCTTTTTCTTCCAACACATCATGTATCCAATGATATCTGATGTCAATGTGTTTGGATCGGGAGTGGAAAGTTGCATTTTTGCTGAGGTGTATTGTGCTTTGACTATCTGAATACAAGATATACTCCTCTTGGTTGTGGCCCACTTCTTGTAGAAACTTCTTCATCCACAAGAGTTCTTTACATGCTTCCGTTATCGCAATATACTCTGCTTTAGCACTAGATAGGGCAACACATTTTTGTAGTCGAGATTGCCATGAAACTGCTCCCCCTGCAAAAGTCATTAGATATCCCGATGTAGACTTTCTTGAGTCCACGTCCCTGCCATGTCTGAATCCGAAAAACCTTCTAACACGGTTTACCATCACCAAAACATATGCGTTATTAGATGTACCACGAAGATACCTAAATATCCATTTGACTGCTGCCCAATGTTCCTTATCGGATTAGATAGAAATCTACTTACCACACCAACTGCATACGCGATATCAGGCCTCGTACATACCATCGCGTACATTAGACTGCCAACCGCCGATGCATAAGGGACTTTTTCCATTTCCTTATTTTCTGTCTCACTTTTTGCGCACTGATCTAAGCTGAGTTTAAAATGATTTACAAGTGGAGAACAAACTGCTTTGGATTTATTCATATTAAATCTTTCAAGAACTTTATTAACATACCGTTCTTGAGATAACCAAAGTTTACGATTCTGCCTGTCTCGCAAGATTTCCATCCCAAGAATTTGTTTTGCGAGTCCCAAATCCTTCATCGCAAAGCACATGCTCAATTCCTTCTTTAAGTTGTTGATCTTGCTTTTATCCTGGCCAACAATTAGCATGTCATCAACGTAAAGCAAAAGAATGAGGAAATTACCATCGATAAATTTCTTGACGAAAACGCAGTGATCAACGGTTGTTTTGTTGAACCTGTTTTCTTCCATGAAGGAATCGAATTTTCTGTACCACTATCTTGGTGCCTGCTTGAGCCCATAAAGACTCTTCCTCAATCTACACACAAGATTTTCTTTGCCTTTGATTTTGAAACCTTCTGGCTGATTCATGTAGATCTCCTCATTTAGATCTCCATGTAAAAACGCGATCTTCACGTCAAGTTGCTCAATCTCCAAGTTCAAGCTTGTTGCCAAGCCAAGAACAACTCGAATAGAGGACATTTTAACTACGGAGAAAATACCTCATCGAAGTCGATATCTTTCTTCCGAGCGAATCCCTTCACAACCAACCTTGCTTTGTATCGTGGCTGTGAGTTACCTTCTTCAATCTTTAATCTGAACACCCACTTGTTTTTGAGAGCTTATCTTCCTTGCGGCAACTTGACTAAATCATAAGTATGATTTTCGTCTAAGGATTTCATCTCCTCCTGCATAGCTTTTAACCACTCCTCTTTATGCTCGTGGTACACAGCTTCTTGGTGGTTCTTTGGTTCTCCCTCGTCAGTGAGCATCACATACTCATTGGGAGAATATCTACGACTAGATTGTCGTTCACGAGTTGATCTCCTCAATTGAGGTTACGATGGGACCTATTCAACAATTGGTTCAAGTTCGGTTGAAGTAGTCATACCTTCAATCCTAGATTCCGCTTGCTTGTTGATAGGAGGAGTGAGCGGGCCAAGATCAACCGGGTATTCATCTGTGATGGGGATTTCTCATGCTTCTCAAAGTCCTCGATTGTCGATCTTCAAGAAATACCACGTCCACCGCTTCGACTATTTTTCGGTTAACAGGATCCTAGAGTCTGTAGCCGAATTCTTCATGTGCGTACCCCAAAAAAATACATTGCTTTGATTTTCCATCAAGCTTTGATCTCTCATCCCTTGGAATGTGAACAAATGCTCTACAGCCAAACACCTTCAAGTGGCCATAAGAAATATCCTTACCGGTCCAGACACTTTGCGGTACATCACCGTTAAGTGGAGCTGAAAGTGATAGATTGATTAAATCAACTGCCGTTCTCATTGCCTCACCCCAAAAGTGGTTTGGCAGCTTTGCGTTGGAGAGCATACATCTGATTCTTTCACATATGGTTCTATTTATCCGCTCTGCGATATCGTTGTGTTGAGGTGTTTTTGGTACGGATCTTTCCAGTTTGATCCCAAGGTTTTTGCAATAATCTTCAAAAGGTCCTTGGTATTCGCCACCGTTGTCAGAGCGTACACACTTCAATCGCTTGCCTGTTTCTCTTTCAACATTCATATGAAATTACTTGAAGATTTCCTGCACTTGATCTTTAGTTTTCAAGGCAAATGCCCACACCTTTCTAGAGTGGTCATTAATAAATGTTACAAAATAAAGCGCACCTCCAAGTGTCCTAGTTTGCATTGTGCATACATCGGTATGTATCGATCTAAAATTTCAACTTTTCTAGATGGTGGGGAATTGTGAAATGCTACTCTATGTTGTTTTTCCATAATGCAGTGGACACAAGTATTCAACGGTGTACCTTTTATTCCGGGTAGAAGTTGCTTTCTAGTGAGAATCTTAAGTCCTTTCTCACTCATGTGTCCGAGTCGCTTATGCCATAACTCGGTGGTGACTCATTTTCCGGTTACATTCACCTCTCCTCTACACGGCTTAAATTGTGTGATATAGAGAGAGTTAGTCTTTTCTCCTTTGGCTATCACCAAATTACCTTTGCTGAGCTTCCATTTTCCATCACTAAAGAAATTGATGTAGCTTTCGTCATCAAGCTTGCCGGCAGATATAGATTGTGGCGTATGTCCAGAACATGTCTCACATCTTTGAGTAGCAGCCTACATCCAACATTAGTCTCCAAATAAATATTACCCATACCAATAATTTTGGACGTACCTTCGTTTCCCATCTTTACGAGTCCAAAATCACCAGTGGTGTAAGAAGTAAAAAGATCTTGACAAGCCGTGACATGGTAGGATGCGCCAGAATCAACTACCCATGTCGAATCTTGGGATGCAAGATTAATGGAATCATTACTTTGAATAATGATCACCTCATCCGCAATATTTGCATTGTCATTCGTCTGGTTCTCGTTAGCTTTGTTGACGTTATGACTTTTTGATTTTTCCGCCTTTAGCTTTCTGCATTCTCGGATGAAGTGTCCCAGTTTACCACAATGATGACACTTCTTGTCTCGTCTAAAGTTGGATTGGGACCTTCCTCGTTGATGATTCCGAAAGTTTCGGCTTTTGCTTCTCCCTCTCTGTTCTTGATTTTCTTGTCGATTAATGACAAGAGCCTCGGACGTAGGGTTGACTCCACTCTCTTTTCGCCGGGATTCTTCATTCAACATTCTATCTTTTACCACGTCCATGGTAAGCTTGCCATCGGGAGCCGAGTTGCTGATCGATACAACAAGTGTGTCCCAGCTATTTGGCAAAGAGCTAAGCAGCAGTAATGCCTGCAATTCATCATCTAATGTCATCTTCATAGAATTGAGTTGGTCTACTATACCTTGAAACTCGCTCATGTGTTCCGAGACACTACTCCCGTCTTTGTATTTCAGATTCACGAGCCGCTGCATGTGATTTGCTTTATTTTGTGCCGTTGTTCTTGCGTACATCTTCTCTAATTTTTGCCAAAGAACACCAGCATCATGTTCATTAGCAAAATTTTGAAAAATACTCTTATCAATCCATTGTTGAATTTGAGCGGCACACTTCCGATTGAGCACCATCCATTCGCTATTGTTGACACCCGAAATTTTCGTCGACATTTTAATCATTCTTTTTTTGGGCAAAAATATAAAAAAAAATAAAGAGCCAAAAAGAAAACAAAGAAAACAAAACAAAAAAGAAAAAAAGAAGAAGAGAAAACAAAACAAAAGAAAACAAAAAGAAAAAAAATGAAATGAAATGAAAAGAGAAAAAAATTAGAAACAAAAGGAAAACGAAAAAAGAAAAAGGAGAGAAAAAGGAAAAAATACAAGAAAAAAATAATATAAAAGGGGCGGTGGCCTCTCTCTCTGGCGGGGAAAAAATTTTTGGGCGCGCGGATCCTCTCTCTCCGCTGGTTCCCGCTCTCTGGGCAAAACGCCAAGAACGGATTCACAGACTCCCTCTCTTCCGCTGTAACAACCTCCTCTCTCTCTGGATTTCTTCCCGATCTCAGAGGCCGACGAAGGACCCTCCGGCGCTAGCCATGGCTCTGCTCTCTCCCTCAACGATCGCTTCCAGCTCCAGAAGTTCTCAATCGGATGTTTTCCAGCTCGTTCTCGGAAATTGAACGCTCGATCGCTTGATCGTCGGCTCTCGTTCTCGCTCGACGTCCACTGGAAGAAGACCCTGGAGTCGGAGGTAGAAAGAGGAGCAAGGGAATCACCCAGTAGCGAAGTCAAGAAGTCGTCGCCATCGTCGCGAAGCGGATCTGCCGTGCGCGTGCCCTCAGCTCGAGCCCCTCCTCGGCCGCGAGCCCTAATTTTTCGATTCTACCATTGATTCGACCTTTTCCGTTCATCATCAACCACCCGAGCTCTTGTCGAAGGGGTGGAAACCAGAGAATCTCTCCCTCAGCAAATTTCTCTCTCGGTTTGGGACAAGGATCGGCGACAGCTGCGACGACAACAACGCTTGACCGATTTTTCTCTCTGGATCGAGCTCGCTCGATCGGTGAGCTTTCTTTCTATCCCTCTCGATCTGTTAGGGTTTGGATTTCTGTTCTCTCTCTCAATCCGTTTGGGTCTCGGATTTTGACCTTCCCCTCTCTCGTTCGTTTTCTCTGGTAATCGCTCTCTCGGTTGGATCTAACGCCCTCGTTGTGAATTGCGCCCTTCCGGAGCTCGAGATACAGTGGTTCGAGTTCACGCCGAGTTGGAAGCCTCGGCTCAGCTCTCTGTCTCTGGCTCGATCAGTATCCGTATCACTGATAAACCGAGTGAACTCATTCCCCTCTCTCCTGCTCTGTTGCAAAAAGATTTGTAGAAGAATCACGTTCACGTAGTTCAGGTGTGATTCACTTAAGATCTGAGCTGTAACTAGATGACTTGTGATGGCTCTGTGATTTTAATATTGATTTTAGAATGTTAGATGACAACATAGCTTCAGTCCCGTATCATAGCTTGAGTTAATCGTTTTGTTGTACGTGAACTGTTTGACGAAATACCTCAAAAGCATGAGCGAGAAATAGATCATGATAATGTCAGATCTGAAAACGTGTTGATATGAAACATTTCTTAGAAGTTGATTTACCGAATATATAGATCTGATACCACTCATTGTGCCATTGTTACTGAACCTGTGTTGTTTATTGTGTTCTGTGTTCTGATCTGACCTTCTGTGCAAAATGACGTGAGATGAGCGGGTTGCTGTGGTTGTCTGTGTTCAAGTCTTCATATAGGTTGAAGATGGTTCGATTATCTTTCCAATGAGCTATAGAATGCCCTAATCGGACTTCATTTAGTATGGTTTTTGCCTGTCCAAAGTTAGGTCCAGAATCTGCCAAATATTTGTTTCTCTGTTTCGGATGACCTTCTGTATAAACAGCTTGATATGAACTAGTAGATGATGTTATTAGGGTTTAATGTCTTCTAGAGATTTGTAATAGACTTTTCAAGCGTTCCATAGATATATAATACGTGCGATTTGGCCACCATTTGCCCTGCCTGATGCTTCTTACAAAGAGCGCTAATCTGCTGATGTGTTCTGCTTGTTATGATCTGATCTGACCACTTATACAAATGGCTTTACTTGAGCTAGGAAAAGACCTAAATTGCAATTGTCACCTAATAGGAATTCGTAAAGGACACCTTGAGCTTTCTAACGATGCCTAGTTTGTCCAATTTGCCCATCATTTGCCCTGCTCTTTTTTTTTTTTTTTAGATCAAGTTTTGAAGTCTGAATTTGTCTTGACCTGCAGTGCTGTCTTATCTCTATGAATCTGACTGTCTACCAATTTTGTGTGATCTTATACACAATGATCTTGAGGATAAATTCTCAATGAAAGCTGTCCATAATATCCATATCCAGCCCACGCTAAAATTTGAGAATTTTTAAGGTCAAGTAACCTTAGAATTCAAGTTGACATGTAGCAATTTAAATTGTTATGCATTTTGCTCCTAATGACAAGTCACATATCAATGTTAATGGATTTGTGTGGCCTTTTGCACATGGATGTAGGGTTAAATATCTAAATCAAACTTTTTCTTCACATTTAACCCTACGTCATGTTCAAATTTCATGATTTTCATGCATTGATTAGATGGCTTAACAAATTAGTTATCATGCATCATTCTCTGATTTGCTTATGATTGATTTGCATGCTTTAGTGATTGTTGCTTTTTGGCGATGAATTTGACTTTACTTGAACTTGATACGCCTCAGTAAATTCCATTCATGAAAGTTGCTCTTTATAAAGTGCTTGATTTTTGTGCTTTTTTTTTAGAGCAAATCATACATGGGTTCTAACCCAATTGCTTTGATCTTAGTTGTGATGATTGTTTCTTTCACTTGTATGCACCTAGTCATAAATTTCTTAGATTAGGTTTAGATTAGGACCTTGAAGATGGAGAAGGCGTGAAGATGGTGGAGGTCGATGTCCATTCCGACTATTTTCATGTAATACCCATTTTCCCAACATATGTCTCGGGCTCCATTCGTTGTATAAAATCCGACGAGTTGGGGGTTTTTATCTCTTTTTCCATATATTTCTCTTTTATACTTTCTTTTAGGTTTGCATGATAGATTTACTGCTTTTCTTGATTGTTTACTTCATGTCTTGCAATTTCAATTTCATTGATTGTTTTCTTTTCATTTTTTAGAAATAGAATAGAATGAAAGTAATCCACCACGCATGATCATTTAGTATAGAATTGACAATCCTGAAAATGTAAAAAGAAACGCATTGACATGTTAGGAAAAACACAACATACTGTTTAGGTACCGAAAGGGCGCTGATAGCAATATTAGCGTAATCCAAGTCCCCCGAACCTAGATATCTGGTTGCGTAGGAATCGAGGAACACTCCCGACTCTTGATTGGATTTCTAGCCGACCCCTAAAAATGAGGCTAGTGGTGACTCCCGTATATTTTTAGGTTGTTATAAACAACTAGATCGCATAAATAAACCTGTCACGCGGGGTACGAGCTTGGGAGAGCTCGAGATCTCGAGATCAAGTACCCCTAAACCCGACCTTTCCCACCTTGGATACATTTCGAAGGGCGGCGAGATCGGGTCGCGACAGCTATTAGACATTGTCGTTGGTTTGCCACTAGAAGATGATGCCAATTTGGCTTCCGCTATAGGATCTGACTCCTCGGACGCTGGTACTGGTACCTCTATCGGTATCACAATTGGCCTCTAAAGATCTTTAATGTATAGCAGATCCTCCATCTTTGGTTTCCAGATTGCATAATTGAATGTAGTCAATTTTATCATGTTGCCAAAATTTTCCTCCATTTAATTCTGCACAGAATAATAATAAATAGAGCAACCAAGCTCTGATACCACTTGTTGGGAAAAATATTTGTGGAGAAGTTCCAAAAAATTTTACTTCTGTGAAAATTAAATGGGATAAAATACTAATTGAAAGCAGTAAAGACGAATAATAAATAAAATCAGAATTTTAACGTGGAAAACCCTCCAAGGCGAAGGGAAAAACCACGGGACCGTAGTCCACTTCAAACTTCCACTATAATAAATAATGGGATACAACTTCATCCAAAGGTGGATCTCTCTCTATTCTTCAATTTGTGGATCTGAACCCCTCACAAACTGGATAACTCACTCAAAGATAACTCTTTTTCTTGGAAGAAGAAAACAGTTTCTTTCGCTACGCTCTTTGATATTCTTTTTGTGTCACATCTTCTCTATTGAGGAGGACTCCTATTCATAGGAGCAAATACAATCCCAAATAGGAATTATACGATACAAAATCACGTAGATTTTTCTCCTAATCTCTCGTGATTTTGTATATATGAGAATATCACTTTGATTTCTTTTCCAATCTCCCTTGATTTTCTAGATGTGAAAATCACGTTGATTTATCTCCCCATCTTTTTTGATATATTTTTTCTTTTCCTTTTTCTCCCTTTTTTTTTTTTTTCTTTTACACACTCATTACTATACATATTCTACTACAGATATACATAATTGCATTGGCCTCTCCAATTGGGGGTGACCTACTCAACAGACTGGTTGTTTCGTACTTCATTAAAATCGGCACGACTATATGAGCAAACGCATAGCGAGCAATTCCCCTTTCGGCTGGTTCTTCCTCACAGCAACTACTTATAATCATGGATCGTAAGTAAATGACGTCCTAAAAATGATAATTGATGTTCGGCAACATCCTTACCAGCAAGAGCAAAGGCTTTGAACAACGTAATCTAAAAGGTTTCTTGTTCCTAACTACCATTGGAAGAATGTGAGAGAATGAAAAGCATGCCCACAGCATCCAGCTGAAGAAAAGGGTTATCAAACTCATCAAAGAAGATGGAAACATTCAGGCATGTTTAAGACCAATATTAGCGAGACAAACGGAGATCATGTTCTTGACAGGTAATGACAACATTTCCACTTGACTTTCGTTCTTTTCCATTCAGAATAATGAATGGACCAGCCGTGGGGGCATGGACAAGTTACTTGTCGAAATAGTTTGAAGTGCGCGCAAAGCATGCGGTATGATTCCTCCTCAATTCATGGGATTTGCGTAAGGCTGTCGCCAGTCGTCCTTCTCGCGCCCTATCACGAATCATTATGGCTGTAGTTGTAGTTTCGGTGTCTGATCAGTCCTTTCATCTATACGGTTAGACAGACGCCATCAGACGCTTCCAAGAGAAAACTAATCGAGTAAAACAAATGCTTCGTCCGGACCGTCCAGTGCTCGTTGCGACCTTCATCAATAAGCCGAAGTCATATCCGAAATTCTTCCAAGTTTTATCTAGTTTATTCAGCATTTGACTTTTCCATCACTCATTCACCTAGCAATTGCTTAAGTTTCTAATTAGAAATCTGATCGTTTTCATGCAGCGGGACTTGGACAGAAAACCAAAAATGGAGAGAGGTTATGACACTAATATTTAAGCATAACGAGCTGTCTTCTGTGATACATCAAAGACACAATCACTGCGGTAGTTGCGAGTCACAACTACTGCAAAATAACCATATAAATTGCTCGTAAATTTGTAATTTCATTACGAGAAGTACCGGGTAACATTAGTAACTTACGAGCAAAATAACTATTTCTACTATGAATTCCTTGGAGATTAGTAATTCCATAACTATCTTTTTATTACAGCACATAGATTTAGTTATAAGTAGAAAATTATTTACAAAGAGAGACTTAACGGGTTATTATTGTATTGACGATGCAATTGTTAAAACCGTTTGACAATCAATAACCTAACTAACAAGCAACTGATTAAACGAATTACCAAAACACAATCTAGAACTCCCAACCAATGTTACATATCTACCATCAACCAAGAGTAGATTACTTCATTTTTCTCGAACTGACAATTTGAGTATTTCGGATGCATGAATTCTGAGGAGATTGCTAATTTTTGTGGCTACTCGAAATATATGTGAGAAGTATGCATGAAACACAACCTTTTTCTCTTATGCTTCCAAAGATAAATGTGACATTTTCAACATATGCTAACTAAACTTAATCCAAGCAAGAAAGTTGATGGTTAAGCAAATTGGGATTCCCGCTCATGCATTGCAACTTCTATGCGCACTTCTTCTTGAAGTGGAAATTTAAGTTTGTTGATCGGATAGATTGAAATACTCTACTAATCTTATGGGTAGGCTAGCAGATGTCACATGAACCAGGTACTTGGTAGATGACTTAAATATAAGATATTTGCTCTAAGTTGTATAGGAATCAAATATAAATCACACACCTGATCCATACACATAAATCCTTACATTGATTAATATCTCATAGGATTGATCTTTAATAATTTAAACTCTTTAACAAAAAGTAATAATAGTGGGATAAAATTACAAATTCACCCCTAATTATATCATATGGGTGTCAATTCGATCCTAAATATGAAATCTTAAACCTCTTGTGAGAAATTTCAATGTAGTTCTTATGGTCACTTAGGGGGTGCATGATAAACCTCAATTTCTGTTCCAGAAACAATTTTTCTATTCCAGAGTTGTTTCGGAATAGAAATTGAGGGTGCACATGATAAAATTTTTGAAGCGAAATTGATTTACGCCGTAAACGATTTCTCAATTTCTACTTGAAACGAGAAGTTAAAAATTTTAGCTTCGATTTCTTCCTCAAATCTATTTGTAGAATAGAAATCTGCTTGAGAAATAGAGAAATCAAATGCGTTATCAAATGGATTGCTTCCAAACCCGTTAGGGGAACAGCATAAACAGAGAAATCAAAAACAGAAATTTTATCATACGCAACCTTGTTTGATAAAATTATTTCATTTTTTTATTTAAATAGATTTTTGTTCCGAAAATAAATTTGAAATAGAAATCGAAGTAAAAATTTTCTACTTTTTCTATTTCTCGGAATAGAAATGAGAAATAAAAATTCTTTTTATCATTCGTTCTTGTTACTAACTGATCGTCCATCATTATGCCGACCACCGTCCGCCAATCACGGCCACCATCCACCGGTCGTCGGCCGACCACCGCCACCGCCATCCGCGTCGCCGATAGTCACCATCCGCGATCATCACCGTTTGAAATGGAGAAATTTTGTGTCATTATCAAACAAATTTTTATTTTTAGAGTAGAAATTTTATATCATTATCAAATGTGTATTTTTGCTTATAAATTCTTCTAGAATTAGAAATAGAAAAATATATTTCTCTTCCATAAATCAATTTCTAGTTAGAATGGTTATCATTTAGCATTTACTAACAGAATCTTGCTGATTTGGTGATCCATGTAAAGCGTCATTTCCCAAAAAGTCAATAACGTTAGCAATTTCCGGTGACAAGTGGCCAGAATAATTAAATTGGAATTTTGTGCAAAAAGTTTAGGATTGCACTAGCAAAATTTATAAATTTAGGACTGAATTGATTCATTTGGGATCGAATTGGTAATTATCCCAATATTTTGAGTGTGAAAATGAAAAATCTTAAGCAAGGCAAGGTCAAAAAGTTACGTAAGACCGGACACAACTTAGTCTCATGCCAAATTAGACGTTGAACAGCACATGTCTGTTAAGAGTAATCCCGAAGAAAAAAGGAACTACAACATCATTAAAGTCTTTGTCAAGGACTTTTGGTACTTAAATGATATTTGCCTCGAAAACCGGTAGTCTTTTTTTATTTTATTTTTTTTGAATGATTATAATGTCCATTAATCAATAAATTCCAATTTCACAAAATACCCTGTTCATGTTGTAAAACAGCTACGTCTCAAATATGAAATTATTTGAAATTTCGTCGTGCTGGGAAACGAACATGAACTCAATTCTTTTTTATCCTAAAAAACGGTATCTCATCTTTAATTTTTTTGGCGAAATCTTTTATTTTATAAACACGTCTTGCATTGACTGTGATCATGAAGATGATATTTCCGTCCAAGGACGAACCCATCTGTACCATCCGTGTGTGTAGGGTCAACAAAATGAAATTCCACTAATTCTGGAGATTTTTAAATTTATATAAATATATATTTTTTGGGGGGGCTGAATGGTCTGTCTATACAGAGGCTTGCTTAACGAGAGCAAAAGCAAAAATCAAACGAACCTTCCGCGTTCCCATTCCATCGGATTTTATTTAATTTGACTAGTCAGCAGTAGGCTGCCGTATTGCTTCTCGCTTGCCACGACTCTCTGTCATCTTCGTACCGATGAAAATGATTAGACACCCGCTTCAACCCCATAATAGCCAAAATTGCATAAATAAATCATTAATTAATTTATTATATTAAGACCGTGGTGTTGAGATTAATTAGGCGTGTATGACTAAAGAGTTAAATATTTACGTGGGCACATTCGTTTCGAATGCATACACACGCTGAAAAAAGGAATTTTATTTCTTTAGTATAAACATACAATTAAATACTAAAACTTTCAAATTATGCAATTAAATTTTAAAACCTATTGAGTTAGTGCAGTAGAGTTCTTCTATTAACTCCCTCCAACTTGACAATTGGAAAATGTTAATAAGATTTAGGATTTACTAGTATTTTTGTGATAAATTTTATCATTTGATTGCACATTTTGAAAGTTTTAGTACTTGATTATGCTTTTGTAATGAGTTCTAGGATTTCCAATACTTTAGTCATTTTTTCTTTCCATACTAAAATAGGTTTAAGGTTTTTCTATCAAGGATGGATACAATAAGTATTGTGGAAAACAAGCGATCAATTAATAAAATAAACAAAATAATAAAATAAATCGGACACCGGATTTATGTAGTTATGTTCACAACGTGAACAATAATGAATTTTACTATAGATTAAGCAATACACAGAAATTAGAACCATACTTGAGTCATTCAAATAATCTTAATGCTTTCCAAGCCTGAATTATGTCTAATAACGCACATAGTATTTAGCCCTGAAATTATTCACAAAATAATCTCTTAATCTTACAAATAAATTCACAAATCTTACCGCAATATTTCATGACTACAAATACTAATCTTTCTTGAATGTGATTCACAAATAAAATTTACCAAACCCATTGCCAAGCACCCATCACTTACGGACGTTATGCACAAATTGTGCATCCCATGGGGTGTAATTCACAAGTAGAAACTCCTTTTTGATGCACTTCACAAAGAACATCCCCTTCTTCTTATGTATGCGTAAGAATTAGATCTAAAATAAGAAATATTTTTTAAGGAAATCTTCACAAACTAGGAAAACCATTTAATTACGAAATCTATTAAAAATGAGGAACCTACTTGAATTATGAAATTATTATTTTCGAATTCGAACTCGAGACATAAATCTAATAATAAGAGTAATGAGAGTGTGAAATTTGGGAATTACATAAGTCGAGAGTTACCTATGAAAGAGTGCATTAATGAGACAAGGCTTTGGGGCGAGTCAAATGGCATTGATTTGGGGAGAGCGTGTCGACGTCCTTCTTCGGGAACAAACCACCAGGACGACCTGGCAAACGGACAACCTTCTGTGGTTCCAGAGGAACTGCCATATCATGAATTGAAGAGAAAAAAGAAAAGAAAAGAGAAAGGACAATAATATATCAATGGAAAGTAATTAAAACGGTCCTTTGTCTTTTTTTTCTTTCCGGCCGGGGGATAGAAAATAGACATACAAAACCGGAAAGAACATACATATCAAAATCGGGTCGTGCTCAATATTCCATTATCGTAATTATAATACGCTGTCGTGGAAAAAATAAATAAATTAAATTACCAAAGAAGACGAGAAAGACAATTCTGCCTCAGCCGCCTTTCAATAAATGCACAGCGCGAACCCAAACTGCCAGGACCGACGGAGAAAGGGAAAGAGAGAGAGAGAGAGAGAGGGGCAGAAAAGGAAAAAAAAAGAAAAGAAAAAGGAAGGAGGAGTTAATGGAGGGACATGGGGTGGACGTGAGCGTTGAAATGGCTTCTTCCTCCTCCTTCTCCTACTTCTTCTTCAGTCTTCATCTGCTACCTCCTACGCGTCTGATCCTTCGCCAACCATCTCTCCTCTCTCTCTCTCTCTCTCTCTCTCTCTCTCTCTCTCTCTCTATCTCTATAAAACCTTCTGCCTCTGCCTCCTGTTCTGACACGCCGCCTTCAATCATACCTCTCTGTGGACGCCGAACCAGTCGACGGAAGGAGTACGGATCGATCGGGGAAGATGGAGAAATCGCTGGAATCGTCCAAGCAGAAGCGCGTCGACCGGCCGAGTTCCGCGGTGTGGGACTGCGGGAGCGCCCTCTACGACTCCTTCGAGCTCAAGTCCTTCGAGCGCCAGCTCGGCTCCGCCATCTCCGCCCGCACCCTCTCCATGCCCCACCTCCCCGACCGCCGCATCCTCCCCGCTCCTCCTCCCCCTCAGCAGCCGCAGCAGCGGCCGGCGGCCCCGGCGGTGGCGGCGGCGAAGAAGCGGTCCGGGATCTCGCGGTCGATCCAGAGGCTGCTGCGGTCGGTCTTCAAGCCGAAGCCGAGCCCGACCGCGGCGTTCGGCGCCGGCGATCGGTACTCCCGCGTCGCCGGCGAGAAAGACGGGTTCTACGTCGTGTACGACAAGTCCGGCGCGCTCACCACGATCCCGGAGGTCCCGGAGGTGGAGTACCTCGGGAAGCTGTCGCCGGAGATGGATCGGTTCGTGAGGAAGACCGCGTCGGAGAGGTTCGCGCCCAGTTCCATCGGCATCTCCTGCGCCTGAAAACCGGGGGACACGAGTAGGTCTGTGCATAAAAGTCGTCAGTCGTCAGGTTTTAGTTCTTCGCCAAATAATCGCAGATCCGTATGATCATTTTGTATAGTTTTTTCCTCCATACTCGCGACATGTCATGAAACCACGTCCTTTCCTCTTTTGAGTGGGAGACAAGAGGTTAAGAAATTAGGAAACCCCCATTGATGATCATACGATACTGCTAATGCTTGAGATGGATTTACAACGCGTCGACATCATCGTATCGCATGATGACACGATCGGATCGTTGAACAGACGAAACGGCGGAGATCGTGCATGGCCAGCGAATGATTTTTACGCGCGGTGATTACGCACGGCGGACGGGTTCCTTAGAATTCCGTCTTCGTTTGGATAAGCCTCTGCCCGAAATTGGTTTCCGGCTGGCTCGGGGTGACGTGGCTTCCTTTTTTTGTCGTACACTAGGGTTTCGAGGTTGAAAGGTCCTCGTGGAATTGACCAAACCGAAGCTTTAGGGGGTGTACGAAGCTTCAATCCAAGGGAGGACGACGACGACTTTTACCGAATCAACTCTTGTCACCTTCTTTTTTGTTTCCCACTCGTCCGATTACTATATACATGTCGTGTGTTTGTTTTCGTTCATTCTCTATTGCAGCCTAAGTTTAGTATTTGGGGAGTACATGATTAACTTCAGTTTAGGAAAAATCCAAACGTCGGATCTTCCGAATTGGGTGGTGGCTACTGAAGCAAATGCCAAGGGAAATTTCGCAGCAATTAGATGTGAGTTTCCTGGTGAACGTCCTGCTTCTTCTTTCTTTCTTTCTTTCCTCCTCTTTTTTTTATGGGATGGGTGACGTCCTGGTATACAGCGATACTAAACACAGGACAGAAAGAAAAGAGGGTTGGACAGCTTTCTTGAGAGGCAAGTTTGATGAGGGACAGACATGTCAAGAAGCGGTCATAGCCCTTCGTCACGTTCGTAACAACCGGCTCTTCTTTATTTCTCCTTCTTCCTTATCGTGGCACTCACTTTGATCCTCAAGCTTCAGTTTTTATTCAATTGGGTTCCCACTGATTTCATCCTACAGTGAGGTCCTATTGACATTTGACTGATAGTTGATCGGCCCAGTGGATCTAAATTTGTCATTTGGTGATGTGGTTGCTGACTCGTACGATAACATTAGCAAATTCTTTTCAAAAAAGGAAAAAAAAAATAAAAAAACAACGGAGAGAGAGAGAGATCAAGAGAGGAGTGGCAACCGACCTCGACAGCGTAGGTCTTGACGAGAGCAACCGTGGAGAAGGCCACGAACCTTCGCTTTAGACTGGGGAAGTGCAAATGCCCTCGCTCGATGGCGATAGTGCGTGGTGACTCCACCGCTGCGTGATGATGATTACCCTCGCTGACGGCAGTGCGAGGATCAATTGCTAGCATCAAGAAGTCGGCAAGGGCCTTTGATCTTAGCAGTCGAAGGCGCCCCACCTTGTGCGTTCTACTTTATGTTGGATTATCACGTCAAATGTCGACATATTTGACAAGACTACATTAATTTGAAAGATGATATCGGTTCAAGTTTATAATTATAATAGCCAAGTTTAACAAAATTACAAGAATTGGCCGTTTAGAATTTTTTGAACAATTTTTCAATTTATTACTTTTTTAAATAAAAGAAGGCACCAAAAGTTCAATATGTCCATTTAATGAAATTGCATCCAAAGGGAATTTTCAATCGAAATAGCTCGTAAGGGAAGTAAATTGTTTTTCTTTTTGTTACGTGATAGATGTCACTAGCAAGAAGAAAATTCAAATATAAATCATCGCATAATTCAAATATATACACAATAGCAAAATAAGGAGTCGGAAAATATTGGAGATATTTTTTTTTTTTGAATTCAATCGACTCAATTGAGTACATTAGTTACTTAAACTAAAAAAGAATCGAGTTGAATTGAAATAACTCATGACTCAAACTTGAGTAGCTCATGAATAATATTTTTTTATAATCAAGTTGGACTTGAAATAATTTTTCTAAGATTCAAGTTTTTCTTGTTTCATTTTCCATTTTCACTCCAGTCGGGTAATCCAGACACTACCGACAAACATTTGAGCGAAAATGACTTCCATGAACATAAAGGCCATGACGTGAGAATCCAATATATATAAATATATATCTTGTCAAAATATATATATATATATATATATATATATATTTTTTTTATCAAGAAAAATTAGGTGATAAAATGAAAAATAGGCTTTTAAGGATACATACGATGATGTTATTATTCACCAGAGAAAAACCCGACAAAAGCCCTAGACACTAGACGGAGGTTTTAGCTCCGGCGGGCTCAGCTCATATCAGTCGCTTTCCTCGACGCGCTCGCGGCGAGACGGATCGAGGGCAACGATGGAGAAGTCGCTGCTGAAGCTGGACAAGGGCACGACCTGCACCTCGTGGAACTACTCCGGCGACCGGCTGGCCTCCGGCTCCGTCGACGGGACGCTCGCCGTCTTCGACTCGCGCCACCCGGCTTCATCCTCCTTCGCCTGCACTTCCAGAACCAAGGTTTTCCCTATTTTTCTTCTGTTAGCTCTTGTTCTAATGATTGTATTTGGACGGCGCGTCGATTCGAGAGGAATTGTGGGGCGAAGTGAATTTGCTCGCTGGGTCGATTGGGGTCGCTTGGTGATGGCCCTGAATTGGAGCATTTCGAGCAATGCGAGGCGATTGGAAGGAAAAAAAACTTGGGCTTTTTAGTTTGTGTTGACTGATAAAGGAGCAGCCGAGTCGGCAATCTAGGCTGCTTTGTAGTTCTGTTGGCGACTGGAAAATGTGATGTTCGACCTAGAGGACAGTGGGTCTGTCTCAAATTGTTAGCTGAATTCGAGTTGACTCTTCCTACTTGGTCAAAAAATTAGACCAGATTCGCAGTTCATAAGTGGGCTTTCATCAGGGGATAGTGTATCCCATAATGAATTGCTGATGATGTATTGGGAATGTGCTTTCTGTTAACAAAAGCGTGAACTTTTCCCTGTAGGTGCATGAGGGGAGTATTGTGAAGATAGTCTGGGTTCCTCCAGAATATGGCGACACGGTGGCTTGCGTATGCGAGGATGGAACTTTCTCATTATGGGAAGAGCTTGTTGAAGGTAAACCCTGGGCCTTGTTGTTCTCTTTAACTTACCAGCAGGGTGAAAGGAATAGCAATGTGCTCTGGTCTGTGATAGGTGAAAATTGTGTAGGCTTAAATGTATTTTTAACTTAGTTACCACTTTCGTCCTGATGGAATTCAAAAGTCTCATGTGTGGTGGTTAGATACAGTAGGATGAAATGATGATCTCGTGAAGATTACCAAAGAACCTCAATACAACTCGTCCTTATCTTGTGTAGATTCTGTACCCCTCCAGTGGAAACTTTGTGAGCACTTTAAAAGCGGTTCAGCTAAGGTGTTGGATGTCCAATTCGGTGTTTCTCCTTCAAGTTTGAAAATGGTGAGCCATATTTCATTTTCTTTTAATTTTTTGAGTTGTTGTTTAACTTTACGGATTGCCTGAAATTTTATTGGTGTGACGTCTAGAATTAGTTATTTGGTGCATTATGCTATTACAATGGGAATTCCTATTTTTCAGTTGCGAGTTTTGACACTGTCTACCTATTCAGATGGGTATTATTTGTTTTTTTTTTTTTTTTTGGTGAAAAGATGGGTATTATATGTTGTACCTAAGGGAAAAATAAAAAAGAAAGGGAGAATTATGAGCAGTTGTTTGATGATTTCACAGGTTGTTGCTTCCTCAAATGGATATGTGAAAGTCTATGAACTGATGAATCCCATGGAGCTGAAGAATTGGCAACTTCAGGTGATCACATCATCTTATTGTGCTTAACACACGACACTTGGCAGCTCATCTGTTGGTATACTGTCGATTGTATCTACTATCAAGCGTTCTCTCAGTTGGAACCAACTTTTTCCCCTTTTCTGGGCCATCAGATTTTTTCCCCTTGAGGTTCTTCCTTTCAATACTTGATAAGGTTTTGCCAGTTCTTATGGCGGCTTCTTCTTTTAGATATCTTGATTGCATCTCATGAGGTAATATATGAAGGTATAATAGGTCAGAAATTAGACCCAAAAGGCTAAAGTTTCAAGGAGGATCTTTGGCCTGGGTTTTTGGATTTGGGTAATATATAAAGGTAGAATAGGTCAGAATTATTGCTAAAAAATGTGAACTGTGAAATTACATTTATTCCAGGACAGAGTGGAAATAGAAAGAGGGTTTGTTTCTGGAATGCACTTAATATAGCTTATCCTTTGTGATATCACTACGTACAGTATCATTTTCTCCAGTCAAAAAGCAACTTTGTTCTTTCTTTAGTATTATTAACTTCACTCATGTCACTGGGATTTGAACTGATGTGTGTTGAGGCTATGTTGTGTGCTGATGCATGCTCCCACTGGTGACATATGTGGTCTTCACTCTCATTAATGTTGCTTAAATTTGCATCCGTCTTTCCATAGTCCAGTGCACTCATTTAATTGATGGATTTCGGCACTTCTCTCATTTGTTGGATGTGTTTCATAGTTCAAGAACCTCAATCTTTTTTTTTTTTTTTCAGGCCGAATTCCAGAATGTTATCGATCTGGTTTCCCCTTCTTCGAAGGCCTTGTGCTCGTCAGCATCAATTTCTTGGAATCCACTAAGAGGTGAAGGCCAGGGATCAAGCTTTATCTTGGGTTTTAGTTCAGATAGTCCGCAACTTACTTCCTCCAAGGCAGGTTTCATTCTTTTCATTCGATTCCTATATGTACCATCAAAAGGTACAGCTTTAGTAGCGTTTCCTATGGAATCCATGGTTTCACATTGTGCATGCTTGCTTTGTGACTGGCTGTGTCAGATGCTCACGGATGCATTTCTAAATATGTGCACATCTATGGCATTGACATGATTTTACATATAGAACTTGTTTGTGCTCCCATTTGTCTATGTTGAACTTCTCATCCAGCTAGATTTTGGAAAAAAATATTATTTAATTTCTAAATGTAAAATACTGTAAATATTATGTGAATGAAGATAGTTAGTATTACTGATGAACACGACGTTTTTGCAATAACTGATTTTCTCCTGTAATGGTATTCCAAGGTTATCCTAGATATCCATTGCAACTGTTGGCGTGGCTGCCTCTTCTAAAACATGCGACTTCTTTGGGATTCAATGTCCTCTGGCTGGCTCTTCCTTTTTGTCCCTTTGCTTTCCAGTTGTGATAACCCTCATCATTACAGGAGAAGTACAGCCCTATGTTTGTCGTGGCGAAATTTTTTTTACCTGCTTACTATTGATGGGATTCAGTTTTTTCATATGGGAGGAATTTATCACTTGTTAATGTGTGTTGAAGTTGGCTTAGATCGTTAGGATGAATATATTGTGCCAAAATAGTTCTTTATGTTGGTGGAAATTCATGTACATGAGTAAGAGATTTAGGATGCTGCTGTAAAATTACATATTTCACTTTCCTTTCTAATTTTCAGGTGTGGGAATATGATCAGGCCCATCAAAGGTGGCTCCCAGTAGCAGAGTTGGCTTTGCCTGATGAAAAGGTCGATTGGGTTTATGGTGTTGCATGGGCACCTAACATTGGAAGGTATATGTGGTTTTTTTTTCTGGCGTTAGTGTTTGCCTATGATGTTAGACAGGATGTGAGTGATTCATATTATCTTGGCAATTTTGACTGTCCTGTGGAATAATAATCTATGTAGTAGATAACTGAATATGAAGAAATTGAATTTGTTGAGATCCCGAATCAGCTACAAGGTGCCTTCTTCTTCACTGGAAATACAATGAAATTCTTTTTCAGGCCTTATGAGGTGATAGCTGTGGCAACTGAGAAAGGAATTTCAATCTGGCATCTTAGCCTGAATGTTGAGGTGGATGGAAGGCTCTCGGTGGAAAAGGTTGCATCTCTTTCTGGTCATGAAGGCGAGGTAGACACTCCCAGTCTATTGTCTTCAGATCTATGTGTCAAGTGTGAATGGGGGGCTATATTGTTATAATTGGTCAATGGTTAGGAGTATTTATTATATAAAGTAAGAATACCGCATGGATTATCGTTAAATTGGTGAAGAAGCTGGGGTGTTGCTAAAATGATGGCATCTTGCTGAGGTGTCTAGAAGTAGGAACTACTTATTACTCGAGTGCCTTGCGTAACTTTGTTTTGCCTTAGCATTTTCGTAAGACAAGATGGATATGGTTGTTGGAAAATCATGCGTTGATTTTTCTCGAGTAGGTGTGGCAAATGGAATGGGACATGAGCGGAATGACCTTGGCAACAACCGCGACTGATGGCTCAGTGAAACTGTGGCAATCTAACTTGAAGGGTTCATGGCAGGAACAGGCTACATTTGTGACTACTTAACTGCACTGATCCTTTTGAGGTCTGTTTTGTTTGTCACAGTAATTGGAAATCATATCTTGTAACGAAGAAATTTTTGCAGAAAGCAAAGTTAGTTTGGCTAGCTCATTAACGAAATTTTGGTGGCTGATCTCGATTTCTTTCGAATTCATCCAATTGAAATTTGTTAATTTTCATGAGTAGTTGATCATCTGTTCACCCAACTTGCCAGAACCAGAACTCAATCCACTCATTCTTAGTTGGGACCAAATCTGTCTTCAAGAAATTCAGGAGAAAAAGATGTTGAATCATTTCTGATTTGTTCGTATGACAAGAACTAATCAGTGACTTAAACTGAAATCCAAACTTGACAGGTAATACGCAGAAAAAGATGTTGAAAGCAGTATTTAAAGAACGGATGGACATGAGCATTGGAACATGGCAGCTCACAATCCTGGCCTCTAGATGTCGAGTCACGTTTCTCTTAGAAAATGGGGTCACCCGGATTTTGACAGCGACGTGCATGCACCGATCCAAAATCTAATGGATAGAAAAAAAAAAAAAAGTAGACGACTCCTCGGCCCTTTTACAGAGAGTTAGGACAGGCTTGCACTGTTGGACCGACTACTGACGATACGACATACTTTATGTACTGAAAACGACAATTGGGAATTTCGAAATGGCTCTTGTCGACTCAGCAAGTCAGCATCATGTTCGTTCATTAGGAGCGGGGGGACCGAACCACCTGCGATATAAGCCATTATTTATATGGTAATTAGTCATGTTCTTGGCTCCATCCGTTGAAACGACAAGAGGGGCACTGATTAGCCCAGCCTAGATGCATGTGAATGGAATCCGTTGTCCAGTCATTTACAAAAAAGAAAATATGACTATAGCATGACCCGTTACCAATGCAGCAGATAACAAACTTATCTTATTCTGCTAATGATTAAGCCCAACTTTAAGGGCTTATGGTAATTGCCACCGCTTCGTGTAATGATATTTAGACGTTAGTCCCACTCTTATCTAACAGTCTTGGATTTTTAGAACATTGGTTATGGTCTTGTTAAGTTTTACAGCAGGAACTCAACAAGAAGATAACGATCAAAGAAAGCTCATTCACTATACTCTCATGTAAGCTCTTGCTTGTGTATATAAAAGCGTTTTGCATATTCTATGGGCAACTCTTCAAGTTAGTTGCTAATATATCACCACATGCATTACTTTGCAAAAGCTTGCTTTTCTTGAATTTCTCTGCCTGGGCCAGAAAAAGTTACCGCAGAATAATTTACTATTTTGCCTTGCAAGTACTGACAACGTCGAAGTTCAAAATGCCAAGGACATTTTTGTTTTTGCTTCTCTTTCTATTTTCCTATTGAAGGTATGTCTCAGAACTTCTTTTAACACTGCTCTTGTTGTTATTCTGGTTGGAAGAGAGCGTTGTAGAATCTACTAGCAATACTGACATGGTGACAACAGGGACAAAATGGGGAACAGGGAATGATAGAACATCTGAACGAGCCAAGAGGGCTCTTTCAAACTTGTCGACCTTTAATCTACATTAGCAAAGAATGTCCTAAAATGCATGGCACGAATGTTACTGAACCTAGAGAGAAGCTCCATCCTGCAATAAAACAAGTTGGTTTTAATTAAGATCCTTTCAATCTAGAGAGCAATGAAAACAAGTCATCAACTTTATCCAATGAAGATGGGAAATCCACATGAACATGTTATATCCACTACAAGACTGTTCCAAACCTCTACAAAGTCAGTCTAAGTAAGGAAGCTTTCAAAGATGATAGTTGAGAAAATGATTTGCATGGAGGAGAGCCGATCTGAGGAACCTGTTGTTGTGAACATTCAAAAGAAGAGTAGCTCCTGAAGTAAAATATTCAAGTCTTGGAGTCGAAGTCGTTCCTTTTCTCCGCATACGCCTCTCCATGCCTCATGATCCAAAACCTCTCTATTTCTTCCGCTTTGCGACCCGGGAGCCGACCCGCTATCAAATCCCACCTGCACTCATATGACGCATTGTCATATGTCACGACTATATCTCCTTCTCTCACTGAATAATTTGCTCATTAAAGGAAAACTCAGTCACTAGCTTTGACTTGTTCGATCACGTGAGAATAAAACTCCCCATGACACGAGATGAACCTACTCAGGATATAATACCCCCTCCCAAGGTAACTGGAGATGGTAAACTAGATTAAAGATACTTATAAGTGATTTATCAAAGGTAACTAATTCATTTGAAAAGTGATATATAATTAACACTTTTTAATCTCTCATTGATATCAAGTGGAGTCGATTCGAAATGATCAACTTTATGACTGGAGTTCCTTCTCTCTTTCATATGTTCACACCGTATCACTTTCAGCCACCTATATGTAGAGTAATGCCCGAATACAAATATATATATATATCTATAAAGTCAATTTATCGAAACATGTTGCAATAGATTGTCCGTGGATATTTGAATGACTGAGTCCTTTTCAAGAGAGGGAAGGGGAATGCTCCTAAAGAACCTAGTGATTCTCATATTGCCACACAAATCAAAATTAATCAGTCTCTGTTCGTATGAAAGAATGGAAGAAGCTCATCTTTTACCAACTCCAGACAACAATTTGGAATGCTTTTATGGTACATCAGTGTACCATGCGTCTTTTTTTTTATGACATTTTGATGATATAACAACACATCATAGAGGCAAAAAGTTAAAAATCTCATTGTACGACGTTTTTACAGTCGATATAACATAACACCATGCAATTGTATGGTCCATTATTGTACAATAGAAGTGTCCACTTTGTTCACGAGTTAATTCTAACGACAAAATGGCATTGGCATAATCCCCATAAACAATCTAGACATGGGTGACAATGGGCATGAACAGAAAAGTGCAGCTAACGCATGTGTCCTTGAGCTGTAAAACGACCAAAATTGGCAAAAAATTTAATGCAAGGTCAAACTAGAGCAATGTTCAGACAATAGGTCTGCCTGTTTTGATCTCCATTGGCCCCACATTACTAATAAGGACCCACTCTGGACCTTTTCAATAGTGAAATACTCGTAGATGTACTGATAGAATGATGATCTCCCAGCATAAAGACGCTGCAAATATATATATATATATATATATATATATAACCGTACCAAACTGGTTATTTTCTGTCACGGAATAAATTTTTTTCCCACTCTTGGTCCCTTTATTTAATTTAACCTTTCGATATGATGCTGCTGCGCAGCGTGCCTTTCTTGTAATTATTCCTCTGCCTTTCCTGTTCATCATCACTTCTCTCTCTCTCTCTCTCTCTCTCTCTCTCTCTCTCTCGGGTCACCAGAAGATTCTTTTACTTGTGCATCTTTGGGTTAAAAAGTCAGAAAAAGAAGCAAAATAAAGTGTGTAGCAGGGCTAGGAAAGTGCATGCTTTCTTCAATATTCATTCCTAGAGGACCACAAGAGGGTTATCATGGCTGAGCATGAGCCTCCTTAGAACAGTCCTTTTGGTGTCTGTGGAGGAGTTCCTAAACGACCTGATATGATACATGCTAATAAATAAAGAAGTACAGTTATCTTCTTCTGGAACCCCTTTCAAACCAGTGATCTTATGCGCACGCTCACGCAGACACGCACACGGGAGCTTGCGGTTGTAATTAACCATGCAAACCAGTAAAAAGATTAGCATGGTATATTGGTTTTGAGAATTCGATAATTACCTGTCTCCGACTAGTCTGTACATTCTGTAAATGAGATCTTCTTCTTGCTCCGTCATTGTGATGGCATCCCATTCGATGCTACTCACTTCTGCAAATTAAACCACAATACACACTGCGTTAAGAGAATGATACGGCTGATTATGATCCTTACTCTCAAAGTAAGAGGAGCCAATAAATTTGTTGAAAGGAAACCCAAAATAAATTTCTGAAAAGGTGAGCATTGAATGAGCTGTTATGTTTTATATTTGTTTGTGTAGATAAATCAAGAAGAAGCAGATGAGCAGAGTTTGATGGTAGTGGAAGAAGGATACCTTCCGAGCCGGTGCTTGAAGTTGATGACTTCTTTGCTTGCTTGCGTGCGCGTTCATCCATTTCTTCTTCTCATGCCACAGAGAGAGAGAGAGAGAGAGAGAGAAGAGAGTTTAGGTGAAGGATTTTGAATCAACTCAAGTAACTGGTTTAGAGAAGAAAGAAAAAGAAAAGGAAAAAGAGTTGACTTGACACAAGAGGGGAAGAAACTGGAAACAGAATGTGTAAGCTTCGCAGATATTACCCACTCCAAGACACGATGAAACAGAAGACAAAAGAGAAGAAGATGGGGCTATATGAAATGTTCGGTGCTGGAGGGGCAACTCTCGCTTGAAATGAAGGGGCTCAACAAAGAAGCAAGCCTCCACAAAGTAGTGTCCTATATGTACATGCCAGCGAGAGAGATCGAAAATAGTTCGTGCAACACATCACGATAAGAAGGCAAGAAATAAGACAAGGGAAAAAGGGGAGAAATGTGGTAAAATTTGAACGAGAAGCCCCCAAATTTGAAGACTAGTTTTTGGGGAAGGTACTGATTATCATGCAAAGTCTTGCATGGAATGGCCGGTGCAAGAGACCGGACACGCAGGATGTCGGGAAGAGAGAGAGAGTGTGTGTGTTGACTTGTAGTTATGTCATTTCACCATTTGTCACTCATGGGAAACACAACTAGCTTCACTTAGCTATTACTCTAGTCGAAATGTCTCTCACTCACTGACGGATAGATTCATGCATCAATTAGATGTATCGGTGCGGTTGTCCTTTGCCATGTCGATAATTTCATGGAACTTCCATTTCCACGAATAACTTCCTACGTGCATCGATAAAAATTGCAGACATCTTTGATATTTTTTGAGAGATTATAACAATTTATATCGTCGTGCCTGATAAAATAAAGCGTTGTAATATATATAAAATCAAAACTTCTTCAATCGATTGTTGAGATCTATTATTTTGTGAGTTTAAGGCTACTAAATTATCGCAAAGCGAGGATTGCACAAAACCCCTTTGAAGGATATGATCAAGCACCTTGTTGGCGTTGATTATGTTGCTAATGAATAGTAATTTAAGCAACGCTACACGTACCCAGTACCCAGAGATTTCACTAAAGATCTCACTTGCTTCAACAGCGATTCTGGTAAGATTTTTCAGTACGTTTAGCATTCCTCTTGGTATTTTAGTAAAAGATGTCTGTATCGTTCACATGGCAATGTAGTACGCCGTGATGGGCAGTCCTGAGATGGTGGGCCTGCCGGAAAGCGCACATTCTGCGATTGAGGATGAAACCAAGCGGTGGATCGCGCCGATCTGGGGCCCCATTTCCTTCCTCATATTCCTGTCTTTTTCATCTGGTCATTCGCCATTGCCTCTTAATCTCATGTGATCCAACAACTATGTGAGGTGTGCACTCGCGATAGCACTTTTAGAGTCCCTGAACTTCAGTAGGTGTTCGGTTTGTAGTCCTCCTTATTTTGTTTTGTGACGTTCGTGGTCCTCGTTTAGTTATGTCGACATGTCTTGTTGCGGGGGGACTATTTCTCGAATTATAGGGGTGACTAATGGTCCAAGGTGAAATCAGGTGTCGTCCGGAGCCGGGCCTTTTCAGTTTGGTTCCCAGCCGGTTCCTGGCGAATTGATTTGGGTCCGAGTTTACAAAACTTGAAAATGGCTAGGGAGGTTTGATCTTCATTTAGGCTTTGAACCTAGCTTGGTTGGAGCGGCTCTAGCGATTCGAGGCTAGTTGCAAGGTTGGGGCATGAACAAGTTCTAGGTTGTGGTATATTAGTCGAAGGAAAAATTGTCCAACAAATTCTAAACTTATCGCTTTTTTACCAATTTAATCCTAAATCTTTTAATTGTGTCGATTAAGTCAATTCGACTAATTTCAATCGGAAATTGTTGACGCGTGGATCTTGGTATCCTACTTGGTATGTCAAACAGTGCTTAATGTGACATTTTTAATAATATTTTAATCATTTGTTAATTTTTTTATTACTTTTTTTGGTTTTGGAGTGAGGGCAGGCAACCCTCGTTATGGTTAGTGAGGGCCCCACAACAGCCACGACACCCTCATTTTGAGGGCTTGGGCGAGGGTGAGGGCGAGGGCCACCACGCCCTTACTTGGTACTCGTAAGGGTCACTTGCCCTTACTAAAAAAAAAAAAAAAAAGAGTAAAGAAAAAAAATTAAAAAAATATTCATATTAGCACCAGTCATGTTATATAGGACGACCGGCATTTATATCAATGATTTTCAACCATAATTGGCTAGATGGATTCAATTGGTAAAATATGATAAATGTTTAGGAATCTATTGGCATAATTGAGAAAAGTATAATAAGTTTAGGATATTATGGACAATTTTCCCATCAATTGAAACCCTCTAGAAAAATATGCCTTCTATTGACAGAGGTTCTGGGGCTATGAACTAAGCCCAAAGGGTCAAGTAATTATGCAGGTGATTAGCTTATTGAGTTGTATACTAGTTCACGGATCTATGGTATTTCATTTGCTTGGTGAATTATATCAGAGGGAATCTTGCACAGACTTGCAAATGCACGAGAATTCGTGGACAAAATATTTCAGTTCTTCAGGTAAACATTTCTGGGTCCGAAAGAAGATGTCAGGCGGAATATCTTCCATTCCTAAACAGGCCTCAAAATCTAATTTTACTCTTTCGTGAGGTCTGAATCTCGGCCATGCACTACGCTTGTCATTCCCCAAGCATACAGAGTCCATTAGAGATCTCGCAACCTTGCGGTAACTCCGAAAAAGGACTCAATCGTGCGCGTTCTGAGTTCTGATCATCCTACAATTTACACGTCGTGAATGCTTCTTTTGTCAAAGGCTATGTAGCATTGCGTTCCAAAACAAACTGTTGGAAGGCTGGACCTAATCCAACCCGTTTCAGAAGAGCTCTATTTACTCTTTCTCAGTTTCATGAAAAGAGTTGTTCTGCGAACACTCCCGATTGGATTCGTGATAGTGACTTGCACGCGATTTCTGATCATCCAAAAACATATTATTTAGATGGAGATGGGCGAACCATTGCCATTTGGAAATCATATTCCACCAGATACATTGGAATTTTTTCAATGGTCCGTTGAGAATAAAGCTTGGAATTTAACTTTGTGGAGACAGAATCGATGCTGTCTTGTCCCATCCTGCAAAAGCGAATCAAAGAGTAAGATAACAAAAGCGAGAGGATTCCACTCAACCCCATGCCTATAAATTGCTCTTCAAGACTGCCTGGTAGTGCCAAGCAAGCACAAAGAAAAGCCTGAGAGAACTACACAAAAGCCCTCTTGCTTCAGTTGCCATGGCCTCAGTCCATTGCTTCAAGGATGCCGAGGAAACCTACTACCAACAGAGAAACCATGGCCATCACATGGATCTTGCAATGAACCACAGCCACACCCAGTGTTATGGCCAGAGCGAGAAACACCATCCATCGGGCCATGGCTACCTGGCTCAAGGCCATGGTCACAACAGTGGCTACCTGGCTCAAGGCCATGGTCACAACAGTGGCTTCCTGGCTCAAGGCCATGGTGACAACAGTGGCTACCTGGCTCAAGGCCATGGTCACAACAGTGGGCATGCCATGGCCAAACCCCATACTCCCTGCATGGGCCAAAACAATGGCCGTTTCCTTGGCCAACATGCCCAGACTCACTGCATTACTCAAGGTCATGGCCCAGAGCACTTTTCTTTCCATGGGAAGTCTAAGATGAAGGGCGAATACGAGAAGAAAGAGAAGATCTTAATCAGGAGGAAATCCAAGGGATACAGATCTGGCGATGACAGCTGCAGCAGCGAGAGCGAGAGCGACGACGACCACTGCTGAAAGGTGAAGATATAAAAGGTAGATTTCACATAAATTAAGGATCAACAAATATGCTTATAAAGATTATAATCACTCTTCACGGGGTTGTGATCCGTTGAGCATTCAAATGATAATTCCATTATAGGGAACATCTGTTCATATTATCTCAACAAATGCAAAATAAAGGACAAAAGCTAGACAAAACTCCAACATATCAAATTTCGCCAATATAAATATCCTGAAAAAGGAAAAGCTGCTTGTATCCTTACTAATGTTGTCTAAATATTTATACTCGACATCTTTTATATACCAATGCAAAGAGGATCAAATGCCTTAAAGGAAGATATCGATCTTAGTTTACGAGACACTCATACTCATTGTAACAAGAACAAGGCGACCAAAATTTCTGCTCCATATGGCCTCATTGTTATCTAAGCCTCAAATATATCAAGTTCCCACTCTAACAACTTACTTCTTTGTGTTTTGCAGGCTTAAGGGAAGCAGCTGCTAGACATCATATCATAAGAAAGTTCCCTGTCGTCCTATCCTAAATAAATAAGGACAATAAAGTGACGTGACTCATTAAAGACACTTGATGCAAATCTTGCACCTATATGGTGTCTTGTACTATGAATGCTAATGAATAAATTTGCTTCCCAATTCTCTCTTTCTTCCTCCGCTTCATGTCCCTTGATTATTTATTCAATCAGGTAAAAAAAGCGACCTCATTCAAATAATTATTGAGCCGTGATTGACTTCGCAGGACTAAAAGCACCACTGATAAAGAAATTGACAACCAAATCCGAGGGATATTTTTGCAACACCGTTGATCCATCACTATTTATTTATTGTCATCATGGTCATACCATTATTTTATTGCTCTACATGGATGGTATAGTCCTCATGGTGATTCCTCGAAATTACTAAACTATCTTGTGCAAGCATTTAGTCAAGTGTTTTCAATGAAAGACCTTGGCACTCTTCATTATTTATTGGGCATTGAAGTTAATATCTCCACTGTGGACTCTTTCTCTCACAAAGAAAATATGCCTTGGATCTTAGAGTTGAGCATTAGTGGAAAAACATAAGCCAATTGCTACTCTAATATCCACCACACAACCACCACTCAAAAATGGTGATAAGTCCAACATCGATCCATTCCATTTTTAAGGCATTGTAGGCGCTCTTTAGTACCTTACCCTCACTCGTTTGGATCTCTCACTTGTGGTCCATGTAGTTTGCTAACATATGTATGCCCCAACAACTACTTGCTATCAGATGGTAAGACATATTTTGTGATATGTTTGTAGTAGTTCACACTTTAAGCTTCTTTGTCTCGTAATTCTATTAATTTATTTGGCTTTGCCAATGCAAATTGGGCTAGGTACAAACTTACCCAACATTCTACCATTGATTATTGTACTTTTCTCGGCTCAAACTGTATTTCATAGTGTGCCAAAAAATAATTTACTATGAGTAGCTCCATAACTGGAGCCAACTACTGGACTCTTGCTTTAGTAGTTGTTGAACTTACTTGGAATATACATATTGTGTGACATTGGGATCTACCAATGTCAACCTTCACTACTTTTCTGGGACAACATGTTGGCATTACATCTCACAACTAATCCAATTTTTCATGCTTGGACAAAGCACATTGAGATTGATTGTCATTTTGTCCGGGATAAGGTTGCTCTTGGAACTATTATAACTTGCTATGTGCTGTCTTCCTCACAAGTTGCCGATATTTTCATCAAATCATTGACTTGAGATAAGTCGGTTGGTTTATAAATCAAACTTGGTCTTTGATCCTATCCATTGACTAGTTTGAAGGGGAACACTAAAATAACGAATCAAAAAGCACAAAATTAGAATGGTTGCAGTGCAAAATCTTCTCCAAATTAGCATGAAGATGCCGCATCAAGCAAAGTATTTATGAGTTGATCATTTGGAGATCTTTTTTGATTTATTTTTTATTCAATTTTTATGTAAATCAAATTGTTATCTTTTATATTTAACTTCCATCATAATTATATGTGGAGATATCTCTATTTATATTGTACAACATATCAATGAAAAGCAACGCTTCATCAGCTCAATTCTTTGTTTTCTTTACAAACTATAGGAAGGCCAAGTAAAACACTATTTTACCAACCAAAGAAAAAGAAAGAAAATAGTAGTAACACTCGACAAAATCCAACCCATTTCAAAAGAGCTTTAATTACTATTTCTTAGTTTCATATGAAAAGTTGTTTTGGGGAAACTCCCAATTGGATTCGTGGTGGTGATTTGCACGCAATTTTTGATCAAGCAAAATATCCAAGAGTTGATCATTTGGAGATCTTTTTTGATTTTTTTATTATTTAATTTTCATGTAAATCAAATTGTTATCTATTTCTACCATAATGTTGACATCTAAAACTACCCTTGGTATCATGTGTTGGCCATGAGGGAATGATAAGAGTGAAACACCCCATTTTGCTCATGAAGTTGGGGATACCCAGCATTCATGAAGGGGACTTGAGTTGGGTGTTGATGGAATTCTAAACACAAGTTTAGGAGTCGACGGCAGGGAAATTATTTGCCACGTGTCAAGCTATGAGAATTTTGCGTCAGATTTTAAGTTCAAGTAAAATTAGCATTCGAATCCAGGCAAGAAAAATCGTTGTGCAAAGTGCGCATAAAAATAAGGAGCCATTATTAACTTGATGAGCAAGCTGCGCGAGCGTCGTCGACAGGTTAGGAAGTAGTTTCCTATGGATAAGGGTGCCAAGAAGTGGAAAATGTAGAGAATGCTAAGAGTAGCGTCCAAGGAGAAGTAACTAACTAATGGCTACCTGTGCATCCTATAAATACCTCAACCGGTCCAATGAGAAGCCCCTTGAACAAAACAATAACTATCTTTACCTTATTGCATTTTAGCTGTAGTTTTTCAAGATTCCCGTCATTGATTAAATTGCGGCGTGTGTCTTTGTCTAGTCTAGCATTGTTGATTAAATTTTGATGTTGTTCCATAAGCCCAGTGTCGTTGATTAAATTTTGACATTGTATTTCCCATCCAAGAGTATTGCTGTTGATTAGATTCCAGCTTTACACCTAAAACAAGCTGTGTTGCAGATTAAGTTTCGGCATAGTTTGAGTTCGAAGCATAGGTCATCTAGCTACTTATATCTAGATTATATTATTGATTAGATTCTTGTGTGATTGGTGCCCACAAGCAGTCAGGCTTCAAGCCATCCAAGTATCAATTGTCAGGGCTATATATACAAGTTGAGAATAAAATTTTCCCTTACATTTGACATTCTCTATCCAAGCTTAACATAGAACTTGAGTCTCTTATAATAGAACAAGAACGTAGCGTTTGGTGAAAGATTTTTCATGGGAATCAAAACTGGTGAAATATCTTTTTGGCACGCCTGGTGGGACCTTTGTGTTGAGTTAAGAGAGTGTTGTGCCATGAACCTGAAGTTGAATCAACTCAAATAGTGCTATTGACGAGCAACTACAAATGACCGAGAATAATGCACGAGCTTAATCATCATTAGCCCGGCTTCCTCAGAATGAAACAACAAATCAAATCCAAGAGGAAGGTGTTGATGTTTCGAGACAGTGTATGGAAGAAAGAAGATAGGTAGATCTCATGCTAATCATGCTTGCTACCATGAGGTGAACAATCAAAGAGATCAAAAATTGAGTTTGTTGATTATATAGTCAAACAAATGACGAATATCGTTAGACCTTTAATCAATCAATACTTATCACGAATGTGCCCAAGGATAGCATGGAGTCTCAATAGGACCAGGTCAGCCTCAAATGGCGTAAGTCCCTATTTCAACCGAATACGTTCCTATATTGTCAGCTTCTCAAATAACATTGGGTAATGTAGGACAAGCTATGTCGATTTGGGCCCCTTTTAGGATCTTATAAAGGGGAGAAATTCTGGCGATTGCATAGGTTGATGGGTCTGTTAATTTGCATGTCTCTACCAATGCTAATCAGGGTCCTACAGTGTTCGTTCCACCAATGACTCCACAAAATGCATCACTCGAGAATGCTATTAGGGTAGGTTTAACACAACCAAATCCCACTCTGATACCTCAAACGAATGCATTGCCAGTCATAATGGAGGTTTCGGGAGTTGTAATGACTCTAGTTATGGGGCATGATCAATTCCAGCAGTTGAACATTCAACAGATGCCTCTAATGGGGGCTCTTAATGTTCAGTAGCAAGTTTCTAATATACGGCCTCATTTACTTCCCAATGCTCGACATCAAATGTTGCAGCAACTTTTTCCTCCTGCTCAATGAATATCTTTAGCCCACAAATAAACCCAACACTTGTAGTCTAACCACAACTGCAACCTTATGAACCTCAACAACAATACCATCAAGTTCCTTGGCAAAATAAAAATCTAGCATTGCAGTTCAATCATGCTGTGCAACAGGTCTTGGGGTTTTTTTATATGACTCAAATTCAAAATCAGACAATAGTTGGGCCATTATTAAGAGGCTGTTTGGTTCAGCTTTCCTAAGGAGCTTTCAGCCTCGAAAGCCCCTTGGGAAAAAAAAATTAGCGTTTGGTTAAGCATTTGGAGCCCCCATTCCCTAAATGCTGACCTTTGGAATGCTGGTTTCTTGGTTTAATGAATTGTTGCCGAATGCCTATTTTACCCTCAATATTTCATTAAAAGTCGAATTTTACCCTATATAGAACAAAACCTTAACTCTTTTCACATTTTCCTCTCTTCTGCAGCGTTCTCCATTGGCTTTCTTCTCGTCTCTCTCTCCCTGCAACTCGCACCACTCCATCACAATTTGATCTTGAGCACCACTCCATCAAGGCCGAAGTTCATCGTGATGAGCGAGTGAGATCTGGATCTTCTACCCTCTTGACGAGCGAGCGAATCCAAGATCCGAGCAATTTGAGCACCACTCCATCTGGATCGTCTCTCACCCATTGTTGTGATTGGAGGTCCTCCTCTTGCGGATCGGCGACGGCAACGGCTCCGGCTCTGCTTCATGCTCCTGTGACGGCGACGGCTTTGCTTCCTACTCCTGCAATGGCGACGGCTATGCTTCCTGCTCCTGCAACCGACCTTCTGACCTAGCTGAAGGAACTCAAGGCCGAGCTCACCCTCCTCCGTGTCGCCAAGGTCACTGGTGGCGCCCTGAACAAGCTCTCCAAGATGTATGTCCCTTTTCTTACTTCATTTTTAGGAGAGTGACTTTAGGGTGTGCTGGGGGTGGGAATTGACGACTAGGGTTTTGGGTTTTTTGCCTTGGTTATTGATTGGGGGTTGTTTTTTTTTTTTTTTTAATTATTGTTGTTGTTGGCATTCTAGAGATTGGTTTAGCACCAGCCCACCTAGTACTCGACGTTGGAAGAGCTAAGCATTGGGAAAATCAAGTTCAAAGCTTTTGATCAGGGAGGCCATCAGATTGTTCGCAGAGTGTGGAAAGACTATTAAGGTATGCCCCGGATGTAAGTTTGAGAGTTCGTTTTGCACCTTTGGATGTTGCGCATCGAGGGTACTTCGGTTGATTGTGAAGTGTTTGCATTGTAGCCCTCACATAAGCTGTAATTGCTACCGTAATTGATGATGACACATTATCGAGTTGCTTGGCTTGGTTGATTTTTATTTCTGCAGCTGTAATCTTGTCGTGAGTTTCGGTTTTTCTTTTTTAATTTGTGCGGAATTGAATTTGTTTGGTTGTTTGCTTTGTGTTGTTTCTTCCTTGATGATGACTAAATTTTACCAATTTCATTTCACGAATTATGTGTTACTTTAAGTGGATGTGCCAAAAAGAATATGAGTTTGAGCCTCAGCTGAAATTGTGTGGGCTTTGTTTGGGTTGCAATGTGTTTGTGCACATATACCATTCCTGGAAGGTTTTCGAATTTGGCTTCAAAGTTGGCTCATCCACATTGAGGTTCTCTTTTGATCATATTTGATTATTTCTTTAAGTCATTGAGAAATAAGTTTTTTCTTAAACTTAGGGTTAAATTTTGGGTGTTGGTTTATTGCCTTGGATGCTTTGGTTATGAAAATTTTGTTTTAGGCTATGGATACAAAATCATGATATTTTTTGTTTCCTTCACTAGCCAACTAAGCAATATTATATAGAAAAGGGAGGAGTGTACAAGATAATCATAAGAATTGTCTAGAAATTACAAAACCAAAAGTGAGAGTATCAGTGGCTTTAATTGGAAGAACAAAAGGAGGATTGGGCATTTTTTATATTTAAAGGAATGTTCCTTCTAGCTAGTTCATGGGCTGTCATGTTTGCTGAGCTTGGATTCCAACTTGCTGTTACGGAGGACTTCTCTGTCACAATGTCTTAACATGATTTATGATGGCTTCCATTGACTAAGGAGACTCTGAAGAAGATATACTTTGATTACATTTAGGTTATCTCACCTAAACTGATGTGTTGCCAGCTTCTTGATCTTGCGAGTAGAGATTAAATTTTTGTTGCCCATGCTTCTCCTTGTTCTGTTGTGAGTTTATCTCCAAGATCCAACCAACATCAGCACCTCTTTAAAATGATCTTTTCTATTGCTGACGCTGAATGTGTTTCTTGTATATATGCAGCATCAAAATTGGTCTTAGCATTTAATAAAAAAAAAAATTGTTCTTAGTAGTTCCTTGGTGGTCTGCTCCAAGTAAAATCCTTCTTGATGTCTTTTCCTGCAAGTGCGATTGAACATTTAGTGTACTTCTTTGTGAAATATCCAATATGGAATTTTGTTGAGCTTGTTTTCGTCCTTAATGCATTTATCTAATCTAAAAGCAGCCTTTCCATGTTTGCAAGATTCCTCCACATTCACAAATAATCTATAATTAGGAGTCCAGAGATTTTATAAGGCTCTCTATCTCATGATAAACCAGACCAATCTTACTTGGATCTAGAATTGTCTCGACTCATTCCATTGTTCGTCAATTTTGAAGGTTATCAGTTCTAATGCCTTAACAACCATACCTGTCTAGCCACATGACAATAAAAAAAGTACACATTTGCTGCTTTCAAAGAGAACATTACATATGAGACTTTAGTTTCTGTTTGCTTGTTGACTAAAGTGAAACATTTCTGGCAATGGTAGAACTCCAGCTATTGCATCTGCAACATTTCTTGAGATTTGATTTTACCAATTAGTTTCCACATGTTTTGTTTGCACACCAGTTATCTATCTAAACCAGTGAGAGGTAGTTGTTACAATTCCAAATTCAATAGTGTAATCTCCATCTATGTTTCGGTAGTCAAATTAACATATTTTCAAGTTTAGTGCAACTCAAGGGGATTCTTGGGATATTTCTGCTTTAATTACATGATAATAACTCCAACTTCCATCCTTCCTCCCCTTATCATATCACATTTGTTTGTTTGTGTCTCTTAAATTTGTTCTTTGTTCATGTCACTTTACTAGTAGATGAGTTCATCAAAGGCATTTTGGAGCTTGAAAGATGTAGAAATCTTTTGTAACTTATGCATCGAACAAATTGAAAAAGGTAATCAACCTGCAAACAATAAAAGAGATGGATAGCCAGTCATAATTAATAAGTTTGAGGAGCTAACGGACAAAAGGTATGATGAACAAAAAATGAAGAGTAAATGGGATAACCTCAAGGAAGAATAGAAAAGATGGAGGTCATTGCTTTACAATGAAACTGGACTAGGATGTGATTCAAGGAAGAAAACTATTGATGCGAGTGACGAATGGTGGGAGGGTAAAATTTAGGTTTTCTTCACTTCTTTTTCTACTTTCATGTTAAGCTTGCCTTTAATGATACAACTTATGCAAATATTTCATTATAACAGGCTAATTCAAAGTTTAAGACTTTTAGGATGAAAGGCATACATCATGATCTTGAAGTAAAGTTAGATATGATGTTCAGAGATACAGTTGCTACTGTAGGAATTACATAGAATCCTACACAAGATTTATGTGTTGATAATGATGTGAAGACCACACAAATTGGTATCGATGATGTTGTAGGGTCTACTGATGAAAACTTGGAGGATCATGTGAATGAAATCGCTGTTGAACCAATTGGAATTCAAACTCGTAAGAGAGCTACACAGGCTTCAAAGATGCAAGCTTGAGGAAAGAAAGATAAGAAATTGAGCATAAGAGAGGAGCTTGGAACATAAATTAACATGCTGCTTATAGTTGTTGAGAGTAGGAGCACTACCAATGCTGCATCCAAAGCAACTAGTTTAGTCGGTCCTTATAAGGATCTCATAGAGATATTTGATTCCATACCTGAGATTGTGGAAGACAAAGACTTGTACTTTTTTTTCAATTTCTCATTTAAAGGAAAAGATAGATAATAGACAAGTTTTCATGAGCATAAATGATGATGCAAAGAAAGTAAAATATCTCAAATATGAGATGAAAAAAGAATCAAGTCTTCGTAGATAGGAGGATGTTAGCATCTTATTGTTTTCATGTTTGAAACTTAATCATTCCACTTTGTTTCTATTTATGGATCTTTATTTGTAGCTTTTGTCAATCTAATTTCAATTAATGTTTGATGTTAGAATTGTTTTCATTTGATGTTCTCTTAATGTGATAGTTTGCATATATATGATGGTTAATACATTGTTTCTTTTTATATTTTGTTACTTGAAGCAGTTATGGATGATTCACATAAGAGGAAAAATCATGAGCAAGAAGAAAATGAATTATGTGATCTTATCTCAGTCACTGAAGTTGCAATTCTTTATCAAGCGACCAACCTTTACAAACAACTTTGTATGACCTCAACATATACAAGTTATGTATGGTTAAAAGAGTTGATGGGCGAAGATATTAATCCGATAAGGTGTTACAATATGTTTAGAATGCATAAGATTGTATTTAACAATTTAACGCATGATTTAGTAACACGTTATGGCCTTCGAGGATCTAGGAATACTAATGTTAAAGAAATGGTTGGTATATTTCTTCATATTCTAGGACATGATATAGGTAATAGATTAGCACAAGAGCGTTTTCAACACTCTGGGGAAACCATAAGTAGGCACTTCAACTTAGTTTTAAATAAAGTATGTAATATGGGAAAATATTTGATCCAACTAACTGATTCACAATATAGAAAAGTTCCAGAGAAGATCAAGAAAGATCGACGATTTTATCCATATTTTAAGGATTGCATTGGAGCTATGGACGGTACATATATTCTAGCGGTTGTACCTAAGTATGATCAAATTCATTTTATTGGTCGAAAAGGAACAACAGCTCAAAACGTGTTAACCATATGTAATTTTAATATGGAATTTGTCTTTGTTTGGGCCGATTAGGAGGGACAAGCTCATGATACTCGTATATTTTATGAAGCTATTGGAAGACGTGATGCACATTTTCCCCATCATCCTCCAAGTATGTTAGTCAATGTTTTAGATACATCCATATATCTAATTGGCATAAGTTGATTAAATTTACAATATATTCATGTAGGTAAATAATACCAATGAATGGACCTAGACTTAGAACCAGGGAAGGAGAGTAAATTTCCTGCAGGTATGCATCCCACATTTGGGCGAACAACTCCCGTTCAAGCCCTTCAGGGACAGCCTTTTAGCAGAAAACTACTCAGCCCTTTAGTTCGGAGCCTAGAGACACCCAAAAATTACCAGGATGGAAACGTTTCTAACCTACCAAAGCTGCATTTCTCGAAGGATCATACCAGGCTAGAGAAGAAGAGGGATTTAGAAGGCCATGGAGAGGAATTTTCACAAAGCACACACTTTACTTCAAGGGACTCCGCCCAACACAATACACCCTCTTTGCCTTATATAGGCGAAAAGAGGTCACAAAGCAACAAACAAGGACCAAGCTCATGGGTCCGGGTACAAACAGGGGCACCGAAAATTTCCGGGAGGGAATTATTAGCACACTATGAACAGTAACTGTACTGTGAACAGTACATTCCCTACCCTAGTGCTACAGTAAAAGTGAACAGTGACTCTGCTACAGTGAAATTGTACGGACTCAACGGTCTCGTCCGTCGCGGGCATTGTAGCTACAGACAGAGTCCGAGTCATCTGAGCTGTCTTCTAGGAGGTGAGCCTCGTATTTCTGCTGAAGTGCTTCAAGATCTTCAGGTGAGAGGATTTGGTTCAGCCTTCTTAACGAGGATGCCTGTACATGAGCCCAGTGGGATGCTTCTTCTTCTGCCCAGTTTGTATTTTCATCATCAATGAGGGCTGGGATGCTTGGCTGAGGCCAATTTGAGGTCTGTGCATAATACGATGTGTCCATGTTCGGAATGAGGACGAAGATCCCCGTTCGTAGGGATCCTGGGACAAAGGACCTCCAAAACGTGCATAGGGGTCTTGAGTGGACTGGACAATGTCATCTTCACTTGTCATTTCATGCTCCTGAGACGATGCAGCTTGTCTGTACTGATTGAGTGCTTCCTTGGCCTCTGGTGCTAGGTCATAATGATCCCACGTAGTGGTTGCATTATTCCAAACGTCTTCAGGAATGGTTTTGTTTTCTTGGCATAGGATTCTCTGGAGTTCTCGATACTCGTTTTCACAGAATCTGACAGATCTTGGATAAGATTTGTGAATCCGAGCTTCTCGGCTGTTCAAGTGAGGTTTATAGGATGTGGTTCCTATTTCGAGTGGTCTATCAAGAATAGTACCATTATTTCGCAAAAAGTCCATGGGCGTCGGAAAAACGGGACGGTGTGAACTTCGGGGTTTGGTGTCATGGTTCTTAGTTCTCTTTCTAAGTCTTGTTTCCAACATGTAGGATGATGGAACCAATTTAGAAAGTCTAAAAGATTCTTATCACATTCATTTTCGACATTTCTTCCGAGCATGAATATCCTTGTGAGATTTGCAATGAATCTTCTGGTGGGGATTTCAATGGCTATTAAGTACTTATTGGTTAAGTACCATAACAGCGTTTTGAGCTGATTAGGAAATCATCTTCTTTCCGATAAGAGGATGAATGAAAGGATAATTCAAATTTAGCCCGAAAGGATAAAGAATCGAACCTCCATTGAATCTGAATAGGTCTGTGTGACTTTGCCACATGAGGTTCTCCAGTTCTCAGTAAGACTGTCGTTCTGGATTTGCTGAATAATCTCCCGGGAAATTTCCAGCTTGGTAAATCTTTGATCTTCTCAATCTTGTACTTGACACCATGATTGAGCATATGGAACGCAGGTCTCTTGATGTACATGTTGATTTCAGCTGGTGCCTTGGGTCTTGACAAAAAGTCAGCAAGTACATTCTTTTTTCCAGGAATGTGTTTGGTTTCAAAAGAGTATTTTGAAAACCATTCAACCCATCGAAGCAGTTGAGGGTTTGGAATCTGCTTCGTTTAAACTTGGTCATCTCGAGAAAAAGATGCCATGTCTAATTCCACCGTAAAAATGATGGCCAATGAGATGAAACTCAAATTTTTTGATTCCATTTTTTACTTGCTAGGATTTCTTTAAAAGTGGAATGGTAATGCATTTCGGACCGAGAAAACTTTCCACTTTTGTAGGCACAGAGATGTTTCTTACCATCAATTTCTTCGAATAGAACGGCTGCCCAGTATTCATCACGGCGTCGGTTTGAAGAATTCTTTTACTGTTGATGGTATTTGCGGTGGTGGGAGATTCTGCATAATCTCCTTAAGCTCAAAGAATCGCTTTGGTTTGAGTTTTTCCCCAAGGTGGGGAGTTCTTTTTCAGCATAGATTGCAAAGGAATGAGGAGCTTTGCAATGTTGGGGACAAAATCTCGAGATAATTAATTATCCCCGAAATTGCTGAACTTGTTTTGTCGTGAAGTTATCTTCGGAAACTTCAATAATTCTTGAGCAATATGTGGCCCTGGATAGTATGTACCTTTGTTGAGGTGCATACCAAGAAATTCAATTTCTGTCTGGGCAATATTCATTTTCCTCTGAGAAAGCATAATGCCATGTTGCTTCACAATTTCTGCAAATTTCCCAAGGAGTTGGCGTGGCTCTGCTCATCGTGGTCAGAGAGAGCGAGAATATCGTCGATGTATATTGCCGCACTTGCCAAAATTGGCTGGAAAATACGACACATGGCTTTTTGGAAAAGGGATGGTGCTACCTTTAAACCAAAAGGGAGAACTTTCCACTGGAAATGCTGGTTCGGAATATAGAATCTGTCTTGGATCTGTCTTCGGATGAATACCCAATTGCCAAAATCCTGCTTTGAGGTCGAATTTGGAATAAATGTGGGCTTTGGTTAAACCAGCAAAGAGAGAATCTTTAGATGGTAAAGGGAATTTGTCATCTTGGAGGAAGAGGTTAAGAGGCTGGTAATTAATTACCAATCTCATTTTTCCTCTGTTTTGTTCAGCACGTTTATTGACATAAAAAGCTTCACAAGCCCATTGAGAATCCGAAATTTCAATGAGGCCTTGTTGTAATAATTCTGAACATTCCCTTTGAGCTAGAGCTAGGTGTTCTGGGTTCATTCCCATATGACTTGCCTTGGTCGGATTTATATCTTCGTTCTTTTTGAAGGGAAGTCGGACAAAGAACTCAGGATTTTCCCATAAAGGATGAGAACATTTCTGGGCAAATTCTGAATGGGATTCTGAACAAGATTCAAGCAACTTTTGCATGATTGGATCCAATAAACTCATCTCAATGGAAAAGAGTCTCGAATGTTGACAAACTCAGAGAATTGGTCTTTAAATCTAAGACCTTTTCCAGGAATGATTCGAAGTTGAGAGATTTGAGTCATGATATCCCACCCAATTATCAAATCTTTATTGGGAAGGCTTGATCCAAAAATCTTTGTGGTTAAGGAACACTGAGGAAAAAACTGGACAAAGGATCGGTGTGGTTCTAACATTCATGGGAAAAGTATCTCCCGGGTGCATTGAAGTATCGGATGTAAGGGGTCCAGAATTCTTCGGTAGAACTTTTGTATCTAGAATGGAACAACTTGCTCTTGTGTCAATAAGAGCAATAACATTGATAGGCTTGGCAAATTTCGAAGTGAGGATTTTAACAGGAAAATGAGGACAGTGAGTTTGACTTGAGAATATGTCGGGATTTAACTCAAGATGTGGGAGATATGTGAAAGATGTCTTCGATTCTCGAGTCGACTCGCCACCGGAAGTTTGGTAAAAAGGAATGACACAAAGAGTTTGTTCGGTTGGTTCATCATCAACGAGAGAATAAGGATTCAATATCATCATTTTCAAGTGAAAAACCTGTTTCATTCTCTATTAGATGATTCGACCTTTTTTCGCTGAGGACAATTTTTGGCAAAGTGTCCTTTCTTGTTGCAAATGTAGCAACGGTTTGATTTCTTATGGCCTGTGCGATCCTTCCTTTTACGTAGGTATCGCCATTTCTTCTTTCTCCGGAAATGCTTGGAGCCATGTCTGGACTTCTTTATGGAATATTTCTTATAGTGCTTTTTCTTCCGGAATACTTGGCCACAAGTACCATCACAATCTTGCTTGGAGCATTTGATCTTTAACTTCGATGGGAACAAGTCATTTCAAGACGCTTGTCATCTCGTGATGTAAGTTCGTACCATTTGGCGCTTTAAGCATAATTCTTCAAGACATAGATGGACTTCTTGTTGAATTTCTCCCAAGGGAACGTCTTGTATTCTTCTTTGCTTTCCAAAAAAGATCTTTCAACCATTTGTGATAGCTCTTTCGGAATGGAAGTGAGGAAGACATGCTTTAGATTTGGATCTCGCGCCAATTTGATAAAAGAGTCAAGCATCGAGTCGATAATGCTTATCAAGATGTTTCTTCTGAAGGGAGCAGCATCTTCTTTCAAAGAATTCTCTTCTTTTTAGCTCTTTGAGATCTCCAGGGGTCCCCACAAAAGTATGATATAGGTAAGTAAGGGCATGGCTGAAATTGGGTGACAACGAAAACGTGAGCCGATCTTGTTCTCGTGAGTCCTTGCCACCAGAATTTGAGGCTTCCCGTGAATCTAGTAACAAAATTGTAAAGGACATCATTCATATCATGGTTGGTAATGGATTGTGTACACAACAAAGTATGAAACTCTTCAAGTCTTTCTGGCCATTTTGGATAGGGAATATCGTCAATGGAGAAGAATTGTTTTGATGCCATAGACACATGTCTGGTGGAATCATTTCTGGAAGGATTACTTGTCTGTCCAAATTCTGGATCAGCATAGTTCGATTCCATCTCGTAGTCATAGTCTGGAGGAGTATCAGCCATGAATATTTGTGAAGTTGGTGGAACGATAGGAGTAGAATCAACTGTATGGTCTGAGAAGGATGAGAAAGAGGAAAGGGATGCTGAGTCTAATGTAGTAGAGGAGGTTTGTTCAATAAGTAGAATCGGCTTTTCTGAGACAACAGGGTCAGGCTCAGGCTGTTGGGCAATATGATCAATTTCTTGCTTACCCAGATCCTTCAAAAAGGATTCTAATGGATTCGATAACATCATCCGGTCCGGTCTTTCTCTTATAACAATTGAGCTTGATTCTCGGAGGTGTTTTCTCTTTGCCCTTTTCTTTTTCAAAGCTTTGAGACGATCTCGTATATCCGATTCTCTTCGGAAGTATCTTCTGGGATATTGGCAAAAACAGATGTTTGTGGAACTGGGGGTATATACCCGGTTCGAACAGGGGGTGCGAGTGGATCGAAAGGTCTGAACCTTCCTTCTTCAAGAAGTTGAATCTGCTTATTGAGTTTGTCTATTTCTGGCTTTGGACTTTCAAGAAAGTGGTACCCAAGACGTTGTCCCGATTCCAAGGCATGGAGCCTTTTCTCGGAATTCGGAAAGTATCTTCTTGGTACTTTCATCATATCTTCGGAGATCTTGTTGCACGGTTCCGATCTTTGAATCAATAGCCTTGAAGGCATTGTTTTGTGCTAACAGAGTCTCCGTTTGCCAATTTAGAACGGCTTCAAAGAGAGAGGTTTTTTTCTATCTTCCATGTTCATCCACATCTGTGGGGGTAGGAATTTTAGGAAGATGGCGGTATCTGCCATGCGGATCAATAAACTCCTCTGTAGCAGGAAATGAGAGTTTAGAACTTTCCTTGGCAAGAGGGGGAAAGTCAGTATCCTGAAACATGGCAATAGAAGAAGTGGGTGGTGCTTCTGCTGGGATTTCAAGCGGGTAAGAATGTTTCTTAGCCCATTTAAGGATCGGCTTATAGAATGGAGAGAGGGCTTGCTTTTTCTGAGGAGGAGAAGGTGGTGGTGATTTTGGTGGATCTGGTAGGGTTTGGGACTTAGTACTGAACTCTGGTGGTGGTGGTGGTGCATAAGAGACCATGAGCTGGTATTTGTCACACTCACCTAGAGTATCAACGGAGGGGTCTCCGTTCAAGTACCTTTGGTACACCTTATCCTTTGGCTTTTTCCGTCGAGGTGGAGATCTTGCATAAGGATCTACCTCGTCTGGAGAGTTTAGGCAATAAGAACATTGGCAAAAAGGATCCCAAAAGCAATGCCCATACTTGTCTTTATAGTAATGGACAGGATGTCCATCACCATCGAAGTGTCGAACATGCTTTTTTGGGTCTGGTTCGAAATGGATTCTGGAACACATGGTTCGATCATGAAGAGAGTTTGGAAGATAGAAGGACTTTCTTCCTTTTCTTTGCCAAACTTGATGGAAACAGTTCCATCTTTTTCCTTACAAACTCGAGTCCGTGGACCGGAAAGGTTTGTTATGCTGGTGTAGCTTTTCATAATTGGTGATCCAAGTCTCTGGAAGGAGTTTGGCCAACGTATCCTTTGGGATTTGTTTGGGAACATGGATGCATGATGCCTGGTCATTCTGCATGGAGATGAACAACGCATCTTCATTACCATTATTGAAGTTGAGGTCGAGGGCATGATTCTGCACTCGATAAACCATCTGGTAATGTAGGGTTGCTGCTTCTGATTCAGCGGTTTGAGGGGCTCCAGTGAGCTGAACTTGTACTTTCAGAAAAGAAAGTAGTTGCGGGTCTGATAGAGCGATATTGAAGTTTGGATACAAAGTCACAAAGACTGTTCCAGCATTCAAGGTGGTTTGAACAGTATCGATACAAGCATGCTGGTATTGTAAAAACACGGTGTCTAACAAGGCAATTCTTGCCACTACTTGCAAACCTTTACGACCATGGAAGGTAAGAGCAAGACGAATAGCTCCATAATGGACATGAGAATATCCCCGCTGTACCCATTGTCTGGGAAATTCTTGAGGGATCTCGGAGTAACAAAGTACTCCTTTTCGCAGCGAAATTGGATGCTTGATCGAATTTGGAGGACTGGACGTATTCCTTTACTTGCTTTGGAGTCTGGTGAATAAGTTGGCGAATGGAGCGGATAGGTGAGAATGATGAGGTAGGCTTAGCAAAGGTGGAGTATGGGTTCATAAGGGGAAGCTGAGTTTCTGAGATCTTGGTTTCATCGCTAAAAGAAACTTCATAAAGATAATCTATCTTAGAGGCATTGGAAACACGAAATTCTGACAGAGCTGAAGATGAAGAAGAAGAGGAAGGAGAAGGAGCAAGAGAAATAGGTGCTTCGAGAATTTCTGGATCTGTCATGATGTAGAAAAATCTTCTCAAAGACTTTGGATTCACCTATCAAGCGCATGGAATGGATAATATCAAAAACGAAACCATGGCTCGATACCAATGAATGGACCTAGACTTAGAACCAGGGAAGGAGAGTAAATTTCCTGCAGGTATGCATCCCACATTTGGCCGAACAACTCCCGTTCAAGCCCTTCAGGGACAGCCTTTTAGTAGAAAACCACTCAGCCCTTTAGTTCGGAGCCTAGAGACACCCAAAAATTCTCTGCCCTTGAAGTAAAGTGTGTGCTTTGTGAAAATTCCTCTCCATGGCCTTCTAAATCCCTCTTCTTCTCTAGCCTGGTATGATCCTTCGAGAAATGCAGCTTGGGTAGGTTAGAAACGTTTTCATCCTGGTAATTTTTGGGTGTCTCTAGGCTCCGAACTAAAGGGCTGAGTAGTTTTCTGCTAAAAGGCTGTCAGCTTGGGTAGGTTAGAAACGTTTCCATCCTGGTAATTTTTGGGTGTCTCTAGGCTCCGAACTAAAGGGCTGAGTAGTTTTTGCTAAAAGGCTGTCCCGAAGGGCTTGAACGGGAGTTGTTCGCCCAAATGTGGGATGCATACCTGCAGGAAATTTACTCTCCTTCCCTGGTTCTAAGTCTAGGTCCATTCATTGGTATCAGAGCCATGGTTTCGTTTTTGATATTATCCATTCCATGCGCTTGATAGGTGAATCAAGTGCTGAGAAGATTTTTCTACATCATGACAGATCCAGAAATTCTCGAAGCACCTATTTCTCTTGCTCCTTCTCCTTCCTCTTCTTCTTCATCTTCAGCTCGTCGAATTTCGTGTTTCCAATGCCTCTAAGATAGATTATCTTTATGAAGTTTCTCTTAGCGATGAAACCAAGATCTCAGAAACTCAGCTTCCCCTTATGAACCCATACTCCGCCTTTGCTAAGCCTACCTCATCATTCTCACCTATCCGCTCCATTCGCCAACTTATTCACCAGACTCCAAAGCAAGTAAAGGAATACGTCCGATCCTCCAAATTCGATCGATCCAATTCACGCTGCGAAAAGGAGTACTTTGTTACTCTCCGGATCCTCCAGAATTTCCCGGACAATGGGTACAAGAAGGATATTCTCATGTCCATTATGGAGCTGTTCGTCTTGCTCTTACCTTCCATGGTCGTAAAGGTCACGCGAGGTGGCAAGAATTGCCTTGTTAGACACCAGGTTTTTACAATACCAGCATGCTTGTATCCGTCTTTGTTCAAACCACCTTGAATGCTGGAACAGTCTTTGTGACTTTGTATCCAAACTTCAACATCGCTCTATCAGACCCGCAACTACTTTCTTTTCTGAAAGTACAAGTTCAGCTCACTGGAGTCCCTTGAAGTAAAGTGTGTGCTTTGTGAAAATTCCTCTCCATGGCCTTCTAAATCCCTCTTCTTCTCTAGCCTGGTATGATCCTTCGAGAAATGCAGCTTGGGTAGGTTAGAAACGTTTTCATCTTGGTAATTTTTGGGTGTCTCTAGGCTCCGAACTAAAGGGCTGAGTAGTTTTCTGCTAAAAGGCTGTCCCTGAAGGGCTTGAACGGGAGTTGTTCGCCCAAATGTGGGATGCATACCTGCAGGAAATTTACTCTCCTTCCCTGGTTCTAAGTCTAGGTCCATTCATTGGTATCCAAATCCTACTGGTTATTTGGGGCCATATAAAGAAGTTAGATATTATTTGCAAGAGTTTCGAGAAGGTCCTTCACCTACGGGATATCGAGAAGTATTCAACCGTGCCCATTCCTCGCTACGCTTGACAATTGAGCGAGCCTTTGGTGTATTAAAATAGAAATGGAGAATTTTAACTCATATGCCATGTTATCCATATGAAAAACAAGTGCAAATTATGGTAGTGGCAATGATTTTGCACAATTATATATGGAGAAATAACGTGACTGACATAGATTTTGAACAAATAGAATTGGATCCCGATTATGGATATTCAGTTGACCGTGATGATGCAAATGAAGGGGTGGGTGCTTCAAATTCGTATGCATCTCCAGACATGGCACGTTTATGTGATGAAATAACCATAAGTTTATAAAGTCGTTGATGTTTGTAATACTAAGTATAACATATTTCTTTTTTTGGACATATATGACCATGTTTACTATCATGAAATGACTCTTTCTAGTCAAATTTGTATGAGAGGAACTTGGTTTTATTTTTCTTAATGAAAACCTCCCTTTTTATATGCGGTGTTTACTAAAAAAAATAGCATCCACAATCGGTCGCTTTTTCATCCACCAAATAAGTTCACTTTTTTTTTTGCTATATCATTTTTATCTTTTGACAATCAATAGCCCAACGTTTTATTAATATACTAGAATGATAATTAATTAACGAATATGATTAATACTATAATAATTAAAAAAATTATTCAAAGTTGAAAACAGACCTAAAAGAATCCTAGGCCAAAAGTTGAGTTTTACATCTAATCTATAATCAAATTCTTTTAATATAATTTTTAAATAAATTTACTAATATGTATCTTTTACATTATTTACAATATGGAGATGTAAAATGTTATACAGCCATTGTTTCTTTTTTGCAATTTTAAAAATACTAAAACTAAAAAATTTAATTTGGTCACACCAAATGGCTTTTCAAATATATGTTTATTAAACAGTCTTGCATTTCCTTAAAGCATTTTTCAGTTATAATTTATCAAATAGTCTAGCATTTTGGAAAACCCTTTTACCTCAAAGGTATTTGCATTCTCCCAAGGACATTTCCAGAAAGCTGAACCAAACAGGCCCTAAGGGGATATAACAATGACATTGCATGCTTGGCTAACATCTAAAGAAGGCTGTATCCAAATTGGATAGATACTATACTATACTTGAGGGGTTTTAAAATGCTTGAGTTTACTCTGTTTATTAGTGAAGAGGATGAATTGACTTTTAAGCATGTTAATCATTTCTTAGCATAATGTAGAGATGTAGCACATGCGCACCATTGGAAACTAAAGTTATTCTCTTTATCTTTATCCTTTTTTTTTTAACACGATTCTCTTTATCTTTATCAATAACTACTTTTACTTGGTATACAACATCGCCACCAAACTTGGTTAATTTATGGACAAAAAAACATCCAAAGTGCCAAAACTTAGCACAAGAGGATACTTGAGTACCAAAAGCTAGGAAAGTGACACTTAAGTGTCATATCCGGCGAATCTCACTGGAAATCTTACATGATAAATTTTTTTTTATTAATTTTGCTCACTTACGTAGCTCATCGGAAGGCTGATTTAGTAAAGAAATACAAAAACGACGTCATTTTGACATAATTCGAATTTTAATATAAAAATTAATTAAATTAAGTTTAAAACCAAATTTACAAAAAAAAAAAAAGGAAAGGAAAGGAAGATGAAGGCAGCCGGCCGCCGAGGGCTGAGCCCTCACTGCAATTGGGGTCGCCCTCTAGCTAGGGCTCGGCGACCTTGGCCTCGACCCTCCCCCACCTTTTCGACAACGGCAGCAAGGGCTAAGCCCTTAGCCATCGGCTGCCTTCATCTTTCTTTCCTTTTTTTTTATTTATTTAAAAAATTGGTTTTAAATCTAATTTAATTAATTAAAGTGCTAAGGATGACATTAGCAAGCAACATATCAAAAGAAAAGTAATATGTCGGAGGTATGTACTTTAATAATTATTCTATGAAAGAGAAAACATCAAATAAGGGTAATGTGTAACCAATAAGATTAGTAAAATGCTGCTAAAGCCTAGGAAGGAAGCTATGGAGCTTTAATTCTTGATCACAATTAGTTTCAAAGAGCTTGTCTTTTTGGACATGGTCATCAGAAAGTTCTTGCATCATCAGCTAATAGGTGGCTTTAAGATTGAAGATTAATTGACATAGGTTAAGTAGAACATGTGATGAGATGTGGTGTTGTTATAATACGCGTCAAGATGCTTGTAGGAGTGCCAACTCCTTCTCCTTGAGAGATAATGCCTCTTCTTGCTCCTACGGCTTTAATGGACTTCACATTTACCTTATAAGCTTCTAGGGCAGAGTCCAAGGAAGTAAAAAACTCATTAATGGCAAATTCCAGGGCATGACATGGTAAGGCATAAGGTAATTTAGTCAAATATGCGAGCAAGGATTTGATCTCATCCTCGATTTCAAGAGTCTCGTGTATAGCTTCATACGTTCCCTCCAACAAATTGTAAATCTTGTTCCATTTGCTCTGGACGTCATCATGATTGATGGATGGGAGAGTTTTCTCTGCCAAGGGATTGATCGTCCTAAAGGCATATCCGCCATTGATGGATAGTACACCTGAAGAATGAGCACTGTGAAGAGACCGTGGTTCATCTGTTGAGTCATTAATGTACTCATTGAATGAAGGTGCACTCCTTATCGGTGTTGATGGTGTATCCAAATGGTGAAGATTGGCTACCCCAAGCCTCATGAAAGGATGTAACATTACTATCGGACACTAAGTAGTTTTTGACATCACCAAGCCTAGGCTACATGGAAAATGAGGGCCCTATAATCTTCCCACCATTAATCAAAGACTTCGGAGCTACATGGGACCCCAAAGCAGTTAAAGAATTTGAATCTCTTTAATATATGTTGGGTGATCTCATTATAACATAGGACGATAGTCTTCTCTTCAACCAAAGTGAGAGGAAAATCCATAGAATAAACTATTGGCATAGGCATATCTTGAGTCAGCCCAAACTTGTGAGTGCAATAATGGGGATTGTATACTTCAAAGCTTAAGGTACGCTCTACCTCAAAATGGAAGTCCATCATGAGATCAGTAAGGATGAGAATGCTCATCCAAAATGTAGATATATCATATTGGGTTGAGATAGGACTGCTAGTGAAGTTGACCCCAAACTTGTAAAAGGCAAAACTTTCCAAGGAAAGTAGGCAATTAAGGAGACACTCAAAGATTAAGAATCCTTCAAGGATTGGTAGGAAAAAAAAAATTCAAAGCCCAAATTTATTCCCAGCCGATGTCTTATGCATTTCACTTCAGTGAATTGGAGTCACTTTGTCTTTGGAGAATAATTAAGGAAAGTATGTATGCAACCACCCATGCATAATCCATAAAAAGGCCAAGGTGCGTACTGAATATGGAAGATTGTGCATTGGTGAGGCCTTTACATAATACACTGAGCACCATATGACCAAGACCCACGTCAATGCTATTAGAAAGAGCATATGCAATATCAATAAAATCCTGAGACATGGAAGTAGTGGACAAACATAAGATATAACGGCAAAGCCAATATAACAAGAATGCTACATGTTCTTGGGAGGAAATAGGTCCATTCATCTGGCAAATTTTTTCATAAACTCATCAAATGATAAGCCAGTAAAGGGAGTGTCATAAAAGTCTAGACAAGTATATGGTCATTGACCATAGAAGTCTATAAGAGGGGATAGGCTAGTCAAGGACCAAATATCAAGCAAAGTGATTGTTATCGGACTGGTTGACAAGAAAAAACAATTGGTCGACACTGACCAAAAACTGCAAAGGCTGCCTAAGAGTCCATACTCAATTGGATCAATTGTTATACAACTGAAGGAAAGCGCCTCTCCAATTTTAGCCGCTTCCCATACACCCGAAATCTCTTGCTTCAATCTCTTATACCACTTGAAGAAACATTTGCCAAAGAAGAGATATGAGTTGAAGCAAGAGTTGGCCAATGACCAAACATGGATGTAAATATGTGATTGGTTGATGGGAAGAATTTCTTTATATCAAGGAGGGAAGTGCTCGGTAAAGGTGTATGGTGGAGGCAACGACTTGAGGTGTGAACCTAGGGTAGCGCATTGGGTGTCTTGGTGATAATCTATGAACGAAAGGGAAAGTTGCCCTTGAGTCTCACTTGGTTGGAGATTTTCAATGTGATGTATATGAAGAACAACTTGGACACTAATTGCGGAGGAATATGAATTGGCCATGATGAATGCCGGTATTGTGTAAGCATTAATGTACAATGGACAAGTAAAAATTGGCCTTGTTAGGTAACTGTCTACCTTATTTTAAAGAGATTCATGCGAATGTGAGCATGGAAGTAGGAACCCATCTAATATGAGTGGCGCAAATTTCATGCAAAAGTGAAGTAAAAAGAAAATTCATTTTATTTATTGGTTTGTTTCTTAGGATATAAGAAAGATTTTACATCATCCCAAAGATGATATATCCTTAGATTGAGATTGCTTATCTGTGAAACATGCTAATTCTTACAAATTCTATGATGCATCTCTTGATCTATTGCCCGGAGATGTTCTCTCTTCTCTAAGTCTTAGAGTGTTGACACTTGGGATTTCAACTTGGCCTCTATTTCCATTTGTTGTCCAAGTTTAATCATTCTTCTTTGGGGGACAACTTGGAGTGCTTGCATAAAACGAGCTTCTTTCTCACTAAGCTCGGTGACCTTGCCCATAATGGTCTCCAAGGATTTGTTGTATTCTAACACACTTTGATTAAATTCCATTAGGGCAGCATTATGCTCTATATTGTAGTCCTTAGAGAGAATCATCTTTTGCATTTGGTCCATATGGTAACTCTACATGTCAAAAATACCATTGTAGTCCTTGGAGAATTATTGAAATTTTTCTCTGAGCTCTCGAGGTAGGATAGTACTGAATTCGTTACCCTCATCACCAAGTTGATTTCATAAAACTTTAAGTTGATGAAAAGACTCCTAGTTGAGCAGAATTTTTAAATTCCTCCCTCTAAAAGATTTAGAAACTTGGATAGTTTGATCTTCATCTTGTCACTATTCATGGGACTAAGGATACAACTGGGAGTCAAATCGTAAGAGTTGACACCCAAAACAATTTTGGCCCAATTAAGTGTTTGTAGTGCTTAAGAAGATGTGTCTACTCAAGCTTCAATCTAAGGAAATAATGATGGAGTCTCAACAGTAGGGATAGCAGGAGTAGGGCAAGTTAGTAAGAGAAGGTTGATTGCTGCACCAAGTTTTGAGATTGCTAAAATAAAAGGAAAATAGAAGAGGGATGAGATAGTAACAAAGTAAGATGATTGATGAGAATAAGATGAGACGAATACTGAGACTTGGAGATAAAGCATGCGAGATAGGTGTTGAAGCAACATAAGCTTTAGCATGTTCAATATTACTGGTTGCAATGGTGGGTAAGTTTTAGTACATTCAATGTTATTAGTTGCAATGATGGATTCAGTTTCAACACATTCAGTGTTACTAGGTGTAATCATGGGTTCAACTATCATCTATAAGTAAAAGGTTATTGCATAGTACATGATATATCTATAGCTAAATCATAATATAGAACTTATAATAAACAACTAGTGCAAGAAGATTGAGATCATTATGTTTCGATCAAGATGGAGAGTAGATGATGGGATTAGAAAAAACAATATTGTTGATGGTACTAGGGAGTTCTGTCGGAGGATTGAAAGTAGCTAAAACATCATCTACAGGAGTGTTCTCCAAAGGGATAGAGATTGTTGGAGTACCAATTGCTAAAGATCTTTTTAAGGAAGAGAAACTAATTGAAATAGAGACATCAGGAAAAGCTTTGAGTTGCTTCTTAGGAGAAACATGAGAAGTTCTTTTTCTTTTCCTCAGTAGTTATGCCAGTGGTTCTGTTTTAAAGTGTGAAGTACATAGCCTCATGTAAGCAAAGGATATATACAAAAGAAGGAACATGAAGAACTTATATACAGAGATAACATGCCTTTATCGGAATTATTAGGAAAGTCAATGGTGTTATGGCCGGGTCTTTCAAGTTCACAAGGGCTGGATAGAAACTCAAGAAGGAGGTTACTTGATTCAGGTAAAGGATTACAAGGCAAAATATTGTCATCAAGTGCGGCTAGAGAAGAAGAGGAGTAAGGATTGATGCTTGTATAGCCCTGTTTTGATTTTCCCTTGCATTGAGTCCAATTGACTGCTGTCACAATACCCTCCTCGTAAGGACCCTCATGAGTAAAGCTAACCCACATTGTCATCCACTTAGGACTGTAGCCATGATAAGGTTGGAAGTCTGTCTAGATCTTGGGAACATCTATCATGCATAGTCCTGGTTATTGCAAAATAACAAGCTATAGCGCTGCGATCCTCTAGATTATATTGCTTCTTCTTTGCCAGAGAAAAATCTATCAAGTAAGGGATAGGCATGGTAATGGCTTGAAAGAAGCCAAATTACCTTGCACAGTAGTGAGGAGAATATACTTCAAAGCCCGGTTATAACCGGCCCTTTAAAGACAACCATAATGGAAGATCTATTAGAGACAATGCACGAACCTAGAAATCTCGAAAGTGGTTTAGACTATCAAGATTAAAAAGGTAATAATGCTCTCGTTTTCATAAGGGAAAAAATCAATATACTTATGGTCAACTTCTAAGATGACTTTAAAATAATGAAGAAAATGAGAGATGTTTGAAGGAACCTTCTTGGGTAGGCAGGTCAAAAGTCGATAACCTAGATGAGGCCTCCCAGATATTGCGCCTAAAAGAGGATAATGACGAAGATTACGAGAACTCAAATTAAAAAAAAAAAAATCAAGATAAAGAGCTATTCATGCTTGTAAAACCCAGAAAGACCAAATATGGTGCCACTCTCTTAAGCCTTTATTACTAGTGAAGCATGGGCAAACCCTCTACATAGAAAAGCTAGAATCATTGGCGCAAGAGCAATGCGTCTATCGTGCGTAAGATTTGTGGCTATTTAGAGATAGTCCTTATTAGCTTTATGTGTGGGATAGTAAATATGTATCTTGACGGCCAATATAGTTAAGAAGGTGATACGTTCCTTTTTGTCAACAAGACTAGTTGCTCTACCAAATTATTCAAGGAACTTACTGTGTGCAAGAACTCCATTTGGGATTATAAAAAAGATGTCAACTATGGGCAATTGCTCAATAGAGCAATCAACCAATTGAAAGCCTACTATGGCACATATGTCTAGAAGAGTAATGGTTATGGGTCCCCAAGGAAAAAAGAAACAATTAGTCGAAGGGGACTAGAAGTTTACTGTAGACTCAATCGGTCTCTAGTTTATGTCATAAGAAGACATGTTGATTGCAAGTCCATTCTCAAACCTAATGCCTATCCAAAGGAGTTGAGTTGGTTCATCATCTTTTACTTGTAGGTAATATTTATGAAAATCTGCTTCGAATGAAGGAAACCCATAAAATCGAGGAGAAGCTGAAGACCACATATCTTTGGAAAAAGTAATGTTGGAAGGCCAAAGTCTCATGTTTAGTGGGAAAGCAAGCCTTGAAAAGAGGAGGGACTTTGTTATGGTCAATGAGATTGGGACCTAATGGAAAGTAGCCTGTCATACCTTCAATAACATTTAACAAACTAAAGCGATAATCTTTTGCATGTTCCCCTATTTGTAGAGCAACTAAGGTAGCTTGACCAACCATAGTCAAAGGCTTTCTTTGGTGCCATGAAGGATTGTGAAGTAGAAACGAAAGGGAAATGAGAAGGAAAATCTAGAAATAGGGCAAGAAGACAAAGTACATAATGGGATCCCAAATGAGATACTAGTAGATGACAGTGCCTTGAAAAAAAATAGGGAAAATAATTACCTAACGTGTTAAGATAATACGGGGGGATGAAAATTCGTATCGAGGAAAAGATGTCAAAAGATAGAAATGTTTGATTGCCTTAGGGGCTGCATGTTTTTATTCTTTTTTTCTGTTCAAGAACAAAAATTTTATTTTTTTGTTGCCGGGAACAAAAAAAGAATAGAAACGCGTTTGTTTGCATTTTTGTTCAAAATCAAATTTTTTGTTCCCGGAACACAAAAAGAACAGAAATAAGAAACAAAAAAAAAAATTGTTTCTTGCTCTAGAAACACTTCTCCAGAAACACTTTTTCTTCTCTTATTCTCTTCTCTTTTTTCTTCTTCTTTTCTTCTTTGACCGATTGCCGGCCTCGGCCATGGCCGGCAACCGGCTGTTGAGGGTCGGCGACCTTGTCGGAGCGTCGCCGGCCCCCGGCGAGGCCGAGCGTCGCCGGCATGGGTGAGGCTCAGCCTCGCCTTGGCTGCGCGAGCTCGAGCTTGCCCAGATCCGGCGAGGCCAAGCCTCGCCCGGGGCCGCCGATGCTTGACCTCGCCGGATCCGGGCGAGGCCAAGCTCGCCCGCCAAGGCAAGGGCCGAGCATCGGGCGCGGCGGGTGAGGCTCGCTCGGCCTCGCGTGGCCGGGCAGGCTCGCCCCCGTCGATCGGTCGTGAGGCCGACGACCGAAAAAAAAGAAAAGATAAAAAAGAAAGGAAAAAATGAAAAATAAAATAAAAATATTAAAAAATTAAAAGAAACAAAAAAAGAACATAAATTTACCAAATATGTTTCTATTCATTTTTTATTCCCGAACAAGTTTACCAAACGCATCTTTCGGTCAAAAATTGTTCCTTGGAACAAAACACTTTTTTCTATTTCGTTCCCCGGAACAGTTTTTGAATAAAAACGTTACCAAACGCGCCTTAGAAAATTGCTCGGAGACAAGGTATTTCTTTAAAAGAAATAAATCAAATTTATTTCTTCTAAAAGGGAGCATATGTTGACACCCAAAATTACCCTTGATATCATGTGCTGGCTATGAGGGGTAATAGGAGTGAAATGCCCTGTTTTGCTTGTGAAGTTGTGGATAACCAGCATTCGCGAAGGCGACTTGAGTTGGGTGTTGATAGAGTTCTATACACAAGTTTAGGAGTCGATGATAGGAAAATTATTTGCCATGTGTCAGGTTATGTGAATCTTGCATCGGATTTGGAGTTCAAGTAAAATTAGTATTAGAATCAAGGCAAGAGAAATTGCTGTGCATAGTGCACATAAAAATAAGGAGTTGTTATTTACTTGATAAGCAGACTGTGCGAGCATGGTCAACAAGTCAAGAAGCAATTGCTTATGGATAAGGGTGCTAAGAAGAAATGGAAAACATGGAGAATGCTAAGGGCTTGTTTGTTAACTTGTTAAACAATGTTTGTTTCCATTATTTGTTCCCAGGAGTAGTTTTGAAATATAATCGTGTTTTGTAAAATTTTTGTTCCAAAGAACAGATTTGAAGTAAAATCAAGAATAAAAAAGAAGAAGTTGATTCTTGTTCCCGGAAACAATTCTAAAATCAAGTCAACTTATTATTCCATTTTCCTCCTCTTTCTTCTTATTCTTCTTCTGTCTCTCTTGTTCTTCAAGTGTTGTCGTCGCCACCATTGTCGTTTGCCGCCATTGCCGTTTGTTGCTATCGCCACCCCCCACCGATCGTTGGCGAGCCCACTGGCGAGCCTCGTCTAGCTGCCGATGAGGCACAACCTTGCGTAGGGCCGGCAACGCTCCGGTGAGGTTGCCGGCCCTTGTTTGGCCGGTCGATGATCATCCCAAGGTTGGTGACTGGTCACCTTGAAGAAGAAGAAGAAGAAGAAGCGAGAAAGAAAGTAAAAAAAAAAAAAAAGAAGAAAAAAAAAAAAAAAGAAGGAAAAAACTAATAAAATTATTTTTTAAAAAAATGGTTTGAAGTAGGAATTGAAATTTTGCTATATATAGAATACATATTTAATTTATTATTTAATATATATTTATAGTTTATACTATAGTTTAGTATTTACTATTTAATTAAAATTTGATTAGTTAATATTTTTATTACTTAGTATAAATATAATTAATCAATAGAATATCTATGATTTGATAGAATTTTAGAATGTGATAGAATTTTAAATTCGAATTCTTTTGAAATTGAAAATATAATAAAATATAATATGAATTCTTCACTTATAAGAAGACAATTATATTGGTGAGTGGTCTATGAGAATTCAATATCAACTTTACACTTATTTAAAAAGGTAATTGAAAAAGAATTGAAATAGAAATTTTATGTGGTTATCAAATGCATTTATATTCTTTTTATATTCCATAATCATAAATTTTGTACAGTTACCAAACACGTTCTTTTACTCAAAAATTGTTCTCATGAATAGAATAAAAAAGAACAAATTCTGATCAGAAATTGTTATCGGGAATAGAATGATTACAAAACGCGCCTTAAGAATAGTGTCCAAGAAGAAGCAATCGATTAATGGCTACTCATCCATCCTATAAATACCTCAACGAGTCTAATGAGAAGTCCTCTGGACAATAGAATATTTTATCATATTTTAATTGTAGTTTTTCAAGATTCTCATCACTGATTGAATTCCAGCATATATCTTTATCAAGTCCAGCATCGTTGATAAAATTTCGGTGTTGTTCCACAAGCCTAGCATTGTTGATTAAATTCTGACGTTGTGTTTCTTATTCAGGAGTATTGCTATTGATTAGATTCCAGTTTTACGCCTAAAACAAGTTATGTTGTAGATTAAATTCCGGCATAGTTTGAGTTCAAAGCATAGACCATCTAGCTACTTGTGTCTAAATTACATCATTGATTTGTGCTTAGAAGCAGTTAGTCTTTGAACCATTTATGTATCAATTAGGGAATATTACCAAAATAGTCCTAAACCTTTAGCAATTGTACCAATTCAGTCTTAAACTTTTCAATTAAAAAAATTTAGTCCTAAACCTTTTTATATTGGTACCAATTTAGTTCATCTAGCTAATTTAAGCCGGAAATTGCTGACGTGACAGCCGGTGGTCTTATGTGGCACCACGTGGACAAATTTTATAATTTTTTTCAGATTTTTTAAATTATTTTTTCTTGTTTTTTTTTTTTCTCTTTTCTCCTTATCGTTTGGTTGGTGAGGTTGCCGGCCGGTCGACCATCGCTGGCCATCGGCTGGTCGGGGCGAGGGCCGCCACGCCCGCCGGCCACAAGCGAGGCTCAACGGCCCTCGCCTAGATCTAGGTGAGGGCATGACGCCCTCGCTAGCCACAAGCGAGGCCATCGTGGCCCTTGCCTAGATCTCGGGAGAGGGCCGCTGCGCCCTCGCCCGCCATGAGCGAGGGAGGGCCATTGCACCCTCGCCCGTGGCCGACGAGGGCATAGAGGCCCTTGTGGGCCAATGGGCGAGGGTGCCCTTATCGCCCTCGCCGGCCAACGGGCCCGGTGCCCTCATTGGCCACAAGTGAGGGCATGGCCGCCCTCGCCGGATTTGGGCGGGGCCGATGCCCTTGCTTGTGGCCGGCGAGAGCGCGGGGCCCCTTGCCTCGGCCAGCCTGTGGCCGGCGATGGTCGACCGGTCAGCGACCTCGCTGGCCAAGGGATAAGGAGAAAATAAAAAGAGAGAAAAAAAAAAAGAAAAACTAATAATTTAAAAAATCTGAAAAAATATAAAAAATTATAAAATTTGTCCATGTGGTGCCACATAAGATTGTCGACAGCCACGTCAACAATTTTCGGCTTAAATTAGCAAGATGAACTGAATTGGTACCAATATAAGAAGATTTAGGATTAAATTGGTCGAATTAAAAAGTTTATGACTGAATTGGCACCATTGCAAAAAGTTTAAGCCTATTTTTGTATTTTCCCGTATCAATTATTAGGTTTGTATATACAAGTTGAGAATATAATTTTCCCTTGCATTTGACATTCTCTGTCCAAGCTTAACACATAACTTGAATCTCCTATAATAAAACCAAAATGCAGCGTTTTGTGAAAAAAATTTCACGAGAATCAAAACCGATGAAGTACATAATTGTAGATGGTGATATCTCTATTTATACAATATGATATATCAATGAAAAGCAACGCTTCATTGGCTCAATTCTTTTTCTTTCTTTACAAACTATTGGAAGGTTAAGTAAAACACCACTTCATCAGCCAAAGAAAAAAAAAAAAAAACAGTGATAACACTCGACAAAATCCAACCCGTTTCAAAAGAGATTTATTCTTTCCTGGTTTCATGGAAAAATGTTGTTTCACGGACACTCTCGATTGAATTTGTGATGGTGATTTGCACGCAATTTCTGGTCAAGCAAAGTATCCAAGAGTTGATCATTTGGGGATCTTTTTTGATTTGTTTTTAGATTAATTTTTATGTAAATCAAATTGTTATCTATTTCCACTATAATTATAGGTGGTGATATCTCTGTTTATACAATATGATATATCAATGAAAAGTAATGCTTCATTGACTTAATTCCTTTTTTTTCTTTACAAACTATTAAAAGGCCAAGTAAAACACCATTTCATCAACCAAAGAAAAAGAAAGAAAACAATAGTAACACTTGACAAAATCCAATCCGTTTCAAAAGAGCTTTAATTACTCTTTCCTAGTTTCATATGACAAGTTGTTTTGCAACGCTCTCAATTGGATTCATGATAGTGATTCGCACGCAAATTCTAATCAAGCAAAGTACCCAAGAGTTGGTCGTTTGGAGATCTTTTCTAATTGATTTTTATTTAATTATCATGTAAATCAAATAATTATTTATTTCAACCATAATTATAGGTGGTGATATCTCTATTTTTATAGTATAACATGTCAATGAAAAACAATGCTTAATTAACTCAATTATTATTTTTTCTTTACAAACTGTTGGAAGGTAAAGTAAAACACCATTTCATCAATCAAAGAAAAAGAAAAAGAAAATAGCGATAACACTCGACAAAATCCAAACCTTTTCAAGAGAGCTCTATTTACTCTTTCCCAGTTTCATGGAAAAAAGTTGTTTTGTGGACACTTCCAACTGGATTCGTAATAGTGACTCACGCGATTTTTGATCATCTAGAAACAAATCATTTAGATGAAGAAAGATAGGCACAAAGATAGGCAAACTAGTGCCAATTGGAATAATTTTCCACCATATACGTTGGAATATTTTCAATGGTGTTGAGAATTAAGCTCGGAATTTTATCTTTTGGAGACAGAATAGATGCTACTGTGTCCCATCCTGCAAAAGCGAATCCAAGAGAAAATGTAACAACAGCAAAAAGCCACTCAACCCCATGCCTATAAATTGCTATTCAAGACTGCCTCACAGAGACAGGCAAGCACAAAAAATTAGCCTGAGAGAACTACACACAAAAGGCCCTCTTGCTTCAGTTGCCATGGCCTCGGTCCAGTGCTTCAAGAAAGCCGAGAAATCCTACTACCAACAGAACCGCTGTGGCCAACGCTCGGAACATGCAATGAGCCACGCCGAGTGGTATGGCCAGAGAGAGGATCACTTTCCATTGCGCCGTGGCTACATGGCTGAAGGCTATGGCGACATGGCTCAAGGCCGTGGCTACTCTGGCTATGGCGACATGGCTCAAGGCCATGGCTACTCTGCCTATGGCGACATGGCTCAAGGCCATGGCTACTCGGCTCAGAAACATCGCTACTCGGCTCAGAACCATGGCTACTCGGCTCAAGGCCATGGCGACATGGCCCTGGCTCAAGGCCAGGGCTTCTTGGCTCAAGGCCTTGGCAGCATGGTTCAAGGCTTTGGCCACGTGGCTCAAGGCCTTGGCCAGCAGGTTCAAGGCCTTGGTCACGTGGCTCAAGGCCTTGGCCACAAGGTTCAAGCTCAGAGTGCCCACAGTAGTGGTCTTGCCACGGTCGAAAGCCAGAATGCCTGCAAGGGCCGAAACAATGGCCATTACCTTAGCCAATTTGACCAGAATGACAGTATGGGCCAAAAGAATGGCCGTTACCTCAGCCAATTTGACCAGAATCACAGCAAGAGCCAAAGCAACGGCCGTTACCTTGCTCAACAGGCCCAGACTCAGAGCATGACTGAATTTAATAGCAACCAGAGAGAGTTCTCTTCTTGCCAAGCGAAGGCTAAGAAGAAGACCGAACACAGGAAGAAAGAGAAGTTTATGATGATGCACAGGGAATTCAGAACTCGTGACAACAGGTGCAGCGATGGGAGCGGGAGCGGGAGCGGGAGCGAGAGCGAGAGCGACAACGACCGCTGGTGAAAGGTGAAGATATAAAAGGTAGGCAACCAGGTTGTAGCTAACTATTTCATATAACTTAAGGATTAGTAAATATGCTTATAAAGATTATAATCACTCCTCAAGAGCAATCGAATGATAACTTCATTGCAGGGAAACATCCGCACATATTATCTTAACAAATGCAAATAAACAACAAAGGCTAGACAAAACTCCAACATGTCAAATTTTGCGAGGGTAAATATCATAAAAAAAAAAAAAATTTCGTCCATATGGTCTCAAAGCTCTCTGAGAGTAAGATGTATCAAGCTCCCACTCTAACGACTTACTTCGTGTTTCACAGGCATAAGGGAAGCAGCTGCTAGAAATCAGATCAGAAGAAAGTTCTCTATCATCCTATCCTAATAAATAAGGACAATTAAGTGATATGACTTATTATAGAGACCCTTGATGCAAATCTTGCACCTATAAGGGGCCTTGTACTATGAGTGCTAATAGTTAAGTTTGCTTTAGTAATCTGTCTTTCTTCTTCTGCTTCATGTCCCTCGATCATCAATTCAATCAGGTAAAAAAAGTGACCTCGTTCAAACAGTTATTTAGCTGTAATTGATTTCGTAGAACTAAAGGCACCACATGGAAATTGACAAACAAATCCAAGGGATGCTGACAAATCAAAGCATCAAGCTTGTTCTCCCTTTTGATTGACACGGGGAAGTATTTTTATGAAGATTCAATGGAATGCAACTAGATGAGCTTAGATGAATTCACATATCCATCTAACAGAGTAATAGACCTGGGAACCTATTGCTAGTCGCATTGGAGCAAGAAAGAGAGATATAGCAGACATCACATCATTGATGCACTCAATTGCATGATCTTAGCAACATCTAGAATTGGCGTAACGTAGAATAGAAGATGCATTTGTTCATCCGCCTTCTTTTAGCTGAAAGAATTTCTTCATCACTCTAACATCACCTTCAAAAGGCCGCTTCTCCTAGATATCGCACGCTGTAGAATGCTGCACACTCGACAAAAGACAGCACCAAGTACTGTACAAACACCGGTCATCTGGTGCAAAATGATTGCACTTGCAAAAAGGAAAAAAACAAAACAAAACAAAACAAAACAAAACAAAACTGATATTCATCTTCATGACGAACAACCCCAGAAGCCGCTTGTTTTGAACTCGCTGGACGGAAGATCGGTTCCTCATTTATACAGAAATTATTGTTATTCAGAGGAGTCCATAACAAAAGTGCACGATGAAGCTGTAGACCTAAGAAGCAGGGTTGTATAAAGATCGTTTCAAGAATGGGCAAGAATACTTTCAGTACCTTTAAACTGTTACGTTTACCTGCCCAAAAAAATGTTTGATCAGCTTAAACCATGCAAATTGCCAACTCAGCCATCTCACCTCATTAAGAAATTTAGAAACTTTGGCCACGCTAAACAAAAAGACCGAACTTATGTTTCAACATGTGGGGAGGATGGCTAACCAAAAAGGAATGTGGAAGCTAGCAACTATTAGTTTCTAATGCTTTCACTTTCTCAGATTTTTTCTCTTTTAAAATGTGAATAGTGAACCACCCATATTCATCCTTGGCCCCACTTGTAGCCAAAATCTTGCCATTCCTCGTGCATGACCTCTGATAAACATTGGGTATCCTTGTCACTGTCATCCCATTTAATCAAAATCAGAAAAAAAAAAAAAAAGGTACTGAAGCAAGTAATCTAATGAATCATTACAAAAATTGTTTCGAGGAAAATAAATGATTTGAAAAATACTTTTTAAAAAATGGTCACTTATATGCTTATGAAAATGAATAAACAAAATATATTTCATTGTTTGGTATGAAAATATTTATCATTGACCAATTATTTCAAACAATCATTTTTAGAAAAATATTTTCCAAATTATTCATTTTTCGCAAAACCAATAAAACCTAAAATCATTCTATTTTTATTTAAATAAATCCACTAAAAATTAAATCATAGAGAAAATACAAAGTAATCTTTAAGATAGAAAATTGCAAAACCATCTTGTGTACCATGTAAAAGGTATATGCAGGAGCAGCCACAACTTTGGAGTGATAACGACGGACGAGGAGTGCACAATGCCTTTCTTAATCGTGTAAAATCATACGATAGTATCACATTGTTGTAACATTTTCGGAAATTCAATTGATCAGGCAAAGGTCAACTGTTTTCGGCGGTGATTATCTCTCGAAGGTATGCCGACATGGCCTTTATCGTCCAAGGATCAGTCAATCTTGTCAGGCTGGTGGTTATCACATACTGCTTAAGATATCAAAAACTCTCAATCATTTCTTTGACTGAGGTGTCTCTTTTTTACCATCTGGAGACATTCCGGTCCATGTATTCTTAACAACCCATCACCACGGAAGTGACATTATAAGATTCGGCATAGGAAAGCAGTCGCATAAACTACTCTAACTAGATGCCAGGTTTTCTTTTTGTTGGCCAATAACTAGATGCGAGGTTTAATTAGACAAAAGTATGTCCAAATACGATTCTAACCTTTTTTCAACAACATATATATCTTCCTATTGCCTTTCAAAGATTAACGAAGTTTCAGACTGCGGTAGCAATCTTGTAGAATTTATCCCCACTCAAGAAAATCTATTATAATAGTACAGAGAAAGAACAAAAGAGGGGAGGGATCATGTACGTCCACTCACCTTACGAAGAAAAAGAAGGCTGGAATCAGTATGAGTGGATGCCTTTCAGATAAAAAGGAGGAGTGTTCGATTGCGTCTTGTCAACAGAATATGTTCTCTCTTTCCAAATTTGGTATATTAATTGCAAATCCTGTCAGAGAAGTTCACACTACTGCACAGTCGTTGGATGTATAATCTCTTCATGACATCAATCACAATCGAGCGAGTATAAGAGAAGCCCATCGAACTTCAACGAACAATTCTAACTATTCTCCATGGCCTCCTGCCAGTTGCAAAAACTTTCTGAACAAACCTACAAGCAGAAAAGCCATGAGCACACATTTGGCCAGAAAGTAACTGGGATGGCTCATCGGGTATTTAAATCATGCAGCGAATATAAACATCACCAAGGTCGCCAGGGACAAGAAGCTGGCGACACTCTGGTGGCATGCCAGACCCAGTGCAGTGGCCAAGCATATGCTTCCCGCCCAGAGCAAGGGATTTCTAAAGCTTAGTCTCACCGCAATGGGAATACCCCTTGCCATGGGAAGAATGAAAAGTCTTTAAAAGAAAAGATTGCTGAGAAGAAGAACAAAGTGAAGGGCCTTTTCAAGAAAAAGAATCAGAATTGCGAATGTGACAATAAAAAAAGCTTCAGCAGTAGCAGCAGCAGCATAGCAACGAGAGGGAGAGTGACAATGGGCCCGTTCGGTTCGGCTATAAGCAAATGTCATTAGGAAAATGTAAATACCTTTGATTGAAAGGGGTTTGCGTAAATGCAAATAACCTTTCGTAAATTGTAGTTTTAAAGTGCATTATGAAAGGACTTTAGTTTAAATATTGTTCGGTAAAAACTATATTTTGTAAAGGATTTTTGTTAAATTTTATATATAAAAAAAGTTTTTCATTTTTGTCCAAAGCTATAATACCTTTTACCTTTACCAATTTTTTTAATTTTTTTTTTTTAAATGTAGCCATCGGCGACCAATGTCCGGCGCCAGATATGGCCGTCAAACAGCCTCGCCTAAGGTCCGGCGACCTCATGTGGGGGTTGCCTAGGTTCGCGCGACCCGTGCGACGGTCGCCTATTGCCGTCGGACCTCAGGCGACGCTTGGGGTTCGCGATCCAAATGCCGTCACTTGGGTCACGAGGCCATCGCTTGGGTTGTGCAACCTAGGCGTCACCTGAGGTCCGATGACCTCAAGCCTCTAGTGCTTGGGTCGCACGAACACAAGTGACCACCGCCTCAAGTCGTTGAACCTCAGGCGATGCCTAGGTCGCGCGACCCAGGCAACGCGTCACCTAAGGTCTGGCGACCTCAAGCCTCCATCGCCTGGGTCGCACGAACTCACGCGACCACCGCTGCCTAAGGTTGCGCGACCGTCGCCTGGGTCGCACGACCTCAGGTAGCAGTCGCCGGGTGGCCGCAACCTCCAGGCGATGGTTGCCGGGGTCAGTGACGCCTCAAGCGACGGTCGCTGGTGCGGGCCACTCCTTGGCCAGCGGTGTTCGGCCTCCGTTCATCTCTTCGAAGAAGATGAATAGTACCGTGAAGAAGATGAACAGTATTGGACTTGTATTCTGAAGATGTAACTTTTCAAAGGACCTCAAAAGCTGTATTGGGCTAAAGGCCCTTAGAGCCATTTGAAGATGCAATTGCATCTTGTCAAAATTGTCCAAAAAATCTAACCAAACACATTTGCATTTGGCCAAGGGACTTTAGAGTCCCAAAGCCCACTTGCAAAGTCAAACCAAACGGGGCCAATGATGCTTGTCGTAAAAAGGCAAGTCTAGTGAAATGATGATATGCATCACGCACTTCTCTAGGCAGGCATTCATGATCTTCTTTCCTCACTGCCAAATAAATTGCTTGGGAAACATATGATGACTTGACACATGTAACATTACAGATTTGACAACATAATCATCTACCATATTACGGTTTCCAGTAACTAGCAACGAACCATGCTTAAGCACACTTCTTTAGCTTACTTTCCCTAAAAGGACAGAATGATGTGTTTATCAGGAGCTAACTTAAATTTCTTCAATTTAACATAACTATTTATTTTCTATATTGTTATGTCTCTAGAACTGAAAAGCAGAAGGCAAAGCAAGGGAACAAATTTGGCCTTACAATCAGAAGGTATGTTAAAACTAAATAAATATGAGTCTCCAACAATGGCTACAAGGATGATGGCTCTGCAATGAAAGATTAAAATTACTTCCAATATACAATCATCATATATGTAATGTATGAAGTACAGATCTTTAGACCCCCCAAAAAAAAAAGTACAGATTGAAAGTATAGATCTCTCTCTCTCTCTCTCTCTCTCTCTCTCTCTCTCTCAACTTGAGAAAGGAATTGATCCTTTTTGAGGAAAAAATAATCAAGATAAATCAAGCAAGCTACAATGTTCGGGAAAATTATCAAAAAAGTCCTCAATCTGTTGCAATTTTTCCAATTCAATCCTAATTATTTTTTTTTTTGCCAATTCAAGCTTAAAATTTTTGTAATTATATCAATTCAGTTCATGCAATCAAATTTGGCCGATTGGCACGACGGACAATTTCTTAATAATATTTTATTTTTTTAAAAAAATCTTTTTTCTTTTTTTCCTCTCATTTTTCCACCTCCTTCCTCATTCCTCTTGCTTTGGCGAGCGTCTAGAGGGGAGGGCTAGTTGTTGGCCAAGCATTACATTGATCACAATCTTTTTGGCCCCTAATCCTTTCCCACATCAAGGCAATGAAATTGTTCTTGTAAGCGAGACTGAATGCTTTTTTGGGTCCTCGTATTCGTCCCGAAGGATGAGAGCTCGCCTTGCTAGTGGATGGCCCGGTCGACCTCACTCAAATCCGACAAGGTAGGCCTCGCCCTCACTTAGCGACGGCAAGGTAAGCTTGCCACTGGCCAATGACCAGCCTTCCCCTTTGGTCGGTCGCCAGAGCAAGGAGAAAAAGGAGAGAGGAGGAAAAGAGAAAAGAGAAAAGAGAATATATATATATATATATATATATATATATATATATATAATTAAAAAATTGTCCATTAGCATCAACTAGTTAAATTTGGCTAGATGGACCGAATTAGCACAACTACAAAATGTCTAGAATTGAATTGGGAAAACAAAAAAAGGTTTGGACTAAATTGGAAAAATTACAATAGGTTTATGACTTTTTTGGTAATTTTTCCCAGAATGTTCCATCCTCAACAATCACAATGCAGATTAAGTAGTTGCCATTGTAAAAATCTGAAATACTACATAAACAAATAAGAGAAGAAATTTGCGAGGTAAGGCTCAAGAAAGTGCAACCTTCATATCAGTAGCAAGTAGAGCTTTTGTGGCACAAGGATTCATCTTTCATTAATCACATTGGAAACAAATTTGGCAATGGCTTGGACAGCAAGATCTTCACTTCATCTTGGGTGCCCCAGCTTTGTAGAGGTTTCATTGCAACTTAAAAGAGTGATCATCACTATCAATTACATATTACCTAGTCCCAGATTTCATCTTCTCACAGACAGCCTGCAACTTTTCCGGGGGACAAAGGCCATTTTTGCTACCCTTTTTTTTTTTTTTTTTTATAAAAAGACGTTATGATTCGATATTGAGAATGAAAAAATGGCAGCTACTTCTGTTAGCATCAAAATAAACATATAGTAGATAATGGCCACACCATGATCAATGCAAGAGCATTATCATAGGCAAACTTCTAAAATATAAGGACAGGAGAACATCACAAAGGGAAGGCATCAAGTCTATTTCAATGAACTGGTGGATCCAAAATCTAACTTACTTGGATCAAACAGAATTTCGTTCGCTGGTTAAAGACAAGAGCATAAAGAAGAGAAACAGAAAAATCAGAACAAGCCAAAAACCCAAGCCTAAATACCACTTCAAGCCCAAAATAAACCATGAAGCTCATAGTGGTATCCTTTATCAAATTTTTGCCAACTATCATTGAGAGTCTCCCTCAACATTGTATGCATGTATGGAGATGTATATTTAATAATAGGTTGTTGGTTTCTATTTGAGATCGTGTTCTTCAAGTGGAATGATGGCCATGTTATTTCTCTATTCATGTTGGTTTCGGGGTATAACGCACCCGATTAGGACCGGATTTCTGACTGTCGAGAAATAAATCATTTAGATAGAGATGGACAAACTAGTGCCACTTGGAAACCATTTCCATCGTATTCTATTAAGATCGGAATACCTAACGTGATTTCTTCGCCTGCATGGACGTGTAATTTTGAAACATTTATGGATGTTTTCACCAAAGATTCAAATGGAAACTCAAATGCTTTGATTTTGTCTTATTTCTTCAATAAATAATTTCTCGTGGGAGGTACAATTTATAAATTTCGTACAACCAATAAATTTTATTATAAAAGTAAATACTAATAATGCAAATTGACCCAGCTATAGTGAGAATTGATCCAGTTACTAATTCTCTTCCATTTTAAGCTTCCCTCGTCCATCCTGGGAAATCATCCTCCCCTTTATTTTGGCCCAAAAATCTTCATTTTCTGTCCCAAATTCCATTTAAGCTTCCCTTGATTCTTGCTTTTATCCCTAGAAATCATCCTCCCTTCAATTTTTGCCCGAAAATCTTCATTCGCTGTCCCAGATTCTTACTTTCCACTTTGGATATGTATCTTGACCGTGACATATTCATTGGAACTTTTTCAATGGTCTGTTGAGAATAACGTTTGGAATTTTACCTTCGAGAAACAGAATAGATGTTATTTTATCCCATCCTGCAAAAGGAAAATCAAAGAGCTATGTAACAGAAGCGTGAGAACCCCTGTCAGCCCCATGCCTATAAATTGCTATTGAAGACTGCCTCACAGTGCCAAGCAAGCACAAAAAATAGCCTGAGAGAAGCACACAAAAAGCCCTCTTGCTTCAATTTCCATGGCCTCGGTCCAGTGCTTCAAGGACGCCGAAAAAACCTACTACCTCCAGAACTACCGTGGCCAACGCACGGAACATGCAATTAACCACACCGAGTGGCATGGCCAGAGAGAGAATTACTTTCCATTGCGCCATGGCCACGTGGCTGAAGGCCACCGCTACTCGGCTGAAGGCCATGCCGACATGGCTCAAGGCCACGGCGACAGCCATGGCCACATGGCTCAAGGCCTTGGGCACGTGGCTGAAGGCCTTGGTTACATGGCTGAGGGCCTTGGCAAAAAGGTTCAAAGATTCGGCCTAAAGGTTCAAGGCCCAGGGTCAGCACAGTGAGCATGGCATGGTCAAACCCATGCTGCCCGCAAGGGCCCAAACAAGGGCCATTACCCTGGCCCTTATGCCCAGAATCACATCATGGGCCAGAACAACCTCCGTTGCCTTGCCCAACAGAAAGAGTAGTCTCCTCATGATGTGAAGCCCAAGAAGAATGCCGAATACCAGAAGGAGGAGACGCTTTATAATGAAGCGCAAGAGGACTTGAGTAGGTCCTTAAAAGACTCATGAAGGAAACAGGTGGGAGAATCGCCATGGGGTGAAAGACCTGGCGTTGTCCTCATATTCCTTCTCTGTCGAGAAAATAAAGATAGACAGAGTAGGGGGCCTCACGATAATGAAGATAGATACTATGTTAAGACTTTAGTTCTGACTACTACTGAGTAGGCAAGTATAGTAGCCTTCCATACCTGAAGTGAGTGAGGATGGGTTAAATGTCAACAGCTGAGCTGACACGCCTTATAGCATTGTCCTCAACCACAGGTCAGCTCAATTCCCCTGGTTGAGGACAGTGCCGTTATGCCTAGAATCACATCATGGGCCAGAATAACGTCCGTTGCCTTGCCCAACAGAAAGAGTAGTCTCCTCATGATGTGAAGCCTAAGAAGAATGCCGAATACCAGAAGGAGGAGACGCTTATAATGAAGTGCAAGGAATACAAATCTGGTGGTAACAACTGCGACAGCAACTTCGAGACCGACGGCGAGTTTGACAACGAGCGCTTCTTAAAGGTAGACAACCAGGTGGTAGCTAACTATTTCACATAACTTAAGGATTAGTAAATATGCTTATAAAGATATAATCACTCCTCAAGGGGCCGTGATCTGTCGAGCAATCGAATAATAACTTCTTTACAGGTAAACATCTGCACATATTATCTCAACAAATGCAAATAAACAACAAAGGCTAGAGAAAACACCAACATATCAAATTTTGCCAGGGTAAATATCCTAAAAAAACTCCGTCCCTATGATCTCATTACTATCTGAGACACAGATGTATCAAGCTCCCAACTCTAACAACTTACTTCCGTGTTTTGCAGGCATTAGGGAAGTAGCTGCTAGATATCAGATCAGAAGAAAGTTCTCTCTCATCCTATTTTAAATAAATAAGGACAATTAAGTGACATGGCTTATTATAGATACCCTTGATGCAAATCTTGCACCTACAAGGGGCCTTGTACTGGGAGTGCTAATAATTAAATTAGCTATATTTGCTTCGGAATTCCCCCTTTCTTCCGCTGCTTCACGTTCCTCGATCATGAATTCAATTAGGTAAAAAAAGTGACCTCGTTGAAACAATTATTTAGCTGTAATTGATTTTGTAGAACTAAAAGCACCACATGGAAATTGACAAACAAATCCGAGGAATGCTAACGAATCAAAGCGTCAAGCTTGTTCTCCCTTTTAATTGACATGGGAAAGTATTTTTTATGTAGATTCAATTGAATGCATCTAGATAAGCTTAGGTGAATTCACATATCCATCTAACAGAGTAATAGACCTGAAACCTACTACTAGTTGCATTGGAGCAAGAAAGAGAGATATAGTCAACATCACATCATTGATGCACTCAATTGCATGATTTTAGCAACATCTCGCAATTGGGGTAACGTAGAATAGAAGATGCATTTGTTCATACGCCTTCATTTAGCTGAAAGAAATTCTTCATCACTCTAACAGCACCTTCAAAAGGCCGCTTCTCCTAAATATTACATGCTGCAGAGTGCTACACAGGTCTTCTCGACAGAAGACAGTAGCAAGTATTGTGCAAACACCGGGCATATGGTGCAAGATATTTGTACTTGAAAAAAGACAAGGAAAAAGAAAAAAAAACAATACTGACGTTCATCCTTATGACGAACTACCCCTGTTTTGAACACATTGGACCGAAGAATGGCTCCTCGTTTATACAGACATTTTTTTTTTTTTTTAAATTTAGGGGAGTTCATGGCAAAAGTGCACGATGAAGCTGTAGACCTAAGAAGCAGGGTTGGATATAGATCGTTTCAAAAATGGGCAAGGATACTTTCAGTACCTTTAAATTGTTACCATTTTTTTTTTTTTTTGTCAGAAAGCTGTTGCCAGTTCCCCTACCCAAAAAGAGTTTGATCAGCTTAAACCAAGGCAAATGCGCAGCCCAGCCATCTCACCTCATTGAAAGATTTAGAAACTTTCGCCTCACTAAATAAAAAGGAATGTGGAAGCTTGCAGTCATTAGTTTCTAAAGTTTTCACTTTCTCAGATTTTTCTCCCTTAAAACGTGAATATTAAACTAACCATAATTCGTCCTTTACTTCATTTGTAACCAAAATCTTGTCGTTTCTCGCGCATAACCTCGGATAAGCACTGGGTATCTTTGTCATTCCCATCCCCATTTAATCAAAATCAGGAAAAGAAAAAGTACTGAACCAAGTAATATAAGGTATCATTATTGCTTGTTCATTATGCATGTTGGTTATGTGTAATTAGAACTAAAAAACACTGCTAGCTCTAAGATATCACAGCGACAATTGTTCGAAAGGGGTCTTAATATCTTGGAGAGCATGCTGTATCTTCCTTAATAAATACTTTCTTATTCGTGTTTAAATTTATGAATTCTGTTTGAACAAAGAACCCCACTAAATAGTATATCAAGATTTGATATTTTCCACCACAAGGCCCTATATGATCCAGGACCTGCCTTGTTTTGATTGATGGTTCAACGGTCCGTGTGGCATGAAATATGAGGCACTCCGATTGAAGGGTCATAACTCTCAAATGATATCTTCTTTCAACCAACTCTAGGACAACTTAGGTCCGTCAAAGCACCACGTTAACCCTCACATCTTTGTAAGTAGAAAGTTCCAGCTAGCATTTTCTAAATTATTTCAAGGAAAATGTATGATTTGAAATACATTTTCCAAAAATTGATCATTTATAAAGCTTACAAAAATGAACAAACGAAACATATTCTTATCGTTCAAGTAAACATTAATTGTTATCATTAATGAAAACATTTATCACTGGCTAATTCTTTCAAGTGATCATCTTTAGGAATTTTTTTTTTCAAATAATTCATTTCTTGCAAAACAAACGAAGTCTAAAATCTTCTATTTTTATTTAAATAAATCCACTAAAAATTAAATCATAAAGAAAATACAAAGTAATCTCTGAGATAGAAAATTGCAAATCTATCTTGTCTAGCATGTAAAAGGTAGTGCACATGCAAGTGCAGCCACAACTTTGAGTGATAACTACGGACGAAGAGTGCACAATACCTTTCTCAATTGTGTAATTGTATAGTAGTGCCACATTGTTGTGATGTTACGTGAAATGTCATTGATCGTGCTTGTGATAGGACATTGTTTTCGGTGATCATTATCTTCCGAAGGTATGTCAACATGGCTTGCATTGTCCAAAGATTAATCAATCGAGTCAATCTAGGAAGCATAGATGGTCTTTAAGAGCCTTTATGTTGCGTTTGACACATCGATATTTTCTGACACACGGTCAACAAGTGCATATAGTCAACTCTTCTGATATGTGAGCTTAGAATTTCGACACATGTTGACACATATGACGTCAATTTTAAAAATTTTCAATAAATGAGGAGTTGAAATATAAAAAAATAAAAAAAGAATAAATGAGAAAAGAATAAAAATCTAGTTTTATAATTTTTTCTAACTCTCACTTCAATTGACTTATGATTTTTAGTATAAATTCATTCTAAATTTTTTATTATTTATTTATGAATTTGAATAATATAAATAAATATTTAATATTTGAATATATCGAAATTATATAATTTTTAAAAATAACATGTTGATGTATGGTCTCGTGTTACGTGTTAGCATCATCAACGTCGGTTATTGTTCGACCGGAGCTTATCACGTACCGCATAAGATGTCAGAAACTCCAATCCTGTCTTTGACTGAGGTGTTTCCTTTTCACCATCTGGAGACATTTCGGTCCACGCATCCTTTACAACCCATCACCCCAGAAGTGACACTATGAGGCTCAGCATAGGAAAGCAGTCGCGTAAAGTACTCTGACTAGATGCCGGGCTTTGTTTTTGTTGGCCAATAACTAGATGCCGGTTTAAAATAGACAAAAAGTACGTCCGAATATCACCATATTTTCAAAGAATCTCAATATGGTAGCAATCTTAATAGAATTTATCCCCACTCAAGAAAATCCATTATAATAGTGCAGAAAAAGAACAAAAGACGGCAGGTATCATGTTCGTCGTCACTCACCTCATATAGAAAAAGAAGGCTGGAATCAGTATGAGTGGATGTCTTTCAGGAAAAAAGGAGAAGGAATGTTTGATTGCATCTTGTTGACAGAATATGTTCTCTGTGTACCAACTTGGCAAATTATTGCAAAGTGTCTTAGCAGAGAAGGCGAAGGAATCTCATTCACTCTACTGCACAATCCATGGATATGGAATTGCTTCATGGCATCAATCACAAGCGAGAGAGCACAAGAGAGGCCCAGCTAACTCCTATGAAAAAGTCTAACTATTCTCCATGGCTTCCTGTTGTTTGGAAAATATAAAGAATGATTGGGAAGAATAATAAAGTCAAACTATGAGGTATAATATCATTTTTTAAAAATTATTTGCTTTGCAACAATTTGCTAATGGCTATCGATAAATTTCCTTCAAGATATAATAAAATCTCAATTGAGAATAATAGATATTAATTCTAGTATTTTTCTAAATCTTTTTAAGGGAAACAATTTTAAAAAAAAAAATTGATGTATATCTTTTGAAACAAAATTAAATTAAAAGAAGAATATTATTATTGAACAAATACATTTAGCAATTAGTAGTAAAAATAAGAAATTATATACAAACATACAACCTTCCAAGGATTAAGAAATTATGTTTAAACATAAACGACCTCAAAGATAATTGTTGTAAGAAATAATAAAATTCAGAATTGAATAAATAAAAATAAAAAATAACCGTAATTCCTTTTTAAACAATTGCACCATTTTAATATGATACTATGGTTAATTTTTTTATAAAAATAAATTTTAATTTTTTCAATAATAAGAAATAATGACCATTGTTTAGTGTTAAATCTCATCTATATGTGCACTCACATCTTTTCAATGTAGAAAAAGTACCTCTAGTTTGTTTTACAGAAAAAACTACTAACAATCTTCGACTTTGTTTGTAAAACAAAATACAAAAATAAAAGGTTAAAAATATATAGCCAAAATTTCCATGAGATTAATATATATACATAAATATCTTTTTTCGAATTGAACATTTATCTAGTACAAATATCTCAAAACTTTATCAAAGTGACAAGTAACTTGACTTTAAACTTATACTTTAAATAATAAAATTGGACATATCGCAAATTAATTAACCTCTTGTTTTAGCAAAAAGTTCTATTTTATTCAGCATTATTATGGCCTTGTGCTTGTACTTATTTCATGAGCTCTTTAAAAAGTAACCTTAACTTTTGTAAGAAGCGGGATCACTTCTAAGCTCATATAGGTGAATGATTTATCATGTTTTTTTTTTTTTACTATTAATATATTATAAATTTGTATTGTATTTCATTATGAATTCAATTAAACCTATAAAATGTAATAGACAATACTGCATTCTTATATCAAGGTTAACATCAATATTAAACAATCACTTTCGACCCATTAAACATCGTAACTAATTATATTCTAAAAAATGGTCAAGTTACCATGATGATTTTTTTTTTTTTTTGGTTGGTAAAAGTAAGATACCATTACTGATGATTTTAATTAAAAGGTTTCAGCCTCATTTCTTGTGATGTCATATTTACCACGTCACTTGGTAAAACCTTTGTTAAGGGATAAATTAGATTATTGCTTGAATCTCACATAGACAATTGTCATGATACCATCTTTAATTAATTATCTCACATATTCATGTCTTAGACTAATATGTCTAAACTTATAAGTACTACTATAAACTCTTGCCAAATAGCTTGACTATCATAATAGATAGAAATGGGAGGCATAGATTAAGCTATAATTTGATATCCAACAACAAATGAAAATGTAGCAACTACTTTTGGTAGCATCAATATAAACATACAGTAGATAATGGCCACACCACGATCAATACAAGAGCATTATCATAGGCAACCTCCTAAAATATTAGGATGGAAGAACATAAAAAGGGGAAGACATCAAGTCTAGTTAAATGAACTAGTGGATCCAAATTCTAATAGTTAAATGAACTAGTGGATCCAAATTCTAACGTACTTGGATTAAACCCAATTTCTTTCCAATTGCAACTACAACTTTGCTGGTTAAAGGCGAGAGCATAAAGAAGAGAGAAACAGAAAAATCAGAACAAGCCAAACCAAAGCCTAAATACCACTTCAAGACAAAATAAACCATGAAGCTCATAGTGCCATCCCTTTATCCAATTTTTGGCAACCATCATTGAGAGTCTGCCTCAGCATAATGAATATCTGAAGCTTCATACAGTATTTCCAGAACTTGAATTTTTCGATAGAAAGAATTACCTGCGCAAACATTACAGGAACTGAAAGCTGCAGGAGAGCATCGTCTCGAATAGCTCCATTTATGCCCTGAAACATTTCATCAACATCCATATCACGAGTTTTTCAATCAGATAAGCGTATGATAAGCAAGTCTAGAGAATTGTGCCAAGCTTGGAAGATTACAACAGCAACCTTCGATAGTTCAAGAATAAAACTTTGGAGACTTTCACAAACGGAAAAACAACCTTCATTATTGTATCTTGGGGTGGATATACCTAGTCATTGCATACTACCTTACTGCAAAATAGATCAGGTCTGTGAGGGTGAGAGCGACCTTCATTTAAAATAGTTGACATAGCATATTTTTTGAATTTCGTCATTGCTCCACCGATTTGGTCCACAGATAGAAACTAGAATCTAGACAAGCTGAAGAAAATAATTTTCTCACTCTACCTAAACAACTAATTGTCGCGACCTAGCCTTAGGTGAATTACTTAGGGCTTAACCCTTAGCCCACATCAATTTGTGAGTTATGGTCCAAGTTCTTAACATACAAATAATTTTTATCTAGAAGTTGTTATTAATTAGTTTATTATGAGTCAATTAGATACTCAAGTAAAGCAATCAAAGAATTACTTTACTTTTACCAATTGATTACACTAATTATCCGACTTGTGCCTCTTCGGCATTTAATTTTGTGCAATTGCCAACCAAAATGTTTGGGCAGCCTTCTCACTAATTAAGAGTAATAAAGTTCTAATCTTAACAAAGCTAAAGGGAGACAACAATCAATGTATTAAAAGTGCAAAAAAAGTAATGATCGAAATAGTAATGCACAAACATCAACTTAGCATTTGTCTTTAAAAACATTCAAAACCCTATTGTAAAGCTCTAAGAGCTTATTCAATTTTTTTTATCAAAAATTTTCGCAAATCTTTTTTGAAAGAGAACTACTCAAAATCTAATTTTCAGGCTTTTCCCTAATTTTTAGAAGAAATAAATCTTTAGATTGTTTTTAATTTTTTAAAATAAGTTTTTAATATTAAAATAATATAACATAATGTGGACCCAGCCTAGATCCTTGTCTCGCGAGAAGACTCAATACTTTCTACTTTTACATCAACATCTGTTTAGACTACAACCCAAGAAAGAACGATTCTAGTGGAATGGAACATAAGATGTCGAGCCAAGAGCACCTTCATTCTTATATAATCTGACCCGGGTCAGGACTGACCGGATCAATGACTAGACTGGGCTCATGAGCCCAGTCCGCAAACCCAAAAAACAAAGGATAAAAACGAAGCCCAGCCCGAAACCGCCATAAACTTAAGCCCAAGAACTATACTTAGCCGGCCCACTACCCAATTCGAACCCAGACACAGCCAACCCAGAACATCCAACCTAGCCCGCCAACCTTGAACCAAAATTTCGGCCAGCCCATCTTAACAAAAACCCAAGGTCCATCAATCCTGGATAAGCCCAACTCTATCAGAGCCCAATCAACGCCGACTTCTCCCCTCATGAACGTCTGCACCCTCTCTTTTGCCAGAACTTCGACCTCTTCACAGCATCGTTCCCGAATATCAATCTCTCTTCTTCCTTTTTTTTTCCTTTTTTTCCTTGTTTCAACGTTAAGGCTTAAAAGAAAGCACCAAAAGAGAACCTCGCTTGTAGACAGAGATCTCAAGACATTAAGCAAACGCTCACTGTTATCTACCACCGCCTTGGCGCATCGCCGTGAAAAACACACGTCCGACGACCACCACACGCACAAAACGCCCTGAAAGGGAAAGAGGCCACTAATAACGAAACAATAATGAGAAATTCACCAGAATCACATTCAGTGACCCAAACACAGCTCAGAACAAAACGGAAACCGAAAACCGAATGAGGCCAAGACGGATCTGGTTCGGGCATTATGTCGAACATCTAGTGGTTGTCGACCGAGTGGGGGCGTCCGAAGACATCCGAGACAAAAACGCAACCCAAAATCAACATACAGCAAACAAAAAATGCTCAAGGTCGACTCAGAAACGATCCCTTCACATTAAACACGAGCATAAACGAGGAACAAGGAGTCCCCCCTCGGTTAAAGCGAGACAGGGCAAAACAGAGCATCAAACGGGGAAGTGCGCAACGCGAGCTGAGTCGCCGGAGGTGGCCCTAGTCGCGTCGGTGGCGGCGAATGGAAGGCGAACCTGATCCGAAGGACTCATTCCGGTCGCCTTGCATGCCTCCGAGCCGGGATCCTCGGGGAGTAGGGTTAAATTAAACAAATGGAAAAAGAACTTACCGGCAGAAGGTGATGCCGGAAAGGGGAGAGCGCGAGCCCGACGACGTCGGCCGGGGCTTCAGTTTGGCTCTCACGCACCCTCTCCGTTATTTCCACTCTTGGTCTTCGTTCTCTCCTCCCTCCCCGCCGTTTCCTCGGCCACCTCTCTCCCTTCTATACCTGCCGCAGGTCTCCGCTTTTGGGCATCCCTCCAAAGTGGCACCGGATGGCCGGCGAAGCCAGCTGCCTTTCCACTCCATCTCTAGCTCAGGACCGCCGCTCATCAGTCCTCTTTGTGGCCGGGTCAACGCCTGCAACGATTTCGGTTTTTTGGGCAAGTTGGTCACGTTTTCCGCTAAGACGGCAGCAGGCTATCCTGGGCTCTGTCCACCATAGGCGCTGCCACCACCCAGACGTGGGGAGGGGGCTGGGCCGAGAAGAAGGACAGAAAAAAAGAAAGGGCCGGGCAGTCGAGAAAAAAGTAAAATAAGTGAAAGGGCCCGGCCCAAGTGCCGAGGAAGGAGGGGCCGGGCCCTTCCCCCTTTTTAAAAAAATAATTTTTAATACTTCAAAAAACGAAAAGAAAAAGAAACTATGTTCTCATAAATTATATTATGCAAATGCACCTAGTGTTTACATGCTATGCAATTTAATTGTACTATTTTCTTTTTTCTAGGGTTAAAATTAACCCATAATTTTCTATACAATTTATCAATAAATGTTTAGCCAAAAATTTAGGTGTTAACACTATGAGTAGGAGGTAGGGATTGAACTGAAGGTTTTGGTCTCAAGAATGATGATCACTCTTACTCCTTGAAAAAGCAATCAATTGCAGCAGAACTGTTGTAATAAATAGTTAATCCCCTTCTTGTTAGTTTTTGGCCCAACAGAATGAAGATTTACGCATCATCTTATCTTAAAGTTATCCATTCATTAGTTTTCTTAAGCTCTTGTCTCCAGCTTACATTTCAGCAGAGATTGCAAAAGCTATATTACGTGTAATCCAGGAAGACGATAAATGCTACTAATGCTTCAGACTCATCGAAGGAGGGTCTAGAATTCTCTTCACCTCTTTCGGAGGAAACGTAAAATCAAAGCAGTTAACCGATACTCGATGAAGATGCAAGAGTTCGGCAGTGGGGTATTGTTTAAAATTATAATTTAACGAGTTTTTGTTGCCATAATACTATCTTATTATAAAGGAGAAAATTCTAAGAAATCAAACTTAAGGAGATCAAATGAAGAGGACGCATAAGAAAGCAATGTATCGCAGGGCAATATAAAGCTCACCATCAAGTGAGAGCGGAAAGAAGACAAACATTTTGGAGGATATCCCAAGCAAGCTATTGTTTCTGATAAAAATCCTAGAATCCTAGATCTGTATCTCAATTGTGGAAGAGTTTACAAAAAGCTTTGAGTATTAAACTCAACTTTATTACAGCCTTTCACCCCGTAGATAAATGGACAACCAGAGAGAATTATATCGATGCTAGAGGATATGTTGAGGTCCTGCGCAATTGACTTTGGCTGTTTGTGGGACAAAGATCTCCTATGATAGCAGCTATCATTCTAGTATTAAGATAGCATCATGTGAAGTTCTGTGTGGTTGGAAATGCATAACTCTTATCTATTGATATGATGTTGGTGAAAAGAGCCTAACCGACCTAGAATTCATTCAACAGTGAGGAGAAAATCAGGTTGGATCGAGAACATTTCAAAATAGCTCAAAGTCATTAAAAAAGTTACTTAGATCTTAAAAACTGCAAGGTAGAATTCAGCATGGGAGATCATGGATTCCTCAAAGTTTCTTCTATGAAAGGCATTAGGAGATTTAGCATGCGTGGGAATTTGAGTACAAGATATGTAAGACCATTCTTGATCTTAGAGAGGATTGATGAAATCATTTACAAACTAACTTTACCATAAGCACTATATAGCGTGCATAATGTGTTCCATATCTTTTTGTTACAGAATTGTGTCAAATCCTAAACACATACTAGATTTTACGCTTTTGAGGTTAACAAAGAACTTGACCATAAGCACTATACAGCGTAAATAATGTGTTCCATGTCTTTTTGTTACAGAATTGTGTCAAATTCTAAATACATATTTTGATGATATGTTGTTGGAGGACGGCCATGTCATTTTCCCATTATTATTAGTTTCGGGGTGTGACTTTCCAGATTGGGTTTTGATGATGACTCACCTTCGATTTCTGGCCGTCGAGAAATAAATCATGTAGCTAGTGCCCACTTGGAAACCATTTTCCACCGTATTCATTGGAATTTTTTCAATGGTCCGTTGAGAATAAAGTTTGGAATTTTATCTAATGGAGACAGAATAGATGCTATCTTGTCCCATCCTGCAAAAGCAAAATCAAAGAGTAATGCACCAGAAGCGAGAGAACCCCACTCAGCCCCATGCCTATAAATTGCTATTCAAGACTGCCTCATAGTGCCAAGCAAGCACTCAAAACAGCCCGAGAGAACTACACAAAAAGCCCTCGCCCTCTTGCTTCAGTTTCCATGGCCTCCGTCCACTGCTTCAAGGATGCCGAGAAAACCTACTACCAACAGAGCCAAAACGGCCATCCCATGGAACGTAAAATGAGCCACAGCCAGACCCAGTGCTATGGCCAGAGCGAGAAACACCTTCCATCGGGCCATGGCCATCCCATGGAACATAAAATTAGCCACAGCCAGACCCAGTGCTATGGCCAGAGCGAGAAACACCTTCCATCGGGCCATGGCCACATGGCTAAAGCTCATGGTCACCGCAGTGAGCATGCCATGGCCAAAACCCAGACTCCCTGCATGGGCCAGAACAATGGCCATTACCTTGGCCAACATGCCCAGACTCACTGCATTACTCAAGCTCATGGCCACAAGAAAGAGAAATCTGCTTGCCATGGGAAGTCTAAGAAGAAGGAGGAGCACAAGAAGAAAGAGAAGAACATGCTCAAGAAGAAATCCAAGGAATGCAAATCTGGTGATAGCAGCAGCAGCAGCAGCAGTGAGAGCGAGAGCGATCATGACCACTGCTGAAAGGTGAAGATATAAAAGGTAGACAGCCAGGAGGTAGCTAATTATTTCACATAACTTAAGGATTAACAAATATGGTTATAATGACTATAATCACTCCTCAAGGGATTATGATCCATTGAGCAATCGAATGATAACTTCATTACAGGGAAACATATGTACATATTGTCTCAACAAATGCAAATTAAACAGCAAAGGCTAGACAAGACTGCTATATGTCAAATTTTGTAGGGTAAATATCCTGAAAAAGGAAAAGCTGCTAGTATTTTTACTTATGTTAACTAATATATATATTTGACATCTTGTATATACCAATGCAAATAGGATCAAGTGCCTTAACGAAGATATCAATCTAGGTTCATGAGACCCTCGTACTCATTGTAACAAGAACAAGGTGGCCAAAATTTCTCCTCCATATGGCCTCATTGCTCTCTGAGACTCAAATGTCTCAAGCTCCCACTCTAAAAACTTATTTTTGTGTTTTGCAGGCTTAAGGGAAGCAGCTGGCAGACACCGGATCAGAAGAAAGTCCCCTGTCATCCTATCCTAAATAAATATGGTTGATAACGTGCCACGACTTGTTATAGTGCCTTGATACAAATCTTACACCTATATGGTGTCTTGTACTAAGAATGCTAATAAAAAAATTTGCTTCTGAAATCTCTCTTTCTTCCTCTGCTTCATGTCACTTGATCATTAATTTAATTAGGTAAAAAAGCGATCTCGTTCAAACAATTATTGAGCTGTAATTGACATTGTATAACTAAAAGCACCACTGATAAAGAAATTGGCAAACAAATTGCGAGGGATGCTGACAAATTAAACCCATTTGATTGACACCAGGAAGCATTTTTATGTAGCTTCAGTTGAATGCATCAACATCGTTCAGATGGATTCACATATCCATCTAACAAAGTAATTGACCTGGAACCTACTACTAGTGGCATTAGAGCAAGAAAGAGAGATATAGCAGATATCACATCGTCGATGCACTCAATTGCATGATCATGACAACATCCAGCAACTGGGGTAAAGTAGACTAGAACATGCATTTGTTAACATGCCTTCTTTTAGCTTAAAGAATTTCTTCATCGCCCTAACATCACCTTCTAAAGGTCGCTTCTCCTAAATATCACACACTGTAGGATTCTGCAGAAGCCTGCATGACATAAAGAAAATAGAAAGAAAAAAGCTGAAGTTCATCTGCTTGATGAACCACCCCAGAAGCCGTGTGGTGAAGTCACTGGACGGAATAATAGTTCCTTGTCTAGACAGATATTTTTTAACTCAGATTTGTCCTCAATGATGCAAGAAGTACTTGAATAAGCGACAAACCTAGGAAGTAAGGTTGGACAACGGTCGTTTCAAGGATGGGCAAGAATACTTTTAGGGCCTCTTAAACTGCTACCAGTTCAGTTGCCCAAAAAGAGTTCGATCAGCTTATACCAAAGCAAATGCCCAGCCCAACCATCTCACCTCATTAAGAGATCAGAAACTTTGGCCTCACTAAATAAAAAGAACGAAATTATGTTTTAACATTTGAGGAGAATGGCTAAACCAAAAGGGATGGGGAAGCTAGCAACTATTAGTTTCTGAAGCTTTCACTTTCTCAGATTTTTCCACCTCAAAAAGTGAATATCGAACTGCCCATCGCCCTTAACCCCACTTGTAGCCATAATTTTGTCGTTTCTGGCGCATGACCTCGATTCTCAGGGCAACTTTTGAGCACAAGCGATTGAAGTGCAGTGTACTAAGTTAATAGAGACGACTAAGGCATTGCGTTAAGGCTGGGTATGGTGATACCCCAGGAACATGTGGTTCTATTTTTTGTTTTCAGGAGTAGAAATGGAACAGAAACACATTTAATAAGTTTTTTGTTTCTGGGAACAAATTTAGAACATAAACAAAAAATAAAAAATAGAAGTTACTCTTTGCTCCCAGGAACAACTTCAGAAACAAAAATCCAGCTTTTTTTCCTTTCCTTTTTCTTTTTTTTTCTTTCTTTTGCTTTATTCTTCCCCTAGCCAATCACCAGCCTTGGCATCGGAACCTCGCCGGCCTCCAGTGAGGTCACCCCGAGCTCACCAGCCATCGGTGAGGCTCCCTCGAGGCCAGCAACCTCACTGGCCCTTGTTTGACTGATGGCCAATTGGCAATCGATTGGAGAAAGGAGAAGAAAAAAAATTATAATAAAATTATTAATAAATTAAAAGAATCTATAAGTCACAAATATATACGGGGTCATACCAAATATATTTCTTTTCCGGGATCAGAAATTTTGTGTAGTAACTAAATGTGCTCAAATGTTCAAAAACTATTCCCAAGAACAAAAATAGAAAAAAAAATGTTTCTTAAAAACAATTATTTTCGAAAAACAGAAACGTTACCAACGCACCTAAGTAAATATTAGGTATTCTTGTTACCGCCATCCCCATTTAATCAAACCAAAAAAAAAAAAGGAAAAGGAAAAAGGTACTAGACCAAGAATATAAGGTATCATCATTGCTTGCTCATTATGCATGTTTTTCATTTTTTTTTTTTTTTTTTTTGGGTCGAAGCTCACTGTGCATGTTGGCTATGTGTAATGAGAACTAAAAATACACTGCTAGCCCTGAGAGATCACTGCAACAAATTTTGAAAAGGGTTTTAATATCTTGGGGAGCATACTGTATCTCCCTGAATACTGACTCATGTTGGAATTTATGAATTCTCTTTTAAGAAAGATGCACAATAACTAGTCTATCAAGATTTCATATTTTCCACTAAAAAGCCCCCCTCTGATCCACGACTTATCTTGTTTCAATCAATGGTTCACCGCTCCACGTGGCATGAAATGTGAGGCACTCCAATTGAAGGTTCATAATTCTCAAATTACATCATCTCTCAATGTACTCTACGACTACTTAGGTCTGTCAAAGCGCTACGTCAAACTTCACATCTTGATAAGTAGAAAATTCTAACTAATACTATTAAATTTGTTTCGTTGAAAATTAATAATTTAGAGAACTTTTTCAAAAAATAATCACCTATATTGCTAAAAAAAATAAATTAATGTAATTTTTTTCATCATTCAAGAAATTATTTGAACATAAGTTGTTATCCACAATAAAAATATTTTTCTTGAACTAATTATTTAAAGAGATCATTTGTGGAAAATTTCTTTTGAACTATTCATTCTTCATAAAATAAATGGGCCCTAAAACCACCCTATTTTATATTTAAAAAATCCACTAAAAATTAAATTTTAGAGAAAATACAAAGCAATCTTTAAGAAAGAAAAATGCAAAAGTATCTTGTACACCATGTAAAAGGTGGCTTACATGCAAGAGCAGCCACTACTTTGAGTGATAGCGGACAAAGAGCGCGCGATACCAGCTATACGACAACAACAATGTTGTGCACGATACCTTTCTCAATACATTGTTGTGACGTGTCTGAAATGTAAAATTGATTATGCTTTCAATAGGATATAGGCAAAAGGCGAACTGTTTTCGGTGGTCATTCTCTTTCGAAGTCATGTCAATATGGGCTGCAACGTCCACAGACCAGTCGAATCTCGGCTAGCTAGAGATTATCAGATACTTTACCTTAAGTATCAGAAACTCAGTACTTTCTTTAATTGGGGTCCTTTTTCACCATCTGTAACCACTCGGGTCCACGTATTCTTTACAACTCATCACCATAGAAGTGACATTATTAGAGTCGACATAGGAAATAAGTCGCGATCGCGTAAAGCACTCTGACTAGATGCCGGGTTTTCTTTTGTTGGCCAAGAACTAGATGCCGGTTTGAATAGACAAAAGTATGTCCGAATACGACCATATTCTACCCTTCTTTCAACAAAAAATACACCTACATATTGCCTTCAAGGCCTTTCAAAGAATCTCAACGTAGCAGAGTGTGGTAGCATTCTTATAGAATTTATCCCCCACTCAAGAAAATCTAGTATTCTAGTATGGAGAAAGAACAGAGGGGGAGGTATCACGGACGGAGTCGCTCACCTTATGTAGAAAAACAAGGCTGGAATCAGTATGGGTGGGATGCCTTTCAGATAAAAAGGAGAAGGAATGTTCGATTGCATCTTTTAACAGAATAAGTTCTCTCCGTCCCAACTTGGTGAATAATTGTGAAGTGTCATCAGAAAAGGTGAAGGAATCTCATTCACTCTACTGCACAGTCCATGGCTATATAATCGTTTCATGGCACTGATCAAAATTGAGCGAATACAAGAGAAACCCAGCAAACTCCGAAGAACAAGCTTAACCCTTCACCATGGCCTCCTGCCAGTTGCAAAAAACCGCTGAACAATCCTGCGAACAGAAAAGCTATGAGCACATGTCTGGCCAGAAAACAACTGAGATGACTCATCAGGAATTTAAATCATGCAGCGAATATAAACATCTCGAAGGTCACCACGGACAAGAGGCTGGCTACACTGTGGTGGCATGCCAGACCCAGAGCAGTGGCCAATCATATGCTATTCCTAAAGCGCAGACTCACTGCAGTGGCAATACCCACAGTGTAGATTGCCATGGGAAGAAAGAAAAGTCCCTGAAAGAAAAGATTGCTGAGAAGACGAACAAAGTGAAGAGCCTTTTCAAGAAAAAGAATCGGGATGGCAGATGTGATGATAGCAGCAGCAGCAGTGACAGTGAGAGTGACAGTGATGCCTGTTGTGAAAAGGCAAGTCCAATGAAATGATCATATGCATCATCAACTTCTCTAAGCAGGCATTCATGATCTCCTTTCCCTACTGCCAGATAAATTGCTTATGATAAAATTCATGACTTGACACAATTAACACTACAGATTTGATTACATATACTAGATTATGTTCACCAGTAACTAGCAATAAACCATGTTTAAGCACACTTCTTTAGCTTACTTACTTTAAAATGAAAGAATGATGTGTTTATCAAGAGCTAACTTAAATTTCTTCAATTCAACATAACTGTTTATTTTCTATGTTCTTATGTCTGCAGCACTGAAAAGCAGAAGGCAAAGCAAGGGAACAAACTTTGCCTCACTATCAGAAAGTATGTTAAAAACTAAATAAATGTGAGTCTCCATCATTGGCTACAAGGATGAGGACTTTGCAATGTAAGAATAACTTCTGATATACAATCATCATATATGTGATGTATGAAGTACAGATCTTCCTCCCCCCCCCCCCCCCCCCCCCCCCAAAAAAAAAAAAAAAAAAAAAAAAAAAAGCTCTCTCTCTCTCTCTCTCTCTCTCTCTCTCTCTCAGAGTATGTACCCCCCACACAGCTATGGATCAACCTATTATGAAGACTTGAACTTGAGGAAAGAATTGATTCTTTTTTAGGGAAAAATAGTAGAGATAAATCAAGCAGGCTACAATGTTCCATCCTCAACAAACAATCATAGCGCAGATTAGGTAGTTGCCACGATAAAAATCTGAAATACTAGAGATACAAATAAGAGACAAAATTTGCGAGGTGAGGCTCAAGAAAGTGCAACCTTCGAATCACTAGCATGTAGAACTTTTATGACACGAGGTTTCATCTTTCATTAATCACATTGGAAACAAATTTGGCAATGTCTTGGACAGCAAGATCTTCAGCTTCATCTTGGGTCATCCCCGAGCTTTGCAAAAGTTTCTTTGCAATCTTAAATGAGTGATCACCACCATCAATTACATACAACCTAGTAGTGGATATCATCTTCTCACGGACAGCCTCCAACTTTTCCAGGGGACAAAGGCCATCTTTGCTACCCTTTTCAAGAAAAGACACCATGATTAGATGTGAAGAGTGAAAAACTGGCAGGGACTTCTTTCAAAACCAAAATACACATACAGAAGATTATGGCCACACCATAATCAAAACAGGAACATTATTATAGGCAACCTCCTAAAATATTAGGATGGGAGAACATGATAAGGGAAGACATCAAGTCTAGTTCGATGCACAAGTGAATTTATAATCCAAAATCTAATGCACTTGGATCAAACAGAATTCATGTTTTTTTCTCCCAATTGCAATTACAGCTTTGCCAGTTAAAGACGAGCATAAAGAAGAGAGAAAAAGAAAAATCAAAACAAGCAAAGCCAAAGACTAAATACCACTTAAAGACCAAAATAAACCATTAAGCTCATAGCAGTATCCCTTTATCCAATTTTTGGCAACTCTCATGAAGAGCCCGCCTCAGCACAATTTATCTTTGAAGATTCGCCCAGTATTTCCTGCACTTTGATTCTTTTGACATTAATCGTCTAATTAATAAATATTTTATGAAGATAGAAAGCATTACCTGCACAAACATTACAGGAACTGAAAGCTGCAGGAGAGTCTCATCTCTAATAGCTCCATTTATGCCCTGAAACATTTCATCAACATCCACATCACGAGTTTCTCAGTCAGATAAGCTCATGATAAGCAAAATTAGAGAATTGTGCCAAGCTTGGCAGATTACAAAAGCAACCTTTGATAGTTCAAGAATAAAACTTTGCAGACTTTCACAAACAGAAAACAGACTTCATTACTGGATCTTGTCATAGATATACTTAGTCATTGCATTCTACCTTACTGCAAAATAGATCAGGCCTATGATGGCGAGAGTGACCTTCGTTTAAACTAGTTGATGCTACATGTTTTCTCAATTTTGTTGTCGCTGCACTGATTTGGGCCACAGATTGAAACTAGAATCTCAACAAGCTGAAGAAATAACTTTCTTCTCTCTACCTAGACAACTAAAGTAGGGGGAGGTAGGGACTGAACTAAAGGTTTTGGTCTCAAGAATGACAATCGCTCTTACTCCTTGAAAAAAAAAATCAAGTGCAGCAGGAACTGCCGTGGAAGTAGTTAATTCCCTTCTTGTCAATTTTTTGCCCAACAGAATGAAGATCTACACATCATCTGATTTTGAAGTTGTCAATTCATTAGTTTTCTTAAGCCCTTGTCTCCAGTATACCTTTCAGCAGAGACTGCAAAAGTTATAGTACGTACTATAGATAAAAACAATAATGCTACTGATGCTTCAGACTCATCTAAGGAAGGTAAAAATTCTCTTCACCACTTTTGGAGGGAATCATAAAATTGAAGCAGTGAATCACTACTTCATGTAGATGCAAGAGTTCGGCCAAGAGGTATTGTTTAAAATGATGATTTAACAAGCTTTCATTGCTACAATACTATCTTAGTATAGAGGAGAAGATTCTAAGAAATCAAACTTGAGTAGACAAAATGAAGAGGACACCTTAGAAAGCAATCAGTCGCAGTGTAATATAAAGCTCACCATCAAGTGAGATCAAATAGAAGAAGGACCTTTAGAGGATATCCCAAGCAAACTATTGCAGATGGACAAACACCTTCCTCATTAGCAACCATGCAGCTGACCCTACAAATGGAAATCGTATAACCATAGACCGAAATTTTAGATAGCAGCAATACAAATCCGATACCATTATGTCCAAATAAATATGTTGCATAATCTACTAGCTGATGGTAGCAGAGATGCAATGAGAAGATTTATCGCAAAATCTCAGGAAGGAAAACTAAATTTCATGCTTCACCAGCTGTACTAATGTGTATACATCAATGGAACGATTCCTCAGAGTTGTCTTTCCTGATGCAAATGCTAACTAGAATTACAGACGTGGTAAGAGGACAGAAGCAATGGCGGCAGCCTCCCGCATATGCATGCTGGAAACCAGTTTGGGATGCATGACAAAATAGCACACAAAAATTTTTGTAGCAAGTCTCTGTTCAGTGAGAAAGTTAGTAAGTGTCACCTTGAACCCATAGATTTCCCAGCTAAAATCAATGGATGGCCGGATACTTAGCAGCAGCCTTTCTGACAACGTCTAAGTGGAACTCAACCAATTTTTCGGCCTTGGGAGGAGCTCTTCGTTTCCCACCAGATATATCTGCCACATTTAAGATCCATTGTCAATCTATGAAGAAAGCAGCTAAATAGCGACATAGTAAAACGACCATAATGACAAGCTGCGAGACTTCGACCCGGCAGAAGCAGAACAAGCCACGTACAGCAAAGAAATGTGAACAACAGCCATAAGAGACTTTATACTAATTTTTACGAGCAAACATTTGAATTCCACAAGCAGGGTTACTCAAAGAAACACGCGCGGACTAAGTAGTTAATTTCGGCCAAAACGTCGAAAAATGTCAAACTATCGACCCGGTCGTGTAGACAGTACAGATAATTTAAACACCTACACCATTTTAAATGTGGAGAGTAAAAGGAAAAGAAAAGAAGAAAACTGCATCAGATCGTTACGGAGCGAATAGGGAGATTAAAGAGGAAAAATAAAATCTGTAAAAAGAGTCAGCTTTACATACAGGGGTAGTCAAAGGTGATAACTTCGACCGCATGCAGTGCCTTGCCCAACATCTCCTTCCATCTGCACGAATTCAAGGATTCAATATCCAAATCATTTTCTTCCGCAGAACAGTAAAATTATCGCCTCCGCGGATTCGACTCCCGCGAGTAAATGACCTAGTACACTACGCGAGTGAGTTTTCCGATGACAAACTTACAATCGCGAACCAATTTGACAATCGCGAACCAACAATCGCTCAAAATCGACGAAAATACCACGGAGAGAGAGAGAGAGAGAGAGAGAGAGAGAGAGAGAGAGACCTAACCATCCAATCGGAGGAAGAAGGTGCACCAGCACCGTGGGCGAGGACCACCACAGGGGAGGATCTCTCGATCGCTGCTAGCGGCGGCGGCGGCGGCGGCGAGGGGCCGGTCTCGCGACGGCGCTTCGCAGGAGGAGGTGAAGAAGAAGCCATTGTCGAAATCGCGGAGGAAGACGAGCAACTGGAACTGGGAAGTCGACTTCTCTCTCCACGTTCGCTGCAAAACGAGGAGACGACAGTTCACAGTTTTCTGCCACGTGTTTTCGCGCCAGATCATGGGCGGGAAATAGGCATGGGGAACTAGGAATCGTGATTTTTGCTTTTTTTGTTTTTTTGGTAGTAAATTTTCAATAAACGATGATAATATTTTAATAGTGAAGCAATGAATAAATCTCAACCTTTTTAAGGAAATTCAATTGTATCATCCTTAACTTTCAATTGTTTCGAGAAAGTATCTTGACATTTCAAATTTATTTTCAATCCATTCTATGTCTTTTAATGCCATGAGATTGTGAGAATATTAAGTTTTTTCTTTTTTTTATCGGTTATACTATACTCATATTTTAATTCTCACTCTTAAACTTTTACTTTGCCTTTTTTGTAGGGCGTAGGAGTCGAAACCTACTCCTAAAACTAATTCATCCCCACCCCAACCTCTAAGGTGGGGATTCGAACCCCTACCTCCCCCTTCCATATTGAAAAGGTAGCCATTGGAGTAAACACTAGTGGTTAGGATATTAAGTTATGGTGCAATTGTTTTGCAAAAAATAAAGAATTTGAAAAATAATTTTCTAAAAATGATTGTTTGTATCATTTACAAAAGTCAATGAATAAAAAATATTTCCATAATCCATGAATAAGTTTAAACATAAATTGTTATCGACAATGAAAACATTTTGTAATGAATAATATTTTAAATAACATAAGCGATTATTTTAAAAAATATATTTGTTAAATTATTCATTTTTTACGAAAACATATAGAACCTTTAATTTCTTCTTAAAATTTCATATTTGCCTCCCTCTTATTATTGTTATTATTATTTGTAGCATTTTCTCCTCACGCGTTTTTATTCTAAGTGGTTATAAGATGGTCCTAAGAGGGAAGGTTTATCTAGTTTTTAATATTTAAAGGAAAGTATTTATGGGAGACAATTCAGTAGATGTATAATTGAAAGGAGAGTATTCATTTTTTTTTTTTTGGGTAAAGGTAAGAATAATGGAGAGTATTCATTTGGCTTCATATCATCCAATTTTATTTTTCCATAAGAATTTGTAATTTCTTTTATAAAAAATGAGGTTCTTCTAAGATAAGAGTATTGATTGCAAATCTGCAAATACTAGAGGTAGATGAAGGCAACAGGGTAACTAAAAGACAATTTTCTAGGGAGTTTAATCTTGGAATAGAATTGATATAATTTCGAAAGGTCGAGATAATCTAAAAAAAATGTGTTTAAAATTGAAAAGAGGAGAAAAGGTGAGAACCTTTTATTGCTTATTGACCCTTTGCAAATGCATTAATAATTATATAATAGTGATATTGACACAAGTATTAAGGACTTTTTGGACAGGTCCTAGCTTTTGATTCAAAAGAATTTCAGAGGCCATAATACTAGTCCAAAAGCTTATTTTGCATGTCATATTGTGCCTAGTTGAGATTCATTCTTTGAACTCTCAAAATTGTTGAGATTGTCCCATATTAGCCATAAAAAGGACTGGTGATTGGCTTATAAGAGTGAGGGAAACTCTCACTCTTTGAACTAACTTTTAGAATAAGAAAGGTCCAAGGTCATCGAATATCAGTATCAAAACCCGACTTGCCAATAAGTCTAGACCCAATAATCATACAAGAGAGTTACAAAGAATTATGAGTTGTTGCTGCTCCAACTTAAAGCCTGGTTTATAAATGTAAAAGAAAGTCTTGGGTTTCAAGTAATTGGCATAACTCATGTGGTGTTTCAAAGAATGAGAATAACCTACCGTTCCTTCAAAGCTTCATTTAAGATAGTTTGTGAAAGAAGAGTGCTCCATGGGAGAATGGACAGGCTTGCTAATGCTCGAGTCAAGTGACGAGAAAACTTAAATGCCCCTTTTTCCTTGTCAAACTTCGATGACTCAAGGTTCACAAATAGAAACGACGCATATGCTGTCACAAAACGGAATCTGCATGAGCAAGACGCCCTCATCTCCACTCTCCTCAAGGACCCCAAGCAACGTATGCGCGCGACGACGCATCATTGTTGGAAGGCATTGAGGGAGAGTGAGGTGAAAACATGCCTCGGCTCTTCCGTGCGAACGATGCAACGATACACACAAACGAAGAGGCAGCGGATCCGACTGAACCCTATGTAACCTGAAACTGATATCAGCAAGGGCACAGTTTGGTCGTATTCCCCAAGTTCTAGCCATTTTGATCAGAAGCCCTTGAGGGAGAGTGAGCAACCAATGCCTTGTAAAAAGTTGAAACTCATGAGTCACGATCCCCCTCTTTTCATTCCCGCTTTTTATCTTGTCCCATGCTTGCTCTCAAGGGCCTTCGCAAGGGGGCACTTCTTGAGTACCTGAAAAGGGTATGTACCATTTGGTAGGGACCCCATATGAATGATCTTCGAGAAAAGATTGGTTCTTGATTCGCTCTAGCATTTTGTGGGATTTTGTCCCACTACTAAAGTCGCATAATATCTCCTAAGTTAACTCATAATGTATGCAATCCAAAGTTCATCTAGACTCATATTTTATTTTATTTTAATCCCATCCTTGGAAATAAGCCTTTTGCGCCCAATTTCAGTTCAGAGAATTCGATAAATATATCGTAGCCTCATTCCAAAAGGGCCGTAGTCTCTCATAATTTTCACTTATCTTTGCAACTCAAATTGTCCGAGTGCTGCGGCATCTCCTCCTCACAAACCATGGAGGCCAGTTGAGGCAATACGCAGCCTTACTTCTTCGATGGCGACGGCCTTGGTTGACATATGTGGATTTTCTGCACCAAGAAAGTTCACCAAAAGAAACGAAAAGTGTAATCTATGGAGCAACTGGGTCGCACCTGTCTAAGAGAACATGAAAGTAAGGATATGGAGGAATGTCATAGTGGGATACGCTTTTGGATTGATTTGTTCGCGTGTTATCCGAAAAGGGTAAGACGTGCTCAAAAGAGGCAAGAATAATTAGATGTTAGAATAGCGTCATTGGCTTCTCAAGGTCTTCAAGGGGCAGCCGGAAAATTTAACTTTGGTTTACTCCATTGACTGTTGATTTTCCTCCCACATTACACTGTAAACTCCAAGAACCATTTGCAATTAAAATATCGAAAAAGAAAGGTCATACGAGCGTATCAATGATCGCGACTCACAGGCTTTCCCCAGGAACTGAGACTGTTCATTATCGAGAGAAAATGGATGAGTACTTTGATTTAGGATACCAAGATCGAAATGACCGGTGTATATATAATTACCTTAACAGATATTTACTCCCTTCTACTAATAATTTCGTAGAATCTTGACGCACCGCGACATTATTTTTCATATTTTAGAAGACCAACTTTAGTTCGTGGAAAACCAGTCTCGTGTGGCTAGAACAAAGATCGGATAGGCTTGGATTCGCATATGTGCAAAGGAATTTTGTTATCTAGCTTGACTTCTTATCACAGACCCACCCAACCAGCCCACCGAAAACCATGAAGAAACAATTCGACTCCAGTTTTGCCACTCAAAAAGTGGGGGAAAATTTTTTAAAAAAAAAATTCTAAACCTATTGTAATTATACCAAATTTAATCCTAAACTTTTTTTGACCAATTAAGTTTTAAATCTTTTGTAATTATGCAAATTTAGTCCATCTGACTAAAATTGGTCGGATAACACGATGTGGCCATCAACTAGCATTGTTGATAATTTTTTAATAATATTTTATTAATTTTTTTTATCTTTTTGATATTTCTTTCTTTTTCTCCTCCCTCTTCCTTCCTCCTTCCTCCTCCCTCCTCCTCCTCCCTCCTTCTTTCTTTGGCTCCAACAATCGACTAGAGGGGAGGGTTGGCTGATCACTAAATTGAGGTGGCCAGATGAGCTCACCTCGTCATCATTGAGCGAGGGCTCGCCTCACCAGTGGCTGGGCAAGCTTATCCTCGCCTAGCAACCACAAGGTGAGCTAGCCAACTAACAAGGTGAGCCCTCACTAGATCTGGTGAGGGCTCACCTTGCCGACCTAACGATGGCAAGGCGAGCTCGCCTAGCTATCTCAATCTAGCTATCGGCCAGCCCTCCCCTTTGGCTGATTACTAGAGCCAAAGGAAGAAGAAGAGACAAGGGGGAGGGAGGAGGGAGGGGGGGGGAAATAAAAAAATTAATAAAAAAATTCAAAAATATAGAATATTATTAAAAAAACTATCATCGGTGGCCATGTTAGAGCCAACTCGCCAACTTTGGCCAGATTTAAAACCAAATTGGCATAATTACAAATAGGTTTAGGACTTTTTTGGTTATTTTCCCCAAAAAGTCTAATCTGAGCTAGAAAATTATTAAGTTAGAAAAATAAATTGACTGCATTGTCGAGTAATGAAGGGGACACATGATGGATATCGTGGATATAAACCACACCAAGTGGCCCATCAATAGGAAGAAGCATGATAACATGATTGAGAGAGAGAGCATCGGCATTCCGATTTTTTTTTTTTTTATGAACTTGAAACAAAGTAAGAAATAGGAGAGGAATCAACTTAGATCTCTTTATCGTACTCTCATAATTGAAATTGTGCACAAAAGGCCAACTTTGATAGATTTCGGTTCACATGGATGTAAAGTTAATGGCATTGGAGATCTTGTGCAACTTCGATAGTGGGACAAGATCACACATCACAAACACTAGAGCAAATCAAGAACCAATCTTTTCTTGAAGATAATTTATATGGGGTCCCTACCAAATGGTGCATACCCTTTTTAGGCGCCCAAATTTTCGCCTATATAAAGAAAGAGGGCTTTTAGAGCAAGCATGGGGCAAGACGAGCATGAGTGAAAAGAGGGGCTCATGAGTCATGGGTAGAAAATTTTTACAAGACATGGGTTGCTCCTTCTCCCTCAAGGGCTTCTGGCCTATTATTGATCAACGCTAGAAGTGAGGTGTGTTCGAAATGGCTAGAACTTGGGGGAGTGTGAACAAACCGTGCCCTTGCTAATTTCAGTTTTTGATTGGATTCGTGGCTTCTTGGTTTATCTATCATCGAATCGTCCGTGCACAAGAGCCGAGGCGTGTCTTCACCTCACTCTCCCACAAAGGCTTCCTGTTGGAGTACAACACCTAATATAATAATAAGAAGCCAAAGAGAAGTGCGCTGCAGTGTCACTTCGTAAACCGCCAAAGAAGAGAATTCTTCAAGAAGCCACAAGCTGATTAAAAAAAAAAAGAAGAAGAAGAAGAATGGGCACATATTAAAATAATATTATACTTGTTGCTGGAGTCTTCAAGAGCAAGAAGCAAGCTACAAACTTGAGCGTGAAGGAAAAGAAGACAGCCCACAATTGTTGAGTCTTAGCCAAGAAGAAAAGTTCAGGCGGGGAATCCAGGCGGTGGAAGATGTCTATAAATAGGGCTTGGGAGTGCAAACGTAAAATAGGCCAAAAGGCCTCAAGGTAAAGGAGCAGGCCGAAAGGCCTCACATAGAGGCATCGCAGCCTTAGGTCAACAGGCCAGGGAGAGGGCCTCACGCCACACGCAGGCGGAGAACTTCAGATCAGCAAGGAAGTCACACGTATGTGAGCTTCGGGGAAAGCCTCCAGCAATGAGAGCTTTGGAACGGGAAGTCACCAGGTGCAACGGTGAACTTCAAGAGAGAAAGTCACTGCAGCCTCAGTAGCTCTATGTGAGCGAATTATCCCTCCGTGATCGAGAAGGGAAGAAAATAGAATAGCTGAGTGTATGCTTATATTAATTAGTTTGAGTGTGTACTTGTATCAGCTAGTTTGATTTGAGTATTTTAATGCTTCCGCATATTTTATAAGTTGCGCACTCTACAATTGCCTCCAAATCCTTTTGGTTCCAACACTTCCGATAATGATGCATCGCGATTCATCGCACACATGGTAACGTGCGGGATGCAATACGTTGACTGAAGTCCTTGAGGAGAGTGGAGATGAAGGTGTCACGTTCGTGCAGATACTGATCTCTTCCTTTTGTCAACCCTGAGTCACTAAAGATTTGCAGAAATGGAAAAGAAAGCGACTTTTTTTTGGAGAAGAAGAAGGGGGCCGGGCTCGAGCATTAGTAAACTTGTCCGAGTCATCGATTTTTACTTTTTCTTTTGGGTTAATACCCTGAAAAGCCCCAAATTGATACACTTGTGACAAATTTACCCCAAACTATTTTTTTGACCATGAAAAATCTCAAACTGATATATCTGTAACAAATTTACCCCGACTGACTATAAAAAAACCTTCAACTGGTATATTTATGACAAATTTACCCCAAGCTAATTTATTTGACTGCAAAAAATCCCGAAATGGTAAATTTATGACAAATATACCTTATGCTAAATTGGATTAATATTACAAAAAAAATCACAAAAATTGTAAACGGTGACAAACGGAGCGTAAAATCCTAAATCGGTATACCGGTCAACTGTTACGTGTCATTTAACTTAATAATTTGAGAATAAAATTTAACGAAAACTAATAAAGGGTAAATTTATTACAAGTGTACTAGTTTGGAGTAAATTTGTCAAATGAATACCAGTTTAGGGTTTTTTGTGGTCAAAAAAATAGTTTGGGGTAAATTTATCATAACCGTACAAGTTTGGGGTTTTTGAGGGTATTAACCCTTTTCTTTTTTTTCTTTTTTTTTTTTTTTTTCTTTTTTGTGTATACTCCTTCAGTAAGAGTAAACAACATCAATAATGTATTTCTTCTTTTTATTTTTGTTTACAAGTAACCCCTAATTTGATCGAATTTTATTCATCATGAAGAGATTATTAAGTGATAATAAACCCCGTTGGGTTAGACTTGGAGTCAAAGATGAAGGGAAATTATGAAAAGCTGAATGTGGAATTTATTCTACTTTTCTGAAGCAACCTTAGTTCAAAATGTTCTGGTTCTTTTGTGCTGTCAATCGATTGAGAAGCCAATTTCAAAGTTATCATGATCCTCTAAGATGACGCCGAGGAGGTTAAATTGCTAAGGCAGCACGGATAATCCTCTTTCGAGGTGGCACTCCCACTTTGCATGGACTCTCCCAAATTTTATAGATTGCAACATAGTTTTCCATTCATTTGAAGCCTTATTACCCTAGAGTCACTACTAACCTACCTATTAGACCGATTAAGAAATTGAGTAAAGCGTGAGAGTTTACATTTTGATGAACTCAAGATTTTGAATTCAGGAATTTGATCAGGCTAGAAATCTTACGCTATAATTCAGTACTTTTTCTCTTTATAAATAATATTCTTCATGCGTTTTTGGGTTCTTCTAAATGTACAATGCATCGGGTGTTGGAGGAATTAGAAAAAATTCCTAAACCTATTACACTCTTGCTAATTCAATCATAATTATAACAATTCGGTCGATTTAGTTTTAAACCTTTTGACAATTTGACACCGTAGTTCTCCAGCTAATTTTGGCTAGAACTGCTAACGTGAATATTGACCATCTTACATGACACGGCTGATACTAAAATGAACAAAATTTACATTATTTTTATTTTTTTAAAATTTGCATTTAGATATTTTATTTTATTTTATTTTATTTGTCACCATAGTCAGTGAAGATCATTGAAGTGCGACAAGGGTCGTAAAGCCCTCTCCTACCGCTAGCTAAGGTTGTGACCCTCCTCTGATCTTGCTCAGATTTGGGCAAGGTGGCATCACCCATTACTGGTGAGGCCATGATGGCAAGGTTGGCCTTGCTCATGGTCGATAAGGTCATGGTGAGGTTGCTTTTACCCATGGCCGTGATGGCCTCACCCAAATTCAACCAGTGGCCAAGGAGGGCTCCACGACCCTCTCTAACCATGGTTAAAAAAATCGAAATGGAAAGAAAAGATAGAGAAATAATTAAAAAAATTGAAAAAAATTATTCATGTCAGCACCGATCGTGTCATGTAAAAATACTAAACTCCATGTGATAGAATAACATCCATGAAATCTGGGTACAACAACACGTTTTAAACTTGAGATTAGTTCAAAGCATTGCTAACGTGTCATCAATCAGCAAGTCTCTTTATTTGAGGTAGCAAATATCCAAAATAAGATGGTCGAAATTCCATTAAGCTCATTCGAGACTTGCTTGAACTTATGACATCGTGAAAGACATGTAACCTCTCGGTCTCCATTCAAGAATAACATGATCAATAACTTGTCACGCACGCACATGTGGCTTGTAGGGTTAGTAATTCACGTCACACCAAATCGGGACAATGACCCAAGTTTAATTAACCTTATAGAAAAGCCTTAACACACAGAGGAGGCACCTAATAAAAGGGTCCACTTCAGAACCTGACCAACATGATTATTAAGTATGTCATTTGCCAACTATTGATATGATGCAAATGTTAAGCCATTTACATATTCATGTTATCAGTGTACCCGATAAACAAATCAAATTCGATTACACATTATACACAATAGCTAGCATTAGCATGTTCCGCCATGTTTCTAGACTATGAATCATTGCACTTTACATCACATCTAGACTTTACAATCTCCTTTTTCTTTTTAATATTATCTAAGGTAACAGGCGTGAGACCAGACTACATATGTTAAACGACTTTGAATTCTTACAAATATTCTCTCTCTCTATCTTTTTTTATTTTTTATTTTTTTGTGTTTAAATAGATACCCTCTATTTTTCCTTTTATTTTTTGGAAATGGAGTTTGCACTCTATAAACTTGAAAAAGAATGATGTTGCTGTAAGGGTTTTCCTGATGTAAGCTACATTAATTTATATAGTAATTTACCGTTTTATGGGATTAGTTGACCTAAAGTGAAATATAAGGTTTATTAATTAGTGTAATATAGGGCTAGTTAATGTGGATCGAGTTGAGCCTGACCCATAATGAGAGGGTATGGTTGAATACTTTATAAACAATGCTCAAGTCTCTCCTCTAACCCTAATTCTCACTAGTATCCTCACAAAATGAGCATTTACCTAGTGCAAAAAGGTGAGGGAGCCATATCATTGAGCTAGTGATACAAAGGACAATAGAGAAGAATGAGTTGTGCGGGGATCATCACTTTTCTGCTTCCGCATAAAAAACGATGGATTCCAAAATATGTACGTTAATATTTCTACTCGATTATCTATGCTCTTATTCTAGTTATAGAGATCATGAGATCGCAGGTTTTGCATTTTACATGTGGTATCAGAGCAACCATAACCTAGAACTCGAATGCATAGAATTTTCACCTTATTTTTGTGATTTTCGTGATTTTTTGTTCAAATAAAAATCAAATGTGATTGTAAATTTGGACTGGGCTCGGTGAGACGAGCAAAATCGTGAGTGGCATGCCATCGGGGGAGGCCCTATGTGCCCCCATGCGCAGCCATGCGCCGCCAAGGCGTGCTAGCATTGAGCATGCGCCCTCACACACTCCCGCGCACGAGGACTAACGTCACAATGACGTCAACGGCCCTGGGCCTGACCCAACTCGATACCGGCCCTAACCCGACCCAACCCAATCAACCTTGGACCGAACGGTTGGATTGGACGATCGAGCCAAAAACCGATTGGACCGCTACCGATCGGATTGATTTTGAGGGGCCAAAATGTTGGCATGTGAGCTCCACGCACCGCGCACTCAAGCGAGGTGCGTGCGGGTGCATGGAGTGTCGGTTTGGCGTATGGTTGGTGGCTAGAAGTTTGTATGATCATTCTCCATGTTATGGTGTATTTATTTTACATATTTGATGATTTTATAGATGTGAAAATACATACAGAATCCTAAATACGTGTATTTTTTAATATGTTTTTGCGTATTTTTCTTGTATTTTTCTGTGATTTTGGAAATACAAGTGTTGGTTTGCAGGTATGTTATCACATAAATATTGTAAAAATATGATTTATTGATAATATATATAAAGCTTAACTTTTTATTAATGAATAAAGTAGTGCAATTAGCATAATATGTGATTTTAGTGATATGTTACCTATATCACTAAAGTTAAAATCACATGTATATAGTATATGTGAAAAGTAAAGTTTATATCCCTGATATAAGAGAGTTTTAAGAATTCAATTGAATAGTAATTGCCAAAGTGGCACACTCAATTGTGTTTGAGAAATTTTGGTCTCATATAATAATTGGGATGTCTCTTGATTTAATGTGTAGTCATACTCTCAAAGGAGGTGATTATGTATTAGTTCATGGAGAAATACATTGTGGTGTGGTAGAGAAGTGACTAATCATAGTGGTTCATATGCCCAAAGGTGATGAATTCACGAAAATTAAAATATATTTTAATAATCGTTATCATGTGGAGAGTGTGCAATTGAATGGACCTAAGCTTAAAACCATCTCTCTCAAACCCTAGGGGAAGGCGGAGTCGATACTTTTCTCCTTTCGGTTCCGTCGTTTTCTTTAAGACCTCCATTCTCCAATCGTGGTCAGGTAAATCCACATATGTCTTCCCACTATGGACGAACCTCTCATTCAAATCCTTTAGGGATAACCTTTTAGCAAAAAACCACTCTAACTTTTAGTTCGTTGCCTAGATTTTTTGTGGAGATCATGAATTTGAGGTTGATTGAACTTGATTTGCCTTGATATGCAAAAGCTGTCCATAATAACCATATCCATCCCATGCTAAAATTTGAAATGCTAAGATGGTAACATTTCTAATTATCTAAGCTTTTCTTCACATTTAACCCTACGTCATTTCTTTCATGGTTTTCATTGATTGATTTGCATGCTTTAGCGATTGTTGCTTTTTCGACCATGAATTTGACTTTACTTGAACTGAATCCTACCTTTATAAAGTGCTTGATTTCTCGTGCCTTTTTCTTAGAGCCAATCATACGTGAAGAAGAAGAGGTGTTATAGAAAAACATTGAGAGTTAAACAAAACACTCACTTAACTTCAAGGGACTCCACCCAACACATTATATCATCCTTGCCTTTTATAGATATTAGGAGATAACAAACAAACAAGGACCAAGCTCACAGGTCCTAAAACAAATAAAGGCTCCAAAAATTCGGCTGGGAATTATTTTTGGCGATATGAATAATGATTTCCCTAGCCTACTGCTATAGTGACTTGCTATAGTGATCTGTTACAGTTAGCGATCTCTTTCGTCATAGGCATTGTAATCAGAACTATGCATTTCTGCCAAAAGATGTTCTTCATATTTTTGCTCAAGTCCTACAAGTGAATCTTCATAGGGAGTTTGAGTATTCCACATATTTGCCTCATTTGATGAAAATGCTTCTTCATGATTCCTAGAGGACCTTGTAGTGTCGACAAACATATTTGGTTGAGGCCAATTAGATGGTTGAACATAGTAAGATATGTCCATCCCTAGAGATAAGGATAAAGGTCCTTAATCATAAGGGTCATAAGAGAGATGATCAAAGACCCCTCATTGTGCATAGGGGTCTTGGTATGATTATATAAGATCATTTGTATCTGTCATTTCTTGCTCATGTGATAATGGAGTTGTTGTTGTAGCATGTCTGAATTCTTCAAATGCTTCTTTGGCTTTTGGTGTAATGCTATAATGATCTTATTTAGTGGGCACATTATAATTCCATACATTTTCAGGAATGGTTTTGTTTTCTTAGCACAAAACTCTTTGGAGTTCTCGATATTGGTGTTCAAAGCAACCAACAGGTCCTAGAAAAGATTTGTAAATCCAAGTTTCCTTAAGGTGCTGTTGAGGTTTATAGGATGTGGTTCCTATACTTTGTGGGGCATTGGTGATGATGCCATTATTTTTTACAAATGCCCATAGTCGTTGGAAGAATAGAATATCTTTGGGTTTGGTTGGACAATTCTCAATTCTTGCTGTAAAATATGTTTCCAATAAGTGGGATGATAAAAACAATTAAGGAAAGCTAAGAGGTTTCTGTCACTTTCTTTTTCAGTGCTTCGTTTGAGCTCGAATATTCTTATTAGATTGGCAAGAAACCTTTTGGTTGGAATTTCAATAACTATTAAATACTTATTAGTTAAGTATCATAATAACTATCAGAGTTGATCAGAGAAGTCATCTTCCTTCCAAATTAAAGGATATATGAACAGATAACTATGATTTAATCCAAAACAATGAAGAATTGAACCTCCATGGAGTTTGAATAAATCTATGTGACATTGCCACATAAGTTTTTTTTTTTTTTTTTTTTTCAGTGAGGCTATCATTCTAGATTTGTTCAACAATCTCCAAGGGGTATAGCCATCTTGGCCAATCTCGAATTCTTTCGATCTTAAACTTTTCATTGTGATGAAAAGTATGGAAATAATGCCTTATGATGTACATGCTGATTTCTACTGGTGCATTTGGTCTTGACAAGAAGTCCGCAAGCACATTCTTTTTCCCAACAATGTGTTTGGTTTCAAAAGAGTATTTTGAAAAACATTCAACCCATTGAAGCAATTGAGAATGTGAAATCTACTTCTATTTAAACTTGATCATCCGGGGAAAAGATACAATGTCCAATTCTACTAGGAAGTGATGGCCGATGATATGGAATTTGAACTTTTTTATTCAATTTTTTACTGCCAAGATTTCTTTGAAAATGGAATGATAATGCATTTCAACCTAGGAAAATTTTCCACTTTTGTAGGCACACAAGTGTGTCTCTTACCATCAATTTCTTCGAACATGATGGTTGCCCAATATTCATTACTAGCATCAGTTTGGAAAATTCTCTTCCATGTTGATGGAATTTGCAATGGAGGAAGAGTCTGCATAATCTCCTTAAGTTCAGTGATTGCTTTAGTCTGAAATTTTCCTAAAGGTGGGGATTCTTCATCATCATTGATTGTAGTGGAATTGGCAATTTTGCAATGTTTAGGACAAAATCTCTGACATAATTAATTATCCCCAAAAATTGCTAAACTTGCTTTGTCATGAAGTTCTCTTTAGGAAATTTTAGCAGTTCCTAAACAATGTATGGCTCTAGATAATACATTTCTTTGTTAAGGTGCATATCAAGAAATTCAATTTCTATCTAGGCGATATTCATCTTTCTTTGGGAAAGCATAATCCCATGTTCCTTTACAATATCCGCAAACTGCCTAAGAAGTTGGTAGTGGGATTCCTCATCAAGACTATAGAGTAGGATGTCATCAATATATATTATCGCACTTGACAAAATTGGTTGGAAAATTTAACACGTGATCTTTTGAAATAAGGATAGAGCTAACTTTAATTCAAAAGAAAGAACTTTCCATTGAAAATGTTGATTCGAAATACATAACCCTATTTTTGGGTTTGTCTTCAAGATGAATGCTCAATTGCCAAAATCTGGCCTTGAGATCGAATTTGGAGTAAATATGGACTTTTGATAATCCGATAAAGAGGAGTTTCTTGAAGGTAAAGGGAATTTGTCATCTTGAAGGAAAATATTAAAATGGCTTTGTTTTGCTCGGCAAAAGTGGTAATTTATTATCAGTCACATTATCCCTTTGTTTTGCTCGGCACGCTTATTGACATAAAAGGCTTCACAAGTCCATTGAGAATTTAAGATTTCAATTATGAGAATTCTTTATGAGTTGAGACCAGGTGCTCTAGCTTTATTCCCATAATGACTCGCCTTGGTTGGATTGATGTCTTCATTTTTTTTAAGGGAAGGCGAACAAAAAATTTTGGATTTTTCCATAAAGGATGAGAACATTTTTAGAGAATTCCGAATGGGATTCTGAACAAGATTCTAACAACTTTTGCATGATCAGATCTAAAAGATTCATTTGGATGAAAAAAAAAAATCTTTGGATATTGACAAATTTAGAGAATTGATCCTTATACTTAAGACATTTTCCAGAAATGATACGAAATTGAGAAATTTGAGTCATGATATCCCAACCAATGATCAAATCTTTATTGGGAAGACTAGATCCAAAGACTTTTGTGGTTATGGAACACTGGGAAAAAAACTGGACAGTTACTAACGTAGTTCTTACATTTGTAGAAAAAATATCTCTTGAGGCAAAATTAAAATATCGAACACATGAAGTTCAATATTTTTCATGAAGAACTTTAGTGTCTAAGATTGAAGAACTCCAACCAGTATCTATGAAAGCAATGATAATGATGGGTTTGGCAAACTTTAAAGTGAAGATTTTCACAAAAAAATGGGGACAATGGATGTGCTTGAAAATATGTCAAGGTTTTGTTCTGAAGAAGTGAGGGATATGTGAAAAAGGTATTCAGAATCTGAATTGGTTTCACTAAGAGTTTGATAATAAGGAATGACACAAAAAAATTTGTTTAGATGGTTCTTCTTCAGCAAAGAGTAAAGATTCGATATCGTCATTTTCGAGTAAAATATTAGTTTTAATCTCTATGTGATGTATCGGATGATTCTAACATTTTCTTGCCTAGGGGTAATTTTTGGCATAATGACCATTTTTCTTGCAGATGAAGCATCGGTAGATTTCTTGTGGCTTACACGATCTTTCATTTTACATAGGAATCATCATTTCTTCTTTTTTCGGAAGTGCTTAGATCCATGCTTTGATTTTTTTTATCCAAAATTTCTTCGGGTGCTTCTTTTTTTTGGAAAACTTTCCACAAGAACCATCACAGTCCTTCTTAGAGCATTTGATCTTCAGCTCTTGGCAAGAATAAGCTCTATCAAGTTCTTTATTGTCCGTAAGATAAGTTTGAACCATTTAGTGCTTTAAACACAAATTGTCAAGACACAAATGGATCTTTTGTTGGATTTCTCCCAAAGGAATATCCATAATTCTCCTATGATTGTTGAGAAAAGATTTCTCAACCTGCTGGGATAACTCTTTGGGGATGGAAGTTAGGAAGATTTGATTTAGGTTTGGATCAGCTCCAATACCATAGAATAGCTTGAGCATTTCTTGATAATATTTATTGAGATGCCTTTTCTAGAGAAAAAAGCATTTTCTTTCAAAAAATTATCTCCTTTTAAGCTCATGAAGGTTAGAAGGTTTTCTAATGAAAAATGGTATAGAATGGTAATGGCATGGCTAAAGTTTGGTGAAAATAGAAATTGAACTTGGTCTTGTTTTGTCACCAATTGCCACCAATGTTTGAGACTACTTGTAAACCTTGTGACAAAACTAAAAATGACATCATATTTATCCTTGGGCATTTAACCAAGTATGAAATTTTCAAATCTTTCTAGCCATTTGAATAAGAAATATCATCACTAGTGAAAAACTGTTTGGAGGAAATAATCACATTTTGAGAAATATTGTTTGATGGAACAACCTCTGGTTCAGAAGGGTTGGATTCCATATCTTGGTTCGGAGAGTCAACCATGAATATTGATGAAGTTACTAGTACAATAGGAAAGGATTCCATGGTAGGGATTAAGAATGATGAAAAAGATGAGAAGGATAGCGATTTTGATTCAATATCAAAGTTTCTTAGAAAAATCGATTCTGATGGAAATAGGATTTGGCCTTTCAAAGCAACATGATCAGGCTGTTCTTCTAGTTTGCCCAAATCTCTCGGGAATGATTCTAACAAATTCGATAACAATATTTGGTTTAGTTTTTCCTTTATAACAAGCGAGGATTCTTTAGGCACCTTCTCTTTTTCCTTTTCTTTCCTTATTCAATCCAATTCTTTAAGGCGATTTGCATTTCTACCACATCTATCTTGTCTTGTATGGTAGGAGCTTTTGTGAGGGCAACAAAGATAGACGTATTTTAAGATGGTGGTGGAAGCGAATGTTCTATCCCCAATGTAGTTGGAAATGGTTGAAAAGATTAAATCTTCTTTCTTCAAAGAGTTGGATCTGTCTTTTAAGCTTTTCTATTTCCGCCTTGGGGCTCTCAAGATGATGATATCCGAGATGTTGTTTGGATTCCAAGGCATGAAGCATTTTTTTTTTTCGTGGTTTCGTCATATCTTTGAAGATCTCATTGCACATCCACAATTTTAGAGTCAATGGTTTTGAATGCATTGTTGTGTGCCAAAAGAGTCTCCGATTGCCAATTTAGGATGATTTCAACAACAGGAGTCCTTTTTTATCTTCCATGTTCATCCACATCAATAGGGAAAGGTATTTTGGGAGCATGTCGATATTTGTCTTATGAGTCAATAAATTTAATTTGGGGCAGAGAACGAAAGTTTTGAGGTTTCTCAACAAGATGAGGAAAATTTGCCTCTTGGAACATGGTGATGGAAGAACTAGGTGATGTTTCTGCTGTAGTCTCGAGTGGATGGGAATGTTTTTTGCCCACTTTAAGATTGGCTTATAAAATGGGGAAATAACTGGTTTTTTATATGGAGGAGGTGATGGTGGTGGAGTTGGCGGAAATGGAAGGTGGAGCAGTGAACTTTGGCGGTGGAGTTGGGGCATAAGAGACCATAAATTGGAATTTATCACACTCATCAAGAGTATCAACGGAGAAGTCTCCGTTCAAGTACCTTTGATACATAGTATCCTTTGACTTCTTGTGTTTTTATTAGGATCTTGCATTTGGGTCTACTTCGTTGGGAGAATTGGTATAATAAAAGCATTGACAAAAAGGGTCAAGTCAAACATCAAAACAATCCAAAACAATCTAAAAGATTAAAAAGTCAAATAATGGCCAAATCAGTCCTTGTAGTAATGGACAGGGTTTCCATTACTCTGAAAATATTAGATCAAATTTTTGGGATCTGGCTCAGAAATTGACTCAAGAATACATAGTTTGATAATGAGCAGAGTTTGGAAAATAGAAGGACTTTCTTCCTTTTTCTTGTCAATAATGCCATCTTTCTAAAAATAACTGCCTTTTTCGAGATAATAGTCATTTCAAAAATAACTCCTTTTCGAAAAGGAAACGTTGCAATAATCACGTCAATTAAAGATAGCAATAATCAAATATGGTTAATGATCGTACCTTTTCAAGATGAGATTTCGAGATAAAATAAAATAACTTATAACTTACTAAAAACTTCATCATTTGAGACTGGATGTCTTTAGACTTTTAGTCCTGAGTCTGAATTTCCTTATACTTTAAGATTTTGAGTCTTGAACAAATAGCTTCAACTTGATTTTTCTCCAAAGGCTTTGTAAATATATCCGCCAATTGGTTCTTTGAATCAACAAACTGAATCGAGATTTCTCCATTCTGAACATGATCTCTAATGAAGTGATGTCGAAACTCTATATACTTTGCTCTTGAGTGAAGAATTGGATTTTTGGTGAGATTGATTGCGCTGATGTTGTCACATTTAATCTCCGTGCATGAGTCTTCAATTCCAAAATCTCTTAGCTGTTGTTTTATCCACAGAATTTGTGAACAACTTCCAAAGCTACATACTCTGCTTCTACTGTAGAAAGAGCTACTGTACTTTGCTTCCTTGAAAACCAAGACACTGTCCTGCCTCCAAGCAGCTAACAAGTACCCGAAGTACTCTTCCTATCAACTCTGCATCTGGTTAGGTCCGCGTCTGAGTATCCAAAAAGAGTAAAGTCTCCCCTTTTAGGATACCAGAGACCAAAGCTTGAAGTTGATGCAATATATTTGATAATACGCTTGCGCATTTAGATGAGATTCTTTAGGGCCCGCTTGAAATCGGCACAAATGCAAACACTAAACAAAATGTCAAGTCTAGAAGCGAGTAAGATAAAGAAGTGAGCCAATGATACTCATGTATAGCTTCTAATCGACTTTCTTTCATCCTTCATCTTTGTCTATCTTCAAGGAACTTGACATTGATATATCAGCCTTTTTGCAATTTTCCAGTCCAAACTTTTTGACAATATCATTAGCATATTTTTCTTGATAAATAAAAGTTCCTTCCTTCAGTTGTTTTACTTGAAGCCCGAGAAAGAAGGTTAACTCACCCATCATGCTCATTTCAAAGTCATCCCGTATGGACTTACACCTTTGGTACATAGTATCCTTTGACTTCTTGTGTTTTTATCAGGGTCTTGCATTTGGGTCTACTTCATCGGGAGAATTGGTACAATATAAGCATTGACAAAAAGGGTCCCAGAAATAATGGCCAAATCAGTCCTTGTAGTAATGGACAGGGTTTCCATTACTCTGAAAATATTAGATCAAATTTTTGGGATCTAGTATCCTTTGACTTCTTGTGTTTTTTATCGTGGTCTTGCTCAAAATTGACTCAAGAATAGATGATTTGATAATGAGCAGAGTTTGGAAAATAAAAGGACTTTCTTCCTTTTTCTTGTCAATAATGCCATCTTTCTTCTTGATGAATTTGCAATATGATGATTGGAGGGACTTGTTATTCTGATGTAGCCTTTTGTAGTTGGTAATCCAAGTTTTCGGAAGAAGCTTAGCCAATTTTTCTTTTGGAATTTTCCTGGGAACATGAATATAAGATGCTTGGTCATTTTGCATAGAGATGAATAGAGCATCTTCATTCCCATTCTGAAAATTTAAATCAAGAGCATGGTTCTGCACTTGATAAACCATTTGGCAATGCAATGTCGCTGCAATAAAATCAACAGTCTAGGGAGCCCTAGTAAATTGGACCTGGACTTTTAGAAAGGAAAGAAGCTAAGGATCTGAAATAGCAATATTGAAGTTTGGATATAAGGTTACATAGATTGTTCTAGCGTTCAAAGTGGTTTATACAGTACCAATACATGCATGCTAGTGTTTTAGGAACCGAGTATCCAATAAGGTTATTCTGGTCACAACTAGCAAGCCTTTATGACCATGAAAGGTGAGTGCAAGACGGACATTGAAAATTTGGATAAACTCATTCTCAATGGGCTTGTGAAGCCTTCTATGTCAACAAGCGTGCCGAACAAAACAGAGGGAAAATACAATTGGTAATTAATTATTAACCTCTTAACCTTTTTCCTCTAAGATGACAAATTCCCTTTACCCTCTAGAAACTCCCTTTTTGCTGGACTATCTAAGGCTCAAATCTATTCCAAATTCGATCTAAAAGCTGGATTTTGGCAATTGAACATTTATCCTGAAGATAGACCCAAGACAAATGTCAAATTTTCCAACCAATCCTATCAAATGCAGCGTATACATCGATGACATTCATCGATGACATTCTGCTCTATAGTCCAGATGAACAATCACACTACCAACTTCTTAAGCAATTTGCTGAAATTGTTAAAAAAAAAACATGGAATCGTGCTTTCCCAAAAAAAGATAAACATCACCTAGACAGAAATTGAATTTATTGGTATGCACCTTAATAAAGGGATATACTATCTAAGGCTACATATTGCTCAGGAATTTCTGAAATTTCCTAAAGAAAACTTCACAACAAAGCAAATTCAACAATTTCTTGAGATAATCAATTATCTTAGAGATTTTATTTCAAATCTTGCAAAGCTGCTAATCCCATTGTAAACAATGTTGAAAAAGAATCCCCCACATTGGGAAAATTTCAAACTAATGCAGTTACCGAACTCAAGGAGATCATGCAAACTCTTCCTCCATTGCAAATCCCATCAACTGATAAGAGAATTCTCCAGATTGATGCCAGTGATGAATATTGGGCCGACATCCTATTTGAAGAAATTGATGATAAGAGGCATTTGTGTGCCTACAAAAGTGGAAAATTTTCTCAAGCTGAAATGTATTATCATTCCACTTTCAAAGAAATTTTGGCAGTGAAGAATGGAATAAAAAAGTTTGAATTCCATATCATTAGTCATTACTTCTTGGTAGAATTGAATATCGCATCTTTTCCTCAGATGACTAGGTTTAAGCAAGTTCCAAATTCTCAATTGTTTCAATGGATTGAATGGTTTTCGAAATACTCTTTTGAAACCAAACACATTGCTGGGAAAAAGAATTTACTTGTTGATTTCCTATCAAGACCAAAAACACCAATAGAAATCAACATGTGCATCATGAGGCATGCTTTCCATACCTCTCATCACAATGAGAATTATAAAATTGAGAAAATAAAAAACTGGCCAAGCTGGCAATACCCCCAGGAGATTATCGAGCAAATCCAAAAAGACAACCTTACTGAAAATCTGGATAAACTCATGTGGCAATGCCACACAGATTTGTTCATGTTTAATGGATGTTCGATTCTTTATCATTTTGGATTAAATTCAGATTATCCATTCATACATCCTTTAATTTGGAAGGAAGATGATTTCTCTGACCAGCTCCGATGGTTATTATGGTACTTAACCAATAAATACTAAATAGCTATTGAAATTCCAATCAAAAGATTTTTGCCAACCTCACCAAAATATTTGAACTTGGCAAAGGTAACATTGAAAATGAGAGTGACAAAAATATTTTAGATTTCTTTAATTGGTTTTATCATCCAACTCATTGGAAATAGCTCTTGCAAAAAGAACTAAGAATCTAACAACCAAACCCTAAGGTCCATACTATTTTGTTTTTTAGATGACCATGGGCTTTTCTTATTAATAATGGCAACATCATCAATGCCCCCAAAGTATAGGTACTTCATCCTATAAACTTGTACCACACAATGTAGAAGCTTAAGTTCACAAGTCTTATCCAAGACCTATTGGTTGCTATGACCACCAGTATCGAGAACTCCAGAGAATCCTATGTCAGGAAAATAAAACCATTCTTGAAGATTAATGGAATTATAATGTACTCACTACATGCGATCATTATGACCTAGCATCATAAGCCAATGAACACTTGAAGAATTCGGACAAGCTACATCATCACAAGAGCATGAAATGGCAAACACAAATAATATTACACAATCCTCTCAAAACATTGCACATTCTTCTCAAGACCTCTATGCTAAATGGGGAGATCCTCTTTCATAAGACCCTTACGATCAAGGACATTTGTCTTTATCTTAAGACATGGATACATCCTTTTATGCACATCCATCCAATTGGCCTTAGCCAAGCATTCCTATAAACACTATAGACGACGACAACACAAACTGGGCATAAGAGTAAGCATATGTATCCACATCATATCAATTGAACTAGATCCTCTCTCCAGAAGACTTTGAAACACTTGAACAAAAATATGATAAACATCTTCTAGTAATAGTGCACAGCTCAGATGACTCGGACTATAACTACAATGCTCGTGATAGACGAGACCGCTAAACAAGACCAATGTCCGTACAAGTTTACTATAACAAGTTACCGTTCATTTTTATTGTAACAGTAGGCTAGGGAAAACACTATTCATACCGTGAGAATAATTTTTTTTTTTTTGGTAAAGATCATATCGTGCGAATAATTCCCTACCAAGATTTTCAAAAGCCTATGTTTGTTTTAGGACCCATGAACTTGGTCCTTGTTTGTGTGTGACCTATTATTGTCTATAAAAGGCGAGAAGGTGTATTGTGTTAAGCAGAGTTCCTTCAAGTAAAATGAGTGTTTTTTGAAATTCTCTCTATGGTTTTCTAAACTCCTCCTCCTTCTTCAGCTTAGTAAGATCCATTGAGAAATGCAACTCGGATAGTTAGAAATGTTACCATCCTGGTTCTATTTAGATGTCCCTAGGCTCTAAACTAAAGGACATGATGGTTTTGCTAAAATGCTGTCCCTTCAGAGCTTGAATAGAAGGTTCGCCCACCATGGGAAGGCATACCTGCAGGAAATTGACTCCATCTTCCCTAGTTCTAAGTCTAGGTCCATTCGATATAAGAGTAACCCTGTTGAGTCCATTGCCTGGAAAATTATAGTGGAATTTGAAGAGTAACACAATATTCATTTTTAGTGGCAAGAATAAGATGTTGATCAAACTTTAAAGACTAGACATACTCCTTTACTTCCTTAGGAGTTTGACGAATAAGTTATCGAATGGAGCCAATGGGTGAAAATGATTTGGTAGGTTTAGCAAAAGCAAAATAAGGGTTCATTAAGGAAAGTTGAGTTTCGGAGATTTTGGTTTCATCACTAAGAAAGACTTCATAAAATAATCAATCTTAGAAACATTTGACACACGAAAATCTAAAAGGGCCGAGTAAGATGGGGATGAGGTGAGAGAAACCGGTGCTTTTAGTATCTCTAGTTCAGTCATGGTATCAGAGCCATGGTTTCGTTTGTAATCAGATCCATTCCATGCGCTTAGTAGGTGAATCCAGTGCTGAGAAGATCTCTGCTCAAATGTGATTATATGATTTTACATGTAACTCTCTATATGTTACTTATGTATCTTCAAGTTACATATTACTCAAATGATGCTAATTACATACATTAATTGTTAAATTAGTCACATTATTTATAATTAATAATTCCACTATTATTGAGGTCTTTCTTTTTTTTTTTTTACTAGTTTAAACTTTAAATAGTATAAATAAAATTTTCTATTTGGTAAATAAAGCAATCGGATTTGCCTATTATTCATGAAGTATTTTTTTTTTTTTTTTGGTAAAGATTATTCATGAAGTATTTCATTAAGGAACAAATGAAAAATGGTTTAACTACATTGCTAAAAGATGATGGAACTCTTAATGGCTTGAAATTATGTCTTGTCTAATACCGAAATTATGACACATCTGCAAAAACTTATTTAATGTAAAATATGCTTATCTGAATTACGTTCTAAGGATGGTAGATTTGAAGTTTAAAAAATCATACTTATAAAAGAACTCATAAAACTACCAATTATTTTAATAGTCTAGGTCCTACGATAGAATCGTTCAAGAAGAAAAATAATAATAAATAAATAAATAAATAAAAATTTGTGTTCTTTAATTCAAATGAGGTTGAGTACTATATTATATAAATAAATTGTATAGATTGTATTTAACTCCTAATGATATATACGTCTCATATACGGTCGAAAAATTTGTTTCCAAAAGTTTTATGTCTAAGAAATAATCTCACTTATGTCTAAAGAAAGAGTAAAAAATTTGACAATGTTAATATTTTTTTCTACTCTTAACAGTTATTTAAAGACTTTTATAGATTATAGTGAAAGTAAAATGACCGAGATAAAAAATAAAACAATAGTCTGTAGTCCTGACATGTTAGAGGTCATTTAAGTTAATCTTAATGAATCTTATGCATAAATTTTATTTCAATAAAGTCATTGATGACTATTCTTCTATACTTAATTAAAGAAAAGTTGGAATTAGTCTTCAAGGTTGTTAGGCCTAATCATGGTGGTGAGTATTTTGGCAAATATGATAATGTTGAATAATTTAAAGGATCATTTATCAAATATTTAGTAAATTTTGAGGTGGTAACTTAATTTACTATGCTTAAAAATCCTGACAAAATGATTTAGCCGAAAGGCATAATTGCACCATAATAAATATGGTGATGAGTATAATTAGTAAAACTAATTTATTCAGTCTTATGTAGGCTAATATTTTGAAAGTAACATTTTCACATACAAAATGTGTTTTTTACCAAAATTGTTCCCTAAACTTCTTTTAAGTTATGAATTGGATGTAAATTTAACTTGAATCATATTAAAATCTAAGGGTGTCATGCAAAAGTGATGTTATATAATCTAATATTAAGTGCGTTGTAATTCAAATCCACTTTAAATTATTTTATATCATACCCAGATTGTTAAAGAGATATCAATTTTATGATCCTAATGAATGTACAAAAATTATGGAATTACAAATAGTAAAGTTTCTAGAGTTCGACGTAATTATAGAAAATAGATGTTCTCAAACTATTAAAGATAATAGTACGATTAAGGTTATTGTGTCTTTGTCTTTACCTATACAAAAATTGTGGAATCTCCTATACCATAAATTAAACTTGTTAAGATTCATGGTATTATTCTTGATATAGTTTATGATGAAATTTCCCAAACCTCTCAAGTGCAGAATGAAGTGGTTGTAACTTTGCTTAAGAGATCTGTTAGGAAATGACGATCAGTTATACCATCAGACTATATAGTCTATTTGTGAGAGCATGATTGTAATATCCACTACATGGTCAATTTAGCGACTTATATAAATGTTGTTTCTTATCCTTAATCAAGTATGTGATTAGATGTCATAAAAGATGATATGCAATCTATGAAATATTATAGTGTTTGGAAACTTACTAATTTGCCTAAAGATCACAAGCTCATTTGTTGCAAATAGGTGTACAAAACTAAAAGGATTTCAAAGAAAGATTGTAGAATTTAAAGCTAAACCGGTAACCAAAGTTTTCACTCTTAAAAAGAAGTGGATAGTGAAGATATATATATGAAGTTACATGGAATAGATACTATCTTTTCAAATGGACATGTTGATAACAAAATCTATATATTGCAACCGGAGGATTTTGCAGTAGATGATTCGAGTAAACTTGTATGTAGACTGAAAAGTCATATTCATGATCTTAAGTAAGTTTCCAAACAATACTATTAAGGTTTCATAGTGTTGTCATTTCATTCAGTTGAGAACAAAGTTATATCGTAAGGTTAGTGGGAGGAAATTTATTTTTCCCATACTCTATATACATAATATTTTGCTTACAAGTAATGATCTTGAGACATTTTTTGTCCTTTGCATTGAGGTTCGTATGGATTGTTATTGCCATATATATAGGATTTATTTCAAAGAACATTTGTTGAAAATATTCAATATACATCACTGCAAGTCAGGAATTGCTCATGTCATTAAAGATGATTGATCGAATCTATTACATTACTCTTATTTAAATATTGAGAAAATCTAGTTAAAAGGTGTATCTTATATTAGTGCACTTAAAAGTATAATGTATGCCGATTTATAAATATGTCCAAGTCTTGCAGCTAGTAGGGTATTTAGATGTAAATTGTTAGCTGTTAGGATGATATGAGATCAATAACGGAATACATATTTATGTTAGCTAGAAATGCAATAAATAAAGCTTTATGTAATCTTTTACTATGTAAGCAAAATTTGTAAATTCAATAAATAAAGCTTATTAAAGTAATCTTTTACTATGTATATTGTAGTATTTTTTTATTCACAACAGAGGTTTTAAGGGGTCTAAATCAGTCAAATTTTTGATAATAAAGAAACGGTATAGAAATGCAATGTTATAATATAATATATTTCCACAGATTATATGATTGCAAATCCATTAACTAAAGAATTTCGCTATTATGTTCTTGAATGACATTTTATTAATAAGGGCATAGGAGCATCATTAGATGCTATGTTTAGTGGGGACTATTTCGATTTAATTCTAATAAAATTTACATCTATATTCGTTAAACTTAGTAACGGTTTGATACGTATCAATTTTTGCATTCAATAAAATATTTTTGAATATATTGTTATTATGTTAAATACTTATTGATAAAACTCTCAAGATATTGTATAAACCTTGAGTGAAGGCTATGGGTATTCGGTTATTAGCCTTGTTTATATATTTTATTATACATAAAGAAATATTAACTATAAAGACAAAGTATATGTTGGTTAATTGGAATCATAAAAACATTTTCTAGTGACACAAGTTTTTTTTTTTTTTTACGCTTAAGGTAAGATAATGGTGACTGGCAAACGAGATCTCTCTATGAGAAATATTATCCATTTGTCATACTATCATATTGAATCTATATCAATAAAGTTGAAAACACTCATGACTATGAAAGTTTCTGTGTGTATACATACGATTACTACCATAATTCGATGTTTGAGACTTTATGAGATGAAATTAACTATAAAAAATTATCTTAAGATCAATGTGCGCACATATAACACAATTTCAATTAATATAGCATAAGTGAGAAAATGTAAGAATTTTCCTAATATGAGTTACATTAATTGATATTGTAATTTATCGTTTTATGATATTGGTTGGTCTAAAGTAAATAAAGGTTTTTTAATTAATCTAATATGGGTTTAGTTAGTATGGGCTGAGTTGAACGTGGCTCGTAATTAGAGAGTCTGATTAAAAATTCTATAAATAATACTCAAATCTCTCCTCTAACCTTAATTCTCACTAGTAATCTCATAAAATGAGCATTTACCTACCGCAAAAATGTGAGAGGGCTTCTCATTGAACCTATGATACAAAGGGTTTTAGAGGAGAAGAACATATGTATGAATTATTGCTTTTCCGCTTTCACATCAAGAACGATGAATTTCAAAACAAATGCATTAATTTTTCTACTTAATTATCGATGATCTTATTCTAGTTATGAAAATCATGAGATTGCACAATTTACATATTACAGCCGCATCTTAAATATATCTTCCCGTATATTTCTATCAAATGTCTTAAATATATCTCCCATGCTGTGTTAAAAGAACACGCGCTCACATGTCAACTCATGTCTATTCACGTCTAATCTTTGTTGAATGGACCGACCCACCCGTACACGACATGATTTAGTCGCATCTTACTGGTTAACGACGGGAATCCATTCACGTCAAATTCGTATTTGCTTTGATTACACATCATGTCTCCGCCGTATAGAATCGATGGAGACGACAGGGAAGGGGAGGCCCCAGCTCTGCTCCTCGGTGGCTCCGCCGGAGGATGCTTTGGGGGGGCGGGAAAAGAACGAGTTCAGCGACCGTGACTGAGGACTGGGGCTAGTGGGGGTCCGTGGTGAGCAGCGCACGAAACATCGACACATGGATTTAAATGTCGTGCTTGCATGCATGTGAAGCGACCCCGAAATTGTCAGGCTCGCTTTTAGAGTTGTCTTCGAACTCTTGTTGAAAAATGAACCGATTTCAGGCACGTCCGGGCCTGCTCCCTTTTAACCTTAACTTGATAATAAGGCCAATGGCGACGCTCACCTCATGCGTCAAATCAGCCGCGTACTAGTTCGTGCCCTTATCTATCTATCCTCTCACTCCCATGGACCATCCTTGCACCCTAACCGGCTTGGCTGTCATCTTGTGCCGCTCTCGTGGCCAAGTTGTGCGATTTCGTCGTGTGATGTCTCGCGGTACTAAATAGTTTCAAATCGATTTCAAAGTTCTTTTGTCCACAAGCATTTCATTATATAATTTCAAATTCTTATGGCCCTCATGCCCATTTCAAGGACAGGGTTTCAAGCAATAAGCGATCAGTCGAATGGACACATGGACTTTTATCCGGTCCATGATTAGCGTAACATCTGATGTACAATTATAACCTTTTCTTTAGGTACATCATTTCCTCAAATGCACGCTTTCATGCGGTCAAGCATCACATCTGCGAACGGATTCTCTACTCAACAAAACCCTAATGTCATTTTGGCAATGGACGGCGTCTGCATTTCTGGGATTGTGAGCGAATGCAGACTTGAGGGAGAAAGAGAGAGGAAGAGCGAACGAGGCATATTTAAATAGCATTAGAGAGTCCCAGAGGCAAACGAGCTAAGTACAATAGTAAAGTAAAATGCCTTGATTTCACCAATGAAATGAAGCATATAACTCTTCGAAAATAAATTAATGAACTCATAACCAGCACGCATTCACACTGTCCCCGGACCGATCGGCGTCCACGTACGTCGTCGTCCAGTCTTCAAGTCCCATCTTCATCCTTCTAAAAATTAACAGCACATCATCACATACACACCAGCCTACACACACGGACAGAGAGAGAGAGCCTCAAGCAAGCTCTTGATTCTTCTCCACCACCCTCACTCCCTTCGCAGATCTAAGCGCATTTGCCTGTTCACACAGAATGCGAAATGCATAAGTTGCCTCCATCATCGCGGATCTATTCTTTCAAAAGTTTAAACCTAAAGAGAGAAGGGGGTGGGGGGAGGGTTCACTCCTACCTGGTCTTCGGAAATCTCCACGCCGAACCCGTCGACGATGACAAGAGAGAAGGTCTTCTTGTAAGTCCCCGGCTCAAGAGTGGCTGCCAATAACCCGTCGTGCTTGGCGCTCAGATACGAGTCCAACTCATACGCTCCTCGCTTGCTTCTGTCGTCATTAATGACCACATTTCACACATCATAAGTCAAGATGTTCCACGCTTTACCACAAGAACAAAGAAAAGGAATCGCATTTGCAATGAGAATAACGAGTCGAGTGTGGCGACCTGTCAGTGCGGAGGCGCTCGTACTCGGCATCGTAGTTCATGAAGACGAAGTACATTTCGCTTTCTCTGCTCCCCATTGTTTTTCCCCCCGGACCGATCTCTCCGATCTCTGGCTGCGCCTTGCTTCTTGAAAAGGGTGTGGAGTATGAAGTAGCTGCAAGTTTTCACTCACATGGAAGAGCTTCTTTATACTTAGTAGACAGGTTGACTTTTTGGAGCCCAGCGAAGACTCGTCACGTTCCCACTTCAGATGCACCCGCTTTACTCATCTATTAATCACTTCTTGATTGCTTGTGCTTAAATCATTCAAGTTTACCATATATACTTAAAAAGTCGAAGCTGAGAGAGTGTTCACTCTTATGCTTATCACGTGACACTTCATTTTATCTCTGTAATTATTTGATACGTGACTCAACGAATAAGTAAGAATTTGTTATTTTATTGATCCCAAACTTTTATTAAAAGAAGAAAATGAATGAAAAAGATATATCAAAACATATATCCTTTTCGACTTTTTATCTTTCTTTAATTCTAAAATATAAGAAGGATATTCAAAGGGGTTGTGCTGGATGCAGGACATGTCTCTGCAAGCAATCTTTTAAATCAAAGACAAGAAAAATGGTGTCAAGCATCCAAAAGAGCCTCCAAAATCTTCTTTTTTTTTTTTTTTTTTTCCTTCTTGTACAAGCTTGATACCAAATAAAATTTCTGAAATTATTAGAGAAGGGAAAGATGCTTCAAGAAAACTAAGCTTGCCTCGGTAACAGCACCCTAAAATATGCTGACCCGCACGCTTATGTTCGGAAAAGTCAACATTTATAAACAGTTTTAGAAAAGGGAATATATATATATATACACACACACAAAAGAGACCCAACGTGCCGTGGGCCCGGGAAACTTGTCCCCACGCGTTCGTTCCGACGACCATCCAATCAGGGACCGCAACGTGTCTTACGATCCATATCAACGACCAGTCGGCGGGTTTACTTCATTTTTTAATCCAAAATGGTCCTTCCCCAATCGCGTGAATCGGTATAATTAAGGGAGTCAAAGTCAAAGTCTTGATATTCCTACCACGTGAGTACGTAGAATCAATGTACCCACGACATAAATGGATCTATGGTCAATTTAATAGCTAAATAAAGCAATGTAAACAGATCGGTTCAAAGCCTTTTGACAAAGTCAACTGATCGTTGCTTCCTAGATTAATCTATCGATTAAAAAAATAAAAATTCAGAGACTTCCTAAATTGTAACATGATGAGGTATGTTTTTGTGAATCGGCCCATTCACACATATCAAAGTCATGCATCAAGGCAGTATTACTAATGATCATCCGGCGATTTGGAATGAAAATTGTTTAACATGGCATGAAGATGGAACTATACAATTGCAAACAAGAATGCTTATGTGCAATCCTCAACTAAACGAATAATAAATTCGAGAAACAATAAAAGTATATGGCCATACTCTATATAAAGGGTTTTGGATGTGAGATCTAGACCCACCTTACTCGAGCAGCCATGTCAATTTGCACCATTCATATGTAATGGGTTTCGCCCCATCAATTTCTTTGCAAAATGCACTATAAATGTCTAAAGATGCTTTAACTTGTATGGATATATTTTATGTGCGAGATATACGCGTAACAGTAATATTCAAAGAAATTGGTCAAATAACATAGGCGAGGATTGTGCAATCCAGGTACAAAATTAGTTAAAATGCCATAGACTATTGATTAGCGGCTCATGTTATTACGTCAGCCATCAAGCCGGTATCTAACATGCTTGGGCCTCTCTTGCAGATTTCAAGCCGTGCGGGCTTCTCAAGTCCACGCAGGGGCAGAGACACTTCTACTATTATGGGGCCTTCTGGTGCATTTTTTTTTTTTTTTTTTTTTTTTTGGGGGGGGGGCGGTGGGGGCACACAATTTGTCCACATTGAAGCCACGTGTTTCTGGTCCCACGTGCTGGTGCAAGTTCGCAGAAATTATTTGGTTGCGTGTGTAATATATACTAAACTTAATTTAGTCATCTATATTCAATTCAATGTGTACTATAATCACCGCATACTTACTCATTTGTTTTATTTAATCAATTTGATTGAGGTGATGATGTTAGCAATATCGTTCATATATTAGAACTTTGTGTATCTTATTTCAAGAATTAAACTCATGTGTCCGTCAAGAAATTATTGCTATTCATTCTCGTTTAAAATGTTTCATGTCGAGATATTAGCCTTCGTTTGTGTTGGCTCAATGATATAATAAAGGGAGGGAAAATTATAAATATCATCCCCACTTTTACTCTTCATATCAACTTCACTCGACCTCGAAGCTACGAGCAAAGTTCAGCTTGGATGTGTCGAGCTCGAGCGGCATGATGGCTTGCCCAGATATGGGCTTGAGCCCAACGCCTCAACGGCGGTCGTGCTCCTGAAGCTCGATTGCCATGGACAATACAGAACGGAGAGGGAGAGACGAGCATCGCTGGGGTTGCCTTTGGCTAACGAGGGGTAGGTTGGTGTCGGGACGAGGAGGGGTTGCCAGTCCCCATGTACGATTTTTAATGATGAACTTGCATGGAAACGTGATCAATGGTAAATGTATTACACAGATATAAATCTAAGATTGTTGACACAAAAATTTAGAAAATTAGTGTTTGTAATGGGCATGGTTTAGAGTTTTTTTATTGTAACTTTCCTAATTTTTTTAAATTGATTCAAGTTATCATTTTTAGAAAAATATTGACTAAATCATTGACTATCCATGAAACAAACCTACCCAAGTAAAAAATAAAAAATAAAAATAAAAACATTGCATTGCTGATTTTTCTTTTTTTTTTTTATCCTTTTTGTTTAAAAAACATGTTGGTTGTTAAAGGCATGCATGATAACCATTCTAATTATGTTCCAAAACTATTTTTCTATTTCAAACTTTTTTCTGAAATATAAATCTGTTTGATAAAAATATTTTATTTTTCTATTTTTAGAATAGATTTTTACTCTAGAAATATGTTTGGAATAGAAATTAGAAGTCAAATTTTTTTACTTATTTAATTCTAAAACATAAATGAGAAATAAAAAATCTTCTCATTATTCATTCTCGTTACTAGCTGGCTACCCATTCGTCACTGCTAGCAGCCGATCTATTGTCCTCCTAATCACATTTGTCAATTGCTATTAGCCAGCGCTCGCCATCTGCCTCCACTCACCATTTGTTGTCGTCGTCCGTCTGCCGCCATCATCTGCCATTGCTTGCCATTCATCGGTTGTCAGCCACCGTCCTCGCCACCGGTTGTTGTCTGCCCATTTGCCACCATCGGTCGTTGTCTACCATTCACTCGGTTGTCATTCATCAATTGTCGCTAGCCGTTGTCTATCGTTGCTTGCTATTCGTCGCCATCATCTAGCAACCGTCATCCATTGCCGCTGGCTACCATCCTCATTGTCAATCACCATCCACTCGTCGTCATCTGCTGTTGATCGCCATCCACCCCTCACCGTCTACCATCGTTGTTCACACGTCGCCGTCTGTCGTTCGCCACTATCAGGGAGAAAGAAATTTTGTGTTGTTATCAAATACATATTTTTGCTTAGAAACTCATCTAAGAATAGAAATAGAAAATTTTATTTATCTTCCATAAATCAATTTCTAACTAAAATGGTTATCATTTGCACCAAGTAATCCTAATTCTAATTTGGTAGCCTTTTTCAACCTAATCTTTTAGGCTAGATTTGGTTGCCAAGATAAACATGTACTGTGTTTGATTCTTGTCGAAGACAGGATAAAGTTGAAAATAGCCTAGATAAAAGTATATCATAAGGGATATAGGATAAAGTGGATAAGATTCTTATATTCCTATATTTTTTTTTTTTTCGATAACAAACTTCTTAAATAATACAACTAAAATAATAATAAAATATGAATAATATATAGATTCTAACACTAAAACGAAAATTCAAAATAACAAAATTATAATAACTTCATTTTTATATCTATTTTTATTTATATATTTAAATTTATTTTTGTTCTATAATATATATTTTTAGTATAGATATTATTATATATTTTATGAATAATAGTATAGTTTATTATTTGATAAAATTTTCATTAAGCAATAGTGGAAGGGAATAAAAAATAAAAAGATGGAAAAATAATAAAAAATAAGCAAATAAAAATGACGTAGAAGCATAGATTTTAAATGAACAAATTCCAACTTGAAAAATGATCTTTCTAATTCTCGAAGAATGAGTAAAAAAAAAAAATTACCTTCGCCATCTCCTTCTCCTCTGTATCTTTGGTTCACATTGAAGCTTCATGACTCTCCATAATTTTCTTAATTAATGATAAAACTCCATGAAAACGGTGAGAGAGTAGAAATTTCTTCTCGTTTATAGCTCTTCAGTTCATGTCAAAAGTACATGAAAGTAGTACTAGAGTCGGAACTCCTCCTCCATGACTTTGTAAGTTGAAATTTCACAAAAGTAACGAGGGAGTCAAAGTATTATACTTTTTGTAATTGCAAAAGTGACTAATCATATTTTCTCTCTCTTATTAGATTTGATAATGATTTATGAAAGATTTTTATAATGTCCATTTGTGCATTTTCAAGTTCATTTTATACTATATGTCATAAATACCAAACATGAAAATATCCAGTTTTATTACTATAACTTACAAACAGTGAATTGAATATAGCAAAATATTTAAATTTCATATCCTTTCTCATCCTATTCTGATTAAAAATCCAAACAACCAAATACAGTCTTAGATTCAAGAAGATACTAACAGGATAAACATCTCACAGCTCATCAAGGAGTAGAATCTGGGTTTTAACATCAGTATTATCACCTCCATCCCCAAGCTCATCACAAGATGATCAGAGAAAATAAGATGGAAGGGTCCTCGATGTGTTATGTCGCCCTGTGAATTGCACCGCCTACAAAATATCACACTCTCCCCTCGTAAGCGTGCCATGAGATGTTCGAGAGCACGAAATACACCATCCTGTACAATCTAGATTCAAATTACGCGCTCATGAACGTTGCTAATGTCTTTAGTATCTGCTCCATAGGGGGCCTCTCTTTTGCTACTTCATCTGTACACTCTAAGGCCATCTCTAACACCTGCATGGCCTGGCTCCTCTCCCTCCCATCCGCGCCGAAGTCAAAGAAATCCATCCGCCCCTTCACGATCTCCTCCTTCTTCCGCAGTACGGACTTCCGGTAGTCACCCATCCCCTTGTCCCCGCTGATGACGTCGAGCATCACGACCCCAAAGTTGTATACGTCCCCCTTCGGGCTCATCTCGTCGGAGTGGACGCTCTCGGATGTGGCGGCCGAGGAGGGGGACGGTGGCATGCACTGCCCCGTGACGGAGATGTCAACGCGGCGTGCCAGCTGGGCAAAGCCGTAGTCCGAGAGGCAGGCGGTGAAGTCGGTGTTGATCATGATGTTGGCGGACTTGATGTTGCCGTGCACGTTCATCTGCATCTTCCTCTCCTTGGGAGGGGAGAGGGAGTGGATGAAGAGGATGGCCTGTGCGGCTGTGAAGAGGATCTTGAGCCGCTGGCTCCAGTTCAGGGCTGTGTGTCCACAGTCCCTCCCACCTTTCAAAATTTACAAAGAGAGAAAGATTAGAAGACAGTGATTTTCTCTGTTAAGAGAGTTCAGACGAGAAAGAACGATTCGCCTTGGAAAAACCAAGTGATGATCACCAGAGAGGAGGTCACGGAGGCTGCCCATGGGGTAGTAATCGCAGAGCACGAACTTGATCCGCTTGGAGTAGAGGTACGCCAACACCGGCACGAGGTGCTCGCACCTCCTGCTGATCTGCGCCACCCTCTGCAGCCTCCTCCCGAACTCCCCCTTCCCCACGCGCACCGCCCGGAACCTCTTGAGCGCGCACACCTTCCCTCCCAGGAACACCACCTTCTCCGTGATCCCCAGGCAGCTCTCCCCCATCACCCCGACCGACCCCCTCAGGACCTCCCGGAGCGTCGGCTCGCCGTGCACCCCCGGGTAGCCCCTGACCCCGTCGCACACCACCAGAGGGACATCGTCCATGAACCCCACGATGCAGTCCTCGTACTCGTGCAGGATCGACTCCGACCGGGTGACGTTGTCGCCATTTTTGGGGCTTCTCTTGGGCTTCGTGAAGGCCCTCGATAGCATTTGACAAGGGGAAAGAAAATCTGGTCTCTCGTCTGTCTGGTAACGATCGGTGAAGGAAGGAGATAAGGGGTAATTATCTTTGGCTCGGGGGTGCAAGATCGATGAAAAGAGTGGCCCTCTTGTTGATGTTTACGGCTGGTTTGCGATTGGTTTACTGTCGGGTCTTGTTGTTTCTTTAAAAGAAACGGGATTAATAGTCTTGGGATGTATCGAGATCCAGCATGCACGATTGATCTTTGTGTCGGGGTGATTCTGGGTTTCGCAAGCACCAAAAATGTGATCCATTGATATTCCCCACGGTTCTGATTGGTTTGGTCTTTGGGGCCTACTTTGAGAACCTTGTTCCTATTTTGTTTCTTTGCACCTGTTTTAATAATCCCGCGACTGAACGAGAAGATTCAGATACTCTTCTGTCGTCTTCGTTCGAGCAGAGCCGGCTCCGAGGAGGACTCTTCGGCCATGGGAAGATCAAGACCACTAGGATCTAGACGATGGCGGATGATTCGAGGCAGAGAGAGTCGACTAGGCTTCGAGTAAATTCAACCGATGGTGGCACCAAATTCATGCTGATAAGGGTATGGTTTTACACTCATCCGTGGGTTGGAATTGAAACGAAATAGTCCGTTTCTGTGGTGCTGCTGTACTTTACAAATCGAGAGTGGACTGTTGTTGTCTCATGAACATGCACTCACCAGCTCTGCATATTCGTTTTGATTCTATCGTGACTTTTTAACATGGTGCGAGTTATTTATAGTTCCGTGCGAAAGAATGGGCTGTGGATTTTGAACAATTGTCAACTTTATTCGGAAAGAGGATAAAGAAACGAAAACAGGGTGCTCTAGAATCACATAACTGAAGAGAAAAAAGATCCAATGAATTCTGAGAATGGTTCTGAACTCAATCATTTGGAAGCTTGACCACTACTCTTAAGCTAATAATCACTACAATGGCTGTCAAATGGGTAGGTCGGGGCGGGTTTGGGTCGAATAAAAAATGGTCCGATCCATATTGACTTATTTAACTCATTATAACCTATTTCCATGCAATGTAAATTTTGGTCCAAGCCATATTGACTCATTTAATTTGTTTTGACTCATTTTCATGCAATGTAAATTTGATGACTCATATCCGACCTGACTCAACTCATATTACCGAAACACAATATTATCTAACTAAATTTAGGTTAATCCACTCACAACCATTTAATTCACTTTAAACTCTTCGCATATATGTTACTTGAATAAAAAGTTCACATCAAATTTAAGAAGTTAGTTAAACCATAAAAAATTAGTAAATAAAATAAAGAATGTGAAAAACCTTTAACTAAACCTAATAAAGCTTATTTCTTATGATATTTTTTATAAATAAAATGGTACTACTAAAACATTTTCATACAATACAAATTTAATGGACAATTTTTTAAAATTTTTTAAAATTTTTATTTTTAAAGACAATCGAATTTTAAATTTTAAATTTATATATATAATTTTTAATTATTATTTTTCTCCTCTTTTTTCTTATTCTTCAACCAACTGTCAACCACGATGACGATTGGTGAGCTTAAGTCTTGGACAAGGCTTAAGCCTCACCGCGAGATGTTGGAGGCAAGGCCTTCACCTCGCTTGAGCCTCCCGGCAAGGCCTTCACTCGAGATCTTGGCTTGGCTTGGCCGATCGCCAGCCATCATTGGGCGAAGAAAAAAGGAAAAAAAAAAAAAGGAAAGAAAAAAATAAAAGAAAAACGAAATATAACAAATAATTATAATTTCGATTTTTATAAAGTTAAAGACAAAAAGAGAGAGTGTGAGGCTTGGGTTGGAGATGAGTTCTAAGTCCAACCCATTTAAGACCAATTTATCTTAAGCTTTCAATTTTCAAATTTATTTAACTAATCCTTTCTAAAAATAAGTGATTCATATATGACTTATTTATAATGTAAATGAGTTTTATATGGATCTAAGACGTATTTTGATACCTCTAGTCACTACTCGAGCCAAAGTTGCCTCTTCTTTTTATTTTGAGAATTGCAATGTTGATCATCCTTTTTGATTTTGTTTGGATTTCATCATTTATGTTTTGAAAGGAGTCATTGCGATCACTCTTGGAGTAGTATATTCGAAGGAGAGACACGCCTTCCCTTTTCAATGGTTCATTTATTTGAGAGAAAACTATTTTTTGAAAATTATTTTCTGACTTTCCAATATATGGATAACGAAAAACTAACTAATTTGTGGAAAACAATTTCACACACGGTGAAAACAACAAGTTTTTTTTTTTTTTTTTTTGGTAAAGAGTGAAAACAACAAGTTTAGATTGTGATAAAATGATTTTTCCTTTTAATAAGAAGGAATCACTTTCCTTAAACTACCAATAATTGAAAACTAATTATTTTCCGTAAAAATAATCTCCATGAAAAATCTTTTTATTTGTATGAAGTTAATGAGAAATAAACATACCCTGAAAAGCTTTATATTCAGTGTCGGGAAGAGCACAAGAAACGGGGTCATGGTGTGCCAGTGGGCCTACCGGGGATTTGCGAGGCTTAAGAGGCTTAGATGTGATATGGGCCTTTGTGGTCCACTTGGCCCAGAAACAGAATCATTTCCTATATACATGTTTTCACTTCTCGAAAGTGTTTATAAATACTTTTTCATTTTTTTGTTGAACAAAAAAGAAACAACTTAGCGTTTGTTTGCGTTACGTTGCTTTTTTTTGTTTTTTTGTTCGTGGAACTCAAAAGAACGAACGAAAAAAAAAAAAGTTGTTTCTCATTCCGAGGAAACAATTTTGAAGAATTGTTTCTTCTTCTCTCTCTTCTCTTCTCTTCCTCTTTTCTTCTTCTTTCTCTTTGGCCGGTCGCGACGTCGGCCTCGGCCTCGGCCATGGCCGGCCGTTGAGGGCGCGACGCCGGCCCCAGCGAGGCTCGGCGTCGCCGGCGCAGGCGAGGCGCGGCCTAGCCGGATCCTAAGCGAGCCGAGCTCGCCCGGCCAAGGCGAGGCCGAGCGTCGCCGGGGGCGAGGCGCGAGCCTCGCCGTGGCCGGGGCCGGCAAATTGGCCGAAAGAAAAAAATAAAAAATAAAGGAAAAAATGAAAAATAAAAATAAAAATATTAAAAAATTGAAAGAAACAAAAAAAGAACAAAAATTTACCAAACGTGTTTCTATTCATTTTTTATTAGAACAAATTTACCAAACGCATCTTTTTGTTCAAAAAGTGTTCCTCGGAATAGAAACACTTTTTTTTGTTTGTTCCCTAGAACAAAAAAAAAACAAACGTTACCAAAAATTTTTAAATGCCAGTTCAAATCTTTCGCCCCAAGTTCGGTTCATTGTCGAGTAACAACCGTATCTTTCTCAGCTGTCAAAACTTAGAAACCAAGTCTTGTGTATGGTCGTGGGTTGTTATCAGACATTCTGAAAACTATAAGAAGAAGTCGAGCAGGCAAACCGCCAGATTGCAGAACTGACGCCCTCCGATTGACATTGCAATTTTGAATAATTTAGACGCTCAAGAAGCGCAAGTGCACCCTCATGGGGGAACCCCTCCTCAGATTTTAGAAATGAAGTCGCATCGCATGTTGATGTAAGGATTCGACCTCGTGCATCTCCCTGATTTGGTTGGGTTGGTTGGACACTCTCGTGATTATATACATTGCAACTTTGGCGCGCATCTAATCGACCACCATCGGATTTAACAATTTTAATGTCAGTTGTTTGGATTGATGTGTGCCACCAATCTATCCAATCAAAATCTCATTGGAGTTAGCTATCGAACTTAGCACAGCTGAACTCAAGCCCACCTAAGCATAGGAAAGGCCATTTAAGTGGGCTTGTCATGCCCATCTCTTATAGTATCCAATGGTCTTATTTTCATATGGGATGAATCACGTCATTTTATATTTACAAGCCTAATCATCTGTCAAGTGCAAGAATCGGTTCCACATTGATAGTCGATATTATCTCTCTCTCAAATCAATCTCATCGTCTCTCCTTTTCTTTGTTTGGATATCAACTCTATTCTTTTACATGCTATATAGTATATAAGTGCTAAGTTACCAAAAGGGCATCAATTTAAGATTTTTTTTTTTGTTAATTTTTCCTGAAAATAGCGTCATCTCATTGCATTTATGTGTTGATGTACCACGGCTTTCGACGAAAGTTTAGATGTGCAAATTGGCCACGGGGACACTTCTCATGAAATTTCGTGTTATGGGCTAACAATCCGGAAACAGAAGAAGAGAAAATCGCAAATGAGGATTACTCTTTCGTCAACCGTAAGCGATTCGACCGAAAAAGGAGAAAAACAATTGCAAAGTGAAAGCTGAAAAGTCACATATACTCCCCAGCCAGCGCCGCACGAGGAATAAGAAGGTGCCACGTCATCTCTGACGCCGGGGTCAACTCCCGCACCAGCTGTTGATCGCCCTGTACGCTAACGCCACGACCACCAATCTATGCCATTTTCTAAGGCCACACGGCCACTGGTAATCATCCCCCTCCTCGATCAGCACATCTCAACTCAAAGCACCTAATGAGTTCCTCTTTTTTTTTTTTTTTTTTTTACATTATTAGATTTATGTTTGAGGCCCGGCCTACCTACTTCCTTAATCTAAGAAATTAAAAAATTTTAAAAATATTTTTTTAAAAGGTAAAACTAACTTAAACATGTGTCGTTTGAAGAATAACTTCAAGCTCATGCCCTGGAACATTTCATCTGGCTTTATTTAGATTTCCCATTATTATTTAGCATGAAAAGTAAAGAAGACAGCTGGCCAAGATGCCCTTTACTCTACGCTATATGAATTCTTTTGAAGAAAAAAAAACTATATGAATTCTTGATTAGATTAATATCACGAAAAAATTCTAATTGATATACTTATTATGAATTTACCTTCTATTAATTTTTCTTAAATTGCTAAATTAGAGATACCCCATTGCTCTCCATTCACGTGGTTAGTTTTCCACCTTGCTCATTGCTTGCTCTCTTGCTCCCCAAGTCAAACCTCCCCCCACCTCGGTTCCAATGTGCCCATCCTGCCCCATACGTTCCCCTCTCTCTCTCTCTCTCTCTCTCTCCATCAACTTCACTTAGAGATACTTTCTCCCCGAAGAAAATGGCGAAACTAACCCTCTCCCTCCTCCTCCCCTCCTCTTCTTCCTCATTGTCTCCTTCTAGTCTCACTCCCTTCGATCTCCCCACCGACAATGTCATTGGTCACCGCAATATGCCCAATTTTGAGGTAGATTCCGCTACAACCATCCTCCTCCCCAGCGAGAAGCCCCAGTACCAATGCGTGCCCACTAGGGGGGAACCGACAACCTTAGTGGTCCTAAGTGTCTTAATGGTCCCAAGAGTCCTAGAGACTGCTACCGTGGGTTAGAATTGAAATGAAATGGTCAATTTCTATGGTGCTGCTGTACTTTACAAATCTAGAGTGTATTGTCGTTGTCTTATGGGTTATGAACATGCACTTACTAGCTATGCATAATTATTTTGATTCTATTGAGACTTTAACATGGTGCGAGTTATTTATAGTTCCATGCAAAAGAATTGGCTATGCCTTTTGAAAAATTGTCAACTTTATTCATAAAGAAAAATGATACAAGTAATATTTGAATTTTGGCTCAATGTATAATGCGATCCCTAAATTTTAATTTGTTCAATGCGGTTCATGAACTTTTAATTTGTTTAATATAATCTTTGAACTTTCAATACATGTTCAATTTAAACCTTGAACTATATGAAAATATTCAATGTTGTCTCTAATATTTAATTAATGAAAAAACTACATTAATGGTTTTCATATAGTTTAGGGACTACATTGAACATGTATCAAAAGCCCATGGACCAAATTAAACAAATTAAAAATTCATGGACCACATTAAACATTAAGCTAAAATTCAGAGATTATTTGTGTCATTACTCATATAGGGAAATATACATGTATATATAAGAACAAAAGGTGCTCTAGAATTACATAATTGAAGAGAGAAAAGATCCAACGAACAATTTGGGAGCTCGACCACTACTCTTAAACTAACAAATAATACTAGAGCCAAAGTTATCTTTATGTTTTGAGAATGCTATCTTGATCATCCTTTATTATTTTGTTTGGATTTTATCAGAGATGTTTTGAAATGGGTCATTGCGATTAAGGATGAGCATGGTTTTAGGGTAGGACCAGGCGAACCTATAAGTTATGGATTGCAAGATATACAATGTAGGTTTTAGGTTTTAAAAAATGAGGAACTTATTTCAATGGGTAGGTTTTAGGTTCTTAGTTTGAGGAATCTGGAACTATAACCTAGAACCTAGAATAAGTTTTAGTGTTTTTCTTAGTTCATATCTTTGTGCAATCTTGCAATATTTCATACCGTTTGATAATGAATGTATAATCTAGAAACACTAGTTTGAACTTTCATTTTATGATTGAGAATTTTAATTTATTAATATTAATATTTTCCGTATGTCTTTATGGTTAGTGAATTATAGTAGCAAGTGATGATCATTAGGAATTTTAATTCACTATAATCGTTCAATTAATAATATAGGGGGAATTTGGATAGACCTTGGAACTAATCTTGGAATATGTGATATGGCAAGTTATAGGTTTTAGGATATATAAGATAAGTTACATGTTCCAAAAAATGAGAAATCTATTCCAATAAATAGGTTTCAGGTTCAATGTGAAACCTATATGAAACTTGAAACCGCTCACTCTATAATTGCGATCACTCTTGAAGTAGCATAAAACCATGTTCAAAGAAGAGACACACCTTCCATCTTCAACAAGGGTCCATTTGTTTAAAAGTTAACTATTTTTTAAAAATTCATCTTCAACTTTATAGTATTTGGAAGACCAAAAACTAATCAATATATGGAAAATGTTTTCCATGCCGTGAAAACAACAAACTTAGATTGAAGAAAAACCACTTCACTTATAACAAGAAGATCATCTATTTTTAAAAATCACAAAACAAATGAAACCTATGATTTTTTTTTTTTTACTTGCATGAAGTTTTTATAAAATAAACACACCCTAAAATGCCTTAGTTTAGTGTCCAGAAGAGCACAAGAAACAGGGTCCTGATGTGCCGATGGGCCTAATAGGACTTCACAAGGCTTGAGAGGCTCACATGTGATATAGGCCTTTGTGGTCCACATGGCCTAGAAACAGAATCTCGTTTCCTAAATCCCAGTTCAATTTCTTTCACCTTAGATTGGGTTCATTGTCAAGTAATAACGGTATCTTTCTATGTCAAAACTTAGAAACTAAGGTTACGTTTGGTCGTCCAGATTTCTAATCGAGATAGAATTGGATAGAATATGATATGAAATCTTAGGATTTTCTTATATCATATCTATTGTTTAATGAATCGCAATATTAAAGTTAGATATGTTCACATCATATTATGCACATTTTTTTAAAATATAAATAGCATATCATTATAAATAAATCTAAATATTCATAAATGAAGATAATGAAAATATCTCGTAACACTATTCCTCAATTTATTTTTATTTTATTTGTCCTCTTTTTTATATTATTTTCTTTATTATTTCTTTTTTCCCGTTTCATCATTCTTTAATAAAATTTTATCAAATAGTAAACTGTACTAACATACCTAAAATAGAAAAATACCTAAAATATATAATAAATATAAAGATTTAATTTATAGATTGAATGTTTATTACAAGATATAATTAAAGTTGAATATATAAATTAAAATAGGATTAATTAAAAATAATTTTTATTTCTTAAATTAGAATTCAAATATTATTTTTATTGAAATATAATTTCAATTTTGTTAATTTAATAATTTTGTTATTCAAGAAAAATAAATTTCCTACTATAAACATTAAAATCCTATCCACCTTTATTCCACCTCCCCATGAGATAATTTTATCATGTTTATATCCTCTTATATCTGATTTTATCCTATCTTGAGTGAACACCAAACGTAAGATATGATTTATCATATCCTATTTCAAATTTTATTCCGACTGCTAAATACAACCTAAGTCTTGTGTATGGCCATGGGTTGTTATCAAACATTCTGAAAACTATAGATGAATTCGAGCAGGCAAACCGCCAGGCTGCAAAGTTGACACGCTCTACTTGAAATCATGATTTTGAATAACTTAGATGCTCAATAAGCACGCGCTATGAGGAACCCCCCTCATATCTCGAAAAAAATAAAATAAAATTGTATAGCATCTTGATATAGGGATTCGACCTCATGCATCTCCTGATCAGGTGGGGTTCATTGGATAGTCTTGTGATTATATACGCTACAACTTTGGCGCACATCCCATTGATCACCGTCGAATTCAATTGTTTTAATGTTAGTTGTTTGGATTGGTAAGTGCCATAAACCCCACCCAATCAAAATCTTGTTGGAGTCAGCCGTTGAATTGGACACGGCTGAAACTACCGTGCTCAAGCCCACTAGAGCATTAGGAAAATGCCATTCAAGTGGGCTTATCATTCCTATCTTTTATAGTACCCAATGGTGTTATTTCCGCATCGGCCAAAGTACACCTTTTATATTTACAAACTAAATTATCCATCGAGCACAATATTTGGTTCCGCATTGATAATCAATCTTATCCACCTCTCTCTCTCTCTCTCTCTCAAATTAATCTCGTCATCTCTCTTTATTTTTTTGGTATCAATTCCCTTCTTTCACATGCAACGTTTGTGTTAAGTTACCAGAAAGGAAATAGTCATAGGAATCTTTCTATAGTTTTTCCTTGAAAATAGCGTTATCTCATTGCATTACGTGTAAATGTACCGCGGCTTTTGACCTAAGTGTTGATGCACAAATTGGCTACGGGGACACGTCAGATGAAATTTCACGTCACCCGGAAACAAAAGGAGAGAAAGATCGCAAATGACGATTATAATCGATGGTCAACCGCGAGTGATTGGGCCGAAAATGAAGAAAAACAGTTGCAAAGTGAAAAGTCACATATATAATCCCCATCCAGCGCAGCACGCGCAATAAGAGGGTGCAACGTCATCTCCGACGCCAGGGTCAACTCCCGCACCGGCTGTTGCACGCCGTATACGCTAACGCCACGGCCGCCGATCTATTTCATTTGACCATTTCCTAAAAGTCTCACGGCCACTAGTAATCAACCCTCCTCCTACTTGATAAGCGCATCTCAACTCCAGCACCTGATGAGTAGGATTTTTTTTTTTTTTTTTTTTTTTCACGTAATTGATTTATGTTTGAGGCACGGCCTACGTTCTTTCTTAATCTAAAAAGTTAAAAATTTAATGATCAAACATTTTTTTTAAGAATAAAACTAACTTAAGCATGTGTCGTCATCTGGAAAATAACTTAAAGCTCACCCCTTTCATGACATGTCATCTAGCTCTATTTAAATTTCCCCATTATTTCTAGCAACAAAAGTAAAAGAAGACAGCAACAGATGATACCTATTTTTTTAATAGGATTAATGCAACGAAAAAAACATAAATTGGTATAGTTATAATACATTTATCATAAATTAATTTTTTTATTATAAAAAAACCTCAAATCGGTATATTTATGATAAATTTATCGACACGCCTATAACAAATTTGAGGTTTTTTGTATTGTATTAACTCTATGGAATTGCAAAGTCATTGGTTCAGGTTATCATGTGTCATCCACATCAGTAAATTTATTGGCAAAATTTGATAAAAGCTAATGGAAAAAAAAAATTATCACTAGTATAGGAGTTTGTGATTTTTTATGTTAAAAAATTAGTTTATGATAAAAATTTTAATGTACCGGTTTCAAAGTTTTTTGTGGTATTGATTTTTTTTTTTATATAACAAGAAAATTCACATGAAATATGTGAATTCTTGATTTGCGACATTATCTAATTAATCTAATAAATCAAACTACGACGCTGGCCCAACGGTAATTTTACTAAGCCCCGAGAAAAATAATTAAAAAAATTATGCAAATTTGAATTATGGGAACCCCATACCTCGGGTAATGGAATTCCCAGAAACACCCTCCCCGTCCCCTTCGCGCCAACCACCTCTCGTTCTCCAATCACGTGGTCGGTCTTCCACCCTGCCCGCTGCCCGCTGCCCGCTGCCCGCTTTTCCGGCCCCCGAGTCAAACCTTCCCCGTCCCCGTTCACACCTGCCCGTCCTGCCCTATACCTGCCCCTTTATATTCTCTCCTGCGCCTGCTTCACCTGGAGATACTTTCTCTCTGTGTGAAGAAAATGGCGAAACTAACCCTCTCCCTCCTCCTCCTCTCCTTCCTCATCGCCTCCTCCGAGTCCCTCACGCCCTCGGATTTCCCCACCGGCGATGTCGCCGGCCGCCGCGATCTGCCCGGTTCCGAGGCCGATTCCGCCGCGACCATCCTCCTCCCCAGCGAGAAGCCCCGGTCCGTGGCCGCTGCGATTGACACGGAGACCGCCGCCACCGGTGGTGACTCCAACACTCAGGACGCGAGCGCCGTCGCCGTCGAAGGCTCAGACGCGAGCGCCGTCCCCGTCGCCGAGGAGCGCCCGGTGGTGGAACCCGAGAAGATTGTCTTGGTGGAACCCGAGAAGATTGTCTCCGTCCCGCTGAGGACGATCACCTTCCGCCCGCACGACCACGGCGAGCAGGCGGCGGTGCCGCTCTCCCTCCGCTTCCCGTTCCGCCACGGAGGAGGCCGCGGGTGCCGCCACGGACGCCGGCAGTTCAGGCCGAAGTTCGAGGGTCGCGAGATCTCGTTCGGCAACGACATGATCCTGTCGGGCGAGAAGCCGGGCCACGATGCCGAATCGCGAGGGGTGGAGATCGAGCGCCAGATGCCCGGCCGGTGGATCAGGGTCCACCACAGGAAGCCGAGGTTCGGATTTGCCGACGTGGCGTGGAAGGAGGTCGAGGACGTGATGAAGAGGCCCGATCGCCGCCACGTGGAGCACGAGGAGCGCGAGGAGGACGAGGAGGAGAGAGAGCATCACCACCACCGCCGCTGGAAGGAGGACAAGGAGATGATGTTGAAGAGGCCCCATCGCCCGGAGGAGCGCGAGGACGATGACGAGGAGAGAGAGCATCACCACCGCCGCTGGGACATGATGAAGAAGCCCCATCGCCCCGAGGAGCACGAGGACGACGATGAGGAGAAAGAGCACCACCACCACCACCGCCACCATCACCACCATTTCCGCCACCACCACGGTCACGAGGACGAGGAGGAGGAGCGCGACGGAGGTGAGGGCATCTTCAAGAGTATCCGCAAGTTCTTGGACCACCATTTCTGAGGACGATCGTGATGATGATGATGATCATGATGATGCGCGATGAATCTGTGGTGATGACTGATAAATTCGATGCAGCTATTTACTGTTTTTTTCTTTTTGTGATGGTATCTAGGGGGATTAGCCTTCTTACTTATCTGCGCTGTCTTATGTAAATAAGTTGCGTCCTTGAGAGATGGACAATCTGAACACTTTGCTGAGATAGATGATGGCATGTGAGATTGATGGATGGTTAGTAGCTTTGTACTATGTTTGTATCGTAAATAACAACACTGGTGGATTTTATGTATGATGATCAGATGTTGTTATCTACCCAGTGTTCTGCTTAGCTTTTTGGGTTAAACTTGATTAGTTTTCTTGACGATTATGCATCCATACCAATAGAACCAAGATCATAGCCATCAAACCGGTAAGAAGAGAGACAGTGGATAAGATGATATGATAATTCAAAGCTTTGTTGAATAAAAGCACCACTGAAAGATTTGAAGAGGGTTAATGAGACGGCGTGACTAATCGAACAGATAAACCTATCATTCTTCTACGATGGAGTGATCCGACCGGCTGTTTGCTAGATGGGTAGATTCACAGCTTGAGATTAGTCTCTGAAGTAGTTGGAGCAAATGCTGCTGTGATAGGTGCTAGCGAGCTCCGAGCACACCCAAGGGCTGACCTCGAGAGCGGCTCCACTGACGTCGGAGCAAGTCCAGGTTGCTCTCCTTTGTCCCGGCACGCCGTGGAGATAGATGTTGGATAGACAAATCCCGGTGAACGGTGCATTCTTCAAGCCCTGTATTAGGCCCGCCTCTTGGACCTTCACACCCCAGACGTCCTTGATTCTGATGCCCTTGACATAAGGGAGGGCGCTGGGGTTGTAGTACTCGTCAGGGTGGTCGCCGACGTTCCCCATTATCCGTATGCCTTTACGCACGTTCTCCATGAACACATTGGACACGGTTATGTCCCTTATGAACCCTCCCCTTCCGACATTTGTTTTGATGTGGATTCCTATGCCCACGTTGTACAAGTTTATGTTCTCGATCCAGACGTTCTCCACCCCGCCGGACGTTTCGCTTCCCACTGAGATTCCAGCAAAAGGGGATGACCCAGTTATCCGCCGTATTGTGATCCCTGAGCTACGACGGCCGTAACGTATTCCATATTCGTCCCATCCACTTTTCAGTGAAACAAGATCATCTCCGACGGATATATGCGAATCCTCTATGCAGACATTGGAACTGGAATCTGAGCCATTACAAGATACAGATGCTGTAGTTAGCTTTCTTTCATAAGAATCTGAACTCTTCCACACAGAAGCAATCTAAATTGTCTCACTAGCTAAGGGACATACTCCTGAACATCTATTACAGCATCATTAACAGGACTAACTGAATGAAAGAACATGCAGAGGATTGCTTCAGTATGATGAACTTGCTCTGTTTTCGCTTTTACTGTTGCCATTGATTATTATATCAGCTCTTATAGATGCTATCAAAGTACCGAGATACTATACAAACAGCCTGTGCGTATCTGAACCATGCACTAAGAAATGGGATAGCAATGCTAAACCGGGCCAAAAGTTCCCAGTAAAATTTGAGTATAGTATGTACCTGGATCAATTCCGTCAGTATTGGGAGAGTCGTAAGGGGCCAATATGGTTACATATCTGATGACAACGTTGCTGTCAAAAAGGAAATAAATAGATATTAGATCAGGGTCGAGCAAGATGTACATGACTCCTAAGTTGCTGGGTTAGTATCACAGTATTGCTCATTAAAAACCATGTATTAAGATCTGCACTTAGCAAATTGAAACATGCATCTCTGGAAGTAACCTGCAATAAACAGGGTGAATGTTCCAAAAGGGGGAATTCTTGAAAACCACGTTGGAGATCACGATGCTTCTGGAGTTCATGAATTCAACAAGATGCGGTCGAGTGTAGTGGAGAGTGCGCTGCCTCCACATGTTCCACCATACCTCTCCTTGACCATCAATCGTCCCGTTCTCACCTGAAATAGCACAATCGCACGATATCCTTAACAAGGTTGTTTCTGAACTTTGGATCCATTTAAGCACTGTTATGATGCATCAATTCAGTGGTTGATAAGGATTCTGTGAGATGCTTGTCGAAGTTAAGGATCATGCACATGTTTTCATCAATACCCACCTGTGATCACCACATCTCGAAGGCCATGTCCTTGGATGAGACTCATATACCTCCTTCCAGGACGTTCCCTCCCTCTTCCATAAGAAGGCAAGGGGGCGATCAGAGGCCAATTCCGAGTATCCTGAAGCATCAACCACAACACTTTAGCAGGGGACTCTGCAACGTTAGGACAAAATTACAGCTTTTCTTGCTATCTTCTGGCAATGTAATCAACCAGAAGTTCCTTTCATCCTCAAATCTTCAGAATCATCTTAGTATATTCTTCTTTTTTTGGTAAAATCATCTGAGTATATTCTTTGTTTTCTGATAATTCAAGAAGTTCAGACAAAACTCATGCACTTGATCAGCATGTTGTGAATTTATGGTTACCATTACAATATACAGTCACTGATATTTTCAACGTATTTAAGACAGATTAGACAACCATATCTCACAAGTTAACAAAAGTGAAAACAATCACATCCCACAGAATATGCCTCGCGGGGGAAGTGAGCAAGTATGAATGATCACGAGGGAGGTGTCTATGCTTCGAAGAAGCCATTGGAATCAGTAGCTAGTTATGGCATTTAGTCGCCATGTGACTACAGGAGAGATGTCATCTTCAGGCATTCAAAGTTGTTAGGGACCACGCTGTAGGAATACTCTAAACGGCTTTCAATCTTCCCTCTCTCTTCACAACGTTATGTATGGCTGTTTGTCGTGTAAATTCCAACACACTAAAATGGGCAAAGGCCCTTTCCTCTATTAGTTCTGACATTATTTCATTCATTATGGTATGAGCTACATCGCTGCATGAAACTAAATCATCTCAATCATAGATCAGACCTGTTCAATGAACCTGCTGGCAAGCAAGGCTCTGCCCAAGTCAGGCCATAAGCCTGACAACGAGCTGAATCCTATAGCTCTTACTACGTTATTGGAAGAGGAAAGTGAACAGATTAATGTGATGGTCCAGATGAAGATGCATTGATGAGTTCTTGCATCTGCAAAATCTTAGCTGTCCAAGCATCTGGAACGTCCATTATTAGACGTGCAATGCACATGCTCTTGGAGCCACCACGCACCCACCCGTATATCCTTCCCTCTCTTTTGAGGCCCCCAAAATTTTAATTAATACAAATATTTCTGCTGATGCTTGGGGGACCACTTCCCTACTTTTTAAAGTGGTGCCAGCCCCAATAGCCAGGAACAAAAGAACAAAACAGGAAAGGAAAAATTTCAATCAATGAAAGGAGAGCTCCAACAAAATCTTTACTTAATCCACATAACAAAATAACCCATTTGTTCAAATGTTCTTTTACGACTTGCCCGTGTTATTGCAAAATCAAGGTCGTCGCACCTCCTCTTAATTTAGCGTAATCGGGTCAATAATGTATTCGAGAATCATTCGGGCCCCGGACTGGACTGTGCAGAAAGGCACGAGCTCTCGTGCAGTTCTTTGGGCGCAGTGATTGACTCTATAACTCCTTCTATCGCTTAATAAGTTCACGCGATATAATAATTATTCGTTTGCCAGTATCATACAAAATGAATTTCCTGGGGTCTGCATCCCAAGAAATTCTTCTCTGCACAAACCCAGAACTTGTTTCTGCTGTAGCGTTCGGTTCTTAGATGGCAAGAGGCATCGAACGAGATTTAAAAAATCCCATTTAAAAAATCGAACGAATCAGGCCATCATGAGAGTCAAAAGAACAGGATGAATCCCTGCTGTTCTACATCCCCACTCATCAAGATTCTTTCAACTCTATCACTTTTTTTTTTTTTTTTTTATGTATTACCACTGAATCATATTCCTTTCAGAATAACTTAGTCGATACTGGCGAGTCAAACCTACAGGGTCCTCTCCTCAAATTCACTGGCCACTACACTGAACAACTCTTCTTACATTTACCATTTTCACAGTTCATCAAGAAACAGGACGAATACAGACTACATTGCTACTGGCCTTCTTTTTGCCACTGGGTGAGGGCTAAGCATGCTTCAATTCGATCCATATAATTCAGTTCTTTTCGGTACATATAGTGCCTATCGATTGACTTGTATAGACTCGCACTAACGCAGGATGGTCGGTCGTAGTGCAAGAAATATGTATTAAGGTTCCAGTTCTTGCTAGTTCCCAGTGAGCCTAGCAAGAGACAGAGCCGACTCGTTCCATCAAATTTGAGCCTAGATGATACATTTTATATGTCGAAAATCTCACAAGTAACAATTTTACTAGCGATGTGAAGCAGGAGAAATAACTTTACCTGGGTGGCCTTGATGACCGCCCCACTAGCCAGGTAAAGGGTCATGTGGCTGGTGAGGCTGAAGCTGCCGGTGAGATACACCCCGGGAGGGATGTAGAGGAGGGTACCGCCCCTCCGCCGGAGGTGCTGGATCCGGTATATCGCCTCCTTGAACGCCTTGGTGTTCACCGTCCGCCCGTCCCCCACCCCTCCAAAGTCCGTTATCGATATCTTGTCGTTCCGGTACCTCATCGGCACTATCCCCGAGCACGTTATCATCGATCCCGCCACCCCCACTAGAGTGACGGATGCGACCATGAGGATCGCCAGGACAACAGAGACGGCGAACCGCACCATCTTCGCAAACTTGGGAGGCGGAAAACGGCACTTTGTCCGAAGCCTCTCAGGTGGAATCGAGCCAAAGAGAAAGGTACGAAAAGCGCTTTTCGGAGAGCCGCGGGAATGATTGGAAGATGATGAAGAGAAAATGGGAATGTTGTCTTGGTGAGAGATAGATGTGTGTCAGGCTCAGTGGTACTTTAAGAGTGAGTTACAAGGAGAAGAGTACAAAGAGAAACCTGGAGAGCTGGTGCTGAAAGGATGAGAGATGGATGGAGAGGGATGTGTTGTTGGATGAAAGTATGGTGGTGGGTCTGAAAACGATACAAGCAGAAGAGTCCAAACGAGGCTTTAGAGATGATTCAACTGCATCGGACCAGCATGGAGACCCTCCTCCTTATATGAACCAGCACAGGAACCACTCGGGGGGAGAGAGAGAGAGAAGTTGGTGAGATCTTTAGAGGAAGAGGAGGACATTAACAAAAGCAGAAAAGCATGACAAGGGGGAAAGGACAGGACAGAGAGTCACGAGTCACGAGCCACGGGCCTCCATTGTCGTCCTTCGGCGTGATTTTTTTCGTACGTTGCCCCCATCACCATCACCACCTATTCACCTTCTAAAAGTGCTAGTGCAAGTGCTTTTCTTTTCGTTCCTCGTTTTTTCTTCCTTTTCTTTCTTTTTGCCCGTTCTTCTTTGAAAAGTGGGGAATTCCAAGGTAGAAGACCGTAAGAAGTTAGAACCGGTAAAAAAAAAAAAAGGGATTCGGGCCATATATTCTAAACAGCTAAATCCACGCTTGCCCTAGGATGGAGTTTGAGAAGGAACAGTATCCCTCCACATCCACGAGGCGGTATTTAAAAGTGACTATAAGGTGTTAATTGATATTATTCAACAAAAAGACTTTTATCCTTGGTATATTCATCATTTTGTCTCGGACTCCCATTTACTATTTAGCAACGATTCAAGATGGAGTTTGAAGTGGATCGATCGGGAGAACTAGTAATGAAGCTACTCATGAGCTTGCAAAATAGGCTTTTCATTAATTAGGAACCGCATGTTCTTTCGTTTATAATAATCACCCTTCTAAAGGTAAATGATAGTGTTAGCGGATTCTTCTTTAATATATCATCTTGATTTCCGCTCTAGTTTCTCCTTGTAACATATGAATTATTTTGATGCAATGGAAGGTTTGATTCAGCAAAAAAAAAAAAAAAAAAAAATTCATGCTTGCCCCCATATTCGTTTTTTCTATAAATGCCTACTCCAATTATTTCAAATTCCAAATCAAATTGTATTTCATTCTAGGTTCTTAGAAAACAACCTCATTTTGGAGAGATTAATGTGTAATGTCTGCTTTCAGCACACTATGTCACATTTGCAGACATTTTAAGACATCCGATATTGTGAGTTATGGGTGGAAATGCCAATAGATGTCGAATTCACGCAAAAAAACCAATGATTTGTGCCTCATTTTAGGCTAATGAAAATTTGTGAGTAATTGTCTAAAACTAATAAGGTTCCCATTTGTGAAAATTCAGGATCCATACACGACTATGATGGGAGCTTGTTCTCTCTCTAGGAATAAGGCGAAAGGGAACAGAATAATAGCCCGTGATCCAGCAGAATACCATCCAAAACCGGTTGACCAGATCGCATTACCCTGTTTTGTCCAATACTAGACAGGTTGCTATCCCTCTTTTTCTGTGCGTGCTTCCTAAAGGCTTGAAATTGCATAATAATAAAACCAAGAATTCATCAATCCATCATCTTTTTATCTTCGAATATGTCGCGATGGGGTGGTCCATATACACTCACTGCACTCCACAGCATGGGTTGCACTCCCGCCGGTCACGCCAAGCACTCTACAAGCCTCAGCAAGGGGTTATTTCAGCCATTTTCACCCGCATCCGTCACCGGAGCTTTTCTCCATCATCTTCTGTCTCCCTGTCCCTAGAGCTTCTGAGCAGGGCGGTTCCCGAGTATCCATAGCAATTAACCAAGCAAGAAAATTGGAAAATCCCACGTTATTTTCTTCCCGATAAAAGAAAGTTGTGTATGTGTAAAGAGGCCTATGTGTACCATCTCCATTTCTGGAGAAAGACAAGCAAAGATTAACCCAAAAGTGAAGAAGAAGACCAGAACAGCTGAGGCCTAGGAATCGAAACTCGCTGCATTCGTAGTATGCAACGGTGTCCTCGAAGATAATAATGGTCTTCACATGTTCATGTGATCCTCTAGTGCCCTGTCAAAAGCGTCTATCTAGTGGGCATAACGTGTACATTACACTTTTAAACCTAGGCAATTATTGAGTTTCAGGCGAATTGTATTCATTTCGCATGTTACCAAGGCATGGGTTTTGGCTTATTCAATGACTCAGCGACTAGAATTTGAAGAATCTGACTGTTCTGCATCAACCAAATAGAAAATCACTCTGCTGCTGTCTGCTCCACTTTGTAGCAGGCCGGGCATCATGTGGCCCATCATCGGAGGCCCAATAAGCCCAATTAGATACTCTTGGATGGACAATCAGGCCCATGTACATGCATGTGACTTCCTTCGCTCGTGTGCCAATCTTGATTTCCAGCGATTCCTAAATATCCCAGCTTGTTTGTTTTAATATGATATTAAACATTATTTTCAATTTCTATAGGAGTGAGCATCAGTTCAAGATTAATCCTGAACCGTGCATTATATATAATATAATATTTATATTGTCCATGTATTATATGCTTTTGTCTCCTTTAAGTTCTAGCGAGACCTCCCTTGTTTTCTTTACAATTAAGTTTGTTGTGTAAATTAGAAAATAGAAAGAAACCAGCCTTAATTCGAAAAAAGAGCCCTCTTTCACTCACCTCAACCTCGTTCACCTACCTTGGCCTCGCATGCCTCTATCCAATCGCTTCACTGCTTGCCTTTGTTCCTTCATCTAGTGTGTTTGGTTTTATGGTTATAAATTTCTATTGTTACCTTATCATATATTTATGTTTGTTATGTATTGATATTCATAATTTGGTTATTCAATGTCGCATTGTTAATGAATATATAATTTGAAATAATATGTTTGTCATTTTAAGGAAAAAAAAAAACAATCAATCCAATCCTCAATCTTAAGTTCAATAGAATTAGTTCTTGATCCCAAATATTGAGGACCAACACTATGCGAGTGGTCTCGGATATGCTGGACCAATCCAATCCGAACCCACACTCACCCCTACTTTTCAAGATGACTTGAGTTGGGAAGTGATATAAGTTATAGGGTTAGAAGATAGATGGTCTTTCAATATGCATGGAACGGTCTCGTGTTATGGTCCTCACTCATGCATTAAGTTCAATCACAAAATTATTCAGTCTTCAGCAAAGTACTATGATAATTCGAGGTAATGACAGATAATTGATGAATATGACAGTCCAATATCAATATGACTCTAGAACACCACTCCCTACCAAAGCTAATTGCCCTGTTCGAACTCCAAGACAAAAAGCAAAAGCCAAGCCGCTACACCGACACTTTCAATCTGCAATTTGGCACGACTACTAGAGATCATCTACCCAACAACATCACTCCTCATTCACAGATTCACCCGCCTTTCAATTAGCAAGAATTTCCCAAATCAACTCCGCATCGAAAGATGGCATCGTCTCGAGCGAACAGCCTTCGAGCACCAATTCCGGCCCGGCTGAGACGGACGGATTAGAACTCACGAGCCTCCGCATCTCCTCTTCTTCAGAGCAACTCGGGGACAGCATCACTTCGCTCCCCCATAAAGATGAAGATGACGATGAAGATGACGATGACGATGACGATGAACAAGACGTGGCCTGCGTTGCCGACACCTCGCCCTTCCTCGTGCTCCGCCTCGCTCTCTCCTTCCTTGCCTTCTGGCATATCGCGTTGATCTTTGCGTCCACGGAGCTCCTCACGGCGCTCAGCTTTTTGCTGTCAGCTAGCCGTGAGACCTTCAAGTCCTTCAAGTCCTTCAGCTCGGGGAAATTCAGTCGCGCGTACTCGCCCCTCAACTTGAACGCGGCCCGGTCGTACGCATAGGCAGCGGACTCGGCTGAGTCGTAGGTCCCCAGCCACACTCTAGTCCTGTTCTGGGGCAGTCTGATCTCTGCCACCCATTTCCCCCAGTGCCTCTGCCTCACGCCTCTGTACAGCTTCTTCTTCGGTGGAACAGGGTACGGGCTCATGTTGTCATAGTGCTGAGACGCTGGTATCGAAGCAGCATGAGTCAGATGCATGTTCGAATTGTTCTGGTTGCAAAACTTTTGCAAAAGATCTCTGTGAAGCATATAGATTGAGGAGCCTAATGTTTCCCGAATTGGGGTGTTATCAGTGGTTGAATTTGTTCGGTCCGAGTTTGAGAAGATCAAATCGAGAGTGTTGGAGCCGAAACCTTTCAGAATGAGCTCCGATAGTGAGGAGGGACTGTTTCCACCGTCGTTGTGATTGGTGTAATTGACTGCTGGAAGATTCTGAAAGATAGTTTCCATTTTTGAAACAGAGTTCTGTCAAAACCCTCTATCAAAGGAAAAACAGGGGAATTACAGAGTGAGAGAAAACACTGGGAAAGAAGACAGGATTACCAAAACACAAAAGGTAATCCTGTTTTCCTCAGGAAATACGAGTGAGAACGAAGAAATCGAGAGCGAAAGGGGACAGAATTTCCAGCTGGAATAAGGCTGACTTCTCAGATTGTAGAGAAACTCAGAAAACCAAGTGCACAAAAAAAGAGTATTCGCAGCAGACTACAGAGCTGAAGAATGTTTCGAACAGAGGACAGATCGCCCAGTTAAAGAATCGGGAGGACAACAAGATCAAGAAGAAGAAGAATAGATTGAATTGCAAAATTGAGGAGAAGACTGAGATTGATGTTGTGTTCCCAACCTGGACATACGGAGTGTATTTATAGCTGCAGGTAAGGGAGGTCCTTACAATCCTCAGACTGAGCTTTCTTTTTTCGCAGATGGCGATCATATCCTCCAAAGAAAATCGTCCTATTGATGGTTTCGCGATGAAATTTAGGGATGTTGTGGAGGGCATGGAGGTAACTGGGGGAGAGCTCTCCAGCTCAAAAGCAGGGTCTGACTTTGTCGGTTTGACTACGCGATGCGGCCACGGGGCCAGGCTCGGGCCACGGAAAAGAGGTGCCTTTTTGAATTAATTGAAGGGTGGATCGAGTCAGCTCCCCTGTCCCTCCGATCGTATCGTCTCATCTCGTGCACGATAAACTTCGGTTCTGAGTCTCTTCTGTGCTCCCGACATTAGGCTGGCTCGAGCTGTCCGCGCATCCGTGTTTTGGTTAGTGACAGAACAGTGGTCTTTTAAAACTTGGTACAGGGGTTAACTCAGTTGTTACTTGTTAGTACATCTCAACTATATCTATCGATTGATGCAGGTCAATTTAATTTGAGAACAAAAGGAAGATGGAACAAAAAAAGTGTAGCTAAATTGAACAGATTGTAAAAGATTACTTCATATTGCATCGAGGATTCTCGGTAGAAATCTGCATAATATAGTGCCCGTGAAAGAAGATTTTGTAGAATCCTTGGAGTTGGCTCATTGGTTAATGAACGGACATGAGTATGGTTATGGAACACACGATGTAAATTTGATCCACCATGCCACCGAATGCCTCGCCTGACCAACTTCTTAAGCAATTCTTCTTAATCTTTTTTTTTTCCCAACACCTAAGATTATCAATGATTAAAACTCAATGTTTAAACCAGGATGATTTTTTTTTTTGGGTTTAAAGCTCCTTATTTAGCATTAATGAAAGCAAAGATCAAGATTTCGACTAAATTTCTACAAGTTAATACTTGTCGTAGCTGATGATACTCAATTACAAAGGAAATATTGTGCATTCTTATTCATGATCTAATATTGAAAAGACTATATTTTCTTTCTCATGGTTGGAGGAAGTTTTATCTAACTATATATCAATTGATTGATTATAAGTTATGGACATCATCTAGAATTGTTTATTTCCCTAAAAGCAAATTTGATAAGATTAACCGGTCTATCAAGAATGATTGAAAACTCGGCTCACATTAATGATGTCTCTCTCTCTCTCTCTTTCTTCATTCCCCAACTAGACTTTCTGTTGAATAATAATTGATTTTGTGCTGTGGGGCAAATAATGAGATGTGATGGCCAAATTCGATAAAGGCATCATCACCATGGATCCATCCATTTTTATGGGTAAGTACTTTACCCTTTCTTTCAATGTCTTGCTCCGTTTACTTTCTAAAACAGGGCTTAAATCTGTATTTGTGCAGGTGCATCGTCTCAGTTGACATACGAGCCAGAAAAAGAAAGAAAATATAGAAAAACCATGATGAAGTCGCACAGGTCCACACATGCTTTCCTTCGTGGGAAAGAGCGAACCAGACGCCAAAAGCTCTCCAACCGACCACCGATCTGTTCGTGGATTGTGTTCTTTGACCTCTTCTTCTCCGAAATAAGTGGTCACAAAAATCCTCCACCACCACCACCACTATAATGTCAACCAAGAAAGCGGGACCTTTCGAGTTGGTTGACAGAAGCCAACACGCATTGAAGATGTAAAGCGCTAGAGTGTCTTCCTTTAGACTTTCGAAAGGGGAAGCTCGTGAAAGGACGCTCACACTCATCTTGCAAGATGGCCTAAAATGGACTCGGTCATGTGAACCGTCCCACCCCCACCACCTTCCCATAAGTCAAATCCCGTCGTCCCGTTTTCACCCTCTACTTGAGAATTGCCCTCGCCGATAATTAAGACCAAGATGTGACAAACGAATCATCCCCCTTCCAATTTCGCGTAAGGAAGCATCCGACTTAATATCACGATCCTCGGTCGCCCGTATCCATATCTACTAAAAATATCAAGAAGAAAGGAGCGCAAGACTTCAAGACGCCATAGGAGACCGACAACGATGCCAAACCTTACCAAAAATGCCTGTGTGTGACTCCGATTTGGTTTGGCTTGGAAACGCAAGACCTTTCGAGATAAAAGATGGAGGGTTGAAGGGCGTCGAGGTAACCACGTATGAAAACGCAAGGACGTCTTGCCAGACTGTCGGGAGAAAAAAAAGTAGAATGAGACGAGAGCTAGGGGAGCCCGCGAAATGGAACTCTGAAAAAGTGGATTTTTGTCGGCACGCGGACTCGGTCCAAACCCAAGTTGTCACTCCTCAGGCGCCACCGACTATCCAACTAGTCTTCTCTCTCTCTCTCTCTCTCCTCCCCTGAGAGCGACACGTGCACCCTGTCCTTCCTCACTTCCTCTCGTATCGCGACCAGCGCTCACGAGATACCGCGAGTCCTCTCTCTTTGGTTACGTCACCATGAAAAGTTATTGCAACACGATGACGCCAGAGGCCCATTGACAAGGGCCATAGAGAGAGAGAGAGCGCCTAGCATGATATAGATTGAGTCGGTCAAACACTTACTCTAAAGATTAATCCGCACAGCATTGATCTCCAATTTTGGGGATGATAAATCCGATCATTTTATGCCGGGAACCTAGGATCGGATTGACCCTATGGGTCTAGTCCGATTTTAAGGTCAACTTAGGACCAATCAAATTTTTTTTGTTCATTTTTTGTATTTCTTAAAAGGAAAAACATATTATTTCAAATTCATCAATACTACGATATTAAGCGACCAAATTGTAAACATTAGTACATATCAAATATAAATATAAGATGAGGGAACAATATAAATTTCACTTGCTAAAGTAATAAACCATAAACCAAATACATAAAATGAGCAAAAGAGACTAGAGGCGAGCGGCAAGGTGAGCAAGACAAGTGAAGAGAGGCGAGCCACACGAGGCAAGATGAGAGCAAGTTTGAGGAGAGTGAAGAGGGTTTTCTTTTTTCTTTTATTGGGCCGAATTTGGTTGGTTCACTTTCTACTTTCTAATTTATAAGATCCGCGGATATCAAGACCAAGGATTGACCCAGCTCCCTTGGGTCCAAATAAGGATCAATCGGGTTGGGCCGATCCAAAGTTGGCTCAGAGTTGACTCTAGACCGATGCTTACCTCTCGATGGAGCACTTCCAACCAACTACTTCTTACAAATTTCCAAGCTTCTAGTTTTCCGCAAGCCCTTCAATAGTTTTGCATCAACTAAAAAAGATTGACCAGAACCATTTCGTTTAGCGATGGACAAGAGAATCTATGGGATCATGGCCTGAGTGACTTTAGGTGGAGCTTGCTTGTTTAGGAGGTGGCTGGGGCATTGGTGCATCCCACAAGAAGCTCTGGAACATATTATGTGCCTGAGAGGAGTGATACACTGGCACTTCATGTCCGGCGCCATAACGGCAACGAATGTCAAGCCTTCACATATCTCGATCCAACCTCCAAGCAGGGTCACCAAAGAGTCTAGTTTTAGTCGTTGTGGAGGAATTTGTGGAAGCTTTTCTGTAACTTGATTTGAATTGCGTTTACCAGATCGTGATGGTACTGCGGGTACCATTTCTCCTGGACTTTCAATTTTGGTGCTGCAATCTCACGTCGAGTTGTTGGCAAAGGAACAGCTACATCTGTTGTCCAACTACTCAAGGAAAGGCAAATAATCCATGTGAGTCGACACTCGACACTATTGACAATGGTAACAGTCACCTTCGTGAGGAATTAGAAGAAACGTTGGTTTCCCCATATATATGAATGTTTGTGCACTAATCCTACCAAATATATTTATGTTATCTTATAATAAAAGAACAGGTCTGACAATAAGTGGGGATAAACATTCACGAAAACCGCTAAAAGCGTCCAGGAAAAGCAGAATCTAACACCAAACTTTTTGTTGATAAAAATGTAGCACAAGCATCGGATGGATGATGAATATGAGAAGGGTTGAGGAACTGAAACTCAACATACAGTTTGGAGATAAAACCCAGTTTAGACTGGAGACAAGCATGGTTAATTTATAGCAGAGAGATCAAAAGTTAATCACGAAGGGGAAGAAATGAGAAGCTAAGGATATGACCTTGCCATCAATTTCGATACTCTCAGATTGGATTTCATCAAGAGGCCTCTGAGCTCAAAAAACACAGAAAATCAAGGCAAAATATAAACAGAATCAAACGAATAAAACACAGTTTTGGCAAATTACTTCAACAAGTTTCTAGAATAGATGGATGATCATAGACTACTGACATTCCTTGTTGAATTAAGTAAGTGGTAGCTTAGAAAACAACTCGTGACCAAGTGAACTTAAACAATTTAAGGTGTTGAACACAGGCATAGCTAAACTTGATAAAGCAACCCAAATTTTATCTTTACGTAAGGTTAAATTCAGATTCTGCACAATCGCCGACAATAGATAAGCTTCCAGGCAAACTCATCCTGTCCAAACTTTCGGAACTGTGCCCATTTTCAATTGGCAAATCAGCGCCTTCACCTTTGACGTCGGCTTTCTTGGCCGAAGGAAGAAAGAAAACAACTTCAGCTTCAGGGGACAAGCAAAATCCAGGCTGTGGATAGATACTAAGAGAGACAACAGAAGCAAAATCTTCAAAAACGGAATTGGAAAGCCGCAAAATTTTTGGTTGATATTTCTCATTTAGTCGGTAAACTTATAATGCCATTGCTAAAAAAATGCGGATATGGCAGTTAAGTTCCTGTTAAACGCCATGTTGGCATTTCATGTGCATCCTAAGTGCGTATTGCAAACCATAAGATAGTTAAATAAACAATATTTGTAAAAATTTAGAAGAAAGAAACTAAAAAACAAAACAAAAAAACAAGAAGTTGTTTCTAGTTCGAACCTTTAGAGCCTTTAGCTCTCTTTCTTTTGAAATTTGGTAGATCAGATTTTGAAATTTGCCTAACTAAAACAAATATCTCATAAACCCTTGCTTTAGACTTCTCTTCGCTTGTTTGAAATTTTGCAAATCTGCTTTTGATCTTTAACCCTATTTTAGAATTGAAATTTTTAGTTGTATTCAACTTTGAATCTGGGAAACTTCTCTCTTTTTCTCCACTGGCGACGAGTTTCTAGAAGCATCCATGCTTCTTTCGACAATGGTAGCCTCTCTCTCAATATGCAGGCATATTACTCTTGGACAAAGTTGGAAACCTCACAGCACTATAGTTACATTACATTAATAAGCCAACTACTGAAAAGCACAAGAAATTTCACACACCCAAAATGAATAACCAAAGACAAGGGAGGAGAGGGCAAGAGATTGCTTATTATTTATTTATGTGCTTCTTGACTGTCTCAGTCTCTTCAACTTGGCTACATTCACCACTATAGCCACATATGCCTTGTCTATTACATGATCCGCAAAGCTGGAATATCTCTCCAATCCTTCTTGAACTGCAAAACCCCAAAGAAACCCCAAAACCCCGTCACAAATCCAACCATTATGACCCCAAAGAATAGCACCTTTTCAAGCTTATCCTCTTCATGTGTATCTTTAGGGTGAGGGAACTTCGAAGGTTGAGGCGCGTTGACACCGAAGCATTTTCTTCTCAGAAGATCCCCACATAGTAGAGGTTTGCCGGCATATATGGAAGGATCATCTAGTGTCTAGATCTGATTTCCTTTTGGAATTTGCCCCATAAAGTTGTTTTGTGACAGGTTGAGGTGGCTCAAAAATGTTAATGCTGAAATGCCCTATGGAATTGTCTCTAAGAGGTGGTTGTTCGAAAGATCAAGAGACTCGAGTGACACCATGTACCCAATGCCAATGGGCGTACCTCCGCAGAGAAGGTTGTGCGACAAGTTCAAGCCATGCAACCCTCAGAGAAAAGTAAGTTCTTCAGGAATTGACCCAATCAAATTGTTGCTTGAGAGATCCAAATTGACCACAAGTCATATAACGCTTTCAATGTATTCATTGTATCTTCCCTTCATAATCTCAACCACAAGCTCTTGATCCCAAAAATTTGATGATGAAAAAGTAGGAAGTGGCAATGGTATATCTCATATAAGAACGGCTGCAAATCCAATTGACTTGACTTGATTGAAGTTTATCATGCTTCTCATATTGCCAAGACAACATGGGATTGCTCCTATCAAGTTGTTCACTGCCATGTCTAGTATTTTCAATCCCGAGGGTGAGCAGAGCTACGAAGGAATGCTTCCAATGAACCTATTCTCTCGTAGCCTCAGGATGGACAAGGATGGAAAGCTTCCATTGAACCATGCTGGGATGCTTTCAGAGAATTTATTCTCTCCGAGGTCTAAAATTTCTAGACTTGTGCAATAACGCAAAGATAGAGGAATCTCCCCATTTTGACGGTTTCCATTCAAGTGTAGGGTTGCAAGGAAAGGTCTCATTAGGTGTGGATGGAATGGTACGGCAAATGAGGAACACTTCCAACAATCTAGAATACTACCAAACAGCTTATTATTGGCGAGATTCAAAGTAGTCAAGCCCCCTACGCCACATAATGATGACGGTATTGTGCCATTGATTATGTTATCATTGAGACACAAGTATTCAAATTGGTACATAAAACTAATATCTGTTAGAAGATATCCAGAGATTGAGTTGTGGGAGAGATCCAAGTAGGAACAGTTAAAAGATAAGTTGGGCAAGGGTCCGGTAATTTGATTGTGAGATAGATCAAGCCCGTAAAACGTCAAGTTGGCTAACCAATTTGGCAGGAGGCCAAAAAGGTAAGTGTTGGAGAGTCTGATATATTTGGCTGCCACTTGTGTCCGAATCCATTGGGAAAACGGAGTTCCTAATGTACAAGATCTCATCCCAATGAATATAAGTTGGAACGGGGGTATCCAGCTGAGTTTTGCCTTGAAAGTCAAGTTATTATTGTCGCTAACATCCCAAGTCTCAAGCCTTACATATTAAAAAAAATGGATTTCCAAAATCAAACCTCCCAAAGAATTGTTACCAAGAGACAAACCTGAGAGTTGAAAAAACTTTCCGAAACTATTGGGTATAGACCTAGCCAAATGATTACTTTCAAGAGCTAAGTAATGTAAACCCCACAATTTCCCTAATGATTCAGGAATATGCCCCACCAATTTATGATTAGAAAGATCTACCGATATCAATGATGACAATTGACCCAGTGATGATGGAATGGGTCCGTTTAATTGATTATTTGAAAATCTAGTGTTACCAAGTTCGACAATGATCCAATGACACTAGGGATTGAACCGGAGAAGGAATTCAAGGGAAACCGAATGTGTTTTAAGTTAGTAAAGAGCACTAACCAATCGGGCGAAGCAACCTTAAGAGAACCTAGAACCTCAAATTTGACATAGTTAAACGGTCAATTTCCCTTATCTGTACTAGTTCCAGGTTTGGACGGCCTTACATAGTAATGGATAGGGATTAGCATATACATGGTTTTAGGGTAGACCCTCAAATTTGAGTTGGCCCAAAACCTGAGAACTAGATTGGTGAGAATTTGTTTGGCTCCAAATTCCAAAATATGTAGAGTAGGTTCCATGTTCTGAAAATTGGGGAACCTATTTCAATGAGTAGGTTCTAGATTCTAGGTTGATGAACCTAGAACCTATAATTTAGAACTTAAAATAAGTTTTTGTGTTTTTCTTGATCTATCTTTTCATGTGATCTTGCTATATTTCAGGTGCTCAATGATAAATGTATCATCTAGAACTACTAGTCTGAGCTTCCATTTTATGATAGAGATTTTTATTTTGTTAATATTTCATATTTTTCGTGTGTCTAAATATAAGTTATGGTCAGTGAATTATAACAGTAAGTAATGGTCATTAAAAATAATAATTCATTACAAACATTTAATTAATAATTCTGGTGGAACTTTGGTAGATCTCAAAACCTGTGACAAGGTAAGTTCTAAGTTCCAGGTTCCAAAAAATAATGAACTTGTTTTAACGGATAGGTTTTAGGTTTTAAGTGGAATCTGTAAGGAATTTGAAACCATTCGCTCCTAATTACAACACTATTATACCAAAAAGAGTTTGATTTTTATTTATTATGTAAGGATGAGAATACATTTGAGTGACTATATTCATTGCTTCAAAGTTGTTGCGTAACTCAATTATTAGGGTGCTCAAGTCGCAAGTGTGTTCACCTCCCTTAGCTTGAGTTCAAATCACCTCGTTTATGAGTACAAACTCGTGTCTCTTCGATGAATACGAAGTGCCCATGGGAAAGGAGTGTTACGCTGGATGGAGATTACACATAAAATCTATTGTGATAAGGAATTTGATTCGATAATTATGGAAAGTGGGACAAACCTATCCCTCTCTAATTAATTATATTTTTCAATGACAATCCGCGCAACGCACAGAAGTGTCTAATTTTATCTTAAACAACAGAAGAAAAGGTGATGGATCTAAATCCTAAACTAAAATGTCCATCCAAGTTATGAATCTTGAGCTCCCATATCTCGCACAGAAGCAAATGCCCATCTCTGGTATCAGCTCCCTGGACCGGACCAGGAAGGGCTCCAACTTCAAGTGGGCTTTCTCTACAGGCCAGCGCAGAGATTCTATCAACCGATCTCTAATACCTCTCGGCATATCTCGGATCCTCCTACGAACGAAAACCCCGTCTTTTAAACCCGAAATGAACGACAACATTCGTATCATGCCCAAATGCGCGGTCTTAGATCCAAGACGGGCAAAATTCCACTCGGTAATTGGAATCTTAGATCCAAGTTTGAGATGGCAAAATTCCATAACCATATAGTTTAGCGTTATATCATTGACATGTTCCGTGTCTGCTTCTGCTAAGCATAGGTTTTTCCTAAGTTGGTCACCCACCTCACCCCGTTTTTGGACGCTCCAGATAATCTGGCTAATCTCGAATTCCAGACCCTGCCCACCTTCGGCCGGTTCCGTGTCTTTTCCCGTATCGGCTATACAACTAACTCGCATGCTACTTCAGTTTCAGTCATTAAATTTTAGCCCCTTCGAATCCTACGGGAGATTCGGCTGCACAAACACCAAAAGCTACCACCAGCCGTTGTAGCGTGGATGGTAGATCCACTCATTCTCCACCCGGAGGGAAGAGGTTTGAAGCCCCTGCGAAGCAAGAAGGCTGAAGCGCTGTGTGGTGTCTTAAACGCAACGTCAGGGTGGTGGGTCCTCCATTAGCGTTGCCCCAGAGTTTATCCGCCGGCTGCCGGCTGTACGGGGTTCCCTGGGTACCAAAAAAAAACACCAAAAGCTCCGTACTGTCATGCTTGCATTCTAAACCTCCAGCTTGTCCTTCATTCTCGTGACCCCGTAAGTGAAGGCGCTATCCTTCAGCGTTGCTAGGAGGTATAAGGCGTTTGCCGATGACCAACTAGTCCCACGGGATAGAGATAGACACGATAGGATAAATTACCCAAACAAAGGCTTTAAAACTATCACATGACGATTAATTTAGTTATAAACTTATTGAAGCAATCAATTTAATCCTAAATTTCGACAAAAAATATAGTTCTGAATCTTTTAATAATTTATTTATATAATTTTTTCAATCAATTTTGACAGACAATTACTAATGTGGACACCAGCTCTCCTACGTAACTAGCTAAGGGAAAAACTGGGAATGGTCCCTTCGGGGGCATTCCTCGAGTGTTGAACAATCACCCTAGAACTAGTACAAATAAGGGAAATTGACCATTTAACTAAAACAAAGCTTTGCGATGATCTCCGCGGATGCCTATTCTATTCCTCTCATGTCATTTCACAAAGTTGGACTAGAGTCAATCTCAAGAGGGTCTTCTTTCCCTTTGCCAAGGTTGTTCCTTGGTTGTGGTTTCACTATAATTAAGTTGTCTATACAAAACTCAACTCGATGCTCAATAGTAATCGTGCTTCAAGGCAACCCACACATTTCATCAACGACATGTGCCCTTTGGAGAACAGGTCCCCTACCTATTACGAATGACGCTTGATGAGGAATTAAGGAACATCAGACAATAATGCAAAAAGATTGGAATTGGATATATGGAATTGAATCGCTACAGTTATCGTTAATTAAGGCGAATGGGTAACTTTCTTGTTTTTATTCACGTCTCCATGTGGTGAGTTGAGACAAGAAATAACGAACAAATCATTGTCCAAATGGAGCCAACATAGGAGCATGTGAGACGTAGCAAGCAAAGCACCACATGAAACGAAAGGAAAGCCAACAGGACCACATCCGCACACAGCCGCACATGCACGTTTTCGTCCCTTTGTGTGTACTGTCGGCAACGGGGAGATGATCCCACGCGATGCGTGATAGGGAGTGGCACGTTGTGGGTCTCCGTTTCGATGCTGATTAAGGAAACCACGAGTCCTCACATGATCCAAGATGATCGTTAGCGCCATAAATCGATTTCAAATCGTGCAGGACCGGTGACCGTATTCGACCATGATCTATTGCGAACTTGGTCCAATGAACAAGTGTTGGCCATGATCAAGATTCATTGCTCTTGATTTGGCCATTCAGAACACCGGCGATGCGGTGACGATGGTAGGAAATCATCCGACGGTGACGAGAATAAGATCTCAAAGGGGGCAATCCAAGATCATATCACACCCTTCCTCCATCTATACGGGGGCATATGTCAGATTCTAGATGGTGGGTCTCGTTACTTTCTGGAGGCTTCGTTGCCCTTTGTCGGTTCTTTGGCACCTTTAACAAAAGCGCACCAAAAAATGAACAGTCCCAAATGCAAATGTAATTAGGAACGAGCACGGTGAAAGGGTCAAATCAAAAGCCAACTTTTAACGTAGAGGACGTGATCGAGGCGAAGGTTTCAGAGTAGTGGCTTAGCACACATTAGAGTGGGCTTAAAGCTGGAGATAGATGATGGTCATGAAGTAGGAAGGTGGATCATCGGCATACAAACAAAGGCAATTTGGTTGAACGAAATTTCTTTGCAAGCCAAAGCCATTTTCCGATAGACCATAACACGATCGACTGATAAAAGGACATTTAGTCCGGTAATAGGAAGGCGGATTGTCTGTCGGCATACACTCGGGTACTTTCTTCCTCCCACTTTTTTCGCATCCAGGAACACACCTTCTTCTTCAAATTTCTCTCATCTCTAGTGCTAACTTGAGTATTAGAGGGCCAATCCCGGCACCAAACCCGGATGTCTGGACACGTTTTTTTGGTGCATAGCAATTTTCCAGTGAAATTGCAGAGCAAGTTGGTGGTTCCCATCTCGAGCTTCACCAGTCTTCCAGTGCAATTAGCTCCTACAATCTCAGAGGCATTTTCGTACGAGCGGCAATGAGGCCTTTGCTTCTCCTCATGCGAGAACCGCTTTTGTAATTGATACAACTCGCGTTGACCGTGACATTGACAACAACATAACCTAACCCCACTTCCGCGGAGGAAGTAAAGTTACTGGCCGCACATAAAAGTGAATCCTACGTGGGCTCTACTCCATGTTAAAGTATCCTAACGTAACGTCTGTCGTTTCCGGACAAAGCACAAAAGGTTTGATAATCATTTTCCTGGTCTCTCCGACAAGTGAGGCGCCACTGGGAGCGGATGAAGAATTTCTTCCATTCGAAGCCACGATCAATCGTGTCGCAATGTATGCTAATGTGATGTGATATAACAAAAGGAAGAAAATAGCGAGTTTTCATATCAAGGATTTGAAATTTTGTACGTTGACATACACATTTATTGATGTCGATATTTCAAATGGTCATTTATAATAAAAAGAAATGTAAAACTTTAGAGGAGATAGAAATTGGGATTATTATATCTAGAGATAACGTTTGATTCTAGTGCGATATGAAATAAATAACAATGAACGGGTCCTGTCAAAAGCATCTTCCAAAACCTCATTGAAAGCTCAATACCACTTGTGATCGAACGAAAAGCCACGTTAAGATTTTTTTTATTTGTAGAGGAGAGCGTTCTTGCTTTTGTGTTTTGTCTCCTCGTGATGTTTTGTAGGCTGGTCCATTTCACGAAATAAAGAAAGGGAAAATATTAAAAAGGGCAAAAGGGGAGGGGATTGGTCTCCGATAAAAAGTTCTCCGCGATTGATTCCTCCATATTTGGCCCACCCTTCATTAGGTGGGGTTACATTCTTTGCCTAGATTTTTATATGGGCGTTCCGGAATGTCAATCGGACCTTTTTCTTCTTCTTGTTTTCAAATTGCAATTTCAAATTGAATTATGCTCAAAGTCTGGCTGCCAAAGCACATGAGTTCTGGAAGATAGCTTGCCTTAATTACTACATTGGTGGTCAAAACTCCGGAACATGTCTCTCTTTCCAAATAGTGAATAGGCTACCAACTACTATATAAATAATTTAAATGATGACTAAAAAATTAGCTAAAAAAAGAAGAAGATCAAAATGATGACTTATATTCTCGGGAAGGGCCTTAGGTCCATAGATCAAGCTTAGAAAAAACAGTTTTTGCAGAACTTAAAAAATTTCGATATGATTATAATGTCCTAAGCAAGCATTTACCGTCTAGCTACTGGGGCAGATTGATAGTGGGGGGATCAATCATTTCATGCATGCATGCCAACATCAACCATTCATTTCTCGTGTGAACGTCCTTTCGAGGGCCATCCGCAGCAAATGTCGATCATTTAAAATGATGTGGATGGGAATACCGGAGGGAGTTGATCGATAGACGAAGCACCATGGCACTCCATTAAAGAAGGGGAACATGCAAACCAAGCGTATCTCAACGTGAATCTTCGCTAGGTCCATTGGTGTCTCCCTTCGAGTTCGAACTCGCACGTGTGATGATGGGTCCGTACCCAAAAGTTCAACTTACCTTTGGACATTAGAAAAAGGCTTCTGAAGTTGCTGTATGAAAGTGGAGTCATGATGCAACAACTGTTCTCGCTTTGTGCGGAAGAAACCCTAACATGCACCATCGGCCTCTCCAGTCAAGGCTCGGTTTCCCACGGCGTGCACATCTCAGATCGAAGGGGTTTCATAGTTAGGCTTATGAAGTGTATCATATTCATATATAGTGTGCTTATATCATGGTGTAAATTAAAATGGGTCAAACCATTTAATTGACCAGTAATATTACGTAGTGCAAAAATCATATTGCGCATATTAAAGAGTATCACATGAAACATTTTCTCTTTAAGGATGGCCTCTATTTTTGTGAAGGCTCTTTCGTGCTTCATCTCTTATTAAAAATTAGTAATGTTTAGGGATATTCTTTAATCGAATTCCTATTCCATCCTATTAAATTATAAAAAAGCCACACCTCTCTCTCTTCCCCAACATTGCGCCTCACCTTGTCCAGCGCACGTAGTTGTTGTTCCTTCGAAGGTCGTTGCCATCTTATCCACCTCAGGTGCAAGGCCAACAATGCTGGTTGGGTTTGCTTAAGGATAGTCAAGGTCAAAGAAACTTGATTTGGCGGACATGGCCACAATGCTCGAGCTATGTTGTAGAGCTCAGATTTGTGATAGAACTCCATGTCTCGGTGACCATGGACGCCACGGCTCGCGTGAACTTTGCCACCCCCAAATTTGAGGCTAGCAACGATTGTCGGCCCGGCTCAAGAGTAGATTGAGGTTGACAACTACTTTAATTGGCATTAGCACAAATGGAAGTTATTAGATTGGAGAAATATACAATATAGATTTTGAAATATGAGAAGACCATTTGGCATTTGGAAAAAAGAAATAGATGAATTTTGTAATTATGTTGATGCAAATTACGCTGGCGGGCAAGGATCCTTGTCGTGTGCCGCCTTTGGTTTGTCATTTCAGGTGATCTCACTGTGGAGTGAGGAAAGAGGAGAACGAAAACATATGCCGCCATGGACGTCGCAGGGAGCCTGCTCATTTGACTTAGAATGGGGTGGTGTCCACTGTCCACAATCTCAATTTGGCTCTCTGTTTAAAGTGAAAGTCACTAGACCAAAAAAAAATGACCTTAAAAAACACAAAAGCGATTAAAGGAAAAGAAGGAAAGTACGGACAATGCCTCTTTTTCCGCGAGTCCGTTGATTGCGGTTGCGAGATAAAGCGCAACGACATAGGAATCAACCCTTTTGACCATTTTGCTGCTTACTTCCTTTCCTATTAATTATGTTCCTTTACTCTTTTCTTTTTTCCATTTTCAATTAATCCATATGCTTTTGCTCAAACATTTCCGGTGAAATCTATTCAACAATTTCATTCCGGGATTGGTCTAGGCATGTCGGTGGGAGGCTTCAGCCCACCTATTGAGCAGGGCAAGCTCAATCTAACTTAATTTTTAAATTCAAATATTAAATTATTGTCACTTTAAAAGAACGCGAGAATCTATCAAGAAAATAATAAATGGTTACGGAATGGAAGTAGGGAGGTACCCGTGCACATGAAGCAAGATACAACTTGAATTCTCACTTTATTAAGTGCAATCATATTTTAATCACCTCTTTAAATTTGTCTTATGCCTTATTTCATTTATTTTGTTGATGAAGTGATAGAAGTGATTTGGCAAAAAGAAAGAGAAAAATGTGATTTCTCTCTAAAAAGTAAAAAAAAAAAAAAAAAAAAACGAAAGATGAACAGCCCTAGGGTGCGTTTGTTTGTGTTTATCTTTAAAAATTGTTAGAATGAAATAGAAAAAAGTGTTTACTTCTAACAATTTTTGAACAAAAAACGCTTTTGGTAAACTTGTTTTGGGAATAAAAAATGAAGAAAAAACGTTTGGTAAATTTGTATAATTTTTTTATTTCTTTTATTTTTTCTTATTTTTCGTTTTTTTCTTTTTTCTTCTTTTGGCCGGTCGGCGGCCTCGGCCATGGCCGACGAGGGCCGGTGGCCTCGCCCAGGCCACGGCGAGCCTCGGCCTCGCCGGGGAGCGCGGGGCCGGCGAGCCTCGCCGTGGCCGGGCGAGGCCGCAGCCCTCATCGGCCGGTCGCCGGCCATGGCCGAGGCCTGACGACCGGCCAAAAGAAAAAGAAGAAGAAAATAAGAGAAAAAAAAAAAGTGTTTACGAAATGTGTTTCGAAATAAGAAAACACAAATTTTGTGTTTCTTATTTCTTTTTTTTTTGTTTTTGAAAAGAACAAAAAGCGAGTAAACGCGTCCAAACGCGTTCTTTCCTTTTTTCTTCCCAGGAACAAAAAAAAACAGAAAAAGTGTTTAAAAACAAAAAAAAAAACACAAACAAATGCTGCCCTAAACTCTACCAAATAATACTCTCTTTAGTCCAATCAAAACAGAATCTGATTTGAAACCCCCCAAAGAAACAGAGAAAACAAGAGAGAACCTGGGGCTCTTACTCTCATGCATTCGAAATTTCAAAAAAGTTCCAATTTGCTCAGATCCCGAAAACCCAAGTGAGCTTCCCGGAAAGAGATGGGGAGAGAGTCAACATTGACATTTTAGAAGTGGCGTTCGCAATATAAAAATGACATTTTTAAGGGCTAAAAAAAGAGCCTAAAACCAGCTTCTCTGAGCATTTATTTTTGACCTCTCCAGACTACTGTAACGTAACTGCGGCGAACTAATTGCTCTGGGCAAATGCACGTTCTTCTTTCTTCTTTTCGGTAATTCTGGTTGGCTCCAGGGCTTCCATTGTACCTGCGAAAATGTCGCTGTTGCATGCCCCTAGTCCACAATCTCGTGATTAAATCTTGGTTACTGCTTGTACTTTGCTGCCTCTGCCCACCACTATATTCTGCATATATCTTGTTTTTTTGGCCAAGACAAATGCTGCACTGCCCTCTGGCTCCGGACGTTTTTCTTCCCAACGAGAATCCTTCAAAACCCTCCCTCATCCTTACCTGTAAAGAGCCTGGCACAGCCACATGATTCTGTTCCGTTTTTCAACCGTTCCCATTTGCTGCGGTCACCCAAAAGAGAAATAATTTGTTGCAAGAAGCAAATTAAAAGCAAGGGGAGAGAGAGAGAGAGAGAGAGAGACTGCTTTTATTGGCCCCATTCAGCAATTTCTGGGCATTAAGGACTTTCCTTTCCTCATCAGTATAAAGGATCACTTCCTGCTCTTACACTCCCTCACTCCCTCCCTTCCTCTCTCTCTCTCTCTCTCTCTCTGTTCCTCTCTTTCTGTCCCTCTCTCTCTCTTTTTCTTTTTCACTCTCTGCGAGTACCAAGGAGTAGTCACTCTCTGCTTCCTAAGAGGTTTATCAGAACATTTATCTGATAAATCAGACCGACATTGCCACCTTCCCTTCAACCACTTCACTCTTTTTGTTTTCTGGGGTTCTTTTTTGTGTTCAAACGTTGGAAGCAAAGAATAATCCCATTATCATTGTTTCGTCTTATATTTCTGATTCCCATTACAAGCTCAAAGACTGTCCCAACACTCTCCGTTTCCTAATACTTGGCATTTCTGGGGGAAGTTTCAGTCACATTTATGAATAGGCCTGCGGGGCTCATCATTTCCATGGCTCCTCTGCTTCTGGTGCTGGTTCTGTGCATACCCACCACGGTTCTCTGTGGTCATGACTATGGGCAAGCTCTGAGCAAGAGCATCCTCTTCTTTGAAGCTCAGAGATCTGGCTATCTCCCCAAGAACCAGAGGGTTCCATGGAGAGCCAACTCTGGCCTCAATGATGGCAAAGCCAGTGGAGTAAGTCACATTTTCATTGTCTCCTTTGAAAAGAAGAAAATTTGAGACGTTCTCCTAAACGGAACTTGATTTTTTCTTTTCGGATATTCATTCTCTTTGGGGGGAACTACTGCAGGTGGATCTGGTGGGAGGGTACTATGATGCAGGAGACAATGTGAAGTTCGGGCTGCCGATGGCGTTCACGGTGACGATGATGTCGTGGAGTATACTGGAGTACGGGAGGCAGATGACCAAGAGCGGCGAGCTTGGCCACGCCATGGAGGCTGTGAAATGGGGCACCGACTACTTCATCAAGGCTCATCCTCATCCCTACGTCCTCTACGGAGAGGTACCCAAGACTCTGTTCAGAAACCTTCTTCTCCCTCTTGAAAAATGAATCTTTAATAATTACATGCATTGATATCGATTATGGGGGTCATCTTTCTGTCTTCCCTTTCCTCTCTGTCGCTTTCAGTGGATTCATCTTGTGCATTTTCCATAGCTAAAGCAGAGAGCGATTGATTTGAACATTAGTTTATGAGTAGATGCTGATAGTTTTCTTTCGATGTGGTGTGGGGAATGCGATTGTGGACATTGTCGTTTAGGTGGGGGACGGGAACAGCGACCACTACTGCTGGCAGAGGCCCGAGGACATGACCACCGACAGGAGGGCGTACCGGATCGACCCGAGCAGACCCGGGTCGGACCTCGCCGGAGAGACCGCCGCCGCCATGGCCGCCGCGTCCCTTGTCTTCCGCCGCTACGACCCGGCCTACACCGCCGAGCTCCTACGCCACGCCCAACAGGTTTATTACTCTGTTTCTGCATTTGAGCTTGGTCGGTGCGAGCAGACACCTGTTGCTTGCATTTCATAGAGATCGACCAGCTAGCTAGTAACTCCTCTACATTACGTTGTCCTTGGCCAGAACAAATCTTAATAAAAAAAATAAAAATAAAAGAGGATTTAAAAGGAACTATTATTAAATTAAGAAGCTGCTGGTGTAAGTTAAATCTGTTCATGGTATTCTATTTCAATTAATGTGACATGTATATCCCTAAAACAGAAACTGTTTTTGTAATTATGGAATAGATCCTGGCCCCTAATGATTCCTACCCTTTTTTTCCTTTTATAGCATGATGCCTCCTTTTCCCCTCCAAAACATTAGGGACCAGTCGGTTTAAAGTCAAAATTATGGCAATTATTGATACTACTATGTTGTCATGGGTATAGGGTCTAAATGGTCTCTGCAAATAATCTAGAAAAAGGGGACTTAGCTTAATATCGAATTTTAAAGGAAATTATTTATTTTAGACCTGTACATGAAGGACAAATTCATAATCGAATTTTAAAAGTTTATATTCAAATTTTGGGAGTAAAAAAATAATATTAGAATGATGATAAAAATGGTGGCAATGAAGCTCGGCGTACGTTTTGGATCTTGCACGTATATTTTGCGCCTATCGCGCGTAGCGTCTTGTGGACCGTACAAAATCCAATCGTACCGCCGAATCTGGACCGTCCACGTGTAGCGATGGTTCCACAGGATGCGATCCTCGTCGTCCTTTCGTTATCTCTTGTCATGTGAGGGGACACCGTCGGCGTCGGCCTACCCGCCTTTTGCTAGCTTTTTTCTTTTTCTTTTACTTTATTTTTTTGCATTATTTTCCTCTGTCTTCTATTAAATTGCAGAAAAAAAAAAGAACCCGATTAATTCTTGTAATTACACAGCCCAAAAAAGAACAGAACAGAACAATTATCTTTAAAATTCCTATTTTTCTTTCTTTTTTTTCTTGGCTGAGAAAGGAAAATGACAAAGGGACTTTGCTTGGGTGTCTTGTTTTTTCTCGTTTCCAGCTATTTGAGTTTGCGGACAAGTACAGAGGGAAATACGACAGCAGCATCACCGTGGCCCAGAAGTACTATCGATCCGTCAGTGGTTACAACGTGAGTGTCTCATATCATCACGACTGTCCGGTTCCAAGTGTTCATTTTTATGTCTAGAGAACTGGTGGATGCATGAACATGGTGATTAGTTCGGGTACTGTTTGATAAGTTCCAGGGTAGTACTGCTTTGGATTTATTTTCAGCTGCTTTCAAGATTTCATCTGTCTGAGAATCGTGAGCTATGGATATGCACTTGAGATTACAGTACGATCATGTGTTTCGATCAAAACGGAATAATCGAAGTCAAGGGATGGTTTGGACGTCGGTGTCATAAGGAAAGCATTGAGATGGGCTTTTGTTGATTCTTTTGGGGTGGTGCAGGATGAGCTCTTGTGGGCAGCTGCGTGGCTGTACCAAGCAACGAACAATCAATATTACTTGGAGTATCTGGGCAAGAATGGCGACTCCCTCGGTGGGACAGGATGGGCCATGACTGAATTCAGCTGGGATGTCAAGTATGCCGGTGTTCAGACGCTTGTGTCCAAGGTCACTTCTTTCCTCAATCACAGCACACACCAACCACATCTCTTGTCACTCACTTGATTACCCATTTTATTCATTTGGCTGGAGATGAAATTGAATATTACGCATTGGGCTCACCTCGTCTCATTTAGTTGATACATTGGCATTACAGTTGTCGCATAATGCCTGTGTAGCTCATCGCCACTCGGCTCTGTGGAGCTCGATTGCTTATTAATGGGATGTGTCCTCATATATGCAGTTATAGACATGAGGGGTTGGTTTCTTATCATTCAATTAGCATATTGGTGGACATCAACTCACCACAGATCTTGTGTGGTTTCTGAATCAAATTTGATGAAGTCTTAGCTCGATGAAGGATAAACTCCATGAGTTAGTAAAATCGATCTTGGATAGATAAATAGGCGGTTTTGTGATCATGAGTTAAATGATTCCTCTATATTAGGCAACAACAGCACACTGTTATAGCGGTTTGCATGAGGAAACTTAACTGGGTTATTGTGTGTTGCTTCCACTGCAGATCCTGATGCAAGGAAGAGCAGGTCACTATGCACCGGTTTTCGAGAGGTACCAGCAGAAGGCGGAGTACTTTATGTGCTCGTGCCTCGGCAGAGGGACTAGGAATGTCCAGAGGACGCCGGGTGGTCTCCTGTTCCGCCAGCGGTGGAACAACTTGCAGTTCGTCACCAGTGCCTCGTTCCTTATGACCGTCTATTCTGATTACCTTGCGTCTTCTAAAAGGAACTTGCACTGCTCCTCGGGTGCTGTCGCTCCTTCTGCACTCCTCTCGTTTGCAAAGTCACAGGTATGTTGACTCTCTCACGTCTTTTCCTGGTTCAATTTAAACTTTTTTGATATAGTGAAGTACAATTCGAATGCTAATTCATTGATCTTACTAACACATGTTGTTCCTATACTCATAACCTCATGAATTCATGAGAAATACAATAAGGAACTCAGCTAACAAGTGCATTGACAAGATAAAAGTGCGAAGATTCCATCAATTGCTGGAGCCTAAATCATTAAACTTGCAGGTGGACTATATTCTTGGGGACAACCCGAGAGCGACAAGTTACATGGTGGGCTATGGAGCCAACTACCCGAGGCAAGTCCACCATCGGGCTTCTTCAATTGTCTCTTTTAAGGTCAACCCCACATTCGTGAGCTGCCGAGGAGGTTATGCAACCTGGTTCAGCAGAAAGGCCAGTGACCCGAATCTCTTGACTGGTGCAATAGTCGGCGGACCCGATGCATACGACAACTTTGCAGACCAGAGGAACAACTATGAGCAAACCGAGCCAGCCACGTACAACAATGCACCTCTTTTTGGAGTGCTTGCAAGGCTAAGTGGAGGCCACGGTGGATATAACCAGCTTCTTCCAGGTGAAGGAATCATGATAATGAATGTCATATCCGAATTTTGTTTTGATTAGAAGAAGCATCTAGGACTATGTCTCTGGTTGTTCATCTATGACTAATAAGCAAATACTTTGCAGTTGAGCTTCCTGCCCTAAAACCGATTGTTTCGCGACCAAATCCAGTCCCAGGTAATTGAATTATCTATAATTGCATCAACACATCCACGTTTCTTCTTTTTTGGTGGGAACTTCTACATCATAGATCCGACTTAAATCATTCATACTAATAGTAACAGAACCGTTATGGCAAGGAAAAGTATAATTCAACAAGAAAGGAGGGAAGAAACTGGAACGAAAATATCATTTGATCCATTGATCCTCAAAAGAAGAAATAAGCAAAAGCTTTACATTAGCGGACAAAAAAGGTGATGACTGGATGAGACATCCGTGCTCAAAAATAAAGAGATTCGTCACTGATTAGTACGACTTCTAAATCAGATTCATTCATGTAATGTTCTAACACAAAGCAGTAAAAGTGATTTGTTTTCCACTGGCATATGGTTTTGATCGATATCAATTCATTGATCTTGCATTTTTCTTTCCATTGTTGTGAACATTTTTTCCTTTCGCAGCTATCACTAGTCCAGTTGCTGTAGAGCAGAAGTTGACCTCTTCTTGGAACAGCAACGGAAGAACTTACTACAGATACTCAACTATTGTAACGAACAAGTCTGATAAAACTCTGAAAAACCTTTGGCTTTCCATATCCAAGCTCTATGGTCCCCTTTGGGGTCTCACAAAATCTGGTGATTCATACACTTTCCCTTCGTGGCTCCACTCATTGCCAGCCAGAAAAAGCCTCGAGTTTGTCTATATCCACTCTTCTTCTCAGGCAGCAGTTTCGATCTCAACCTACACCTTGGAATAGGTATTGAATCACCTACATGACAGCGGCAATCCGAAGTCGGAAGACAAAAGAAGAGGTTTGCGCAGTTGTAGTGTAAGGATTGCGCATCTGTAGGATAGGCATTGGAAGAAAAAAATCAGTGCTTTTCTTGTCCATTTAGTTTTATTACCATCTTGAGTGGAATATGCTTATGAGGTGTCAGATGAAACTGTAATAAACTAAGGTAGAAGATGGAAGGCCAGAAAGGTGTGAAGAGACAGAATGCAAAAGCAGCAGAGCTCATCCTCTTTCTCCTGCCACTTCACCTGATGCTACATAGAGGACATTATAAAGGTGATGAAATAGTTGAAAAAACCTTGAGAGGTCAAAAGAATGGCTTCCCAACAACAGGTTACAAAAGAGTGGTTTTCTTTTCGCTTTTCTAGCATTAGACAGAAGATTTGGCTGTCTGTTTTGTGTTGTGTTGTGTTGTGTTATCAATGATGTTGTAAGCTCTGCAACACTACTTGTTTCTTCTGCAAGAAATTGTGTAACTTCTGTTCTCGGCGATGACCCAGTTTCTTATTGCTTTGCAACAATTTGACAGATATTCCCGTCACACGGGTCTGTTCTCCATGCTTTTTAACGGCTTAAGCACTCGTACTCTGTCAAAACTCGAGGGCCAGGATCTGTTCTGAGCAAATTGACTATCATTTCGGAAGTTCGAAAGCATTAATTGTAACAAGTATACTCGAGTAGAAATCCACTTACATCGGTGTAAAAACTACACTAGGGCATAGATGTGCTCTGGATCTCAAAGTCCACAAAGATCATCATGCCTCCATCTTGAGATAAGATGCAAATGAAAGGACAACAATCATTCATTCTTCTTTTATTAGGGCAAGTTAATCCCCACTATAGTAATACTTTTATTTTTTGGGTCAACACCGTGGTAAGTACTTAACCAACTGAATTATAATGAATCTTGTGGGTTTTCTTAGTGTGATCCAAAGTTAGCAATCAAATGAGATTAGAGTTGACGAGATTGACTTTTTAACTATTAATTTAATTTGCCATCAGAATATGAAAATAAACCAAAAACCTGATTTCGACCAATCAAGAAAAAAAGAACAAACAAAACAAGCAACACTTGGTCAATTTTTAGTCATGTTCTCGTACGAGAGAATTATAAAAAAAAATCGTAAACCTATTACAATCGTGCTAATTCAGTCCTTAACTTTTTTTTTTTTTTAACTAATTTAGTCCTAAACTTTTTGCATTTGTACTCATCCGGCCAATTTTAATTTACCCACATTGACATGGCACTACCAATGCTAATGTGGCATTTTTTAAAATAATACTTTAATAATTTTTTTAATTTTTATTTTATTTTTTTTTTAAAATTTTTCCCCATTCCCCTTCCCTTAGAGCCAACAAGAGTTGCCGGCCGACCCTTGCCAGCCAAGGCGAGGGCTAGAACGCCCTCATCGGCTCTAGGCAAGGATGTCTCGACCCTTGCCTAGTCGAGTGAGGCTGTAACACTCTCACTCAATTTGCCCTCACCTGACCAAATCTGAAGAGGGTGCGTGCCCAGGCCCTGGTCGGCAAGGGCCAAGATGCCCTTGCCTATGATCAGCAACCCTCGCTCACTCTAGGAGAAGGGGGAGAAATCAAGAAAAGAAATGAAAATATTAAAATATTGTTTGAAAAATGCTACATAAGCATCGATTGTGCCACATCAATGCCAACCAACCAAAACTGGTCGAATAAACTCAACTAACACTAATGCAAAAAATTTAAGCCTAACTTAGCCCCAAAAAAATGATTGAATTAACACAATTATAATAGATTTAAGACTTTTTTGATCATTTTTCCATTCTCATACTTACCCCTTATTTTATTCCTTGTTCTCACCTTATATTCTGATATTTTCAAACCGGCTCAGTTTGGGCAATTCATCAATTTGCGCTTTTTTTTTTCCCTCGTTCCAAGGCAGAGCGCAACCCTGACCTATTAGCAAATTCATAAATTGATCATCGCCACGACCAGTTTTCGAGATTTCTACTTTTAGAACATTAACAACTACAGCAACTGGCTAATGAGACGCTTCAAAACAGGTACGGAAACACAATTAATGATACAAAATAGCAAAGGACAACCGTACAATGGCCTCTGGAGTTGCATGAGTTCCAAAGCATCACTTCTTTGTAATGGTAATGTGTAAACAATACAACGACAATGTTTGAGTAAACGATCCATGTGGAAACATATCAGCTGTTCAAATAAACATATGTACAGTCTCCGAAATGAACGCTGGAAACAGCCAATAAGGCAGACAACGAAACTTCAGTCACCCGGCTTATTTGCACTCTTGTACAGGTTAAATAGCCAGGAATGCAGACGAGGACGCTTCAGGCACTAGGCTTGTTTGCACTCTTGTACATCATATCAATGACATCCTGCAAGAAAGTTTAATTTAGTATTCTTGGTAATAGAGATTGTCAGAAGAAATCATAAGATAAAGCATAATAATGTTTCTAAAACAGCTGACTGGCAACTGCACATGCGAGAACTCATACAAACATATGATTGTCCCAATCAAACATTCAATCTTAAAGAGAGACATCTCACACAAATTTAAGAGAAACAGCATCTTGCGCATCATGACCAGATTCTACTAACTTCATGTTGTACAAGAGTGATTGAGAAATGAATAAAAATAACAGAAAAAAAAGACCTTTGTCTTAGTTTTTAAGAGCTACCTTATAGTATTTGAGCAATTGAGGCCTCTTCTTCTTATACGTAGGAGTGAGAAGGTCGCGTTCCATATCGAATGGTACAGGATCAAGGTGTACAGCCTTAATAAACTCAAATCCCTTCAGCTGCAAAGAACAAAACTCTTTAGTATTAGAAAGATGCCCGAAGACAGGAAAGAAAATGTTTCTGCATAACCAATATAACTCGGAACCTTCTTTTCTTTCCCAGTCTTAGCGAGCTCTCCTATGATGAACTCCTTGGCTTTGGGATTTTCACATAGAGAATTGAAATCCCCGCTAACTCCATTCTCCTGAGCCCACTTTTCAAGAGCCTCTTTGTTGGGGTTAACCACAGCAACAAGGAAGGACTCGAAGCTGCTACCGTAAATCCATATCTGAAGAAAAACAAAATGACCAGAGTCAGGTAAAACGAGCAAATGCTGATAATTCATGACGAGCTGGAAGACACAACGAGCCTATGTTTAAGGGATGACAAGTATTTGGCCAAAAAAAAAAAAAAGAGTAGGTCAGAAAATAGTAGTAAGATCTTAACTGCGCCTTTGATCAAACATTTTAAGTCTCTATAGAATGGAAGGGAAACAACTTGGATTAGGTTGTGCACTTCTGCATTTCTTGTGGTAGGGGAACGTAATACAACGTATTCTGACCAGAATGCACCACTACTTCAGTAGACATTTTAATACGATAACACTGTCATGAGCAGCTTGTAGAAATTCTTGTCAAAAGTCATGAAAAATGACAAATATCTAAGATCATTCAGGATCGAGCCAATGTATAAGTGCAATTCTGAAAGCATATTGCATTTGCAGTGGAAAGCATAAACTGACATGTTAATCATCCTGCTAGATCCAAAACCATTAGGACAGATAAGACGGGTAATATATTCATGGAACTGTGTGTTTACATCCTTTCAATGCCCACGTGAGGGTATCTATCTCTCTAAGCCATAGAATTGTCAAAGAATGTAGGAGCCAGTAATCATTAGGATTGCTATGATCTGAGTCACGCAATTTAAATTGATAGTGACTGATTTTCCAGTCAACAGGACAATAAGACACCACACTTCAGAAGGTAAAAGCAAATAGGAGCAACAATTCCACAAAAGATATAGCCGTAAATATGTATCAAGCTCATCAGTACCTAATGACATAGGAAATTTGCATAAATATGCAAGACACAAATCAAATGCCAAAAGGAAGAAAATAGAAGACTAAGGAATCATACCGAATCAATAGCACTAACGAGGTCATAAATGTTTTCCAGGTTTTCAACAGCCACGTATTCTCCTTGTGAAAGCTTGAAAATATTTTTCTTGCGGTCAATTATTCTCAAGCTTCCGTCAGGTTGCCACTCGCCAACATCCCCTGATTCAAAACATCCATACATTTTGACTTAAGAGACTCTGAATGGCACAGGTTAACTTTCACTAAATCTAAGAAGAGGGCTACAGATACCTGTATGAAACCATCCATCCACCAAGACTTCTTTAGTCAGATCTTCCCGTTTATGATAACCACTGAATAAGGTCTTCCCCCTCACACATACTTCTCCTCGTGGGGTGCTTGAGAGGGCATCATATCCCATTTCAGGAACAGATTCCAAGCAAACATCAACATTAGGCACTGGAGGGCCCACTGTGCCAAGCATTGAGTGCGCATTTGGTAGTGAAACAAATGTGCCAGCACAGGTTTCAGTCAGACCTACAAGTATTAAGAGAAAAAGTAATCCCAGGATAACATGGTATGCTCGCCATCATCCATCTTTTTGAGAGCTTAATTCTTGCTATATTGCAATTTTAACAATAATTAATTCTTGAAGTTTAGAATCAACAAGAAAAAGACAGAGAGAACATGTAAAACATACAAAGAGGGAGCAATTCATTCATACCATATCCTTGTAGAACATGCGCACATGTAACCACCCTAAGGAAAGCTTCTACGTGGTTAGATAGAGGGGCTGCCCCTGATAAAATCAGTCGTACATTTCCTCCCAGCCCTTGCTTCACCTGTTATATGGTAAGCCAGAGAATTTGAAAACGTCAGGATTTAGTTGGATATAAGGTTGGGAAGCACAATTAGAAATGTGCACTACAAGTCTATTTTGATCACCTTATTGAAGACAAATCTGTCAAATAAAGGAGCTGCCTCTTCATATTTGTTCCCCTTCTTCAAGTTATTTAACTTACTACAGCAAATTTATGAGCATAAATTATAATCAGATATGAAAGTACAATGCAGCAATCCATTCAGTATAAAAAACCAAGCATAAAAGAGAGGCAAAGACATTAACAAATTAAGCAGAGAAATTATTGTGATCCTCGACATAATTGGACAGGTTGTCAACGTCATCAGTCCAACATTATAGGAAGAGATCTCAAAAATTGAAATCTGAGATACAATCGGCTAATTTGCTAGTCATGTCACCCAGCAAGTCTTAAGTGGGAGACGTTGTCATCATTAAGCCATTTGATGCCTGCAACATTCTGGACAATCACACATCCGAGGAAATCATTTCTAGGTATACAGTGGAAACAATCAATGAGCCAAATTTCCATTGGAAGAAACAGGACCCAAACATTAAAACATTCTGCAAGGAAGCAAATAGAAGCACACTGGATAAACATATGATAAATTTATCTTTATCATGCCCATGGAACTTTATCCACTCCCACAAGTAAAATAAAAAGTTTAACAAAGAACTTACTATGAGTATGCAAAGTTGAACAATGTATGTCTTAAGAAACCACCAGCAGAGATCTTCTGATTCAACCCTGCTTGCATAGCAATCATTTGTTAATGAATCGGCATACTTCTGTTAAGTCTCGAAGGAGCATTTACATAAAATGATTTTGCACACGCACGGTCCAATGTTATGTCTCTACATTCATGAAGGCAGCAGTAATCCAAATTGAAATATCAAATGCCATGAAATAGACGTTAGTAAAGTTATTAGACTAAGTGAATTGGGTGAGAAGAAAATTTTACCTGAGTATACCCTATCTAACACACGGGGTACGGCACAGAAAATAGTTGGTTTTAATTCTCCAATATCTTCAATCAACAACTTAACATCCTGGAACAAATAAGACATGAGCAACCGTGACAACAAATTCTTTATCGGTAAAAGAAGTAAAAAAAAGTGTAACTGAAAAAATATCCTCAATCACAATAATTGGAAAGATTTCATTGTTTGTGTCCCATGTAGCAAAGAAAAATTCCAAGACAAACAATAAAACTTCCATCAACCCCCATGCTATTTTGCCAAAAAGCCTTAGTAAATCTTCAGTATATGATTTTCCTAAAAAGAAAGGTGTAATGTATCATAGTCAGTATCCTTACCCCACGCCAAAATCCAATTGAGGCACCATGATGTATAAAACACTCCTCAATCACCCTATCAAAGATGTGGGCCAGTGGAAGATACGACAAATACACATCCTTCTGGTGGAGCTGTCAGAGTCAGAAGATATAGTGTTAAAACTAAATGAACCCTTTAATGTTCGTATCATACAGCATAAATCATATAAGCTGCAATTGGTCGCAAAATGTTTGCTCTCTTCAGCAGATCTGGACTTGAAACTGGAAAAAGCTTACCTCTTCATTGACACTCTCTAGCAGACGCTTCACTCCAGCTATAAGAGTGACAATGCTCTCATTAGAAATCATTACACCTTTTGGATCACCAGTTGTTCCACTAGTATACATGATCGTACATATATCTGTTTTCTCTTTGGCAGGAAGTTCAAACTGCTGATTATCTCCCTGCAAGTGAAAGTAGGCAGCAGATGTTGGAGCTACTATAATTAAGCAATCACAACGCAAATTTTTTCATTTTAGAAGTTGAAAGGAATGCATGTAAGAGATGCAGTATTCACTCAAGCTATCCTTTTTTTTTTTTTTTTAGTGTCAATGAGCCTAGACACACTGAATACAGATCCATCAGAGTTCTATTTAGCACCGGTGAGCAAATGTAAGCAAATATTAGCCATCAAATTCAAAAGCAGCCAAAGATAAACCAGGCAAAGCAGATTCTACATTGACCTTCAAGTTTACAATGTGCAAAAGATACAAAGACGGAAAGTCCACACCGCCCAGACCAAAAGTTGCAGCACTGATCATTGTTCTTATCTCAACAGAACTAAAGCAATCTAACAGCTTTCAGTGCATAATATTTCTCACGCTCAACTTGTTAGAGAGTATGGAAATGTATCTGGTTGACTCATCTCTGTATTTAGTTGTGAGACATTTGGGTTTGGGATAAAAGAATATATAAAGCAAAAACTTGGAACCTGGAAATGTCAGAATATTACCAATTATATACACTCGTATAGTGCAATACATGCAACAATGTTTATTATTTTTAAGAAAACTTTTAAGTATGGGAACACAATTTTGAACAGATGACTCATATGATGGTTTTCTGTTGGAGGAGCTTCAGTATAAATTTTATTGCCATTGGGACGAATCCACACCCTTGTCATATCTAACTGACAAGGGTATAATGAAACCTCAATGATAACTCGGAGAAGCGTAGGGGTCACTTAAACTTCTAATGCATTATAAGAATGGATCTAATACTGATCAACTAATAGAAAGCACAGAAATGCATCAAACTGATCCATTGAGCTAGATTAACCTCACAAAATTACCGCACACGCACAGACACAACACAGAGGCACTACGGAGGAAAGCAGCTAAAAATTCCTAAAGCTACAATTCGTTTTGCAAGCACAAAAGTTTTGTGATGTCCAAAAAGAAAAAATGTCAGTTAAGAAAGAATTAGGAAAGGCTGCATTGATAATGCACATGAAGAGTGGGAGCCCTTATATATAGCTTTCCAAGGATAAAGACGAAAAATGTTGACTTTAACTGTAATTTCTCACATGAAGAAGTAAAGGTTTGGCTTGAATGAAATATGAACATCCCTTGCAGTTGATGACACAAAGAAGCAGAGCAAATTTCAATGACCAATGGAACAAGAACATGGATAAGAAAACTGACCAGTTTCAAAAAATCATCCCAAGCATATATAGCCAAACCAAACTTCTCAACTTCCTGCCTTTGTTCTGGGGTTACCTTTCCAAAGCTCACGAGTGCTACAACATGGAAGACTTGATAAAAATCCAGCATTCCACAAGTATAGGTATCAAGAAAGTCAATCATCTTAATAACTTACTTTTCAAGAACTCTGTTGTGCGGGGAAATGTTTTCAATACCTGTATGTACAAAGAAAGATTGAATAATAATCAACAAAGAAAAGATGCCTCCATCAAAACCTGAATTCTCATGCCACTATCTATTAACAATATACAGCACTGGGAACCAAATAGGTGGCAATTGAACAAGAAAATATTTCCAGAACAAATTCACCATAATTGCTTAGCTACATTCTTGCTATCGTAATAAGTTCAGAAAACACATTATTATCAATTTCTTACTTATCAGGAAATTATAGTGTACATAGTTGTCGAATTTTCCATAAAATAGCTAAGAATGAAAAACAACTGAATTAGATTAAAATTTTAACCTCAGCAATCTTTTTCTCCTCTATGAAAGCAATTGAAACCTCAGCATGACGTATAATGAATTCAACGGCACCAGCACCTGCAAATTGATGGGAAAACACATTGCCATTGAGAAAAGCCTATTGGTACTATCACGCTAAGAAAAAGGCATGAACTAGCACAAATTATTCAATTTGCATCAACTATAAAGTTAGTGATGAAAATATTCTTGACAATGAATGCACTCATCAGTGGATACTGGTCACATGTGTTCCCAAAATGCTTGAAAACCATTCCAAACCTGTCGTCTATATGTTATTACACAATTTATATCAGAAGGAAAATACCTACCTAATGTGTCATATAAAGGAACACAATAGAGCCCATGAGCATTGCAAGCCTGCAGTAGTTTCGGAATCAATTAATTCTGGAGCCAGCAGAGTACAACTTCAAATGAGAATACACATCTAAAATGACAAGCAGCTTTTACCACACAACAGAGACGAACCACAAACACTCAACAGGACACAAAAGCATTTAAAGTGCCCGTGGAAACAGATTACAAGTCTAAAACACCAAGACACTTACCCATGATTTTAAAATACAATAAAAGCAGTTGAACTTTGAGCAGGCAATATCCTGTTTCTAATGATATGCAACTTATTTCTGTTGCCCCTGCTGACTATTGATTCTACATGCACATCATAAAACCATAAAATCTACTTCATCGCTCATCGGTATTTCTTAATTAATTTAAATCTTAAGTGAACCAGGACAAAAAAACTTAAAAACTCAGTGGTTTCTTCGCTTAGTTAACCGGCAGTGTAATATGAATCCAAAATCTCACTCAACAAAATGCATCTTTTTTTTTTTCCCGATAAAGTATATATTCCCATCTTTTGTTGAGTGATCACGTTTCAATCTAAACTTATAATGTCTTGGCAAGACCTTTTCAATTAGGGTTGTCATGACATCCTATGCTTTTTGAAGCAAATCTTTTGCATGTATGCAGATTGATTCTGGCATCAAAGTATGCCATTCTTCAAGTGACTAAATGAAGGTGTTAATTTATCAGGTGACCAGAAGTACTTGTATTGAGTAAGATGTGCTGATTCAAATTTCATATTAAATACCTTTTGCAGACTTCAATTCATACATGGCTACACTAGTCTTTTACTCTGTAATTATCAGACCTTACAGGAGACATTGGATCTTGCTTCAATTTTTACTGCTGTTCATTGTGCCACTCAGCATTCTTTTTTTTTTTTTTTTTTGTTGTACATGTCTACAGAAAGAAAAAAGTTGACAAGCTTCAAGACAGTGCAAAGGATGGATATCCACAAGCAACACTCAAATCCGAGGTAATTTTCTTACAGTCAACAAAGACGACATGTATCAATTGAAAAAAGAAAAAAAGATGACATGTCCCTTTGCTAATAGACTGTTGGATATCCCAACTTGGGAAACATTAAATAAATTTTGGCGTTAATAACCCAGAAAGTGAATCAGATGGCATGAGATTTGGCAGGACTATCCTCCAGGCTCCAGTGCCAATTCTTACTTCATGCTACCAAGACAGGTCACGTTTGCAAACAAGCTATAAGTCTAAAAATATGTTTGAAGGGATCCACTGACCTCCATGCTCATAATCCACTCCGCGCAGTTGGCACCATAAATTCCACATTTTGCCCTCTGTGTCACAGAAACAAAACAATTAAAACACACAACATATTATTCAACACTGGCGGTTTTATTGTTAATGTGTTTTACCGGTTCAACACCACAGCTCCGGATAGCATTCCCAACTCTGATCACTTTATCGTACACTTCTTTGTATGTTTGCCACACATATTTTCCAGCCTGCTCTCAAACAGTCCAGATATCAAGGCAAGGAATAGCAAGCAATGCAGCAAAAACGACCAATTAACCACGATTGTACCTTTCCATTCACGATCTCACGTCGACCGAGCATACGGTTATTGGGATATTTCTCAACGGTAATCCTGTAGAAGGATGTTATTTACTATCACAAGCATCACATCTAAAACAATCACTTATGCACAATACTTTCAGTAAAACAAAACAAAGGCAATCAATAGGATCGAGTTGACCAGTCGAACAAACCAAAATACACGCTCTACCAAAGCACCAGGCCAGAGAGAATCAAAGACTTGTCGGGTCTCTCCAATGAAATGAACTGCTTCACTAAAGTAACCGATCGGAATCACGCATGCAAGCAGGTCTTCGCATTCGATGGAAACACTATGGATTGCAGAAAGAGAGCATCGAATCTGAAGCACTGCACTTCATACGCATACTAAAAGAACAAAATTTAAGGACAAATCAAAACAAAACGATCCAATTTCGAACCGGAATCGACAACTGAACTTCGCCGGAAGAAACTCACTCCCACTTCGCACCAGGCAACAAGACGCACGCTCAACGCGCGCGCGCACACACACAAAAGACCTCATCATCGCGCCCCCTTTCATCCAGCCCCAACCGAACCCCACGACAACGACGACGACGACGACTCACCGGAAGACGTCCCAGCAGCTCTCCAATCCGGGCACCGGCGGGGGGAAGCCGTCCTTAGCGAAGACGCTCCGGTACACAGGGCCGACCGACGGCCTCCCGTCCCTGGCCTCCTTCCCCTTCTCCACCTCGATCAAGTACTTCATCTCCGCCGCGTCGCGTCCACTCCGTCCACGCGCACTCGCACGCAATCCCTCCCGCTCTCTCTCTCTCTCTCTCTCTCTCTCTCTCTCTCTCTCTCTAGAGCTCTCACCAGCCGCCGTCGCTCTCGGCGCGTGCGCGGATTCGAACCTCGATCGGCCGGAGTCTCTCTGTGGCTCTGAACTTGCCGATGGATGGATCGATGTCGAGAGGGGGGCGGGGGTGGGTGATCTGAAGAGAAGCGTGGAGACGACGAAGGCTGAGAGGCTACAGGATCTCGAGAGAGAGGGTGAGAAAATATTTCCTGATTTTATTATTTAACTAAAAAAAAAAATTGGTCAGCATTAGGTGGCGCAAGTTGGAAAAACTCGTGGATGCCGGTGTCGAGACGTTTGACGCCGATACAAAGAGAGAGAGAGGAGAGAGAGAGATCAGATATGGCTTTGATTCGGCGGCGAGAGTTGAATTCGGTTGGGGATTGGTCAACCTATTAGCGATTGTTTTATTCATTGTTTATCATTACCTCCAATTTGGATCAAGATTAATATTTTCCCAATTCCGTGTCATTGAGAGTGAGCGTCGGATTCGACTTGCTTGGAGAATAGGACTGAACTGATTTATAATAATCAACTAGGGCCTATTTTAGGAGAGGATCGGTTTGGTATCCAGCTTGAAGGACTTAGCATCGTTTCTATTTCTAATTCCAAGGGTCGGAATTGTTGGCTGATTCCGTAGAGAGTTCAATTAAATTGGGGATTAGTCAACCGATGAGCGATTGTCTCATGAATTGATTGTTTAATTCCATCATTTAACGTATCTCTAATTTGGATCAAGGTTAATTTTCCCCCTTTATCTCCTATTAGGAGTGAGCACCAAATCTAACTCAACCCAAGAATAGGACTAAAACTAATGTGGATTAATCAGCTTAGGCCCATTGTAGGAGAGAATCACTTCAGTTTCAACTTTTCTATTCTAAGGGCTTAGGATTGGTTCGATTTATGATTCAAAGAGTCTAAATTATTCATTGATTTTACTCAAAAACCAATTCAATCAAACCCAATCCGATTCTCAAGTGAACTTGTTTTAAAATTGGATTTGAAGCCTTTTTTGAAAATAAAAATATTTTTGTATAACCACTTAACTAATATATGTTTTTATAATGAAATGGTATAATTTATATATTTGCATAACCACAAGTGCTAGAAAGGATATTGTTATTATATTATATTGTGACGCTCTAGTATAAATTCGCTTGATGTATTGTCCATTTTCATCCATTCATATAGAGCCGCATATTTCTTACGTTTAGTCACCAACCTTGAGCAAAGATATGCGGATCAAGCTTGAATAAAACGCTAGACAACTCCTCTTTCTTTGCCTCGGACTGCAAAACACTGTAAAAAAGAAAGCAAAATGGCAAAAAAGTCCTAGGGTGCTTTTCTAGAGTAGTTTATCTGAATTCTCTTTTTATCATTCTTATACTAGGTCTCGAGTAGTTTATCTAAATTTTCTGTTTGTCAAATCTTATTCTAGGTTAACCGAACGCTTCCTAGGACCGGATTTAATTATATCAAGGAAATTACTTGGAACATATTAAATCTATTATGTGAATTCTGACTTAATTTTAAAATTTTAAATTATGCCTATGCAATTCATTCTTTTTCAATGATTTTCTAATTTTGTCCATCTAGCGCCATCCTATATGGTTGGGGATCCATTGTGTACCATTCCCCGCAAAACGTCTTCATTACAATAAATTTTGTAAATTTTTTGATTTCTTTCTTTCTTTTTTATATATTGTTCTTGATCTCCTTCTCTGTTATTAAATTATTATTATTTTTTTCCTCTTCCTCATTATTCATCTTCTTTTTAGGCCATCCACCCGTGCCGGAATTGGTCAGCAAGGATCACTGGGCCTGCTAGGCTGTGCCTCCATCTAGATGAGTTAATTATGTCGAGGAAGTTCCCAAAACATATTAAATCTATTATATGAAATATGATTTAGTCATAATATTATTAATTTAGTCAATTTAATTATAATTCTTTCAATAATTTTCTATTTTATTCCATCTAGCGCAATCGTATATGAGTCGGGGATCTAACGTGTACCATTCCCCTCAAAATTACGTCATTACGAGAAATTTTATAATCTTTTTGCTTTCTTTCTTTTTTTACTGTTCTTGATCTCCTTCTTCGTCACTGAATTATTAATATTTTTTTCCTCTTTCCTCATTATTCATCTTCATTTTAGGCCATCCGTCAGCGCCGGAAATGGTCCGAAAGGATCGCCGGAAATGGTCAGCAAGGATCGCCGAGCCCTCGGGATCGCCGGCTAGCCTTTGCCCATAGCTTGATGCTATCCCCGAATCCCTATCGAGATCGGGCTTCTTAAGGCAGTGGGGTCATCACCTCCATAGGCGAATCCTGCGGAGCAGGTCCTTCTGGAGCTTGTGGAGATGTCTTCATGTATCAGCGAGTGATAGGGTTTTCGTCCGTGGGGGGGCGACGGAGATGATGAGCTCAGGGCCAGCGGATTCTGCAGCTTGAACTTCCTCACCATTGTAGCCACCATGGGAAGCATCCGAAGATGAATCCAGTTGAAGATGATGATCAGTTATTTTCTGTAAGGCAGAAAATTGTGGCCCCGGCGAGGTTCATCGGCCACCGCCGAGGCTCCGATGAGAGTCGCAGACTTTCTCCAGGCCTGGGTGAGGGTCTCCGACCATCGCCGAGGTCCCCCCGGGTCCACCACCCAGCCTTTGCCGGGGACGGTAGGGCAGGAGAAAAATGAAAATGAACAGTGATGTCTTATTGTCGGTACAGAGATGATGGAGACGTAAGGAAGAACAGTGGCAAGAAAACGAAAAGGTATAAAATGAAAAAAAAAAAATCAGATAATTTTATAAAAATTGTAGAATCATGCAATTTGGATTTATTTCTTACACATCACGAAAGACTTTCGACAATTAAAAAAAAAATATGAAAGACGATTAGTAGAAAGGATGGGAAGCACTAATTGGACCTCTATGCAAGTATTTTTCGGCCTAAATTGATAGAATGGATTATATTGAAAAATCGTGAAAATGTATATGGCTATGTAAGCTAAATTAGAAAGTTTAACATTGAATTAAATTTCATATAATAAATTTATGACTTTTTGAGTAATTTCTCTTATTATATAACCTTGTATTGTTGGATAATATTCCAAACAAGTATTCTATCAAAGGGATTTATTTTTTGAGTGACTCTATCTATGCTACCAATTGTTAAAAACATATTAACGCTATATTCTCTTGGTAAGCTTGCTCAATCTCTGCTAAATACAAAGTGAATTCTCAGTGAGGTTTTAAACCTCAAACATTTTATCCAAAGATTTCATGAAAGCCCCATATAAGTTGTTAAAATGAATTTGTGTTCTTGTCTATTCCTAAATTACGAATAAAGTCGTAACTTAAAAAAAAATTAACGAGACCACCAAAAGCGTTTCTTAAAAATTAAAAAAAAAAAACACTCTTTGTATAAAAGAATCTTTCTAACTTTTAGAAAATCTGAGTTCACTTTTATAAAATTGATCAAATCTTCAAAAGCTGTCTTCTTCGTTACTAGGTCAACTTTTTCCATTACCTTATTCACTTGCAATGCGTGTACTCCTTTTCGGGTGGTTGGTGCATAGTATTTTATATAATAAAATAAATCGAAGGAAGCATCATCGTCCTACAACGTTATTAACATTTAGTTCAAGATCCAGGCAGGCAGAACATTAAAATCGACCATAACCACGCGTGGTCCATCCCCAACGAGCAGGCTAGTGGTGCCACCCCATGGAGATAGAGTCGCGCAATAATTCACCAAAACTCATTGATTGCTTCCCTCGTGTGCAGCTATGGATCACATGTCGAAAGGATAAATTATCCAAAAAATCTTAAATTTATTACAATTTTTTTATTTAGCATCAAACTTTTTTTTGCGCCAATATAACTCTAAACATTTCGTAATCATGTTAATTAAATCTATCAAATCAATTTTAACTGGTTGGCGCTGATATGGACAATATTATAATAATATTATACTTTATTTCGATTTTTTATTTTTTTATTTTTTCTTTTTTTCCTTCACTTCCTCCTCCTTCCTTTGACTAGTTGCTACCTTGCCAACCCTTGAGGAAGCCTGGCCATGGCATGGCAACCTCATCTAGGTTGCTCGGTGGGCCTGATATGGTGAGGGTCAAGTCTCGCCAGTCATGGGCGAGGGCTGCCACTGGCTAGGCGAGGCTCACCCTTGCTAAATCTAGGGAGGGTTGAGCCTTATGGGCCATGGATAGGTCATGGCCTTGCTAGATTTGGCGGGGCCTTGCTTAGCCATGGCGAGGGTGGCCTTGCCATCATAAAGTGAGGGGCGCCCTCACTAGTGGCTGGCAAGGAGGACCTCATTGGCGCTTGCTACCAGCTAGACAAAAGAGGAAGAAGAAGAAAAAAAGAAAGAAAAAAGAAAAAAGAAAAAAATATATTATTAAAAAAATTGTCCACGTCAACGTTGGCCAGGCGTTGGTTGGCCAAAAAATTGGCCGGCTATACTTAATTGCATACAATTGCAAAAGGCTTATAATTGAATTGGTAGAAAAAAAAAGGTTTAGGATTGAATTAAAAAAAAATGCAGTAGATTTAGGATTGAATTGGCAAAAAAATAAATCTGATTAAATTAAAAAAATTGCAGTAGATTTATAATTATTTTGGTAATTTTGCCCACATTGGAGAGACCATTAGGTTGGACCGGTTGAGCTTAAACTCATAATGATCCTTCCTTTTACGGGAATTAAGGAAGTTAGTTTCCTTCTTGAAAAGATGTTATTGCAATTGCCATACTAGAAAGCAGACCAAAGTAATTCACGATGGTTGTACATCACATCAATCATCGGCTAATGTCCTGATGCTGTCCGAAGTTCAAGGCCTCTAACTTTTGAGACCGAAATAAGGTCATAATTCGAGCACGACATGATTTCAACTTGAGAAATCTGAATTCAGGAGAGCACCAGTACGACTAGCTCCAAATCCCAACAAAAGTTAGGTGAGTTATGGCCAACATTTAAAGAAAATGACTTATCGTTGTACCAACCCGAGCTCAGACCAATTCGTTAATGACTCGAAGAATAAGAATACGACAACACCATGTGAATGGAAATACATTTTATGACTCGGTGTCCAGTGAGTATGTGTACGAAAGAGAGCGGTTCTAGGAGTACAAATGTTCCTCAAATTTGATATGAGAAAATTTCGTTTTGGTGTGCACTACCTGAGCTTTTTACACAACAATCTTCCTAATTTCCTTTTTCTTGGTACTGTTAAATCAAGAGTCATTAAAAAAAGATACTAGCGACTTTTCATTATCAAATGTTATCAAATCAGCAAAGTCGTCTTACACTTTCATGGCAGTTGATATTGCTCATCTGAAGGTGCTTTCCTTGAGTCTATTATGGAAATATGACTTTGACACAACTTCTCGACCCCGGGTTCTCTTCGCGACTTAAAGCCGTAAAAGGCAGGCAACCAGATGGGTCCTTAACGTATGGTGACCGGTGATGGAGAATTTGACTCTAGAAACACAGGGAAAAGGGAAAAGGTTTGAAAAGTCACATTTCCTGAGATTTCCATGAAGTTTCGAGGATTGGAGTTCGTCAAAGTATGTTAGGACTTCTATTTAAGAGCACAGACTGAAAATAAGCTCAGAGAGTGAACGTGACAAGGGAAAAAAAAGGTAAACCTTCGTCCTCTAAACTAGGCCTGCTTGAGTCAATCGCTCACATTTGTATTTAGTTTGCACATGAGTGGCGTTTATAACTTGTAATTCACTCAAGAGGAACGACTATAGGAAGTTTCCTCCAATCTATACATTAAAAACTAGCCCTAAAGAAAAGAAAAGTAAAACTCGAATTGATAGATTCAATAGTTTTTTTGTTAGTGTGCCACTTACTCATCAAGATTATCGTCATCAACCATTTATGGGCACTTGCATGTTCAATGAGTAAATATTTGATATTCAATGCATCGATAGTAGAATGAAAAGAACAATGAGTGTACTAAACATCGCAATATTTTCTTACCCAATTGTTTAACAAATGTCTTGTTAGCAAAATTCATTTAAATATGAGAACATTCAATCTGGCCATACATGCATTTTGTATCTGGGAATGAATCAACGCGTAAATAAAGCACAAACGAAAGATCATCCATCCCATCCCGTTGCCCAACCCCCAACGCAAGAAAACTCGAATTAGATGGATCTGTTGCTCGGAATTCAAGTGCTTTTCTCTATTCATACATAACACATGAGAGTTTTAAATCCAACGGAAGATAAGGGTGGACGTGCCTTGCACGTCCATGTTGAGTATCCGTAAACGGAACGAAGAAGTGGTTTTAAACAAAAGAGACATGCTTGAAGACATGTCAATGTGGCCTTTGCGCAAGCTCGGTCAGCGGAAAGACGTGTGGAGTTAAATAAGAGAGAATATGATATCTGCATTAAGCATATTCTAAACAGAAATTATCCGGAAATGTCTCTTTAGTGGCATAATGCAAGCGTGCCATGTGATGTTTTCTTTTTTGCTTAAAGAATAAAGGGTTTGGACGGTGGATGGGCCTATATTGCTAGCCGTTGGAGTGCTCGGTTTAAGGCGCCGACGAAGGACCAACTCTTTCGCTAAGCCTATTCTTTATAGAGCAGCCAAAGTTTCCTAAAACGGAGAATAAATTGAATAATCGAAGCTGCGACATTTGACTTGCAAATCAAATCTTGGATCACATGACCTCCAATCCGATCGATGCGGGTCATCTCATATCATATTTATTGAAATGACAACAGCCTTGCCATTCTTTTATTTTTTTTTTCATAAGGTTTACTTCCCCCCTACCTATGTAGTTTGTTTGGTGAATCACCGAAATGGAATGGGAAGGTCGTTAGGGCAGTGGGCTCTAGATGGCTTGCAGGATGAATGTGAATGTAGCGTGTGGGGTTTATTTATTTTATCGAAAATGAAATGATTTCCGAAAAAATATTTTCATTATCAACAATAGTCCATGCCTACACATTTATTGATCATTTATTTTTATGTGATATCAGCAATGTTTTTTAGAAAAATATTTTCAAAACCTTAAACTTTTAGGAAACACATTGTATACTTGAATATCATTCGAGTGAAGTAAAATCCACGCAGAAAGGAGATTCCACGCAGATATGCATTAAGATGTTCCCATTTTCTAGTCCTGATTTAACGGAAGAAGTAAAATCCTTATCAAGGTGAATTACTTTAGTAATCATAACAGAACACAAATCTCATAATTTAGAATTCTACAAACATAAATTAAAGGTAGACAAACTCTACCTGGAAATTACCAAAAAAAATCATAAATCTATTATAATTATGTCAATTCAGTCGTTTTACAATGTGTCAATTAAGTCCATTCGACTAATTTTGGGCTAGCATGCATTGCCGTGAACATTGGCTGGAACCGGCCATCTGGTCAACAATTAACGTAGCAATTTTTTGATAATTTTTTTTGATAATTTTTTATTTTCTTTTTTGTCTTCTTCCTCCTTTGACTTCTTTTCCCTGCATTGGCTCGAGAGGCTCCGATGAGGGCAGCGAAGCCCTTGTCGCGTCTGGGGATTGTGGGTGAGGCCAGCCTTGCCACGGCCTTGCCACAAGTGAACCAGATCTGGGCAAGGCAGGCAAGGGCCGTGAAGCCATCATTGAAGCCCCGCCAGCCATTGCGGGGAAAAAGAAGCAAAGGAAGAAGAGGAGAAAAAAGGAAAAATAAAAATAAAAAAAATCAAGAAAAATACAAAAATTATTAAAGCTTACAAACATGACGAAGTGCCTGGGGTCATGTTAGTTCTCAGTCGGTCTTCCCCAAAGAAGATGAGGCCATCTTAAGAAAGAACATCGACCCTTTCCGTTTTGTCTGGTCGTTTTCTCTTTCCGCGTTGATAAGAACAAGTACTTGATGCGTCAGCTAGCTCGTGGCTGAATCGAAGCGACAGAACACAACTAGAGAATTCGATACCTTCTTGAAGCTTACAAACAAGTAACGGACGAGTCGACCAAAAATCATGCACCATCTGGCACGGCAATTCTCTTTATTTGTTTAGGGTTTTGTTCCTTGCACTTGAAGATGTAATATTAGTATAGGAGGTTCTTATATACTCCAACATGTAAGCGCACGCGCGCGTGTTTGTCTGGTTCTCTCGCAACTCTAGCTTTTGGTTTAAGTCCTCGGACTTTACTCCATCTCTTTGTTCATAATTCATCGGTATCGATTCATGCTTACGTAAGCGAAATTTAATAAGCATGCCATGCTCCATTTTGCTCCAAAATATGTCCAGAGATCATATCATATACAATACAAGTCAATATCTTGTTACTTACGCGAGGAAAGCAAACTTATAAATCTGTCGATACAGGACCCAGCTCCGCTGGAACTGGATTGATTGCCCATAAACACCGCATCGGAACTATCAAATAAAGTATATTTGGACCGGTAGCTTAAAGTAAATCAGTTACAATTTAAGTAGTTCTAGTTAGTGATTTCAAATGAAGATGAAAATACTTATACGTCAAGTCGAATCTGTCAATATTTTATTTGCTCTGGATTGACGAAACTCGAAGTAATACCTTGGTTTCCTTTGGGAAAAGTACCAAAAAAGTCCTAAACCTTTTGCATTGGTATCAATTCAGTCCTAAACTTTTCAATTGGACCAATTTAGTCCTAAACCTTTTGCGTTTGGTACCGATTTAGTTCATCCGGCCATTCTCTATCGGAAAAGGTTGATGTGGACTCCAACTCAGCGCCGGCCGGCGTTGCCGAAGCTGACATGGACGCCGGAGTGCGAAACTACGTCGTTTCGCTTAAATTTAAAAAAAAAATCACTAAAAGTAAAAAAAAAAAAAAAAAAACATTTTTAACACCCAAAACGCAGGGCATTTCGTTTACCCTAAAAGTGACGACATCCGCCCACGATCTTCACCCAAAATATGCCGAAGCCCTATTCTGATCTCCCCCAATGTTCTTCCACCAATCGCCTCCATCTCTCTCTTTGACCCAAAAAATTTCAGAGCTTCAATCAAGGCCAAGTACTCCATCTGGATCGCCGTTGAAGCTGGAATCGTCTTTGCGAAACTGTTGAGAAGGGTTCCCGACGCATCTTGAAGAACTCCTGAGAAACCCTACCGTTGCTCCTTCCATAAACGCTCCGTCGATGTTGATTTTTAAATGTAAGAGGCTTCGGTGGGATCCAATCTTTGAGTCATTTCCATGTAAAATTTCGAACTTTGCTTGTTCCACTTGCTGAGGCAATTTCTTTGAAAGTTAATGAATTTCCTGGCTATTCAATTATGCGTTGGAGCCAAACCTTAATTTGCGAAAGGTTTTGATGCGAAATTTGGATTTTTACTTCAGGATCTGACCAAATTGAGTTCGTCCATGGACAAAGCAAGAATAGATGTTCCACTGATTCTGCTTCTTGATCTCAGATTGGGCATGCTGGCCGAGGTAAGATTTTCTGCCAAAAGAGATTTTCTGTTGTGTGAAGAGGATTTTGATATATACTCGAGAGAAAAATCCTAATTTTAGAGGGGGTCTTCACGTTCCAAATATGGTACCATAGTTTGTGGATGGCTGAAATGGTGACGTTGCTTGCATGTTGTGTTTGCGGATTCTGATCTCCCCAAGAACTGTTGGCTTAATTGGAGTTGAAATCCCATTTGCCTAAACTTTGTATTCGATGCTGACATTTGCTGCCTAGTTTTTGGGAAATCGAGATCCATATCGTGCATACAATTTGGGAGGAAAATTACTCTGATGTTGGCTTTGGCCAAGCATGAATATATATACTCTGATGTAGTCTGTTCAGCATTTGTCTTAGAAGCATGGAACAGATTTTTGAAGTTCTTATTTGCATTTTCTTTTGGTAAGCTTGATGCATCCTAATGGGGACAGGAATTTTAGGTCAGCATTATGAGGCGCATTTAGGACCTGATTTCTTGCTGTTGAGACTGATTTCAAGATGGAATGAGTTATATTGTTGCTATTGAGGTTAAGCCATGTAGACATATGCTAAGGTGCTATTGTTCAACTTTTTTACAGTTTGAAAATGCTCGTGTTGATTCTGAAAGCATACATAACAATTACTCTACAATCATCACAATTGATGAAGACATTGATGAATTCGTCACAATCAAGGACATCGATTCCTCTAATCAACAACGATACATTTATGTTTTGCTACTGTGGCCTCAAATGTTCTTTACAAACAGCAAAGACGAAGGAGAATCAAGGAAGAAGATATCACGGCTGTCCGAAATATAAAATTGGAGAAAGTTGCGGTTTTTTTTTTTTTTTGGACTGATGCAGAAATGTGTCCATCAACAAGAAGTGTGTCAACAAAATTTCACCGGAGCAATGTTGAAGAAAAACAAGTGTCGACATTGAAGGCCATGCTGATTGTGTCGTGGGTCTTTATAGTAATTCTAGGAAACATGCTATTTGGAAATTTGAAGATGAATGATGTACTGATCTTGTTATATAATCTATTTTTGTAAATTTTTGCAATATATTTTGTATTTGTCCACATGTTGGAATATGAACATAAACAAAGTGAAAGTTGTTCGCACCCTCTTGTGTCATATGCAATTTGTTTCTCAATCTCAACACCAGAGACATATCGTTCTTGATGTCCCGACCTGCTATTATGATTAATGAATCTCACTACTTCATGAACAAACAACCACAAAATAATAAACAAGCAAACAACATACACACAATCTTACGTCCAAATGGCTACCAAACAAGCAAACAACATTCACACAATCTTATGTCCAAATGGCTATCAAAAAGACACAATCTTATGTCCAAATGGCTATCAAAAAGTAAAAGAAGACAATTTCTTATTAAAGGTTCAAACAACCTGTTACATGTGGGACATCATTATCCAAATTGCTATGTGGCTATTAAGGAAGTACAAAGGAAGAAAAAAAAACACCAATGCAAAACTCATGCCCAGAACTTACAACAAGTATATTGAAACAAGAGATGATATTCATTAACAGTTCATGGCATCAAAATGCGAATATTTGCTGCTGCTTTAAATATTACTGTCTTAATTGAACTTAATCAAGTCTAGAAGATAGTGCAACATGGGGGTCTTTTGTCTTCAAAAGGCAAGAACCAAGAGTGTGCCAACCAAAAAGTTACATTAAAAGAAAATCTTCACTTCACATATCTTCACAAAAAGTTACAGCCAAAACATATCACTACTAAATCCACCCCCACATCTTGTCACTTCTACCTCTTTGAGCAACTTTTGGCTTTTGCGCCTTTGGCTATAGGATTCACACCGGTAGGGCCGCCACCACTACCACTTGTCACTGTACCTGTACATCTCTATAAAAAAGTGTATTCGCTTAAAGTTTTATTGACAAAACAAACATAACACAATGAAAATGGAGATACTAACCAAAATGTTTTGCCTTGAAAATCGTGTTTGTGATGATGTAGACCCAGTCTTCTTAGCTGGACATGTCAAACGATTGTGTCCTGTCTTCAAGCAAATTTGACATGTCATTTTCATTCCGATCCTTAACATCCTAGTTCCAATTGCCACCTCACCTTCCTCCCTCGATCTTTTCAGTTTACGTCTACCGGGTTTGACCTTGGCTGGAAGTGGTTCCGGTGGCTCTCTATGAGTTTGTTTCCAAAATTTTTGCCCTCGAATTGGCATCATCATATTTTTATATGCATCTAAAAACTTAGCCTTCCTGTAACATTCATCAAGATAATCATATGCATCATCTTGCCTATGATTTAAAGCAGAAATGGCATGGGGACAAGGGATGCCGGTAAGCTGCCATCTTCGACAAGAACAATCTCTCTTAAACACATCCACCACATATTTCTCACCCTTATCCATTACCTCATATCCGGTCTCACCATTCCAGATCACTTGGCAATATGTCGCACCAGCTCTATTTTCTTCTAACTTTCTGACAATTCTTGGACCACAGTCCTTTCTCCATCTAGCACATGCATCCCTCTGTGTGTGCATCCTTGTCATTATTATTATCCGAATTTCCTCCAACATACTATAAATGGACTTACACCTAGCATGTATAATTCTTCCATTGAATGCCTCGCATAAATTGTTGTCAACGATGTCGCATTTTACATCAGTGGTAAAAAAGGCTCTGGACCAGTGCTTTGGCTCTATTTGAACTAAGTCATGATATGCGGTAGGACTAATTTTCTTCAATGCTTGAGAGTGTTCATCAAACTCTATCATCGAACTACTTTTAGCACACTTCCAGAATAATCTTTGCATTTGTATCCCTTTATACTTCTTGCTCCAATTGGCATAGATGTGTCTCGCACACATTCTATGCTCAGCTGCAGGCAACAAATGAGCCACAGCTTGTACAAGGCCCTGCAAAAGATGATCATAATGTGAAACATATAGTACAATTGTGACTATAGTGGCATAACAAACAAAATAAAAAATAAAGAAGGAACTTACTTTTTGTTTATCACTGATTATGACCCAACCTTGTCCATATGAGGATGAAAGGTTGAGGTCATACATCAAATTTGTCAAGAACCACGTCCAGGTGTCACTACTCTCGACTCGGACAACCGCCCAAGCGATTGGAAACATTTGATCATTTGCATCTCTTCCAACGGCGCATAAGATTTGGCCTTGACAAATTCCTTTTAAGAAGCAACCATCTAATCCCACAACTTTTCTACATCCATCAATGAATCCTTTCTTACAAGCAGCAAAGCATATGTACATTTTCTCAAATAACGCCTTAGATTGCATATCAGACTTTTCAACCTTCAATATAATAGTACTCCTAGCATTTTTCTCCCTAAGCTCCTCTGCATAATCCCACAACTTTGCATATTCCTCCTTATAGTTTCCCATCAATACTTGATAAGCCAACAACTTAGCCTTCTTGCATTGTATTATACTCACATCTATGCCCAGTTGCTCCTTGATAAGCTCCTTGAAAGCAATAGTCTTGATAGTTGGCATTGCTCTTATTGTAGGAAGATAGTATTTGGCCAACCAAGAACCTGTCACCCTCCGATTCTTGAAACTTATGCTACAGGTATGTTCTGAATGATAAGTCTTTACATGAAATGATCCGACGAACTATCAACGAGATCCGAAATCTTCCAAGGACAATTTTCATGTGCACATTTTGCTCTAACAAATTTCTTGTCATTCTTTACAAATTTTATCTCTCTACGCTCAGCCACTGAATACTTTATTAGAGCATCTTTGAATTGCCTACTACTTTCAAATGCCATAGACACAATAAACATAGGCATAGCACAATTGGGATCATGCTTTGGAAACCTACTTCTCCTCCTAGTCAAATCATCATCTTCTTCTCCTTCATTAGACTCCAAACTCTCATTTCCATCCGTTTCATAGTACTCTGTTTCATAACCAGTTTCAGCATTAATAACATTATTCACATCCAATCCTTGGGATGACACCAACCCCGTGGATGATTCCCCTGTAATGAAATCATTTATGGCCCTCCCATGGAACTTTGTCATATTCCTCCTTGCTTCTAGAAGCTCCTCATTATCAGAATCATCATTATCAGTCAAGAATCTTACATCGACAAGGAAGTCTGCCTCATCGTCATTGTCATCATCCACGATATAATCATCTTCATCAACTAAATCATCGGGATCTAAATCACTCTCGTGCTCAATCATGGTCTCATTACTTAAACCAACACTAGTGCCAGCGCCCTCACCAACCCTTTGACCAACATCCTCACCGACCCTTTGACCAATACCCGCATCCACACCCACATCGGCACCTTGACCATCACCCTCAGCTGCCTCATTGGTCATAAAATTTTCTCCATATACCTCAATTAACCCACGATGCAAATAACTAAAAACTAAATCAACTACTTTATTTTCATTCCATATGTATGTCAACCCCTCTTCTAGTGACTTTCCAGGAATCTTAAAATAAAGCTTTTCAAATGTACTATTTACCCCACTCTCGATGTCTCTAATGAAGCTTTCATAGCTCGTTGAACTAATATCAACTTTTACCAAGTCAAACTTGCCTTCAACGTATTCAAGCATTGGGCGACGAGATAAAGTTCCACCATGGAAAAGGCAAATCCATGCTGATTTTTCGCTCATCTTGACCCTACACGAAAAAAGAAAAAAGAAAAAGTAACGTATGTTATAAGCAAGGCAACACATAGAACTGTAAGTCCCATACTATGTAGCACTCTATACATCATGTCTCTAGAAGAAAACTTAGTGATCATCTACTTAGATTCAGAGGTGATCAACATCTAAAAATTCAAAATAAAAAACATCCAAAGATTCAAAACCAAAACTTCCAAAGCAAAAGTGTTAATGGATTCCGAAAAATTAGAGTATAGTCAACAATGTGGACTTGATCAATAAAACTAACTTTTACAATATGTGGAATTGCAGTCTCTCTCTTTGTTATCAAACATTAGAACTCAAAGCCGAACTATGAACCCCTCTTTATTTATTTTTCTTTTGTTGACAAAACCACCCCGAACCTTTACTTGTTTGGTAAAATAATAATCATTTGGACATAATTGACAGTGGGGTTTGCAAGTGCCCCAGCTGATATTTCTATGGCTACTCCACAAAAGAGATCCTCAATGAATAGAGAAACCGAATACATGTGCGCTCAAGTCAATTACTTAATTGTGATTGTGCATGCCTCAAGTAATAAAAAGCTTGTACAAGAATAGGAAAAAGTGCACAAAAACAAAGGCTTTCTCTTCATATTGTGCATAAAAACACAGGAATCCAGCAACCATATGATTGTACACGCGAAGAGTTTGGCCAGACACGAGCATACAGAAGCTTTCTCTTCATATTGTGCTTTATTATAAATTGATTTGGCCAGACTTGAGTGTTATATTCACTACTACACACAGGTACTTGACAGTAAATGCGAAGACTTTCTCTCTTCCAACCAACAACGACACACGTGGAGAAATCAAGGCAAATTGATTATATAAAATAAAAAGAGGACAACGCACTCAATTTGGGAGCACGACAACATACTTTTCACGTTTTCCGCTAACTTCAAGATGCCACGCCAAGTTGTCGCTCAACGCTGCCGACAAAACAATCAAATTGGGACCACAACACCTACTTGTGTTCGCTTCGGATTGTGACTGATGAGTCGGGTTGTGACGGATGAGTCGGGTCTCAACTGGGTTTGTAGGTGAATCGGGTCTTCGCCCATAAAGATGGGCGAGTCTGGGGTGGTGATGGATGAAGCCCTCAGCCGAAAGGGGCTCGATTAATGAAGGCGATTGGTGGAAGAACGACTTGGCTTCAAGAAATCGGAACAACGAGATTAAATCTAGAGCAAGTTGCTAAGAATTTCGAGGGGAGATCAGCTAGGGCTTGGGCGTATTTTGGGCGAAGATCGTGGGCGAGCATCTTCACTTTTAGGGTAAACGAAATGCTGTGCTGCGTTTTTGGTGTTAAAAAGTTTTTTTTTTTTTACTTTTAGCGATTTTTTTTTTTTTAAATTTAAGCGAAACGACGTAGTTTCGCACTCCGGCGTCCATGTCGCTTTTCGCAACGCCGACGGCGCTGAGTTGGAGTCCACATCAGCCTTTTCCGGTAGAGAATGGCCGGATGAACTAAATCGGTACCAAACGCAAAAGGTTTAGGACTAAATTGGTCCAATTGAAAAGTTTAGGACTGAATTGGTACCAATGCAAAAGGTTTAGGACTTTTTTGGTACTTGTCCCGTTTCCTTTTCATGTCACTTTTCTTATAGCTGACATTAAATAGACTAAAAGATTCCTTTACATGGTTATTTTTTCCAGCATTACAATTCTACAGTTTTTTTTTTCCAATAAGCAGAATTTTGAAAGAGTATGGAAGTGTCAAAAAAAAATTTGGTAAAAAAGGTACCGATAACCTGATTTTTTTGATACCTTTTTGAGAATTTTTACCGATACTTCAATGATATTTTTTGAATTTCTTTCACACCTTTCCTGTGGTGCACTCATGGAGCAGCCAGACACTTACTCTGGCGGTGCCATTAGCTCTTGAACATTCAACATTTCTGGACTCCAAGAGTTCTTCATTTTCTATCGACACTCCAGACCGTGCTATCTTAATAACGTAACTCATCTGTTTTGCCTCGGTGGAGGATGGGCACTAACCGGGTTTTCAAAAATGAATTTACAAGTTCAATTAGGTTATGTAAGGGATAAAAGTGTGTAGGATAGAAAAATGAATGCTTTTCATCTGTTGAAGATATTGAAATTTTCGTTTGAGTTTATCTGCAATAAAGGCACTTGAAAATTTTCATCTTTTACCTTGTGAAGGGAGGGGGGGCGCTCTTCATAGAGTTAAGTCCAAAAAAATTCTTTCAATCATTCAGACTCAAATAAGTTATACAATGGTTCACCTGCACAATTTGTAACAAGACAGTTTTATAAAGAAGATACGAGAGAAGATATGGTTACAGACCCTCGATGATTCCAACACGAATGACAACCAGCATTTCTCTTGAGCCATGGATCGATCCAATGGGCACGGAAGCTATGCCTGCACTCCAAGATTGTCCGCAGCACCTCCTTCAATTCGTACTCAGACAAGCATATCGATCAAGTGTTGTCCCAAAACATCGATCCTCTGCCTTCACCTATCAGAGTCTTCGGTACAATTCCATTGTGGGAGTGTCCCTACCAGAGATAACAACAAGGGCTTGAGCTCGAACAGTCTGTGACAATGGATCATTTCGACCTTGTTCAGCCTACCATCGAGCTCAGAAATTGCTGCTCATGTAATCAACAAGCTTGTGATGAACATGAAACATGGTATGCTGATGCCCACGAACATCAACCAATCGGTGGATGCACCCTTTAGATCCTTTGGATTTGCTATGAAGAGAAGATTTGGGGAGGACCCAAAGCCCAGTTTGGGAAAAGAGAGCCGCAGCCATGGGCTTGGTGGCCCAATCAGCAATGGAGTTTGCTTCACCCCTGCAGTGTTGGAATCACAGGGTAAGGAAACACAAAAGCATCGAAGCACCGTCCAGGATCAGAGCTTGACAATCCCACAATGGCTGCTGACGGTGATTGACGGTCTCCACAAGCTCCAGGCACTCCGATTCGAGTATCAGGTGAGTGGCAGCCATTCCTCTCTGCATCAAATACTTGAGGGTGAGTAATAGAGCTTAGGTCTCCGTTTGAAGGGGGAGAGGAGGCTTGGAAATTGCTGGAAAAGCTAGCAATCAAGGTGCCAGAGTGATTGGGGCATACGCACGCGATGGATCCCGATTCCCTCCCTGTTGGAAAAGCCCCATCCAGATTGACTTTGATGACACTAGGCTCAGGAGGGATCCAACACCGATTAAGGTTTCGCGAAGAAGTCCCTGTGTCCAAAGTTGACTTCAAAGTGCAGAGATAAAGCCGCGCTGTTGTGAGAGCTGATTCCACTAGCTGTTGAGGGCTCGTACAGTGGCCTCGGAAGATGAAATGGTTGCGTGCTTTCCAGGTCTACCAGAGTAGGGTTGTAATGATCTCCAAACCGGGTAAGTGAGTCATATTCTCAACAAAATATGCTAACCATGCGTGTAGTCGATGAGTGCTATATGCTGAAATGTTAATCTGTATGTGGGGATGTGACCAAACGTGTTGTGTCCAAGGGCATAACAGAAATAAGTGTTCTTATGTTTCTGTGACTGGAGATGAGCAGAGTTGACATATCGGATCGGAGGTGATGTGTCACCTAAATAGATTGCCCTTTGTAGGTAGCATGTTGTGGCATAGGGACCACAAAAAAATTTTGATCTTAGGTGCTGTTTTAACTTTCCATATCTATTGCCATAGTTGACGGGGTGTAGTATAAGATGATGATGCCCAATTATTGGTTATGTTATATTCCGACTGTCTGATATGGTGGTATCCATTTTTCACTGTATATGTGCCTGCCTGTGTGCTAGTCCAAATGAGTTGATCTAGGTTAGAAGTTGGGTGTAACTGTAGGGCGGTAATTTCCTCAAGTGTCTATTTGTCAAAGCTCTATCGGAGGCGTGGGATATTCCAAGTATTCTAGTTCGGGTTGATAAAACTAGCCACATTCTCGGGTTCTTCTCTGGTTGCTAATCCACCAATGATTCCTCGTTTCAACCATTTATCTTCTTAGACCCTTATTGTTTGCCCGTTGCCAACTGACCATTGAACCTAATTTGATATAGAGTCCCTGCCTAATAGTAGGCTTTGCCAACCCCAGGATGGTCTTGGTCCATTTTTCGCATGCTAGAAATCCTTTGAGTGAAAATATAGTCCTTTGAAAAGTCGACTCCATAGTGATGATGTATTCTGAAAGAGTCGCCATGCCTGCTTCCCCAGAAGTGCTTTGTTGAAGGCGAGTAGATCTCGAAATCCCAACCCTCTGCTGTCTTTCCGCTCTTTAAGGAGGTCCCAACTCTTCTAGTGTATTCCTGACTTTGTGCTATTATTCTGCCACCAGAATTTGGCTATTCTTTGCTCAATAGACTTACAAATAGAAATAAAGAGCTTAAAAATCGACATTGCATACTATGGGAGGGCTTATACCACCGTTTTAAGTAAAATTTTCTTTCCACCTTTAGATATAAGGTGCTCTTTCCAACCTGCTAACTTTGTATTAGACTCGTGCTAGGATTCAGGCAAACATATCTTTTTTAGACACTCCCCAATCAGATGATATACCCAAGTATTTGCTAGTTTTTTGAGTTAGTGGAACCCTCAGTTCTCTAGCCAGGTTCTGCTTTAAACTCATAGAGCAATCTTTGCTAAGGAAAAGTCATGATTTCTTCCTATTTACAGCTTGAACTGTAGCCAAACAATATTACTGCAAAATATTTGATAAATTTTGGCATTCGAGAAGCTGTCCATCTAGGAAAAATATGGCATCATCAACAAAAAATAGATGAAACAGAATAGGACACCACCTATTCAATTTGATCCCCTTCAGATTTCCCATGTCAACCGCTTGTTTGATAAGGCTTGATAGGACATTAGCTAGTAGGATGAACATAGAAGGAGAAAAGGGGGTTGCCTTGTTTGAGGCCCCTTGTCGGCTGAAAATAGGGTAGTGTTTCACCATTCAATTTAACACAAATGGAAACTGTGGTGATGTATTGCATTGTCCATTGTACCCATCTAGCATGAAAACCCAATTTATGAAGACAGGCCTCCAGAAAATCCCACTCAACCCGATCATATGCTTTATGCATATCCAACTTTAAAATTGCTTGAAAACGTTTCTTTCGTTCCCTGATTTTCAGCTGATGCAATACCTCTTGAACCACCAATATATTGTCTTGTATTTGTCTACCAGTGATAAAGGCACTATGTTCCGTTGAGATCAAATCAGGTAACCAAGATTTGAGGTAGTTAGCTAGCACTTTAGATATAATTTTATAGATAAAGTTACAAAGACTGATCGGCCTATATTGATCTAACCTCTCTAGTTGTGATACCTTTGGGATCAGAGTGATAAGAGTTTTGTTGAAAGCTGGGGGCATCAGACCGGACTTAAAAAATTCTTGCACCATGACGTATATATTGTCTTGTAGGATATCCCCGTGATGTTGATAGAACAGCCCGTTTAAGCCATGAGGTCCCGGGTGTTTAATGGCCCCTAGCTAGAGAGTTGTTTGTTTAATTTCCTCCCTAGAAACCTCCGCTATTAGGATTGAATTCATTTCTGTGGTAACAACTTGAGGACATTGTGAAAGAAGAGGTCCAAAGTCGCAGGCACCAGCAGAGTTGTATAGGTTGTGAAAGAAGTTAGTGTCATGTTCTTCAAGTGCGTGGATTCTCGGATCCATCGATCGTGCTCATCCTGCAGCATACTAATATGGTTTCGCTGCCTTCTTTAAATTGTAGTACCGTGGAAGAATTTGGTGTTTTTATCCCCCCAACGCAGCCAATTAATATGTGATCTCATAGCCCAATATTGCTCGTTTTGTTGCCATACATGTTGAATTTCATCTTGCAGACGAGTTACCTGTTGTTTATCAAAGTTGCAACTTGGTTGATTGATATGATCTCGAATTTGCTGCTTTAACAGATTAATTCGAAGATGTCCTTTGAAGAACTTCGACTTACTCCACCACTCGAGCACTGAGGTAACCATTTGAATCTTGCGGGAGATAGTGCAATCAATTGGTGATATAGATGTCCATGCATCTGCAATAACCTGACGACATTCGTTATCTTGAAGCCAAAAGGCTTCTAAGGTGAAAGTCTTCTTCTGCCTCATTGTGATGGGTTCCAAAGATAATACCAGCGGACTATGATCAGAACCTAGAGCAGGTAAGGCGAATACTTCAGCTGCCGGAAAATTCAGTCTCCAGTTCATAGTACACATTACTCTGTCAAGTCTTTATTTAACTATATCATCGCCGTCCCTATTATTAGTCCACGTATAGGCACAACCATTACTATCGATCTCCATCAATGAACAATCGCTTAGAAATTCCCGAAAGGAACGCAACCGATATGGTTAAGCTAATCTCTTGCCCACTTTTTCCTAGTGATTTAGGATCTCTTTGAAGTCGCCAATGCACACCCATGGCAAAGTATTTAACTTGCTAAGATGTCTCAAATCTGCCCATAATTGCTGTCTTTGTTGATATATTGTTGGCGCATGGATGCAGGTGAGCCTTATTGGAGTGCCACCTTGCGTATCGGTGCAGATCAAGTCGATGAAATGTGCTGTGTGGTTCCCCACACTCAAAGAAAGCTGGTCATTCCAAAGGACAACCATTCCACCAGCCAAGCCTGTGGGGCTCACCAAAAAACAATTCTGGTATCTCAATATTCTCTGGACTCTTTTGATAACTAAATCCTAATTCTTAGTTTCCATCAAAAAGATAAGAGTGGGCTGTTCTTGGACCACTAAGTCCTTTAGAGCTTGAACTATCAGGGGATTGCCCAGATCCTAACAGTTCCAGCTGATGATCTTCATTTATCAATCAGTGGCTTTTTAGGGCAAGCCACCATAGCCCAACTTCCAACCCCTTCCACTTCAAAGATTGGGGTATCCGTAAGTTGATTTTCATCCAACCCTTCATGTGCATGAGAACGCGACCCATAAGAAGTATATCTTTTAACATTCTTTAGGGGACTTGCTTTGGTGTGCATCCTTGGACCCTTTAATTTCTTTGATTTGGAAGAGTCTACAGCTAGATCGCTAATCTCTACAGACAACTCTAATGCAAGGGATTTAAGTTTTTGCAGTGCAGTTTCTTGCTGAGGAGCTACAATGTTTGCACCTCACTAGATAGTGACTGTATGACAATCGTTTTGCTATTTTGTGCTGACCTCCATTTGTGTAGGATGCCGGTTGGTGCTATGGGGGATGGCCGGTAGAAAAAGAGGTGCTATCGGAGGGGTCTCTAGTACGGTTTCTTTGAATGCTTCTTGATTAATTGGTGTGTCATAGAAAGCTTGCTAGAATGGACTATATTCTCTTACCTTAGCCCGAAGCCATTGACCAAAATATAATTTGTCTTTGCCTTCCAATTTAGCATCATCATAGGGCACAACTTTGCAATACATCACATAATGGCCAAGAATCCCGCATGAGTAGCAGAAGTGGGATAGATGTTCATAGCGAAAATCTAACAATATAGGTTTCCCTTGTACTCTTATCAATATTCCAGGCTTTAATGGTTCCTACAAATTGAGTTCCACTCGAGCCCTCCCCGCTCGTAGGGTAGTGCCTTCTTTAGCCTCAATTTTAACTTCTAGGACCTTTCCAACATGTTTCACAGCTCTACTGATCATGGTCTCTCTACATCTCTCTTGCGGAAGGCCGAAAACTTGAATCGAAAACGCGCAGGTATCAAAGTCATAACAATGGAGAGGAGTGTTAGGAACCCATGGCTTTACAATGATGAGGTGGTTCGCAAATAACCAAGGATCATTATCCAGGATCCTCTGTTTTTCCCCTATTGAATTGAATTTGAAGACATATAGACCAACTTTACGTTAAGAAATTTCAACTTGGTCATTACGCCAAGCTTTTTTTCTAGTATTCTAAAATGCTTGGAAGCTAATTGAAGTGTTTGAGAGGAGTTTACCTATTAAAATTAAACTACATTTTGCTAATTTATCTTCTGGGACTGCTTCTTCCCATTCATCAATTTTCTGATCAGCCCATAGCTTGCCCATTCTGTTGCAGAGAGCAGCGAGACGAGCATCATCCTCCTGGCCATTAGGGTCCATGATCGAACATGCGCAATTTTGGATTCTGAGTTGGAGCTGGTTGGAGCGTAATGCGAACAGAACAATAGCAAAACAACAATTGGACTGGATTCTGAGTTGGAGATGGGTGGAGCGTAATGCAAACAGAACCCTGGCGAAGCAACAATTTGACTGTCGATGGAATAGGCGAGCAACCCTCCAGTGAAATTTTCCCTAGTTATAATAGTCAGCCAGTTAGAGCCACTTGAGAAGAAGGGGCTGATAGTTGAGCTCTTTCAACACTTATGTGACAGGGTGCAAGGAGTAGAAGATAGAGGTGGAACTACCAAGGGTGGATTTGGGGGAATTGACGGATGAAGGCCATATTTGAAAAGAGAGGAATTTTCAAAGAAATTAAGATGGGGAACAGAGAGTGAAGGTAATCAGATGGGTCTAAGAAGGTTTGGTGGATGAATTAACCATGGCAGTGGAAGGCAACGGTGAGAAAGAGGGTTTGGTCCGAGAAGAGAACTACCAAAGGATAGATAAAAGCTCTACATGTCGAGCAAGTGTCTTATACTCTATTTGTTTTACAGAAAATAAATGATTTTTAAAATATTCTTTTTAAAAAATGATCACATAGATCCCTTACAAAAAAATGAATGGATGAAAAAATATTTTCGTCATTCATAAAAATGTTTAGACATAAAATTCCACCAATGTGAAAATGCATTTCATTGGTTGATTCTGCTGAGCAATATAAATGATTACATTTTTTTGAAAATATTCTCCAAATCATTTATTTTCCCAAAATAAATGGAGCCTAAAAAGCGCATAAACTTTTCGATTCTCGCACAATCGTGTTCCTACATAATCTCACTAAGCAGAACTTGAATGTTAGAGATATTTATCTTTCCTGATTGATTCTAATTAATTTTATTTGATATTTCAATATTATATTAATTTAAATAGTTGTGTGAAACAACCTATAAATAGACTTTTGTATTTTTTGCATTATACACACAGAAATATAGATAAATTCCCTTTTCCACTTTATTCTACTATAATTCTAATAGGGTATTAGAGCCAAGTTTTTATCTGAGGAATGGGTCACCATGTAATAGCAATATTGTCATAGCTGCACTAGTATCCATTACCAAACTATCATCATCGATTACTACCTAGAAAGATTTGTTGCTTGTTTGAAAAATCCAACCCTATCATTAGATTTGTCTGTCTCAAACGAGTCAAATCGTGAAAATTTATCACCAATTGACTCGGAGAGAAGCCGCACTTGCCACCATGCTCCGCTGCATAACTGGTCCACTAATGCTGTCGACTATAAGTGAAACTTTCAACCACTGATGTTATCGACTATAAGTGAAACTTTCAAAGTCAATATTTGGAACTTTCAGCAAAAAACCACCATAAACAAATTCTACATTCTCCAACGAGTCTAGAACAACAACGAATGTTGCCAGAAAGTTCCCCACACGCCCTCATGTGCCACGTATACCTTATGTGCGTGAGATCCACACGCCTTAGCCTCATACGTGATCTGCTGCGTTTGTTGAGCAGTGACGTCATCCTTCACATAAGCACCACGTCATCCTTCATGTTGACCGCCATTAACTGTCACTAATCAACTTTGACCTGACCGGTTCGGCCTAATTCCGACCGATTCGCTTGGTTTTCCAACCGATTCAAAAAGATTCCAACTGGTTCTCAGGGTTCTCTGAGCAGTTCAGCCCAATTCTAACCAGTTCTTAGTGTTTTCCGACTAGTTCGACTAGATTCCTACTAGTTCTTAGTGTTTTCCAATAGGTTTGACCCAATTCCGATCGGTTCAACCTAATTTCGATAGGTTCTTGGGGTTTTCTGGTCGGTTCAACCCAATTCCAACTAATTCTTGAGGCTTTTCAACATTCTCAATCTATTTTCTACATTATTTTCTCCATATCAACTCTGCAAGTATTGGTTTTCTTCAAATTCATTATGGAATCTGCTGAGTTTACTAATATCTTGTATATCATGGACAAATGGATCAAACTATATGTTATGGGCTCAAGAGATATCAAGTTTTCTAACAAGATGTAAGCTTTGGCATTATGTTATTGAAAATATTCTCGAGCCTATTCAAGTCGGATGATGATACATTTGCCAAACATTGGGAGGAGTTGGCGAGCAAGAATCACTAGATATTCACATGGTTTCAAAACACTTCGATTCCATCTATCAAACTTCTATTCGATCGCCTAAATACTACAAAGGAAGCCGTGGATCTTCCTGCTAAGTCGTTATTTCACATTAGAGATTGCTCATCCATATCAACTGTTAAGGAACTTACATCGCATGCATCAGAAGACAAGTTAGTCGATAATGACTTTCTTTCTTCCATGCATGCTATTTGGGATCAACTAGTTTTATCTGAACCAACATGGGATTCGATTACTAATGCTCGTAAGTTTGTTGAATATCGTGACTGTATGCAAGTTATGCAATTTTTTATGGCTATTAGCGATGAGTATGAATCCTTGTGAGCCTCACTTTTGCATTAGGATCCTTTACCTCATTTTGAGACGGTTGTCTCAGAACCATTAACTGAGGAAACTCGACTTGCGACTTTAAAGACACAACATGCTACTCCACTAGTTTCCACTCCTATAGATGCAGTGCTTGCCACTTCTGGCTTATCCTCATGGTGCAAGCCTTACTGTATACACTGTCCCCGATCTAGTCATCGTGCATCTAACTATTATTAGCTACAATCTAAGCAACCTTCAAGAACAAAAAACTTATCTTAATTTAGAGGTTCGCTTGCACGCCACCCATCCACTATTGTTGCTGCATACAAGATTCTTATAACAATTCGTTTATCACACTATCATTAGATAATCTTCGGTCCATAGTTTGTTCCATTCTTCAAGAAACCGGTACTTCTAGCCCTTCTACTCTATCAATCACTCTAGGTACTCCTACTTCATGGTTTTTTTTATTATGCGTCTTGTAATCAAAGAACCTTCAATTCCAATCTATTTAAGTCAAAATCATATACTTCACAAACACATATTATTCACACAGCTCATAACTTTCAGGTGATAGTTAGTCATTATCACACCCTGATCCTCCGAGCACGCCCATCCCTCCTTGATAATCCGATCAAATAGCAACGTCCCAGGATACATCGCTGACCCATTCATTTTAATACGCATGTAGAAGCATATAAATAATCCTCAGATAAAAAAAACAATGTTATATGAAAGTAGGACCGATTTTTCACAAAATACATTTTTATAAACACATAGGTTTAGACACAAAGGTTTACAAGAGAAATCGGCTCCCAACAAAAGAGAATTGTCCTACAACTAACTAGTCGGACATGGTCACGGATTCTTCAAGCTTCACCTCATAAATTCCGGGGCTTCTAGTCCTTCACCAACATTATTTAAGAATATGAAAATGGTTATACAATAACCAATGAGACCATGTCTCAGCGAGTTCTACCTCCTAAGAATCGATTAAGAAGAAAATACGCCCTAAGAACTGCCTAAGCATAATCACGAGTCAAAGGGCTTACCTTGACCTCAGTTCCTCCATGCAATTCAACACAATTCATAATTTCATCGAGTCACATCAACCAATCAAATTGTTCACTCAAATCGACTCATCAATCAATCAACCTAGTCGATTACATGTCAATCAGACAATTCATCGGTCATTTCAGTCAATACTATCTATACAGTCCGACTACCTTGCGGACAGCTTACTTTGAGCTGAAAAATAGATAGTAGCTGGCCTCAAGGCTAATAACTAGTATACTATTCCTTTTCTAAGATGACATATCGAGTCGCCAAGCTGATATAATATAATGTTTTTCTCCGATATGAATTACCGAGTCATCGAGCCGACATAATATAATGTCTTTCTCCAAGATAACATGCCGAGTCATTGAACCGACATAATATACATCTTTTTCCGAGGTGACATACCGAGTCATCGAGTTCACGTAATATAATGTTTTTCTCTGAGATGACATATCGAGTCATCGAGTCGACATAATATAATATCTTTCTCCAAGATGACATACCGAGCCATCGAGCTGACATAATATACATCTTTCTTCGAGATGACATACCAAATCATCGAGCCAACATTCGTTCTCCAACAATTTCTCACTTTTTTATCATACCCGATAACACAGTGGTGTGTGGGTACATGGTTGACCTTAACCAAAATATAATAATTTTCTTTCCATAAATCCCACCATTTCAAACGGTCTACCAAAATATTTTTGGCGTTGTAAACCAACGCTCGGTTATTTTCCAATTAAATAATGAAAATAAATAAATTTAGGAATATATCCTAAAATCACATATTACTCACAATTAACACAAATTAGAGCTTAATTAAATAAACAGATTACACCAATGGAATCAACATAAAATTCCGGTCATTGGCTATCCCGATTTAATTTTCGAAAAATAAATAATTACAAAAATTAATAAATAAATACAATAAATGCAACTTAGGCCCGGTAAAGCCTAATTGGAATTCAAGACGGATCTGGAAAACTTTCAAATCACTCTAGATAAATACTAGAGTTTGTTTATGCTCTAACTACACTAACTATCCACTTAACATGCATCGGTAATTAATTAAATTCACTAAATAGTTCTAACTATCCACATAATCCTAGCTTAGTCTAAATTAACCAACCCATAAGCATAATTAACTTGTTAAACGAGGATTAGTGAGTTAAACTCACTCGTTAGCTGATTCGATTGGTGGAAATCAAAGAGGACGCGATAGGGCTCAATTCTCTTCAAAGCGAGCCTAGCTTTCGGGGTCAAGAAACAAGCCAAAACGAGTCAAAACTTCCGCTGGAAACCCATAAATTATGCTTCTGTTTTGGGCTGCAAAAGAGACAAACAATGGTTGATTGAGACAAATAAGACCGGTGGAGGTAGCGGCAAGGTTGAGCGACCAACGACAGAGACTCACGGCGGCTGAACAGAGGTAGGACAGCTCTGGCTGAGCTCAACCAATCGCAAAATAGCAGTTGAGACGCGGGACAAGGCCGTTGGGGTGTCAGGTCACGCTGTGGCGGGGACGGGATGGCTTTGGCGGCTCTTCTTCAGCTACTAAGGTGCTTGAAAACAGCAAGGAGGAGGGGAAAGAGTGATGGCCGGCCAGTTGAGGAAGTAGGAGGAAGAGATAAGGGGATGAAGGGGGCCACCTTTGGTCTAACTTCATCTCTTTGTCCCCCAAGACCAAGTCCAACTTGTGGGCTATCATCCACCAGCCAATTTCCAGCCCATAATGCCCCTTCTAGAGGGTTGAGATGGTCCAAAAGTCATGGTGGTGGGGAGCATACGAATTTCATAAGATTTATCTCTCAATTGGACATCATTCCTTCATAATTCAACACATACCGGCCTCTATAAAATTAACCAACACCTCATTGATCTAATTTGTATTTTCCTCACCAATTAGACCATTTTGCTTTCCAATTTCGCGATAAAAAACGATCCCCGATATTTTCTAGACAAAAACGACCCTACCTCGACTTTTTCCCAAAAAGTCTTGGTTTGCAGAAAAATCTTTTAAGACTGAGTCAACGTTCCTAAAATGACCTATGACATAACAGAATTTCCAATTTCTGAAATCGAAATCAAATTCGCAGTTAATTTCACTCTGGCACGCTAAAATACTCTGGCACGATTTTAGCGTGACTTAGGCTACCAAGTAGGTTTAAGAAATTTTTAGTGCAAATGACTCATGGTCGATTTTCTTTGAGCCACAATAAACCCACCCGATATTTTGGCAACTCTCGGTTGTCGTGAAAATCTCAAGGATTCAAATACGGACACAGGGTACCAAAACGATAGAAAAAATCAGTCTAGTGCTGGTCAATGAAAATTTTTCAATTTAGTGGAGTCACCCATATTTAACCACAAATTTCAGTCGAATCAACATATCTCTGATCTCTAATCAATTTCAGATGAGCACAGTCAAGTAGCCGATTCCTGATCGAATTTTCCAGTCTATTGCATTAAAATTCCTTAATGGTTTTCCCAGATAGTCTAGTTGTCTCAAGAGTGATCAGCTCTAAGAACAGCCCTATAAGAGCGTCGATGAAATGCCCGATTTATTTAATGAAAAATAAAATTGAAAATTTGGGATGTCACAGTCATACAGGGAATGTTTTAACATCCAAATTGTCCTTACCCAATACATTTATGATTTCCAAACTCTCATTAAACTTGATATCCATGAGTCAGTTATGTGAGCTTGATTTTGACATTCATTTCTCTTCGAATGGTGGTCATGTGCAGGATCACATCAACAAGACAGACAATTAAGACAAGCCATAAAGTGGGACAATTGTTTAAGCTTATTTCATTAAAGCTTTCCAACTCCTTCACCAATTGTGCTACCATAGTATCATCTAAAACTCGGCATTCCCGTTTGAGTCATTTATCTTTTTCTCGATTATGTCCTTTGCTTTTAAGTAGTCATCTAGCTTCCGTTGACAATAAAACCTTTTATTGTCTACCTTGTAAGTTAGGAAAACATCATGCTTTAGCATTCAATATCAGTGAATCTATCTCTTATGCTCCCTTTGATCTAATTTATTTGGTTATTTGGGGACCATCTTTTACTCCCAATATAGGAGGATCTTGTTATTTTGTAATTGTTGTTGATGATTATTCATGTTATATATGACTTTATCTTATGAAAAATCAACACGAACTTACTCATATCTTTGGTAATTAATTTTCTTGAGATATCAAGGTTATTTGTACTGATAATGTTATGGAATATGGAGATAGAGAGTTCCTTAAAATTCTTTCTCGGAACAATACTATTATTCATCGTTCTTATCCAGAAACTTCCCAACAAAATGATCGAGCAAAAAGTAAACATAGGCATATCTTAGATATTGTATGCACTCTTTTAATCTCAACGTGTTGTCCTGAACAATTTTGGGGGAGGCCTATTATAATATCGTATACACTATCAATCATATTCCATCACCTACTATAGGTAATATTTCTCCATACGAGCACTTGTATGACAATGTTCCTAATTACAGTCTACTACGAGTATTTGGTAGTGGATGCTTTGTGCATCTTCTTGCAAATGAATGTACTAAGTTAGAACCCCGTGCTCATCTCTATTGTTTCCTTGGATATGGCATTGAGCATAAAGTGTATAGATGTTAGGACCCTGTCTCCAATCAACTTCGTGTGTCTCGTCATGTTATCTTCTTAGAACATAAGATGTTCTCATCCTTGCATTCTTTTGCATCTTCTTCCCTTATTCCAATTGTTTGCTTTTTCATCAATCCTTCTATCAATCTATTTCCTGAGGATGACACTCCCACATCTTCCTCTTTAGAATTGTCCTCTCATAATCTTGATGCAAGTATCTCTAAAAATCCTACTTCGGCAGCTCTTGATATGTCTATGCTATCCTTGGATTCACAACACTTGGATGTCCTTTCCGTTCGTTGTTCCACCCATACAAGTCAATCTTTTGCTCGATTTCGTGATTTTCATTGTTATTCTACAATTGCCACTTTTCACAAGCCTCGCACTTATAGAAAAGCTCATATTAATCCTCTTTGGCAGCAAGTAATGGCAAATGAGTTGGAAGCATTAGAAAAATCTCATACTTGGGATTTAGTTGATTTGCTTCTTGAAAAGTCGGTTATAGGTTGTAAATGGGCGTACAAAATCAAAACTAAGGTAGATGGTACAGTGGAATGCTACAAAACTAGACTAGTAGCAAAAGGCTTTACCTAGGAGTATGGCATTGACTATGATGAGACATTTGCTCCAATCGCACGTCTTAGTTCAGTTCGTAGTCTCTTTGCTATTGCAGCTATCAAATGATGGCCTCTGTTCCAAATGAATGTAAACAATGCATTCCTTAATAGAGGTCTCATTGAATAAGCGTATATGGAGCCACCTCCTAGGTACATTCATACTCTTGGTAAAGTGTGTTGTCTACGCTGGGCATTATATGCACTGAAACAAACTCCTTATGCATGGTATTCCAAGTTCAGTTCTATAATGGAACGCCCTGGATTTGCATACAATCCCTTTGACAATGCTCTATTTGTTCAAAGAACATCTCGTGGGAGTTTTCTACTATTGTTATATGTGGATGACATGGTTATTACTAGTGATGATCACAATGGCATTACAAACCTACAACAGTATTTGAGTCAACGGTTTGAAATGAAAAACCTTGGAAGGCTTAGTTATTTTCTAGGATTGGAGGTTGCGTCAGATTCCTTTGGCTATTGTCTTTCTCAAGCGAAATATGCCACTAATCTTCTTTCTAGAGCCAAACTTACTAATAACAAGACTGCTACCACTCCCATTGAGAATAACGCCAAATTTGAGGAAAATAATGAGACTTCTCTTCTAAACCTTACAGTTTGCCTATAGTTAGTTGGCAATCCAGTATACCTCACTATTACCCACCCTGACATCACCTATGTTGTTCATATTGCGAGTCAATTTATGATTGCACTATAGACAATTCACTTTGCCGTTGTTCTTCGAATTCTTCGCTACGTTAAGAGTACCTTATTTCATGGTCTTCACTTTTCTTCTAACTCAACCTTAATTAACGGCTTATCCTAATGCTGATTAGGCTGGTGATCCTCTTGATTATTGCTCTACTACAGGCTATTACTTCTTCTTAGGGAAGTCCCTTATTTCTCGGCGAAGTAAGAAAAAAACTATTGTTGCTTGATCGAGTATGGAAGCGGAATATCATGCTCTTGCCGATACAATTTCTGAATTATTATGGTTGCAGTACTTATTAGAAAACATTGGAGTTCATTATAATGGTGGAATGGTCATTGCGACAACCGAAGTGCCATTCAAATAACTCATAATGATGTTTTCCATGAGCGTACCGAACATGTTGAAATAGATTGCTATTTCATACGATCTCATGTGCTTCATGGTGCTCTCTTCTTGTTCCCACCTCATCAATTGATCAGACGGCTGATGTTTTCACTAAGGCACATCCATGTGGGCATTTTAAAGATATTTTCTCCACGCTCTAATTGACCTCTTCTGCATCATCTTGAGTTTGAGGGGGGATGTTAGAGATATTTATATTTTCTAATTAACTCTAATTGATTTTATCTTATACTGTAATACTTTATTACTTTAGATAATTGTCTAGAATAGCCTACAAATAGGCTCTTGTTTCTTCAGTATTATACACATAGAAATATACAAAAATTCTTTTTTCCACTTTATTCTATTATAATTCTATCACCGAATTCTAGTGCCTTGGTCCAATGTGGGTTCGAACAATAACTGAAGATCGCACATTCAAATCTGGTATGAGTCGAGAGTGCCCCTCAGTTTGAGACCGCGGACGCGGTAGTCCTAAGCAAACCAACAAAAATGAGTTAAGGTCTTGAGCAATAATTATTCCCCTAAAATCATTTGGTTAATTTGGTAATATATGAGAAGATATGGTCGGTCACTTACCCTTGGAGATTTCTACACAAAGGACAGATAGCATTCCTCTTGAGCCATGGATCGATGCAATGGGCATGGAAGCTATGCTTGCACACCGGAAATGTCTGCAACATGTCCTGCGGTTTGTACTCCGACAAGCATATGGAGCAAGTGTTTTAGCGAGGCATCGGTACTCCATCGTCGCCTATCTGAGTGTTTGGGTATGATTCGATTGCGGCTGTGTCCATACCAGAGATAACAACAAGAGCTTGAGCTCGACCAGTCGGAGACGACCTATCGGTTTGATCTCGTTGAGCCTGGCGTCGAGCACGGAATTTTCTTATCATGCGGCTGAACCAGAACAGAATATAAATGAAACATGGTATGCTGATGACCATGAAAATCCACCGATAGTCGTCTCTCCTGTGCGGACTCCCTATGAGGAGAAGTGACAATTTGAAAAAGAGGTACGTATGTAGAATATAGAATTGGTTTCTAGTTTTACAAAAGAAAAACACGGTGCAACACTTCATTACGAGGCTTAATAAGGTCTAAAGGGTATGGACGTTTGCTAAGCTGACTAGATTGTTTCCATTACGTTCGAGAAAATTATCTCCTAATTTCTCGCTTTCTCTTTCTTTATTTCAGGGTAACTAAACTTTTTTTTCTTTCCCTTGCTGACACATTAGAACAAATTGAAAAGAGAAGCTTACGTATTGCAACTTTCCAAAGCATAGAGATTGTAGACAAGTACAAAATTCAAAAATCGGGAGTAGCTTTGGAACAGACGAAAAACATAACTGTAAGTTTATGTGGTGAAAAAACATATTAATGTGAGTTTATATAACATTTTAATCAATACTATAATTTGCACAAATGTAAGAACCACACCAACGTTATCTTTTGCTCTTACGTTATTTACCATGTCTAGCTATGACTATATTTGATTCATGTGTACTATCATAGTGTATACCTAGTTTTGCAGTTTGGTAGTATAAGCATATTTAATAAATCAGTCGATAGTACTAACAACTCTCATGACATCAACTAAGCGGTTAAATGTTTGATTTGAATCCAAAAGAGATTAGACTTGAATCACATTGTCTCCTACTTATTTTAACATCGGGTCAACTCAACCACTTTTTACGATGAGTTTTTCCTAATGCACGCAAAATGACAATTTATACCAATCGGTGAGGAAAAATCTAGTCGAAAATTCCAGTAACTCACATTATACGTTATTAATTTGTCTTCTGCAGTCTATCCAATCATGAAAAACGACAAATAATTAACTAAACATTTGGTCAGGCGAAAAGGCTCGTACCACGATCGACAGTTTAATTTCCAAAACCTTCTTCCCCTTGAATCCACACGTACCAAAGCGGGCTGCGCATGATCCACAAGAAGGCTCGGTCCACGCCAAGAAAAGGCACTAGTTAGCACTTCGCCAAACAATGGATTCACGCTATCTACAGTCGGAATCGTCACGGTCCCGTTATCGCTGCACCCAATACTCGACAAGCTCCTCCTCTGTTGCGGCAAGTCGTCGGGCGTCACGGCCCCAACTGAGGAGTTCTAGCCATCCAAGCATGCACGAGTTGGGGCATACCAGGATACCACAACGTCTTTGGACATTTGAAGAGCGTCAACTCTGCGTTGTGTTGAACACTCTAATTGGAACCTGAAAGAGTGAAATCCCGGAGCCTCTTAAGGAGACAACCCTCGAAGTCTCCAAGCTTTATAACTTGTTGAGTGTAATCTATGAATTCTACAATGAATTTCCCCAAAATCGGAAGATTTAGAGTCGTTTGTCTTTGAACATTGCAAGAGAGGTCAAACCCGGGAGCCTCTTAAGGAGACAACCCTCAAAGTCTCCGAGCTTTATAACTTGTTGAGTGTAATCTATGAACCCTACAATGAATTTCCCCAAAATCGGAAGATTTAGAGTCGTTTGTCTCTGAACATTGCAAGAGAGGTCAAACCCGGGGTACACAAAGCCTTCGTTTGGTTGGGATTGTGTCTAAAACAAGTGCTAGTCCAAGCGAACTAAAACATGAAGACTTACTTATATATGGTCGGTTCTTAGTTTCCGACATCATCGATCACATTTGACTTGGTAATAAGCGAAGGTGGACGGACAATAGCGGAGAAGCTGACATGGAACTGCAAAATTTTGGACTCTCGGATCAAGACCGGCAATTGGCAAAGAGACGGAGAAAAGTCCAGGGACTAAGTCCAGAAGCTAGACTGGTATGCGCTTACGAACGCATTAATAAATACTAGATGATTTTGTTGAAAACTGAAGACGGGATTACAGGTGAATGAACAAAAAGATGGAGTGAAGTCGAAAATAGCGCAAGACAAAAATGAAAGAGAGAGGTTGAGTAAACTCTTAATAATTTCCATAACCATTATTGCTAGCTGTATAAGTATGAAGTGGAGCCACTCCTATAATGATTTTGGAAATCTCTAGAGCATTTATGAATTGACTAGGCATGCACAGGGTCTATTAGTGCAAAATTGCATTGGACGACAAAATTTGTGAGCTGTATTATGATTGGTAAAAATTATAATTCACAAAAAAAATTCTTGATTCGCAGAAGTTTCAAATTTGAATAATAGATTCGTGAATTATATTTCATTCTATCTAGGTCCAATTACATTTAAATGAGTTTAACACAGTATTTTCTTTTCATTTCTTTTCAAAGCCTTTTAAAATATGTTGAGAATTGTTTGATATTTCAATTTTAAAAATTTGAAAGCCATTGTTTTGTGACGGCTTCTATAGAAGTTTTATGATATTCATGAAAGTCATTATTTTATTAACAGTTCTTGTAACGGTTTATTAACTTCTTGCAATCGCTACAAACCCTCCAAAGAAGGAACCAACGATGCAGCTAAGAATCCCTTGCACCAATTCTCTGCACGACTCCTAATTTTGGGAATAAGCAGCATGTCCTCAAAAGCCAATCCTCCACATGATGCTGGTCGCTTCAAAGTCCAAATAAGTTGAACAACCTGCTATGCAAGTCGCTCTTACATCCTCGTCGCCCGATACGATTCAGGAAAAATGGTTTCGGTTTTTACAAAGCGACTTCTGTCAAAATCTATTCAAAAAACAAGGATGGAAAGAGTTTTACGAGGGCGGAAGGTGCAAGTGCCTTATGGGAGCTGTCGAGTACAGGAGCATAGAAGCTACTCTAAAAGAAGTAAAACTTTCCGATCTCTCACGCAGTTGGTTTCCTGCACAATGTCACTGCAGCCGCTGACCCTAAACACGAACCTGGATTCTACTCGCTTGTATAGAATCCAGGTTCAGGGAGGAATGCTCTCTCTCTCTCTCTCTCTCTCTCTCTCTCTCTCTCTCTCTCTCTCTCTCTCTCTCTCTCTCTCTATTTGCGTGTTTGGGGTTTCACTTCCTTCGAGTTTTTTGCAGGAGATCAAAAAAGCTTTGTGAAGTTTGGTTCTCACAATTAGATATGTGCTCATTCAATCTTTTTACTCTAAACGGTGATAGTGTTGGGAATACCAAACTTTGGTGCGCACCAGTGAAAAGTAAATTGTAACAGTGGGTGGAATTCTTGGTCTGTCCCTGTTACAGAAGATGGATTCGGTGTTCGTCTACTGATTTTGGTTTGAAAAGGTCACAATTCCGCTCTTTGAGTGTGACCCCTCACTTTATTATGATAATTCTATCTAGAGTTTGTTTTGTTTTGAAATTGTTTGTGATTTGTCTTGATACGCAGTTGGACTACGTTATCCCTATCTTATTTTTTTTGTGATAATGAATGAAATGTTACTTTCGATAGGGAAAAAAAAAATACAAGGGCAAAAGCAGGTGCCTCATACTTAAAAAGCGCATAATTTTCCAATTCCGGCGCCATTGGCTTCCTGCGGAATCTCAGTGAACGAAACCTGAATACTGGCGCCATGGTCCAATGTGGATTGGAACAATAACCGAAGATTGCACATTCAAATCGGGTATGAGTCCAGAATGCCCCTCAATTTGAGACCGCGGAATTGGAAGTCCTAAGCAAACCAACAAAAATGAGTTAAGGTCTCGAGCAATAACTATTCCCCCAATATCATGTGGTTAATTTGGTTATATATGATAATGAAGGTTTTTCTATTAACTTTCTTCCCCTTAGCTTGAAAAACTCAATGAGCGACTTTATATTGACGTTAAACAGCATGAGTGATAACATTCTAAAAACCAGCGGGAATATTATGGCCTATCTCTTGCCTGTACCTTGCGTAGTATTCTAAAATATTCGTAAAGACTGTTCCAAAAATAAGCGCTAGGTTTTTCTCTGAAGAAAAAAATATATAATTTCACTGGCGATTTGAAAATTGAAAGTCTAGGTTATCAATTCTATTAATACAAGTGAAAAGTCTAGGTCGAAACGGTCATCTTTTCATCATTATATTAAACCTTCAAACCCTGGCAAAAGAAAATTTCACCAAATACCTTAAAGAATACCTAGACCCTACTAGACACTGAATCAAACCAAAATGCGAGACGATTTAATTCGTCTGAATTAATGATTAGGGCAAAATTGTAAACCTAGCCTGCCGTTGGCCAAAGGGGGAAAAATCATATTTTGCCAAATTCGTTCCTACTCACACTTGCATGACAACAAGACAGTTTTACGGAGAAGTTATGGTTGGTCACATACCCTAGGGGATTTCTACACAAGGGACAGATAGCATTCCTCTTGAGCCATGGATCGATGCAATGGGCATGGAAGCTATGCTCGCACGCCGTAATTGTCCGCAGCACGTCCTCCGGTTTGTACTCCGACAAGCAAATGGAGCAAGTGTTTTCCTGGGGCATTGATGCTCCGTTGTCGCCTATCTGAGTCTTTGGGTACGATTCGATTGTAGGTGTGTCCATACCAGAGATAACAACAAGGGCTTGAGCTCGATCGGTCGGAGACAACCCATCAGTTTGGTCTTGTTGAGACTGGCGTCGAGCACGGAATTTTTTGCTCATTTGGCCGAACAAGCACACGATAAAAATGAACCATGGTGTGCTGATGGCCCAGAAGATCCACCGATGGTCGGCTCTTCTGTCTGGACTCCCTATGAAAGAGGTACGTATGTACGTATAGATTTGGTTTCTATTTTTACAAAAGATAAACATGGTGCAACACTTCATTACGAGCCTTAATAACGTCTAAAGGGTGTGAACGTTTACCAAGCTAACCAGATTGTGTCCATTACGTTCGAGAAAATTATCTCCTACTTTCTCGCTTTCCCTTTCTTATTTCAGGGTAACTAAACTTTTTTTCTTTTCCCTTGCTGACGCACTAGAACAAATTAGAAAGAGAAGCTTACCTATTGCAACTTTCCAAAGCATAGTGATTTGAGACAAGTACGAAATTCAAAAATAGGGAGTAACCTTTGAAAAAACGGAAAACATAGGTGTAAGCATATGTGGTGAAAAAACATACGGATGTGAGTTTATATTACATTTTAATCGATAGTATAATTTGCACATATGTAAGAACCGCACTAACGTTATCTTTTGCTTTTATATTTTTTTACCATGTCTAGCTATGACGACATTTGATTCATGTGTGCTCTATCATAGTGTATACCTAGTTTTGTAGTTTGGTAGTATAAGGATATTTAATAAATCAGTCGATAGTAATAACTACTCTCATGATATCAACTAAGCAGTGAAATGTTTGATTTGAATTCTACCGAGACTATACTTGAATTACATTATCTCCTACTTACATTAACATTGGGTCAGCTCAACCACCTTTTTTAATGAGTCTTCCCCGATGCATGCAAAATGACAATTTATACCTATCGATGAGGACAAATCTAGTCGAACTTTCGAATGACTCACATTATACTGTTATTAATTTGTCTTCTACATTCTGTCCGATCATGGAAAAAGACTTCAACTAATTAACTAAACATTTTGTCAAAAGAAAAGGCGCGTACCATGATCGACAGTGCATTTAATCTCCAAGCCCTTCTTCCCCTTGAATCCACACGTACCAAAGCGTGCTTCACACGATCCACAAGAAGGCTCGGTCCACGCCAAAAAAAAAGCATATGGGTACGTCAGCGCATCGTCGAACAATGGATTCGCGCTATCTACAGTCGGAATCGTCACGGTCCCGTTATCGCTGCACCCAATACTCGACAAGCTACTCCTCTGCTGCGGCAACTCGTCGGGCGTCACGGCCACAACAGAGTAGTTCTGGCCATCCAAACAAGGCACGACGGATATACCAGGATACCACGACGTTTTTGGACATTTGAAGAGCGTCAACTCTGTGTTGTGTTGAACAGTCCAATTGGAACCTGAAAGAGTGAAATCCCGGAGCCTCTTAAGGAGACAACCCTCGGGGTGGTCTCTAAGCATTATAACTTGTTGAGTGTACTCTATAATTTCTACAATGAATTCCCCCGAAATCGGAAGATTTAGAGTCGTTTGTCCCTGAGCATTGCAAATGAGATCGAACCCGGGATACACGCAGCGTTCATTTGGTTGGGATTGTTTTAGATGGAATGGGAATCGTATGAGATCCCCAACATCGCAAGATTCTTCGGGGCACGTTTCGGGGAGAGGGGAGACAAGATGATCGAGAAGGAGGAGGAAGAAGAAGAAGGCGGAAAAGAGGGAGGGGATTGGCATGTTACTAGCCATTTGGTGTGCCTAAAACAAGTGCTAGTCCAAGCGAACAAAAGCATGAAGACTTCTTATATTTGCCCGGTTCTTTTTTTTTTTTTGGGCGGAATATGCCCGGTTCTTAGTTTCCGATATCATCGATGACATTTGACTCTGTAATAATCGAAGCTGACCCGACAATATTCGGACAAGCTGGCATGAAACTGCAAAATTTTGGACTCTCGGATCAAGACATGCAATTGGCAAAGAGATGGAGAAAAGTCCGAGGACTAAGTCCAAAAGCTGGACTGGTACGCACTTACGTACGCATTAATAAATGCTTGATGAATTTGTCGAAGACTGAAGACTGGATTACATGTGAATGAAGAAAAAGATAAGAGTAAGGTCGAGAATAGTGCAAGACAACAATGAAAGAGCGAGGTTGAGCAAGCTCTTAATAATTTCCATAACTATTATTGCCGGCTGTATAAGTATGAAGTTGAGCCACTTCTATAAAAATTTTGAAAATCTCTAGAGCATTTATGAATAAACCAGGCATGCACAAAGCCTATTAGCGCAAAATCACATTAAACAACAAAATTTGTGGGGTCGTAATATGATTTATAAAAATTATAATTCATAAAAGAAATTCTTAGTTTGTAAAGTTTCAACCTTGAATAATAATTTCGTGAATTATATTTCATTCTATCTAGGTCCAGTTTATAGCCCAAATAGCACCAATTCCAACACATTACACTTAATTGAATTTAACACGGTATTTATTTTTCAATTCTTTTCAAAACCTTTCGAAATATGTTGAGAATTGTTGGAAATTTCAATTTAAAAATTTGAAGGTCATTGTTTTGTGACGGCTTTTATAGAAGTTATGCTAGCCATGAAAGTCACTATTTTGTTAATGGTTTTTGTAACGGTTTATTAACTTCTTGCAATCACTACAAACCCTCCAAAGAAGAATCCAATGATGCAGCTAAGAATCCCTTGCACCAATTCTCTACAGGACTCCTAATCATGGGAATATCTCTATATGATTATGTGTATCATGATAGATACATTATCTTATTTAGTTATTTTATACAGTCTATTAGCTGATGTAATCTTTATTATGATATATTGAAGTGTACACAATTTCTCTACTTCTTTCTTTTGTATTATTCTTAACTTGGTATTAAAGCTAGTTGATCCTTAAGTCCACTGAGTGCACTCGCACCCGATACGTACCCAAGTGCCCATCCAAAGCTAATATTGCTTCTTCTTCTTTTTTCCCTCAATAAATCCTAGTATCCTCCTATCAACATATTGTTGTCGCATAATATGCAAAGCCCTCCCTCACTTAATCAAGTCCATTCCATTATGGTTGTGTTTCGATGCCAATTGCAACAACAGCATCACCTAGTGGGGCTTTTTATAAAGGTGGCTTTTCTTTCGATGCCAATTGCATAGGCCGCATTGCTCGATAATTATTTTGCCAAGCCAACCATATAGATCGTTTGATGCTACAATGCCAGCCACATAGGCTGCGTTGCTCGGTTAGTTTCAAAAGCCAGCCGCATCAGCCGCTTGCTATTTCCCCTTCAATTCTTGACGTTTCGTGTGTCGTTTTGAGAAGCAAAATCACTACTAGACTCACCACTCTCGGACTAGTAAGATCTAGAATTTTTGCCATGAGTAGCTGCTGGATGCCGTCTCATCCGCCACGTTTTAACCATTGAACAACTTGTATTCAAACTCAAGTTGACATGTTCAATGCATCCCAAGTTCGAGGGAGCATGTTAGAGATATTTAGAATGATTATGATGGTTTTTTGTATTTTTAAAGATTGTGTGAATATCTCCATTTGATTACGCGTATCTTAATTGATATCTTATCTTATTTAATCATTTCATTGAGGTTATAAGCCGATATAATTTTCATTATAATATATCTAAATACATACAATTTCTCTACTTCTCTCTTTCGTATTATTCTTAACTTTCGGACTTTCGGATCAAGAGCCCGAATGATCTTCTCGTACCATCTTCGGCATTATTAAAGAAACAAAACCGAAAGCAAATGTTGCGGGGGGAGGCTCCGGACTGAGAAGTGGAAAAGATATTAAGATGCGACATATGTATAAGCCGATTGCCAACGGGAGGAAATGTAGTTAAAACATTACAAAGCAATCTAGTAATTTACAACTGTTCCTTTGGGAAAGAGAAATTGTTCTCTAAGTAACTTTTGGAGGTGACACTCTAAAGAAGATTGTTCACCTTATTTAGCACTTAGGAGGAGATTTTCTACCCGACATGTGATGTTGAGCTCCGCAATAAGCAGTTAGTCTTTTTGACCAAAACCAACTGGTTTTAAGGTCTTGATCATGCAATTGTCCTGATGTGGAATCGTGATATGTTTATTGAAAAACTTGTAGCGTTGTCCTGAATACGCCGGACCGTCCAAAGAGGTTAATCATTTGTGAAAATTGGCAACTAGATCAACCGTACTAAACCGATCTTTAATTGAACGGATTGGAAGGGACCATTGAGAAAGAACAATATGGAAATCATGCTCCGTTGGATCACATGCTCTTTTTTCGGCCAATTCAGGCATTCGATCCCTGAAGCACTCCAAACCCACATTGCTAGGTCGGATGCCCGGTGGCTTGGATCACATGTTAGATATAATTGTCGATATACATCTCATATACACAGAAGTTGTTTATGTTATCATCGCACTTGGCACACCAATGTGCAGTATTTTGTTATTCCTCGTCCACATATATGAAGTTCTTTTTGCTTATGGTAAATATCAATATATGTTGGCAAATACCAAAAATTTATTGATTAAAATGAACAGTGATTTTTTGTAGGTAACTTATTGGTAACTCATCCATAATTCTTTAAAATTACTCAATTTTTTTTATGTTTTGCAAACTAGCAATTTTTTTATCCACTTATTTGCATGTTATCAACCTTTGGAATTCACTAATTCGAGTTTAAAATTGCAAACATTATAGACTGATTCACCAAATTATTTATTATTAAAAACTAACTAATTTTGGATTTCTAATTCTTATTCGAGCTAATTACAAGCATCTAATTTGCATGCAGAATTATTATCCAAAAAAAAAAAAAGAAGATAGTTTTTACTAGTAGAAGGTATGAGCTCACACTATAAAAGTTATTCTGTTCTTTTAGCGATTAGCGTTAGCCTATGTTTGGGTCACCTTCTGCACACTTCGACTGGTCCACTTCAGCAATTTAAAAGAGGCACTTTATTGTCTTCACAACGATGATCAAGAATAAAAGATTAAAACAGTGGTTCGTGGTGCGATGACATAGATCCATTTATCTGCCACCGATTATCATGTTTGGTGTTGAAACGATTATGACTCAAATGAAATTCAGTCCTACAAAATTTATATCATCAAAATCCGAATTCATGTACAATGCCTGTTGAACTTTCCGGCGCCAGCTCTCCTTGAATACATGTACAACAACACTATACATGTACATAAATGAACTCTTACATTTATTTCTAATCATTTATGAGTCGCCGGTGCCACTTAAGTTGAGCAATGTATTTTATGTGTCACTCACATAGCTAATATGTGAGACTGCACATTGCTCATGTGATATGTTTATCGTCTTACATAGTGCTTAAATTTTTGAATCACACATTCTTAATTGACTTGTTGCATCACATATTAATTTCCTCTCGTATAATCAGCATATGGAAAATCTTCTCCTTCTCCTTGAGCCTCTCCTTCTCCTTGAGTTAAGACCGTGGACTTGGCATACCTGGGCAACCGACAAAAGTAAATTAGGGGCTTTGAGAAACGATTTTTATCAATAACAAAGCAAATCCCAAAACTTTTAAGTTCGGCATTTTCTTCTCCAAAATAATGCATTTAATAGCAAATCGACTCCTATTTATTCTTATATTCCCCATTCTACTGTCCATTTAAACTCCAAAGAGTATATTTTCTGGCCAGAAAACTACATTGTTATTTCCCGCAAAATTCGTGCAAGTAATTCCTTTTTGTGTCCAAATAACAAAATAAATCCTAATCTTTTTAATGATCTCAAATATTATCCCAGCCTTATAAATATATCAAAAAAATACCCAACTTTTTGAATTTGTTTCAAATCTATCCCAAGTCCTTCAACACCATTTATGAGAGTTAGTACTCCGTTAGATTCTTCCAGAATTTCGATTTTGCTCCTAAAAGAAGTAAGATTTATCTAACTCTTTTATTCAAGGGAAGATATTTAAGAGAAAATAATTGAATGAATGTATAATTCAAGAGATGATATTTATTTGGCTTCATATCAACTTTTTTTTTTTTGTTTCTTGAAAATATTTTAAATTTTTCGATATGAAGAAGAATTTAAAAAGTTAGATGGTTCTATGAAATATTGTCTTAATTGCAACGCTCCAAGTACTTAATGATAAAGACAGCAAAAAGTTATTAGCCATTTGGTTGTCCCTGGGACCGCAGTCCTAATCCTAGCTAATCAAACATAAAACATGACGGCCATTTATCTCCGTTTCTTCGTTTATATCCTTTATCATTGTCGACATGGAGAGAATAACAATGTAAGAGAAGTTGGGTGAGAAGCATTTTGGAAAAGGTAACTTAGAATTGCATGGATTGGATGTTTGGATCAAAACAAAAAATGACATTGGATATCATCATTTGTATAATTTAAAAAAAAGGCTGCGGTGGCTAGGAACACGAGAAGTGAAAAGATACCACGCATATTCGCGCCGAAGTCCTTTTTCCCCCCTCTTTTAGTGAAAGAAATGGAGGAACGGAAAACTAGCATCAACAATTCTCTCGGACATTATAATAGGAATTGTGTACCAGCGGTCTCAATGTTCTGTCTAGATCAATGATGGCATCGGAATCAAGTAGTAAAAAGTTAGGCAGCTGCCCCCACTTAAATATGGAAAATTGTCATTGCTATGTGTACTTGTTTGTCAATGGTTTATGTAGATGAACCTATTTTATGAAGGGCTTGACCACATTCTCTCAAATTTCAATTGTTGTTGTGTTAAATTGAAGTGTCAGATGCCATCTCCTTCATTTGCGTGTTGTGTCTTGGAGAAGAAACGTATTATCCGTATTTTTTTTTTTTACTTTTGAAACTTTTACTTGTAGAAATTTGTATTTTAGTTAAGCCGTGTATATTACTCCACGTTTATTTTATTTTTGGTACATGTGCTCGTACAGAGGTCGGTTCCCGTTTAATAGGTTTGACCTTCAAACCAATTACGCAAATATTTATTCTGATTCTGGTATTGATGTGAACTATAGCTATCTTGTTTTAATTTTGAGTGAGCTCGTAATTGTCGCTCGATGGATATAAGTTGGAGTAATGTCAGAGACATCCCTACACTCGACACAAACGCCAAACCAATACGGCAATTTTTTTTTAGAATTTCTTTATATCGAGGAGGGATTAGAGGATTCGAACTGGTGTGGCCAAAGAGAGCCAGCCACCCCGATGATCTCTAAGCCTATTGGCGACAAAGTGCTTAAATCATCATTAGGAAGCAACCTTGCAATTACGATTTTGCATCATCTGGACGAAGGACTCCTGGGATAATACGCTAAAGAATAATCTGTCCGTTATTTGAGCCAAGCAAAGAAGACTTCCCAGCCTAGGGCGGACGTAAAACCTTGTGATGAGTAATTGTTGAATAGTTGTACACGGCAATGATGGATCCTTAATAATAGTGGCGATTCATTTGGAAGTAGTGGTGTGGTGTTCATTCGGATCTCAATACGAGTCCGAATAGGCGAGAATTCTTTATGTTTTGAGTTGGTCAAGTACTGTGGAAACCCAGCCCAAATTGTTAACATCCTTAGCATCATAGACAACTTGGGAATATGCCATATGGGTCGAAAGTATCCTTCCTAACTTTTGGTATGGACCTAAGCAACGAGCAAATATGAACTAGAGAGTCGCAACCATCAAAAAACTCAGAGCTAATACAGAGGTTATCGGCTACTATAACTTCTTGTTTTGACCTCTACTATCATGGAAAAAACAATCAATGCACTAATTAATTCATGCATGACACAAAATATCCATCGTTTATAAAAACAAACTTCTTTTCTAGACAAGAAGTTTCTTGATAAGTACTACCTCATCCATTCATCCTACGAGTCATGCGATCCATAATTTTGGGATTGTAACATACTTTTGAGCAGAGTATAGTGAAATTCAATAAATGGCAATTGCAAACGCTAGGACACCCATCCCAAAAAAATGTACTACCGGCATTACTACTGGCCTAACCTATGCTGGCCATCAATTGATGCGAACCCAGAACCACTGTATTTCCCATCTTCTCGCATTTTCTCTACGTAAGCCGAAATTCATCGACAATGCAACTGTTTTTTGATTTGGTAATCTCTAGCTGCTTGCATGCTTGCTCATCGCATGACATTCGTGATAGAAATAAACAGTTTCCATTTGCGGGTGGGAGCGTCTGTGTTTGAAGAAGGAAACGACGGGCTTCTTTTTCTGGTGGTTGAGTACTCATGCTCTAATTTTTTAGTATTATAATTCAACAAGTTGAATAGGAAGATCTGACGCGTCTCTTCTGCGATAGTTTTATCGTCAGACTTCTCTGCACAACAACGAATCCGAAGCACGGTCACTTGATTCCAACACTTCGCACAAACTTGCGATCGCGCCCTCAAAACCATCGCACCCACTTTCATCAGGTGAAGCAGAACAGAAAGTGCCATTATGATTAGTTCATGGGAAGAAGAAATACGTGGAGTCTGTTCAGAGAATGGATAAAGTGAAGCAATGGAAGGTGGAAGAGCTTCATTGTCTTGGAAAGAAGAGGAATCGATGGAATCGGCCATGTTGATTAGAGACGGAGAGGCGTTAATCCTTGTTGAACTCTATAGTTTACCTTAAATGAAGTCAAATTAGTAATAAGTGCCATGTGATCTTGCCTCTTGCCCACGTTGGACTTTAATAGAAGTCAAATTAGTAATAAGTGCCATGAACTCTATAGTTTACCTAATTCTATTCCAAATCTATTCTCCAGAGTAAAAATTTTATCAAACGGATTTTTGTTCCAAATTTACTCTCAGAAACAAAAAATATAATTTTTTACCGTTTGGCTAGTTTCCAAACACGCCCTTAATCTGCTATATGATGGCTGTTTTCAGTAATATAATCCCTCTATTATTCCTCATTAATCAATTTAATTCAAAACAACAATATTTGAGGAAAAATACTGAAAAAATCATAAACTTATTGCATTAGTATCAATTCAATCATAAACATTTTAATTATATCACTTTAATCCTAAATATTTAGCTTTTGTGCCAATTGATTCTATTTGAAAAATTTTGGTTGGAACTTGTTGATGAGAGTGTGGGTATCCAACTTAGGAGTAGACATTTTTTAATAATATTTTGAATTTTTATAATTTTTTATGGTTTTTTTAATTTTATTTTACTACTCTTTCTCTCTTTTTGGTTGGCCAATGATCCTTGTTGTCATTAGGCAAGGGCATTGTGGTCCTCGCCTAGACCTAGTGAAGGCCATGATGCCCTTGCCAGGCCTAGATCTGGCAAGGGCATTTCAGCCACTAGCAAGGGCCACAACACCTTTGCTATCACCAATGAGGGCACAATGTCATCACATAGGGCCAATGAGGTTTGCTAGCCTCTATTGTGGTTGGCGACCCTTACCAACCCTTAGCCCAAAAAAAAGAAAGAAAAGAAAAGACAAATGAAAAAAAAAAAAGTCACTAAAAAAACCAAAATATTAAATTGCCAATATCAATGCAGACCACGATACGTAGGACAATTAATATCCATGTTAACAATTGCATGGCAACCCTTACCAAAGCGACAACCCTTGCCAACACTAAGCAAGGGTTGCAACACCCTCACCCGAGCTAGTGAGGCGTCACGGCACCAACGACGGGGCTGCAATACCTCCCTGTGGCTTGGGTGAGGGCCTACAAGCTTGTTGCCCAAATCCAACAAGGACCACGATGTCCTCTCCCATGTCCAACAACCCTTGCCAGCCCTCAACCCCCCAAAAAAAGTAAAGATAAAAAAATTAAATATAAAAAAGATTAAAAAATTATTAAAAACTTCAAAATATTATTCAAAATGTTTAAGTCAATGTTGGTCGTGCCGTGTATGACAATCGATGTCATCTACGTCAATAATTTCTAGTCAAAATTAGCCAAACGGATTCAATTAGTACAAATATAAAAGCTTTATGACTAAATTGGTCTAACTGAAAAATTTATGATTAAATTGATATCGAGATAATAGGTTTTAGAATTTTTTGGTATTTTCTCCCCAATTTCCTCTCCGATCTCTAAGAAAATTACCTAGCACTTTAAGTTGCCCAGCATCTATCTTCACGTGGCAAATCATAATTGGCTATTTCGAAGTCAAATTTGCATGGTCCTAAAAACCAGGACAAACCTATATCCAAGTGTTGTCACTCAAGTGATGTTCAAAGCAAAACATTGGAAGAGGTATTCTCAAAGCACAGCCTGCACAAGCATGCTCTGTTGCTATTTCAACGAAGGAAACGAAGGAAAGGAATGAAGGAGTTGCTACTGCAACAAAGATCAGAGGAAGTGAAGTATGCAAGTCAGGAAGCAAGTCATCAACCATGCTAGCCACGTATGGGAGAGGAGTTCAGGATCAGTCAATTGGGAAAGCTATGAAGTCGGTGATGAAACTTCCAAACTCCACATGTTCAACTCTAAGTGAAGATATGTTGTTGAAGAACCGTTATTCAGTTTTGGCTTGTCTAACAGAATGAGTAACAGTTTTCTTTTTCTGTTTGTATCAGTCGGTTTCTTCTCTTATAAGCTATTTTTTTACTTCTTTGTAAGGAGTATGTACTATATATAGAAAAATAGAGCAAGCTGGATATTATGCTCTCAAATGAACACTTTATCTTCTACACAGAAAGAAGAAAGCAAAAAAAACTCCTGGATCATCTTCCATCGTCCTTCCTTTCTTTCACTTTGATTCATCTTCACATGGTATTAGAGCCAACTTGAGAGCATAGATCATCTTTGTTGGCTACTACAGCGATTGATCGCTCACAAAAATCCAATCGAAGATACCAAAGTTGTAGCAGATTGAAGCCGCTCCCGAGCTTCACTAATCGCACCTCTATTTTGCTTTGTTGATGTTAAGAGATTTCTAAGTATCTTGCACTCGCTGAATCTCACATCATCAAGGCCCTGAGAGCATGGAAAAGGTAGCAAGAACACAAAAATATCATTTTCCAATTCATATTAACATCTCCAACTTCGTCACAATCAAGCTTGCTGAAGATAACTTTCTTCTTTGGCAAACACAATTCCACATATTCTTGCGAAGCCAGGAGTTTTTTTTGGCTTCATTAGCAATGAAACTCCATCGCCTTCTCGGATACTACAGGTTGAAGCTGAAGGTTGTGAAGCTGAAGCTGTGAATTATGATTACACGGATTGGGTAAGAATTGATCAGCTTGTATCATCATGGATTAGTGGAGCATATCTGAAAACATACTAAGTTTGATCATTGGTTTAGAAACTTCATATGAGGTATGGCAAACGTTACTTAATCGTTTCACACAAAAATTAGTAGCTAGAGAATTTGAACTAAGAGGAAAGCTACAAGCTTGCCAGAAACGAGATAGAGCATTGTCTATTTATCTCAGAGAATACAAATCAATCTATGATCAGCTAAATGCGATTGGGAAACCTGTAGATGGGATAACCAAAATGTTTGGTGTTCTGGAAGGATTAGGTTCAGAATATGAAAATTTTCGAACCACCATGTATTGCTTAAAACCTCAACCAGAATATGATGAAGTGATATCACAACTAGAAAGGTTTGAAACAAGGCTGCAAAGCTATTCATTGAATCAGTATAATCATAATCTAGCCTACTACGGACAAAGAAAATCTATAAGTCGGCAGAAAGAGGACTTTGACAAAGAATATGTTAACCAGAATTTTGGTTTTGGAGGACAAAGAGACAGCAATCGTGGGGGCGTAGCTATGGTCAAGGTTGTGTAAGTAACAGAAGAGGTCGTGGTTATGGATATCTTGGAAGAAGCCAGAATTACAAGCCAACTAGCTTGAGTCGGGATCAAGTAGATCAGCTATTTAAGCGGATCAATATCTCACCTAGATCTGGACAGGGTTTTCGACCATATGCAAGTTCCTCACAAAGGTATCAAGATACCAAATCCTACCCATCTCTAAATCTAACATTTAATAAACATCTACAGGATGAGAAAACAGCAAACAATGCTCATCTAGAGTGCCAAATTTGTAAACGTCCAAGACATGATGCACTTCAGTGCTGGTATTGATTTGATAACTCATACCAGGCCGAAGAGATACCAATAGCATTGGCAGCAATGCATCTTGAGGATTCAAAAGGCACTGAGTGGTATCCAGATACTGGTGCAATAGCTCACATCACTACTGATTCGGGTATTCTTCGTAACCTTTCTAAATACAGTGGAACTGATATAGTCATGATAGGAAATGGTTCATGCCTGCCTATTGCTTATATTGGTAATACTTTGTTACATACTGGAAATAATTCATTACCTCTAAATGATGTACCGATTGTTCCTGAAATCAAGAAAAATCTTCTCTCAGTTTCAAAACTAACAGATGACTATCCCTACTCATTTGTCTTTGACAAAAATGGGGTTTATATATAGGACAATCACAACAATACAATAGTGATGCTTAGAAGGAAAGTTAGAGGACTCTACCAAGTGGATTCACAAATTACAAAAGCATTCTTCACTCAAAGACACAAAGCTGTGGCAGAAGAGGTGTGGCACCAAAGATTAGCACACACCAACTTTAAAACACTGAAGTATCTGCAGAATCAACAATTGATTCACTATAATACAAAAATCCAAACTATATGTAGAAGTTGTCAAGTAGCAAAGAGTACTGCACTACCCTTTCCCTTGTCAGAATCTGCATATACTGTTCCTTTAGAAAAGATACACTGTGACATTTGGGGTCATTCACCAGTTAATTCTTTTCAAAACTTCAAATACAATGTTGCCTTTATAGACAACTTTTCCCATTACATTTGGCTGTATCCAATGAAGCTGAAGTCAGACTTTTGTGATATCTTTGTCATGTTTCAAAAACAAGTAGAAAATAAGTTTGATCATAAAATTAAATCCCAAGATTGGGTGGATGCTTTCATGACAGCTAACTACATTATTAACATCCTTCCCACACCAAAGTTACAAATGGACTCACCTTACAGCAAAGTTTATCAAAAACACCAAACTTATGAACATCTAAGAGTCTTTGGATGTGCATGTTATTCCTGTCTTAGACCATATGCACAACATAAATTTGATCCAAGATCCCTCACCTCTGTATTTCTTGGATATAGTGAGCGTCATAAAGGATATCGTTATCTTGTGCCTACTAATGGCCGTATATATATTAGTCGACATGTAATGTTTGATGAAAGTTTCTTTCCCTTCACTAAGAAACTGACACTAGAGTACAATCAATATATTGTTCTATATCAAAGATGGGCAGAAGAAATCAATCTTCTGGATTCCACAAGTACAGACCAAATAAAACATTGCTCAATTGGACACACAGCACATTTACAGGGCAGTGAAGTGAAGGAAATGAAGGAAAGGAATGAAAGGAATGAAGGTGTTGCTGCTGTAACAAAGATCAGAGGAAGTGAAGTATGCAAGTCAGGAAGCAAGTCATCAACCATGCCAGCCACGTATGGGAGAGGAGTTCAGGATCAGTCAATTGGGAAAGCTATGAAGTCGGTGATGAAACTTCCAAACTCCTTGTGTTCAACTCTAAGTGAAGATCTATTGTTGAAGAACTGTCATTCAGTTTTGGCTTGTCTAATAGAATGAGCAACAGTTTTCTTTTTCTGTTTGTATCGGTCGGTTTCTTCTCTTATAAGTTGTTTTTTACTTCTTCGTAAGGAGTGTGTACTATATATAGAAAAACAGAGCAAGCTGGATGTTATGCTCGCAGATGAACACTTTATCTTCTATACAGAAAGAAGAAAGCAAAGAAAAACTCCTTGATCATCTTCCATCGTCCTTCCTTTCTTTCACTTTGATTCATCTTCACATTTTCAACGAGGAACTTCAAAGATTTGTGGAATTACCTTCAGGTTCAGATTCCCCAGTACACACGGTCTCCAAGCCCGTGTCCCCCTTGAACCCACAGACCGCACCATGAGGATGGCAATCCCCGCAATTTGCCTTGGACCACGTCAAACCGATGCTGTCTAACGTATCGTCCGTACTTGGACCAGCTCGGTCCAATAATGGACGCACCCAGACATTGCCAGGCTCATTGTGCGCTCAAAGTCCTCTGTGAGTATAGCCACAACCGTGTGATTCCGATCGCTCAGGCACAGGACGGGGGTGAATCCGGGAAAGATTGACCGATCCAGCAAAATTAGAAGAAAGTGAAGTTCTTATAGGATTGGACAATCCACTTGGGATCCAAAGGGAGAGACTTGGATATCGTCTAGGAAGGCAATTGTCAGGGTCTCTCAGGAACATGAGCTATTAGGCATAAAGTATCAAAGCTACTACGAATTCGCCTGATGGGGGAGGTTTATGATCGTCTGTCCCAGTCCATCACACGGGAGGTCGAACCCTGGGTACACACAGCGCTCGTTGGGTTGGCGTTGCTTGAGACGGAATGGGAAGTTTGCCCCATTGGCAAAATACATCAGGGCATGTGTCGGGATTGGGCAATCCAAGATGGAGGAAGAAGGAGGAGAAAAAGAAGAGGATCCACAAGTCTGCCGATCATCTTTTGTATGATTTGATTAGGAGTTTGTAGTGAAGAGAAGATGGACCCCGTTTGCTTTTCATAGTTATGTCCCCCCGACCAATGTGGATATAGAGACATGGAGCTTTTAACAATGTAGACAAGATCATTGGTGAGAAAAGTATTGGACAATTGCTCAAAGACCTTCACCATTTGTCTAATTTGGACGAAACAATGTATCTCTCACAGTCTTTTCACTTAAAAATGAGATGAATCCAGATGCAAAACATGCTACAAGGTCAAAAACCATTGTCCTTTCCACAAGGAGCTGGCAAATTCGGACAGCGCCATTCTTGTTCGTCACTCAAATTTCTTCTATCACAAAAGAATGTAAAGTATTTACAATATGGTATTGGGCACAAAATCACAAAATTAATGATTCCTGATGGTACAAACAATGAAGACGAAGACAAGACATGATAAATCATGATAAATTTAGGAACGTATTGCTCCTGTCGCGTTCTAGAGTGGAATCTCGTATAGATTATCACTGTTCCGAAAAAGAATGAGACATCTGGTCAATCAGGAAGTCCAGACGATATCAGCCCTGATCTTCGGGCGAGTACCTGCACAAGGGACACGTGGCGTTCAGCCGGAGCCACCCGTCGATACAGTCAACGTGGAAGTAGTGATTGCATTCGGGTATGGTTCGTAGCGTCTCCTTGGGCTGGTAGTCGCACAGGCAGATCGGACACGTGGTGTCGTTGGGCTTGGGCAAGCGACGGCTCTCACCGAGTTGGGTTCTTGGGTAAGACTCTATCGTGGGCCTGTCTAGGCCCATCGAAACAGCCGCAGTTCGTGAGGCGATCAAGTTGGACACGTCGGTCGCATCAGATTGCACGGGCTGATCACGGGCCCTGTTCTTACCGAAGACGCAAGACGCCAGCCCAATAACGCATAAGAGCCCAGGTACTCCCACTCCTAAGATGACCCCATATTTGGCACTTCTTGATAAACCTGGAAAGAATAATTCAGGGTAAAAAGAAAAAGAAAAAGATATAAAATCCGAGTCTAGAACATGATTTATTCGTAGAGCATCAAACCCTTTGGACACAAGAGACATGTTCTCCCACTTTGTCCGAACGTCTATGGCAGCACTTGCATCTTTCACTCTCACATAGAAAATATGCATTCAAGAACAGTGTCAAGGAAATCAAAATTGATTTTGCAGAAAGTTTTACTTTGACAAGTCACTTAAAATGCACTATGTGAGACATGGACCAGCCTAGCATAAATCTTTTTGAGTTCCACCTTATTGCTCTAGGTGTAGGAGACTATCAACTTATAATATCTGATAATAGCCACATCCAAAGAAGTGACGGAGTATCTACCTCATCTCCTAAATCTCACTAATTTTTGTGTTAATCCTTTTTTTCTCTACTATCCTGAAATTTTAAGTCTTGAAATTCAGATGATGTAATTTAAGGACCTGCTCGGATCCAACATAGGCAATATGCATTTGCAAACAACGTCGGGAGAGTCAAAATAGATTTTGCAGGAAGTTTTCCATTAAGTGCAGAGGTTTGACTATTGACTCGCACCATCGAGCAGCCGAGTTTCCGTCTTGCCACCTACGAGAGACTGTCGCATCAATTCGCAAGTGGATATGATTAAAACCCCATCTCGGAAGACGCACGAATTCAATTCAAACTGGCATTATTCAATCTAGAAGAAAAGATCTTGTCAAAAAAAAAAAAATCTAGAAGAAAAGATGAAGAATGATTCATGAAGAAGCCACCAGCCCCTTTTGCTCCCCCCCTCTTTTGCCCCCACGGAGGAGCAAAAGCCGCGGCAATGATGACGCCCCGCATTTTCGCACCCGTCGTGTGATGATCTGTCGGTAAAGTCGGGGGCCACGTGAGGACCCATTTGGCAGTAAGTACGATGCGTTGCTCGATCAAAATTAGAGATTACCAACGTCCCTTTTTCTCGTTTTTGAACATTGAACGATGAAAGCGATTGGACGGCCGGCCAAACCATTAAAGAAAGACACAGAGGTGGGGGAGAGGGAGAGGGAGAGAGAGAGAGAGAGAGAGAGAGAGAAGGGGTCTTTTTCAGTACTCTTATTCTGACTTTACTAAAACGTCGACTCCCCCTAACCACGGCATATCAATAAAGAAAGTGAGCAAGTTACGTTTTGATTTTGATCCCCCACCGTGCGTCCAAAAGGGACTGTTCCTAGACTTTCTGATTCTTCCACTGGTCCTCCTCCAAGTTCTGTTCAAGTAGAGCAATCAACTCTCTACGTCGCTTAGTGTCTCAATTTAAAATTTAAATCTAAAGTTTAGTCAAGGAATAATCGTGTTTCACACATAATGGTTAGGCCTTGACTATCGTGCTTGATAGATAACATATTTAATATTATATTATGATCATCAAAAATGCGACACATCTAGCTTTTATATAAAATTTATGTTCTGATAACTTTACTTGATATTCTATCGAGATTTAGAACATTGAATTGTGTTTTTGAGCATGACATGTCATATGCATGTAGTTGGTGCTAATAGAGATTAATGGGGTGCTCATACAGTCCCAACATCTCACTGATAGAAAACAAATGAGAGATTATCCATATACAAAAAGTGACTTATAAAATCGATTATGAGTGACGGTTAAGCTACAAGTGAGCTTTAAACACGGCAAGCATATCGAACATTCCATAAAGGTCCAACATCTCGCTTTATGAATCAATTTTGTAAATCAATCACATAGTATCGAATCTTAATGATATATGTCATGTTATCGTATTCAAGTCATTTTATGTAATTCGTATAATATTTCAACTCATGTGAAATTTTCATAATTCTAGGGGTGACTCATCTCAACCACCAACATGATTCAAATAAAAGTAATCCTAATTAAAAACGACTAACGGCGGTCAAAGTTTTAGCGATCCCTAACCTTCTATTTGAAAAATAAATAAATAAATAAATAATAATAACAGAAGAGCACAAGAAATCAAACGAGGAACAGGAACTGACCGGTTCGTGCGGCATTGCTGCAACCAACCTCCGTACTGTTATCGCTCTTGTAGCCGCACAGCCCGCCCCGGTTCCGACACGACCCGCAGTTCGGGACGTCCCACGTCAAGCTTATGACATCCTCGACGTCCACCCAGAACTGCCACGGCAGCGGCACCGTCACCGTCTCCATCGCCTCGCAGGGGTACGAATCCCTGTCGTAGAGCTTGGTCGCCACCGACATCACCGTGTAGCTGCTCCCGCTGAGGCACGGGACCGGCATGGCCCGAACCCCCTCCGACGCTAGCGTGGACAAGTCGGTGCCATCGGAGCAGTTCAGGAAGGTGAACTGCCGCGGGACCAGGGGCCGGAAGACGGACCCCACGAGGGAGAAGTTTGTGAGGAGGCGCCTCGGGAGGCAGCTGTCCGGGTCGGCGAGCGTGATGCTCTGGGTCGGGGAGTAGGTGATGGACTTGACGGTGAACTCGCCGGAGCCGGGGATGAGGAGGAGGGTGTCGCCGCCGGGGGTGCAGGAGAGGTCGAAGCCCGGGTAGCCGCAGCGGTGGCTCTGCCGCTGGCGGTCGAGCCGGAAGGGGAATTGGACCGACGGGGGCGGCAGGAACTGGTCGGCGGCGGAGGAGCCGGGGCAGGTGACGGTGCTGCAGACCTCGACGGCGGTGGCCGGAGCATGGGGGAGGAGGAGGAGGAGGTGGGCGAAGAGGGCGAGCAAGGAGGCAATCGCGAGGCCGGGCCGAGGCGAAGGTGGCATCGTGGCGAGGGATGGAGATGATGGGACGCACGACGAAGTCGATTTCGTCCCGGCAACCGAGTTTGGTGAGGAGACAGCGGGACGATCTGAGGACTTAAGTAAGAGACGACAAATGGGGCAGCGACACCTTTCATATTATCTGATTATTCAATCCTCGAAGAGCCCTGGTAGGCGCGGTGTTACTTATCAGCAGTGCTACGCGTAGTGAGATTGGCTTACGAAATAAAGAAATTGTTTGACGCAGCCAGCCCGATGATGAAAATGAGGTCTCAGATTTTTATATCACGTGGGTGGTTGATCGAGCTCTTCGAGATTTGATCCGCAAACTGAAGATCACAAGTAGGGTTTTCCAATCTCTCCTCGCTCTCAAGTAATCTCGATTAGTTTGTGTTGATACTAAAAAGTGTTCAAGTCTTCAATCGACAATAACTGCCAAGGAAGTGAAGGTAACATAACCATCAAGCAATGGAGTCGATAATCTCGAATGACGGTTCGTAGTGCGGTGGATAACCATCAAATAGTGGAGTTGATAATCATGGTTATAGTAAGTGCATTGGATATTATTTGCTTTCTTTATAAACATTGTTAATCGTCATTAGTAGTTGCAAATATTAAAATTGTAATTCGATTAAAGGACCACAAATCAACTAATGAGTACCTATTGTTCAATGTCTATCTTCGTATTCTCTTCACATTTCAGTGTTTTTTTATATGACTGATTGCAATTGTCTCTAATCTTCACTTCCTTTAACTTTCTCGTCAATCCGTTTCTTGTATGAGAATTAAGGAATCTTTACATCCTTTGTCAATTTCCATAGAGCTCCACACTTCAAAAAGTGCTTTGTTAGCGAAACATCTTTTTTGCACACGTGGTGGGATGGACTTTTGTCGATTCAAGGAGATTACAATGACATAAACCAGAATTCAATAAGAATTTGACGATGCTATGGGCAACAATAACCTACTATCATGAACTAGTAATGACGATGTTGCGCATTTGAATCCTCAACCATTAGAAGAGTGGTAGAGGATAACTGACAAGAAGATGTTGATCTTCCAAGGCACCTCAATGAATAACCATTTAGGGAAGTTGCATCAAATCCCAATATCATGTTGGCCATGAGAAGATTGCTCAAAGAATAGCAAAGTGATATGGTCAATCACATTGTGAGTCACATGTTAAATGCAATCAAGTGAAAAGTCATCAGTGCTATGAGTGGCGCAAGATCATCCAATCAACTACCAACATTCCAAGCCAATCCATTGGCATCAAAGTATGATCCTAGTTCTATTGCTTCTAACAATGGAAACAACGTTGGTCAAAATAATCTAGACAATAATAACAAATTGCAAACTAGATTGGTTGACATATCGATCAAATGCCAAAAGTTGAAAATATTAGGTCAACCGTCATTCTGGCACTCCTAAATGCCAACATCCCTATAAGTCCTCACTTACTGATCAATGTCAATATAGATAATCTAGCAAGGCTAGCATCACAACCTAGGGGGCAAGGCAAGCAACCAAATCCTCGGTTAAACCCAGAATAATATGCCAAAGATATTTGACAATAATTGAGTTTTCATAGGAAAATGTTAGGCTTATTGACTAGGGGTGATTGGTTCCTGAAATGGTTTGGCTCTCGCTCGGGAACTAGGAATTGGACTATCTGAATCCTGGAATTGTTGTGGTCCAATTCTCGAATGGGTAAATGGAATTGTTCTCCTCGTATGATTGTCGTCCTTCGGAGAGCCCCGTCGCTGTCATCACCATCATCATCTTCTCCCCCCTCTGTCTTCTTCCATAATATCATCTCCGCCGTCAGAAGCGACTCGCTGCTGATGCTGCTGCCCTCGAGACAAGCTTCTTCTTGCTTGAACGGGGATGGACACCGTATGCTTTGTCGACTTCTCAGACTTGCGATGAGAAGCGCCAGGAAACATCAAGACAGCGAGGATGGAGATTAAGAGGAAAATGAAGGTTAGAGAGGTACTTATCTCCAAACTTTCAATCATTGCACACTAGAACTCAGCGCGATTGCTGAAGCTCCATTGACTTTTTTTCCATGTTTACGTACACTGAAAACATTTTTTTAGGAAAAAAGTATATTTTTATTGCACCTTGAAACCTAAATTTTGCCCTTCTATACACCTACCGTTGACGGAATAGAAAACTTAATACAAAAAAATAGAAAATCGATGTCAACTTACAATTCAATAAGCGACGATAAGCTTCTTTGGAAACAACGACAGAAGTAACAGTAGCAACAGCAACAATTGTACAATCCTAGGACGCAAGGACACTGATGCGATTCCAATGTATGGAAAAATCAACGCCGACTTCACGCCATGCTTATTGGAGTTCCGACGTCAGGTTCTTAGTTGATATCAACTTCACGTCGTGCTTTTAGAACCACATGAAAAGAATCAACCTACTGGGCACATGAAGCCCGTCTGGACCGATTTGATGTTTAAAGGTCGATTTCATCGAGCTTCACACGAAATTGATGCCATCGACCATCATGGACCACGTGTTGACAAGTGTCTTATGCGAATTGGGAGTCGTTCGATGACTTCCGGCACGCGGGACACATGGCTTTCAGTCGAAGTCACTCGCCTATGCAGTTCACGAGAAGGTAGCAATTACGGTTAGGTATGTATCCCGACGTTTCTTTTGAGTTCCTACCTGTGCAAACGTATAGGACAAGCGGTGTCGTTGGGCTTGGGCAAACGGCCCCTTTCGCCGAGCCAGGTCATTGGGTAGCACTCCATTGTGAGTCCATCAAGGCCCATGGACCTGTAGCACTTTATGGACCAAATGAACTGGACAAATCTGTGTTGTTAGGGCCTACCATGAGCCCTTACTTTATTGATGACGAGGGTTGTGAGTCCAACTCTGGACAAAAGCCCATGTGCTCCCACGCCTATGATTATACCAAATTTGGCATTCTTGGTATGACCGGAAAATATTATATGGTAATAAGAATCATGAAAAGGGAAAAATATAGAAGAGAATATGCTACAAGTATTATTTAAGAAAGTGTGCTGATTTTTGTTTCTTAACGAGGTTTTTACTCGTTGGATTTATTTAGTCAATGCTAATTATGGCTATCAAAAGGGCTCATACGTATTTTTTGCTATTATCAAACTTGCCTTAAATTATGTAGTAAGTACTTCTTTTTAATCAAAGCATGTCAGTAATTTTTGGTAAAAATTGGTCGGAATGACAGAATTGATAAATTTTAAAAAGTTTAGGATGGTCAAATTAAATAATTTATAATTGAATTTACATAAGTATAATAAGTTTAAACTTTTTTTTGATAATTTTCTCAAAAGAATGTGACCGATGAAAAGAGACATATACTTTCACTTTTCACAGTGCTTGAACAAATTTCCCATGGGTGAGCTGGGTCGTGGCATGTGTTTTTCGATTTCGACCTAGAGACTCTCGAAAAATGGAATATTTTTCAGATGAGCAACGCATGTGAAGATAAATCCACACACTATGGAAAAGACCTGTCGGCAAATGCAATCGGTGGATTAGGAGATTGATTTAGCTGACAGAATATACGAGTACTTGAATTGTAGCATGTATGTCAGTATAAATACTCCAATTTTAGTTCGTAGGAAGGACCGCCAACAATTAATCAAAGAGCATCGATCGTTCGATTTTTTCTTCTTATTCATCTTCATTTTTTTTTTTTTTTTTGGTGCATTTACATGGCTAGATATGATCGTCTCCAGTCAAGATACTTTTAATTTTCTCATAGTTTGCATTTTTTATCCAAAGAACAAAGGACTCTTCATAGTCTCTTGTCGATTTACGTATCGATCCATATTTCAAAAGATATTTCGTCGACACTTTTTGACAAAATAGAATAAATAGAGCAGAAAACTCCTAATAAAATCGGGAGTGTGGCGTGCCATCACAACAATCACCACAAACAATGTTGGCTGGCCTCGAGGTCTCTCTTGGTAAGCAGGAGGAAGAGGATAAAGAAGTAGGAGTGTGCATAGTTTCAAAATCAAACTTAAAATCGAATAACTAGATTGATAGAAACTTGTTTGTTTATAAGTTCGAAGGTATATAGGATGGGTTTTGAGTCCAAAAAATCGGGAGATCTATTTCAACTGAGAAGTTCAAAGTTTTAGGTAAATAGAACTTGAAATAAGTTTTCATTTTTTTTTTTAGTCTATATTTTCATGCAATATTTCAGTATAAATGACAATGAGTGTATAATAAAGAATTACTAGTCTGAACATTTATTTTACAATTAAGATTTTCACTCTTTTAATATTTCATATTTTTCGTGTGTTCAATTGACAATATAGATGGAACACGATAGACCTCGAAACCCGTGACTAAGCAGATTATAGGTTTCAATTGAAATTGCTCACCCCATGGAGAAAACAACGAAGAAAAATGAAAACTTCTAGAAGGAGAGGAACTTTGGAATGAGGAGGGGTGGATGCTTTGGTCAATCAATGGACCGTCGGGTTGTCGTGTAGGAAGCAACAAAAATTTTGCTTTAATAATCTCCGGCCGAAACAACATCGACCGACCATTCACAAATTTCGCGTTTGGAGGGAAACGATCGCGCAAAGCAAATTTCGATTTTTTTCGCAAAAAGCCTAAGAAAGAGAAAAAAGAAAAAAAAAAGAAAAGAAAAAAAAAACACGAACGCACGCACGCACTGGAAAAGCTCATCTCTCATCAAGACATGGCGGGAAAATGTCCGTACTCTCCTCCTCGATCGCCCCCAAAATAAAAGCCCTAGAACCCGCGCTGACAAACTGCAACACCACCTTCGCCAAGTTTTTCCGGTTTACGTGGCCGTTCTCGCGAATTCTCTCAAGGAACGGCAACCAGGTGAGGCGATTCACGCAACCTTCTCGTTTCGTGAAATCTAGGTTTCTGTTCCATTTCCCTCCCCCCACCTTTTTCCGGTTCGGTTTTTAAGGATCCGGGGGATGTTCTTTTTTTCGATCCGTTTTGGGTGGTTTCGAGTTCGTCGCCTTCGATCTGGGGGTCGTTGGAAGTCGAATTTTTGGGTAGTTTTCGCTGACGTCGGGTTCATTTCGGTGTTCAGTTTTGTGGAAATGGCCGGTGCGTTCGAGGAAGAAGCTGAGCAAACCGTCACGATCCAGGAGTACCTCAAGGACGTCGAGGATCAGGAATTGGTGAGCCTCTCTCTCTCTCTCTCTTTTCTTCTACTCGTGCGGAATCGATTAGCAGTTGTTTTCTTCATGGGGTCGTCTGATTTTGCGTGCGTGGTTTCGGCGATTTTCTTTCTCCTGCTTTAAATTGCCGCCGCGATGCATGAATTGGGAGGCTGCATAGGCAAGTTCCAGCCTTTGGCTGGTTAATGATACTTCTGCTGCGTTGAGACGAGGAAATAGGAAATTCGAGGAGGATGGAGTTTATAATATTTTCGACACGGCTTCCTGGGTATGTTGCCCTGTGGCTAACATACTGCAGACGATGCTTTTCATTTGGAGGAGATTAAAGTAGTTCTGGGTGAGCGGCCGAGACTCAAATAATTTAATTTTGTTAGGGCAAAATATGTACTGGCTTTAAAGTACTAGAGATTCAAGGGTTTTCGGGGAGTTGCCATTTTGCATGATTGATTCTAGACTATTGGATATTATGGTCTTCTCCAAAAGGAGAGGTGGTGCATTTGCCACTGAACCATCCTTTTTGTGCATACCTTGGAATACTTGAATTGCTACCTAGAGCCAAGTAAGATCCATTCTCATCACTGATTTTCCATGAGTTCATGCTTTTCTTGCAAGGAAGCGGATTTGGTATTGGGTGGCGATGAGGGTAAGGATTGTACATATTCCCAAGGTTATCTGAAGAGGCAGGCCATTTTCTCATGTTTGACGTGCACACCGGATGCAAATGCTGGAGTTTGCACAGCTTGCAGCTTGTCTTGTCACGATGGGCATGAGGTAGTTCTTTTTATGTCGTCCTGGAAGTTTTAGAAACTTATCATGGTAAAATCACTTCATTAGTTGATATGGATCTCACTTCAGTTTGTCCTGACTCTGTAGAGTACAGAACAAAGATTATATTCTTGAACAGTAATTTTACTTGTGATTCTATGTTGTTTTGAAGTTATGTGGTTATTCTCTTTTGACATCAGTAAGAGAAGCTCCCCTACACCTTTCTGTAATCAATACCTTGCTCATGTGACATGAGTTTCCCAGCTTTTACTGTGGAGATCATGTATAACCTGCTAGAGATGAACTTTAACAGCATCCACTCACATCCTAAATACTTCATTCAGCATTCGATTTAGACTAGACTGCTAGGCTGCTTAGTAATATGTTGGTTATGCTCGCTTTTTCCCAGTGTTATCCCTATTGAGGTCGCCTCCTTTTAGTCATTGGAATTAGGCATCTCTCTAATTCCTTTTGGGCTATGATAGTGTTGGAGTTTCTGACTTGCTTGACTTGCTGTGTTGATATAACTCAATTTTTTTGACTTGCTCTTATGTGGACAACTTGTTTACCAAAAGCTTAGGCTTTCCTTAGACAAATCATATTGCTTAATACTCCCCTTGGCATGAAAGCCATTTCTTACATTTGCAACCTGATTTGTTGACGTACCACATAAAACAAACAGTGTGAGGTAATAAAACATATAGAATAGCATGAGCAACAAGCATAACAAAGATGAGAAGGAGCGTCTGGATTAAAACTTGTAATTTGTGCTTTAATGAATATGGGATGAATTGTTATTTGCAACAGCTTGAGCAATCAGGAAATAGGTCCACAATGTATATATATCACGTTACTTAATAATCACGAATAAACTATAAATGGGTCCATTTCTTTGCAGAGAAAAGCTAACTTAAAGTTTGCAGTGAAAATAGATATGTTGGTTCCATCTCTTTGGGCATGAGTTTGGCTTTCTATTGGTGTTAGATATTCACAAGGGCAATTGAAATCCCATTTCTCAGATGGCTAGCATCAATACCTGCTCATTAAAAGTGGAAACAGTAACAAGTATGTTTTTTCCTGGCAGAGACAAACAATTTGTGTAATTTTTATTCTTTTTGCTGTTTCTTGCTCTTATAATTTATAATTAATTCTCTGTAATCGATATCAAGCTTGTTTTAATTCCTTCTGTGGGAAATGACACTCCTATTTTCATTTTCACAAGATTCTGGAGCTCTGGACCAAAAGAAATTTTCGGTGTGATTGTGGAAATTCAAAGTTTGGAGAGTTTTACTGCAAGCTTTTTGCAAACAAGGATGTGGAAAATGTCAAGAATTCATATAATCACAACTTTAAGGGTTCATACTGCACGTGTGGTCGGCCCTATCCTGATCCTGATGTTGAAGATCAAGTGGAGATGATACAGTGCTGTGTATGTGAGGACTGGTTTCATGAGGAGCATATTGGTCTAGAATCATCTCATGAGGTAACTAATGGGGTTGTTGCTGAGAGGATTTAATGCACTTTATCGTCTTTGAGTATGATATATCTATAAAAAAGAATAATCTTTGAACATGATGTCAACATCACATGTTTCTCCATGAAGATCAGGCAACCAGGACTAATGAGTATTATTGTGTCATGATGCTACACCTTGGCTGTTCTGTCGATTACTTACACTACAATTTATCCTGGGAACTTTCGTTTTCCCCAGCACTTCCTATGAAAACTCGAGCCGTTCATAGCGAGCCAACCCATGGCCTGTCAAAATTCCCTTGGTGGAGTATTATCATCACTGTTTTTGACTGCTTTATTGGGGCTGTCCTGCATTATTTTTTAATGCAGCATTAAAATTGTGAATTGTACATTGAACATATTATATCTTTGCTATTTGAAGGTAAGTATGCAGCTTTGAAATTTTTTTTTCACTCCATGTAGTATGTTGTCTACCAATTATTCCCACCATAAAAAACTACCATTTCAGGTGATGTGATGTAGAACGGTGAGTGTGTTTTGGTTTTCTGTTGTTTAGCATCTTTTGTACTTTCATCTCATTTGCATGTTCCTTTACCTAATAAGGGACTTCTGTCTTCAGATTCTCAAGTTCTACTCCTCTCTGGCATCCTTAAAACCTCAACATAGCATCCACCAAGTGAACACAATAGCCAATCTTCTCCTATTAGCACCATCTTTAGAATAAAGCCTTCAATGAAATGTTTTATATGGAGGAAGAAAGAATTATATGTTTGACAATGTCTCCACTCTCAAGTGTTGTACATGACAAGATTTCTCATGCCTGTACTTCGATATTGATTGAATGATTTGCAATGCTTAACTACGTTCCCTACCTCAAACTCGCAGATTCCTCGTGATGAAGAGGGAGAGCCTTTATATGAGGATTTCATATGCCAATCATGCTCAGCTAATTGTTCTTTCCTGAAAGAATATCCTCAAGCTATAATGGCTGCAAGGAGGCATTGTGATGCTACGCCAAATGCCAGCAAGGATAAAGATGTTTTGATGCAAACACCTGCAGCTTCTGGGTCAGAGAAAGTTAAGAATGACAGTTGTAAAACTGATTTCGTGATAAGTTCTCAAAACATCTCTATTGAAAATATTTCGAGCAGTGGCGAAAGTTCTGCAAATGTTATGTGCTCAAATAATTCTACGAAGGAGGATGTTCAACATGGCAGTTGTCTCTTGGGCCCTAATGTGGATCTTCAATCCTCTGTTGGAGACTGCAAACCACTATTTCTCTCCAAAAGTTGGAGGGAAGTCCTCTGTAAGTGTCAAAGGTGCATGGATATGTACAATCAGAAGAATATCAGTTTTCTGCTTGACAAGGAGGACTCAATCATGGAGTATGAGAAAATGGCTAAGCAGAAGAGGGAAGAAAAGATGCAGCAGCTGGAAGGTGTAGAACAGAGTTTATTAAATAGGTTAGGTCATGTGCAAAAGATGGAGATCTTGACTGGCATTGCAGACATGAAGGATGAGATGCGTAATTTCCTGGTATGTCATTAAAACTCAGTGATAAGCTTGGTTTGATTCTACCTTGGAAAGTAAATTTACTCAACAGTGGGGGATGGTCAGAAGGCAATGTGTGTTGGACTTTCTTGCTCCATTACCCTTCCCTCATGACGTTTGTCCTTAAGCATATATTACGATAGCAGCGGCCTTGAATGTACATACTTTTCCTCTGTAGGAGTCCTATGATCCATCGAAGCCAATCACCTCTGCTGATATCCACCAGGTTTTTGAGAATCTTGCCAAGAAACGCAGGCGTGTGGAGTGAGCGCTTGTTGGGTCTTCTCTGGCTGTTGCGGAGCAGGTAGTGCCATGACTGTTAAAGTATCCCTTCATGGTCTGTTTTAAATTTTGATCAGTTTAAAATATCTATGCAGCAGGAACATATAGTCTACGTTAAGTAAGAATGTTTCATGTGTGGAATGTTGACTTTTGGTGCTGTAGAAAATCACTTTGGTTAAGGTTAAGTCAATCGTTTTCACTTTAATTTCTCAACCATGTCAATTATTCGGAGCGGTTGATGGTGCGTTTGATATCGCGTTGTCTCTGGTACTGGTGCTTGGGTAGACTTGCATGAACAGATGTGGGCGTACTTCACTGGGATGCAAATTCGTGTATGTGGCAAATAGAACCAAGAAACTTGCACTACAAGGTCTCTTAAGAGAGATCTCTCTGTTGGACCTGTTCTCAGGTCCTTGAACTTCAAGGTCATTTACCCTTATACTACTGGCAAAACAGATCGTATACTGGTTGAGTCTTTGTTTTTAGGTCCTAGGTCAGTGAAGTAAAGCTAAGAGAAGGGTTGGTTGCAACTTGAATTTGGTCATTAGGTGCCTTGCCCCTTAAACTTGGAAGCAATGGCAACATCTTGAAATGGCTGTAAGTTACCTAAGCAGTCTCCAATCATATTATTGTTCCGGGAAAGCGATGTCTGACTGGAGATTATTAATGAAGGTGAGTTGAGTGGTTTGTTTGATGTTGATTGCATGAGTTGCGACTCACTTTCCAACTTTGTTGTTTCATCAGAAAATCATGCATGACATACTCGCGATGTTGCTACATAGAAGCAGTGAATGTCAGGCGAGGATAAAACAAGATTGACGGTATTAACACTCTGGACGCACGTTAACTGGCTTTCAACAGGGAAATCCTACTCACCGAGTAGTACTCGGGATAGTCTTGAACAGCACTTTATGGAATTTGCTTACCAGCCCGCGTTGCTATCACTTGCTCACCTGATCAGCAGAATCTCAGGAAAGCGGACGCAAGTACGTAAGAAATGCAGGATGTCGGTTTATGCAGGATTAAAATAAGAGAGCACATTGATGCATAGCTAAACTAAATCATGTTCTGGTTTTTTTTATCAATTATGCAAAATGCTGAATAGGTTTGTGATGTGTTGAAGATTAGAAGATGCAGTTTCATAATTATGACTGTGGGTCGGTTAGTACATAACATAATCTCCAATTAAATACTTAAAGCGTTCATTCTGACATGGGCAATGGGCTTGTCCCTGAAAGGGAGGATTTTTAGACGGGTTGTTTTGAATTTAGGAGCATCGTGAAGTTGAGGTGGGGCTAACTGATCTTCGTAGTCTTTCAATGGAGGTTAACGTCGTGGAATCCCGTACGTCTATTCACGCGTAGTGCCGACAGTATCTTGAGCATTGATTTTCCACCGCTCAATTTAAAATTGAAGGAAATCTGTAAACTTTATCGGGTGGGACACGGTTTAGGTGGTCGTTGGTCCTGCATGAGCTTGTCTGTATGTGATCCAACAGTAGAAAACAATGGTTTTCCACGCAAAAAAAAAAGAAGAAAAAAAAAGGTGGGGATACGAGTCATTCTTCTACCTAAACTGGGGAGACTGTCGGGTAATCAATCTTCATTTTTCCGCCGCAACGTGACAGCGATGCGGTTTCGTTTTTCCTTTGTCTTTTTGTGGATTTTTATGTGATGTGGAAATTGAATATCCAATCCTCTCGATCCGGAGGATGATTCAAGATAAACCGATTTCTCTTCTAAAAAATTCGGTATGGGAGCGTCTCCATCGCTATTTTATTTTTCAAGGTGATGCCCAGTTTAAAAGCTTCCATCGAATGGAATACTTAAAAACTATATGAGAGCATGATGCGTGTTATGGAGCCTTAGTCACGGAAAACCTCAAAAAAGTTGTGCTTTGATATAAGAAACTCCAATAAATACATCAAACATCATCAACCGTCACGATTACATCATGTATTTAAAAACTATTTCTTGAGGTTTATACTAATGCCAGCCATTAATGAAATTTTTCGTCCGATGCAACAACAATCAAACTTGTACTCCCCAAACATTATTATATAGCTTGGCAAGACAGCGCTCTATTAAGTGGAGCTCCATAGTTAATAGAGATTTTCAAATCGAACAAACCATTCGAGGATCACAACTCGTGAGGAGTGAGGAAGATCTCTTGCTCAATTCATCATATGCTGGACATAAGAAATATCAAGTCATAGGGCATACAAATTTCAGCAAGCTGATGAGGCGCATGACGCGCGTTCGATCATTCATGCTGTTAAAGTGTGGACAATGTGGCGTTTTAGCAAATCCCGTCCGCGCAATGAGTACGTCTTGCAGAAAATTTAGCGGGTCACTTTCGTAGGCGGGTGGCTTTTCTACTTTCGCAAGAAACAAAATAGCAGGGAGAGTCTTATGGAGGGAAAGAGGACAACAGAAGGTGGGAAAGGCTGACTGAATCTGCGTGGATTAACCACAACTTTTTTTCAAAGGAGAGTGCTATAAAGAGGACCCAAATGGGGTGAATTATCTTATGCTGCTTTTGATACTAGGTAGAAAATGGAGTCGTCGGCCGGTCTGTCCAAGTCAATCTCTAGTGAATAAGATAATCGCCCGGCCAAAATGATCGTGATGGCATTCGCAGCTACGGGGGTTGATTGTTCGGGGGCCGATTTCCAAACGTTAGATTGCATGGTCTCATGTTGATTATGCGGATTCTCTATCACTCACCTTGTTCTCATGGAAAATGTTAGGACATTGCTGTCTAATTATAATGTCCTGTCTATATTGACTTCGGCTCTTGATACCGATTTGGTTGAACAGACTAAAAGCTTCGAGTGGTGACGTGATTGGTAGAGGTAAAAAGATTGTATTTGAGAGACATGAAATGTGTTGAAAAAAAGTTATATGGTTTGTACAATTCAGTTTTTACCCTTGTGGTGCTAGAATAAGTGAGCAATCTTCATTTCTAATGAGGTCTGGCACCACGATATCAAGGATAGCTAGCCATTGAAATTACGAGTAAATGAACATGTTCAATCTATCAATTTATCCCTTTCAAATGAGAACGCATTAGATATTTGGGTATTTAAACATTTGAGATGTGTCTTTTCTTTGGTTATCTAATTCTTTCCTTTTTTCCGTTCTTTGTAATTTTCCCGATACCAACTCCAGCGACACCAAATTCTGATCGATGGACCAACAAGATGCCACTGCTGGGAACCCTTATCGAAGCGACTCCATTAGCCTCCGCCACCCTTTTCGATGACCACTAATGCCCCCCCCCCAACTCTCCCCTCTCTCACCCATTGAAAGATGTCGGAAGTAGAAGTTGGTAATTTAATACATAAATTGGCAATTTGCTAACTCTAAAAAAAGAGTTGGTGGTCTCATCAAATTATTGATAAGTTACCTTCAAATAAATGTCACCGGTCATGTTTTTTTTTTACCAATAACTATATACAAGTTAGAAAAAATATCCTCTCTCTCATTTTTTTTTTCTATTTTTTTGTCGGGTGGAAGAATAGAATATGAGGTGACCTTAGTCCTCAACAGAAGTGTTCCTTTTTGCCTGCGTTGCCCAGGTCAAACTCAAATTCAAAGAAGGAATAGTAAAGTAAAGAGGTAGAACATTATCATGTGACTTGCGAAAAGGGCGAAAGCTACATGCATTTGCATGGTCACCAGTTCTTTTTTCTTTTGAGAACAACTTTTATACCTTTCACCTCTATGAGTCGTAGATTAGATTATCAAAAAATACCTTTCACATTGTTGCATTCACAACGTTAAATATATATTAGTTGTTTGGGGTCTCCTAAGTCAAAGATGTAATGTTAGAGCGGGTGGAATTGACTCGATCAAATTGGAGCTGCAGAAAAAGAGCATCTCACGGGATGCTGACGTATATGCGCACGTCAATAATTGTGTTCTCACATGCATGAATCAATCACGTATCCCTTTTGTGCTTCTTTTGCTAGGCCCAAAACTAATGATTATGCAAGTATAATGATTACAGCCAAATGGTGCCGTACGTATGTTTTATCTCGTACGCCACGCGCCCCTTGCGTGAAAGCCCGTAAAATGGTGAAACTCCGACGAATATAAACGCCATGCGCGCGGGTGAAAGAACAACATAGACCTCTGATCTTATGTACATGTAGGAGATACGGTTTGCTCGAGATAAGATTCCTTTTTCTGATGTTAATAAGTAAATCGATTTTGTTGGCAATTACATCATGTACAATTAAAAAATTATCTTCTGTATATATTTCCCGTTATTGCGTCCACACATTGTATTATAAATAGAGCCTTATACATACAATAGGCTCTGAAAGTGCAATCATTATCACTAGAAAACATGTGTTGCGTTAGCCGCATTTCCAAGGATTAGGAACCTTCTTCTTACCATGAGGCAGCCAATTGGCAACAGGTTATGGAGACTGAATTATGTGTTTTGATGGAAAATCAGACCTGAAATATTGTACCCCTACATCATCATAGTAAGCTGATTGACCGCAAATGGTTCTATAAGATCAAATATAGGGCAAATGCTTTTGTCGAGTGTTGCAAGGCTAGATTAGTGGTCAAGGATTTCAGATAACAAAAAGGCTTTAATTATCATAAAAAAATTTCCCTAGTAGCAAAGGAAGTTGTTGTTCATTCTTTTCTCTCCATCATTGCTCTCTGCGATTGGCCATTACATTAGATGAACATCCACAATGCCTTTCTCCATGTTGATTTGGAAGAAAAAATTTACATGGACCTTTCATAGGGTTTACGCAAACATTGAATATATCGTCTCCGTAAATCCCTTTATAATAGACCTCTTGACAGTGGCATGCTAAATTCACCACTTCACTCACATCTGCAGGATTTAGGCTTAATTATACCTCTTTCCCATGAACAAAAAGTAAATCATCAACCTATCTACTAATATATGTTAATGATGTACTTATTATGGGCACTGATGAGTATGTTGTTAAAGACTTTAAGAGGTATCTGCACTCTACCTATCACATTAAGGGTTGGATTTGGGACGTCCAAAATATTTTCTTGTCATTTAGATTGCACAATAAGATAAAATAATATGTCTCAGCCAACAAATTTTCCTAGAGATTATATTGGAAGCAGATTTGTTAGATGCAAACCAGTTCTCAATCTAATCAAATAGAATTTTAAGTTAACGACGGTTGAGTATGAGGTGGGATTGTCATCTCTAAATGAGGATCCATTGAGCAATCAGAGACTCATAAAAAAACTTATTTTTTCCGTACCATAACTAGACTTGACATATGTTATGTAGTACTGATCCTTAGTTAGTTTATGTATAATTCAAAGCAATCTCATATGAATGTAACGTTGAAAGTTATGAAAGACCTAAAAAGATGTTCAGGATTGGGAATACTTCTATATTGAGATTGTAACATAGAGATGACAATGGCGGCTTACTAAGACACTGATTATTCCACTTGTCCCATGAGCACATTGAGCAAATGATTTATCAATGGATTTTGTAGTAAGTTGGGAGAGTTGTTGCTTTCGTGAGAAAAAAATAAAATCAAATGTTTCATTGTTATTAACTGAATCTGAATATTGAATCCTGGCTAAGACCATTTGTGAAATAGTCTAGATACAAGGCTTGCTTTGAGATCTTGGTATACTAGTAAAAGGATTGATTGCCTTTTTTTGTGACAATGATGCCACTCTCAGACTTGTAGCAAATTTGATATTCCACAAAGAATGAAACAAATAAAGGTTGATTGCAATTTCACTTGACATAAAATGCAAGAAGGAATAATCAAGACAAGAGGAATAGGAAATACAAAATAGCCCGTGGATATTTTTACCAAACCTCTATGTCAAAGGTAATACATAAATCTATTAAGCAAGCTTGGCGTCTTTGATATATATAAGCCGCTAGCTTAAAAGGGAGTGTTGGAGACATGGTTTGATAGAGATACAACTCCTTTTCCTACAATGATTGAGTAAATCAATTTAGTTAGGAATTAAACCATGTACAATTAAGAAATTCTATTATATATGTCTTTCCCATTATCGTGTCCATACATTGTATTATAAATAAAGTCTTATACGTATAAGATCTCTATTAAAAAGTAATATACTTTTTGGAGATATCTCTATTTTTTATCCATTTCATGTAATGCTTAAATGAATGAATGATGATGTCTGAAGAGATTAGCTTTCTTGTGGCGTAAGAAAAAGATAATCTTTGGACTTAATTACGTTAGCATTAATGTGTGACTCTGCACATCTTTCTGCCTTTCTCCAACTTTTCAGCTCAACTGCTGTATCTTTCGACCCCAAAAATGAGAGCAGCCTCATCAAACCAGCGGTTTATCCTGCCTGATTCTTGTTCACGAATTAGAGAGTGGTTCTACTTATTTTTGTAACTTATTTTATTTTATTTTATTTTGTCTAGGGTTGGGTCTAGTTGAACGGGACGAAAGTGGGTGAGATGTCGCGTGCAGATGGTCTCCTGCGCGATACATGCATCGATCCCATGAAGACAAAAACGAAGCAATCGGGTGCAGAAGAGGCCAACCATGGCATGGACAACAGTAGTCACTAAATGACAAAATCATAATGGAAATATAACCGTAAAAGTGGAATTTCTCCAATTCAATTTCTCAGGTGTCACCGCAAACACTGTTTTTCTGAAAAGTACAAGTGGTGTGGTGTGAGAATGACCAATATCGTGTTTATGGCATACTTGTTAGTACTCATCCTCCGGTGTAAACAGGCATTTACACGCAAAATCGGTGCGGGCGTAATTAATCAGCGAGATAATCCAGAAATGGGCGCACAACTTGATAAAGATGGGAGCGAGCGTAAGAGATTCGAGTTCATGAAAAGTGCTCTCATATTATATGTTCATATTATATGTTTCGGCTTAGACTGCTTTGATGATGTTAAGAAAGAAAACCAGCGTGTAGGACCGGTATGGCCAAAAGAAAAATGAATTATAGCAGTTTGAGATACTCTCTTAGTTCTCAAGCAACTGCTCTGTACCTGATGAGTTTGGTGCAAAGAACGTAGTAGGTCATAGGTACGTACGAACACGTAAAGCCTTGACCGAAGCAAAAGAATCCTCAAAATTGTTAGTCAAGCTCTACAGTATTTAATTAGTGCCATTAATCAAGATTTTAGAAGTGTTTTGTTGAGAAAATTGTCTTTAAAGTCATAAACTTATCGTATAAAGATCAATTCAATCATAAATTTTTTAATTATGCCATTTTAGTCTTAAATCTTTTGATGATTTACTAATTTAGTCATAAATCTTTCGATAATTTGTCAATATAGTTTTTCCAGTTAAATATCTAAAAAATAGCTTTAGGACTGAAATTGATGCAGTTGAAAGAATTAGAAATAAATTAGCAAATCATCAAAAGATTTAAGATTAAATTGGCTTCCGTATAATAAGTTTAAGATTTTTTGGATAATTATCACGTATTTTGTTTGATCCCCTATTGCTTTTGAATTCAGCTGTTTCCCTCTTAACAACAAGGGGCAAACTAAATATTAATAAAACACCTACGAGGACTGAATTGAAAAGCTGTTGATCAGTTCATGGATCAAATTAAAAAAAAAAAAAACTTGTCCAGAGGACAGGTGCAAAACGTACTCTTAGGTAGAATTGACGCAATTGAGTGATGAAATCAAGATAACATGATACTTGTCGCTGGCTAGTGATATTATTAAATCTCCTCCATTAATATGAAACCTAACTAACGTGGGATTGCACCAAAATCTTTCGTGCATGTCGCTTATATATTGCAGGAGCTACCAACTCTGACCGAAAGACCTCCCTGGAAATGATTTTAAAACTTAGGTTTGCATTACGTTTCTAAGAAATTTCTCAAATTGGTCAACAGTCCAAAGATATTGACTAAGAATTAATAAATTGGCACAATAACTAAGTAGAGATCAACTTTGGTTACTACTCCCCCAGCTAGCTACTGCAATCACTATAAAATTGACCTTTGTCACCTTTCTTGAATGATTAAAGCACAATAAGAACCAAAAAGAGCTTAACTAGGCTCTCGTTTGAGAACTTATATTAAGTTTGATTTAAAAAATATGCCTAATGAGTGACGAGAGAAATTTTCATTACATATTATTGAACGCGGCCTTTAAATATCACTTGTAGTTTTCACCGTGTCAATAAGCATATCAATTTTATAAATCATTTTTAATTTTTCTAATGTTACTTTATTTCAACGCATTGATTGTGCACATTAGTAAATGTTGTTTTGAAGACTTCTAGCTCCACGGCACATGCTTGACTATATCAAGCAAAATTCTTTCTGTGTTGCTGAGAAAAATAGGATTATACAGCAATCCAAGTCCTAATCGATCCATGATATTAATATGAGCCATTAAAAATTGTGAGAGTTTCCATTATACACACGCATAAGTTATTTAATAAGCTGAAATGATACGATTCTGAGTTTTGAAAATGGACCCAATAGTTCTAATCTTGTCATGGGGCACGCATCAGTTGAGACCTTGAAACTTCGACCATATTTAGATCATCCCAAGATACACAACCTCCCAAATACTAATAATACTTAAATTAGGACCATTAAAACTAGTGGAACAAGCAGACAAAGTGCCAACACGATTTTAATTTACGTGGGGCTTGTTCGAAAATGGCATACGTAGGGCCAACGTCAGATTCGACATTGCCGGGTCACTCAGCTAACAAAATCAATTCCGTGAACCCACCTTTTTATTTATTTATTTATTTTTAAAATTATTTCATTTTGATTTTCTTCTCCTCAAAACTATTTAATAAATTAATCTCGTTTTTTTTTTTTTTTTAAAGGCACCTCCATCAACGACTATAAAGAACAAACCCATATTAGCTCACATGCATCGCTACTGCGCAACCCCCCTCCCTCCTTCAGTCGCAAACCACCACAACCACCGCCATCTCCATCCTTCATAAAGCAGCGATTTCTCGCCTCCTCGCAAACCCTTTTTTTTCCGGGAGAAATCAAAAGCTGCGTGTCGTCGTTGTTCTTCTCCTTCTTTTGCTGAGCTTTTCTTGAAGTCGTGAGGAAAATGGGAAACTGTGCGGAGACATGCAGGCGGAGGCAAGGCGAAGAGATCTCGAAGGAGCCGGAGGAGTTCCGGCATCAAGGGACCGAGAGCGGGAAGACCACCGCTCGCGGCGGATCGGCGGCCAAGATCAGCGTGGACCGGAGCGGAGGCGGCGGCGGCGGCAAGGCCGACGGCGGCGGGGGCGGGAGAGTAAGGGTCAAGATAGTGCTGACCAAGGAGGAGCTGGAGCTGCTGCTGATCCAGCTGGGCCGCGACAGCGGCCGGAAAGGAGGGCCGAAGGGCAACTTAGAGCGAGTCTTGGGTGAAATAGAGAGAGAAAGGAGGAGAAACGGCGGCGGCGGCGGCGACGCTGTCGACGGTGGGCCGTGGAAGCCGTCGCTCGATAGCATCATGGAAGTGCCTGAACTGCCTGAGATGGAGAGGTCACGATGAGTTTTTTCTTTTCATTTTTTTTTCCACTTTTTTTTTTTTAAAAAAAAAATTTGGAAAGATCTTCTTGTATGTTGATCGATGAAAGGCCTTTCCGGAGGGGGGCAGACTGGTCCAAAAAACCATGTAAATTATTTTTTGGGATTTTGCTGGACGGCCTCCTGTGGTTCTTTGCTCTTTCGCATCACTTGTTCATCCTCCCTCCTTGTATTGGAAATTTTTGGTTTGGATGTTGGGAGCACAGAATTTGGAATAATAGGCATTGTCAATTCACAAGTTCTCTCAAGCCCTTTTTCCAACTTTATTTATAAGAGTTCTTTGTCCTTGTAATCCCGGGAATGAAGAATTAGAGGCGAAAATCTGTGTAAATTCAAACCATGCCGGGAAGATGACGACACGTCGAGACGGTTAATAGCCACGAGTTCATACTCCAAAATGAACTTCTTCAAAAGTTCTTTCGCTTCCGATTCTACCGAATCAACTTCCCACAAAATGATACTTGTAGATGCATGTCAATTGGACGCGTCACGTTATACTAAGAAATGTTGTATGTGTTATAAACAACGACAACTACCATGGTATTTTTTTTTTTTTATAAAGCGTATAAAAATTATAATTTCTTCCCCAATTGTCACAGTATAAAAATTTCATATATATTGTCAACTTTCAACCCCCTCTCATAGAAAAAAAAACCAATGACTCTCAAATTTTCAAGATTGATTATTCATGAAGAGTATTATCGTATCATATACTCCTATTTCCCCGATGGAATGAATATTTGTTATTTACTTTTTCCCATGCTTACGTGCGCATCTTGTGTTACTCGAAAGTAGCAAATGGAACAATATAATTAAACATCATATAATGATGGGCTAATATATTACTCGACCTCCTTCGAGGGTTGTCTTATTAAGGTGCATAATCCACGCTAGATCTTGGCTTATTAGGTGATTTGAGAGGCCAAATTCGACAAAAAGAAAAGATGCCACGAAAGTCTTCGTTCACATGGGTAGATCGATCGGGTTGTTGAGCCTCGAAAACAAAGAAACTTCCGGAAATCAATATATTAAATGTACGACGGATGCTGCGAATCTTTGATGTTTTCTTTCTTTCTGATTGACATTTCAAATCTGCCTGCACTTCTAAGTAAACAACTGATGTAAGCATTTCTTAAAATGACATCAAATTGACGCGAGGTGCAGCTATCTTGAAGTTGGTTGACAACAATTATCCCCTAAAATATGCAATAATTTAGGCATTGATTAACCATTCTCTATCGTGAAATCCACTGTGGATTATAAATTTCCTTGTGATATGGATTCTCCTGGAATCGGTTGCCACCCTCTCTTTTTGTATTGAGCTGCTCCCACCCTTTTCTTTTTTGTTTGTCGAAAACAAAGCACTTTCATTTGCCGAGACATGGTAGAACAACCCCAATCAGTGTCAAAACATAACTACTCTCAAAGGGCCGGGGAAGCTTAGGTAGCCCGTGCCAATTAGGAGAGAAGTACCCTAATCTATGGGCCTCTGCAATCCAGTTCGCATATCGATTTGCTTCTCTTGGAGAATGGACTACTTTTACTTCTTTCAAAACCGGGCCAAAAGGCCCCCACATTCCTCAATTAGATTTCGGGTGTCCCATGGGCTATGGGCTTCACTTGACCGACCATTGATAAGTTATCACTTCAGAGTTCAGCTAGCGGATGAGCTGTGCTACCCCGCAGATCACTTCGCTCGAGTTCAGACAAGAAGAGGAGACCTACGCGAGCTGCTACGGATTCCGCCATTGAGGCCGATTCCACACGAACTCGTTTCATGATGCCAGCGACGGGAACTGCTCGAGCGTCTCTGCAAATACTGGCGATTGGGGCCTCCGATTTGTGGTCTTCCCATGAGGCATTGATGTTCGGGTTCCAGGGGCCTCGGTCCGGCGGCTTCCACTTCTCGGGCAAGAAGGCCCCATCTTTTAGTGATAGTTTTCAAGTTGCTGATTAATCAAACTTCTGTTCATCGCGAAGGCATCGTCCACGATCGACTTAGAAACAATCTTGTGCACTTGAAAGATAAAGGAATTCCGGGTTTTCCACGTCAACCTCTCGGTCAGTACATAAAAGCCCATTTATCCGTTCCAGTAACTTTTCGTGGAGAGGTGTCTACGTTAAACCTTGTGTCTAACCAAATGACTTTGGTCCCCTCGCTTAGGGTAAAAGAAGTCATTGAGGGACATTGGTCAGTTTGGTAATGCTTTTGTTCCGAAAAATAATTTTTTTTAAAAAAAGTCTTTTTCTATTTCTATTCCTCATAATAATTTCTCAAAAAAAGAATGCGTTTGGTAACTACACAAAATTTTTATCATTGGAATAAAAAAAAAAAAAAGAATAGAATTGTATTTGATATGATTCACAAATTTTTTGGTAATGTAAAATTTCTTTTAATTTTTTTTCTTATTCTTTTGTATCGCCGCCATCGCTGATCGTCAACCTCTGACTGCTATTGATCATCATTGACAGCCGTGGTCAGTGGCGACGGTGGTCGGTTGGTCAGCTAACGAGTGACGTTGGTAGTCATCAACAATGGGCGGTGGTGATGGCAACGAGCGACAACGATCGGTGGTGGCGACGGTTGTGGGTGGCAGTTGATTGGCTAGCCAGTGGGCGGCGGCGTTGGTGGTCATTAGCGGTAGGTGGCGACGGCGGTGGTCGGCTGGTGGTAGCCGATTGAGGGGGCGGTGGCTGGCAAATAAGAAGAAAAGAGAAAATAACTTATTTCTAAAAATTGTTTCCAGAAACAAAATGTTACTTTTGTTTGCTTCTTATTTACGTTCCAAATCTATTCCCCGACTACTTTTCTATTTCAGGGAATATAAAAATTAATTGATGTTAACAAACGATTTTTTTGTTTTTTGTTTCGGGAAATAAAAGAACATAAATTGAGAAAAAGAAAACGTTATCAAAAGAAGCCTTACTAGCTTAAAAAAGAAAGTCAACATTATTGACAAATGTCAACAGATTGGACGACAATAAAGTATTGTGCATTGTTGTAACTTAGAAGTTTTTCAGGGAAAAAAAGTCGTGAAAACTGGCTTAAACCAATCGATGCACTGACTTTTTCTCGTTATGGATGCTTTGAAGAAAACACTTGGATCAATGAAGATCAAGAAGGGACTTTCTACTTCATGGGCCATTGTTTTTCCGCGACACTTGATTGCGGTGACCGTCGCTAATGTGGCTTTTAATCGGCTTGCAATCAGACAATTGGGGTCTGTAATATATTCAACGGTGGTCCAACATGATCTATCAACTCAAAGAGTCCACTCCGCGTAGAGTGACAGCTGGTTTAAGATGAGAATACCGTCCGCACGTAGCAGAAGAAAAGCAATAAGCATGGATTAGAGCACGTTTGGAGAGATTCTTTAATCTTTTTTGGCCAATTTAGTTCTAAAATTTTTTATAATTGTACAAATTCAATCCATTCAGCTAAATTAAGTCTTTAATCTTTTTTAGCCAATTTAGTTCTAAATTTTTTACAATTATACAAATTCAGTCCATTAAGCTAAATTTGGCCAGTCGACGCCAATATGGATGCTGACAGCAAATACTGACATGGCAATTTTTTAATAATTTTTTTTGGATTTTTAGTTAATTTTTTATCTTCTTCCTTTTTGGATGTCTTACCCCCACAAGCTCCAGCAAGGCTTGTTGCCCACTGAGCAATGGTCGCAAAGCCTTCGCCAATCGTTGATAATGGTTGCAAAGCCCTCGCCGGCCCTCTGTGGCGGCCTTGCATAGATCTAGGTGAGGCCTGGGGCTGCGGGAAAGGCCTGTCTCCATGTCTCTCCGATCTCCTGAGGTCTCCAACGATGGTGATCTCGATTTGGCGTATTTGGAGGAAAGAGGGGATCCTTACATGGGTAGATTTGGATCTGGGCCCGTTTGGTTCGGCCTTTGGGAAATGCCATTTGGAGAATGCAAATATCTTTGAGGGAAAGGGACTTTCGAAAATGTTAGACCGTTTGGTAAATTTTAGCATTGAAATGCAACTTAGCATAAACGCCATTTGGTAAACTTTGCATTTGTAATTAGCTTTTGGTATTTTTTATTTTCTTTAAAGTTTGAAATCAAATTCCGGCGGCCGGCCACTACCGGCCAACCGCCGGCCACCGTCGGATGGCTAGATCTGGCCGCCAGAGGTCGTGGAGGCCGATCTGGCCTCAAGACCGCCAGATCTGGCCTCGCCTGGTCGCTTGGCTCGCGCAAGACCAGGCGACGTCAGCCAAGGTCACCCGACCTCAGGCGGCGTCGCCTGGTCTCGCGCGACCAGGCGATGCTGCCTGAGGTCGCGCGAGACTAGGCGACGCTGGCCGAGGTCCGCGCGACCTCAGCCACCTCGCCTGAGGTTATGCGACCTCAGGTGAGGCTTCTCGGCGGCCAGATCGCAGCTGAGCACCACCTTTGGCAAAGAAGAAGACGAACGGCGAAGAAGAAGGCGAACGGCGGAGGAGACGATGAACAGTGATGCGATGAACAGTAAAATCGCATCTCCGGAATGTCGAATGCTCAAAGCTGGTCCCCCTCGGTATTCGGCTTTCAGCATTTAAAATGCCCACATTTCCCAAATGGGCATTCAAAAGCCCTTGCCAAACACCTAAAATTTTCCCCAAGGGGCTTTGGGAGCCCAAAGGCCCTTGGGAATGCCCAACCAAACACCCCCTCTGTCTGTTTGCTGGGTTTTCGATTTGTGGGTTTCACGACTTGCAGCTCAAGGAGCAATAGTCATCCAATGCCAAGCTCGCTTTCAACCAGACCCTGACCCCCTCGTTGTTACCCTCCTCCCCATCCTCGAGCCGTCCACCGAATCGACTCCATCACCAGCAGCCATGGCCTTACCAGTCAAGGGTAAAGCCGCCTTTGCCTGTGGCAAGGCCAAGGCGCACCCTCACTAGAGCCTCGCCGGCCACTGGGGATAAGGAAGCTAAAGAGGAAGAAGAAAAAAAATAATTAAAATTTTGGAAACAAATAAAAAGTATTATTAAAAAATTGCCACATTAGTATTTGCTTAATGGTAAGCCCAACTAGCGTCCATGTCAGCGTTGACCGATTAAATTTGGTCGGATGGAATAGATTGACATAATTGCAAAATGTTTAAAACTGAAAAAAAAAATTAGAATTGAATTGACACAATTGTAATAGGTTTAAAATTTTTTTGGTAATTCTCCCTAAGCAAATACTCTGCCCGTTTATATGTTGATTATCGCACGTTGAGTGTTAGGAATTTACTTAGCCATTTTAACCACATGTATTCGTGTCTGCATTTGAGGTCGTTGATGTTAATAGAAGTCTACTTGCAAATACAAAAAGATGAAGAGATAGAATTTAAAATCTTGGAAACGAAGAATCATCCCAAAAGTACACCAAAGTTATAAGAAACATTGATACTTGAACCACTATATGTATCTGGAGATCATGTACGCGCACAAGTCTAACTGAAGCAGGATATATTTGTTTATCAGTGGAAAGATGACTGCTATAGTTATGGCAAAAGTAGACCATAAGCGTTATCGGTTCTGTAATACCTTTAAATCTTGACACAAGAGTCAAGACCAAGAAGCAGTTGGTATAACTTAAATCTCTCTTATACAGGGTACTCAAGCAACAGCACTGCTTCCAACTGAGAGGAAGCGAACCATTTTATAACCATGTTGAAATCCATGGTAGAAGTAAAAAAAAAAAAACAAAAAAAGGAAAGATAAAACCCTAATTAAGCCGATGCATCTTGGGGAGCATTAATGGTTTACCATCTTTTGATGTCATCTTCCTCAGGGATACTTTCGGGAGCTGTATGATCTACTTCTCGAGCAGGCGCAGGCTCGACACTGATGCGACTAACTGGGATCCGCGTGAGTTCTCGAGCAACATCCCTGAACTCCAGGAGCCCGCTGTGTTTACACTTGGAGAGCAGTCGACCCGCTTCTTCCTTCGTCATCTTTACTCTCACTCTCATCTTCACCCTCTTCTCTTGATCATCAGCGAGCTTCGCGCTCAGCTCGTCTCGGGGGACGAGCGGTTCCTCAGCTTCTGCGAGTTGACGATCCGATTGTGGCGATGGCGGCTTGTCGAAGCAAAAAAGAAGGGAAGCCATATAATATGACGAAGAGCCATGAGAATCAAATCGATGAAACGTGTTCAGACGTGTTTTATATGTTAAGACAACGAGAGACCACCTATAGGCAAGTGGAGAGAGAGAGAGAGAGAGAGAGAGAGAGAGAGAGAGAGAGAGAGAGAATACTTATAGAGGATTCTACGTGGAAAAACTGAAGACGAAGAAGACCGTTGAATGCGGAATACGAAAACATCGTCCAATAAGTGCGCGTTCAAGGGCGTGTTCTGCGGAGTAAATTCATGCAAGTATATGCCTACGTAAAGTCCAGGTCAGGCCGAACCGAAAAATGTCGTTGCATGGGTTTTCAACTCGTGAGTCTTTCTTTAAGCCATAAAAAGTATGCGCTCTCATTTGGTAAAGCATCATATGCATAACATAGTATATATCATATAAATATAATGTCGTACAGCATATATCCTTCATCGTCCGGTGCAGAATTTATGTGCCGAATATGAGTCCACCACTATCATTTAATAGATTACAAAAATTATATAAAGAAACTTAAATTGGGCAAATACTTTTGATTTTTGTCATTTCAACAATTTAAAATGAAGCAAAGGGTTACGCATGGGGGGTCAACGAGTCAGTAAGTAAATAATTTAGCTGTATAGTTTAGAGAGCACAATCCTCAATTTGTTCGGTTACATTTATCGGGTAGCTACGCAAAAGAGATTATAAATTCGATTCAAGAAGACGAAGTTGGGTCGTTGAAGAATAAATGAATAAGGGGGGAGAAGGTAGAGGCGAATTTGTCGTATTGGCGGAGTTCATGGAAATGGGATAGATTCTGACGCTCCATGAACTTATGAAGAAACTGATCACCTATTGTCCTCTCTAGCTTTTTGACGTGTTTCAGTCTTTCAAGGTTTGAACTTCTCGTCTCATTCGTGACTATACGATGAATGAAAAATAAGAAACCTGAGATTGTGCTCCGTTGACCTCGGATTGGTAAGCGGGACAGTTTTGACCAGTCCATCGTGGGTAGGGATCAGCAAGGTTCCAAAAGAGAAAAGGAAATAGAGCAATCGAACCGGTGGGAACCGGTCCAGGTTCAAGTTCCAAGACATGCTGGGTAGAGGTTTCAAAAATTAAGGAACTAGTTCGACAGAAAGATTTGTTAGTGATATGATATTAAGGATGTTAGCAATATTAAAATATCTTTTAGAGATATTTAGGATATTTTCTGATTTCTTCTATTTATTTTGATTATAATTTGATTTCCCTTGATTTCCTCTACTTGAGCTTATAAATAGTTTGTCTATGTACTCTTTTACATATATTGAAATATACTAAAATTCTCAATTCTCTTTTCTGCTTTCTTATTTCCAATTTTTTCTAAACCTATGACAGGTTTTGTGTTTTTCTTGTTTCATGCAATCGTGCGAGTATTCTATGGCATCTGTTGATAAGTGTGTAATTCAAAATCACTCGTTTGAACTTCCATCTTTGATGATTTATTCATTATATAGATTTTTATTTTGTTAATTTTTCATATTATTTGTGTGTCTAAATATAAGTTGTGGTCACTAAATTGTAATAATAAATTAAGATCATTAAAGATAAAGATCACTGCAATTGTTAATTATAGGTGAAATATAAGTAGATCCTGATATTTTGATAAGGTGGGTTTTAAGTTTCAGGTTTTAAAAATTGAGGAACCAATTTTTACGGGTAATTTCATATTCCAAGTGAACTTTGGACTGATTTTAGAACTGCTCACCTCTAATGGTGGGGATTGGATTGGGTTAAATTGAGGAATACGTGTTTGGAGGCAGGCTAGAGAGCAAGCACGCCAGCTCTGAATCAGAAACTTTTCACGAGGGAACAGTATCCCGTGGATCTATCTCTGAGCCTACGGGAACGTATTCACTAACGCCATGAGTCAAAGATGACGAGGTTCGTATCTGACAGGGGTTGAGGCAGGCTAGAGAGCAAGCACGCCAGCTCTGAATCAGAAACTTTTCACGAGGGGAACAGTATCCCGTGGATCTATCTCTGAGCCTACGGGAACGTATTCACTAACGCCATGAGTCAAAGATGACGAGGTTCGTATCTGACAGGGGGGAATCAAAACCTGTATGATTCGTCTAATTTGCACAGAGATGTCGGTTTAATCCGTATGTTGTGCTTCCGTTTCGCCTTCCAAATCCAAGGGTTAATATTTATTTAGTGTAGGGCCAGTTGGCTGAGTCATTGCAGGTTATATTGAATGTGATTCACTCACTAGGTTGCAGTATTAACGCTACCTTCCCAGTTGCAGCAAAATTATACTCTATTCCCGGTCCTTCTTCCCCCCGCGGTTTAGCTCGATAGGTGCCGATGTATAGCTCGTTGCGCACGGCCGAGCTAGGCGCGGCGCGCATTGACCTCGCCCACTTGCCATCGACAAGCTTCCGGGTTTTAAGGCTTGGCAAGGCCTTCTAGGCTATTTCACTGGAATTTGCCTCGACGATTCAATTTTTCTTAAGATGAGAAAATCTGTGGTGACTTTAAACAGGAAGTACTACAAGGGCATAAGGAAACTGTTGGATATAGTTTGATGGAATTTAATCGACATTAAAGTATACAACACTTTGTTGAAATTTGATCGACGACAAACCAAGATAACAACAAGACATAGTGTCGAATTTAATTGCCGACGAGGTATCTGGACATACAACTAAGAAATACGCTGGAATTTAATTGCTGACGAGGTATTTGGAAACTACACTTTGACTACAATACATGAATTTAAAGGTAACAAGACTTGCTTGTTTTTTTGCCAGGGGCATACAAAGGGTATGGTGCGGCTATTTAAAGCCTACAAACAAAGATTACAAATGGTTACGTGAGTCCATTACCTCTTTGAACTTGAGCTTGACCTTGATGGACCTCGATAGACCCGACTTTTGTCTAGAGCCGCTATCAAGGGCTTGGAAATAAGTGTCGGGATTCCCATGCCAAACATAGATTTTTGGGTTTAAAAATTGATATCTAGTCATATTTTGAAGAATGATTTCCAATTTTTTAAAGAATAAATCATTTTCTTGAATTAAAGCATAGATTTTCCGTTGACTAGGAAAATATTTTATGTTGGTTCAATTTATTAAACGATCCAAATGGCGGAAAATATTTTCCGTGAAATAAAAGAAGCTTAAATTTTTTTAAAAAAAAGTTATTTCTGAAGTACAAAGAATTTACAATTAAATAATAACACAATGAAAAGAGAGAAGGATGAGGGACGATATACGAGTGCATATATCTTTGCTACTTTTATAGACAAAGTACCCCTAATATATTGTCTTGTAATAATAAAGTCCAACTTTAGCAATCTACAATTTAGGTGACACTTTAATCGACAGCATTCAAAGAAAACTCTGTCAAACTCTGTCATAATATATTCATAGATATGTCTGTAATCCAATGTTTGGGCCGAGGTCAAATATTGCTCATCAGAAAATGCTTTTCTAGTATTTTTATAGCCGTGTTGGAAATAAAATCGGACAATCAGATTGGATCGAAAAAAGACTACCATTAAATCTTATTTGAAGTCAGATTGATATATGTTGAGTTAATCATAGTGCAGGTGCCACTATTAAGGTTCCATTTGTTTTACGAAAAATAATTTCCGAAAAAATGTTTCTGAATTTTCCGGTATTCGTTTCATTGAAAATGAACTGATTAAGGAAAACATTTTTCGTTATTTTAAAAAATACCTTAAAAATTGAGGAAATTTTTTTCCATTTTTGAAAGATAGAAAATATTTTCCATAACTTCTTCCACTTCACATTTTTTTCACCAAACACATTTTCCTTTTATATTTATGTTTTATTTTTCTTTTTATTTTATTTTGTAAAATTGAGTTTTTTATTATGTTTCTTTTTCTATTTCTTTTTCTTCCGATGACCGGCCACATGCCAATTCTAGCCTTGCCCAAGGCTAGATCCGGTGAGGGCAAGGCTCGAGCTTGCTGGTCTCGGCAAAGCTCGAGCTCGCCCGATCTTGGCGAGCTCGAGCTCTACCAAGGCCAACAAGCTTGCGGCTCATCTAGATCAACCCAACCTCAAGCTCGCCAACCTCGGCGAAGCTTAAGCTTTGTGGATCTAGCAATTCACATCTTGGTTGATCGCCAGGCAGTGGGCTATCGTCAAGGCATGCAGTGGTGAAAGAAGGAGGAAAAAGGAGGAAGGAAACGAAAAAATTTTTAAAAATAAATAAATTCAAAAAAAATTAAAAATTAAAATTCAATTTATAAAAAATATATAAAAATTTCAATTTTTTTGGTAATTTTCCCAAAAAAAAATCAAATCAGATAACGAACAATGGAAAATATTTTCCATTCCATTTTCGTTTTTGCCGAACTTTGAAAAATACTGTTATTTTCTTTAAAAATGGCTTTTTAAAAATTATTTTCTGGAAACGTAATATTTTTCACAAAACGAATGGACCATAAATATTACAAAATGTAGTGTTATCTAAGAAAAAATTAAGAACCTCTTTAGATTGACTTTTATATTTTACTTTTTGCTTAATTATATGTTGTAGTTCATGCATTTTGATTTGTTTTATCCTGAAACACATGAAACTTTCACAATATATGTTAAAGACACATATTAACATAGTTTTTTTCATAAATTTTTTAATGCATATAATATTTTAAGTTTTGAGAGATAAGTCTAAACTTACATATTGCCCTCATGCTTCATGAGGTGGCAATTAGCAGAGTTTTGACTTGACAAGGTTTGTTTTCTTTAGAGATATGCGTAGTACAAGTCCTAAAATTTACTACGAGGCATAATTGAGTTTTAAAACTATCAAAAAGTCAAATCAAGTTCTAAAACTTGTCAAATTGGCACGGTTGAGTCGTTCCATTAATTTGGTCAATTTATCTAATGGAAAACTCTGATGTGGCATTTTTTAATTCATTTCTTTTTCCTACATGGCCCTTTCATCAAATTTTCCTTTAAATTTTATTCAATTAATATTAAAAAATTACTAAATACAAAAAACAAAATTAGAAAAAGAAGAACAAAAAGCGGTAGGACTTGCCGATGAGCACTACCCCACCCATCGTCGATCTTGGGTGTGGCTTGCCTAGATCTAGGAGATGCCGGCTCTCCCTTGAGCCTAATAAGGGTCGCTAGCCCTCTCTTGAGGCCAAGAAGCCTCACCTAAGGTTGTTGAGACTCTTCGGCACATGTAAGGGCTGACATTGCCTAGATTTGGGTGACGACTTATCGGCCCCGACAAGGGTTGGTAAGGCCTTGCTCAGGTCTAGCAATGATTGCCAACCCTCACCCGGGGCTGGCGGGGTGAGGCGATGGTTGTCGGTTGTAGGAGAGGGCCAATGTTGCCCAAATTTGGGCGCCCACAACCTTATTTGGGCAAGCCTTGCCTAGGGTGGGTGAGGCCTCGCTTTGGGCCCCCGAGGGCCGACCAACCTCGCCTAGGGCCGGCGAAGGGTGGTAGTGGTAGCACACACCATGAGTTCCTGCCCCTTTTTGTTCTTCTTTTCCATTTTTTTTAATTATTTTAGCTTTTTTTAGTTTTTAAATATTATTTGAAAAAAAATTTAATGAAAAATTAAAAAAAAAATGCCATGAGAGAAATTAATTAAAAAAATGCCAAATTACATTTCCCTTTCCTATATAACTTCAATTCAAGTCCATCAAAATACATAAGTGGATAAGTCAATCAAGTTATAAAAAGTAATCAATTGGACCGTCCATAATTTATGAAATTTTGCTTACACTAACCAATCAGCAAAAGGATTATCTCATCTTTTCCAGTTTAATTTCATATCGTGAAATATAAGATTATTTGACTTTCACAAAAGAAAGCAGAAAGCAATAGCATGATTGAATTTCGAAAACCAGTGGCCCCGTGATATATATATAATGAGTGCCTCGGACGAACTTTTAAGAAGTCAGCAAAACAAAAGAGAAAAATAATTTTCGAGTAAGAATCTAGTGACCGTGATTACAAAAAAAAATAAAATAATAATACTACAAATGATCCATGAACTTTGATCTAATATGTAAAGTGATCCTTGAACTTTAACTCAATATGCAATGTTTTTCTTGAATTTTGAATTTATTTAATGTGATCCCTAAACTTTTGGTACATATTCAATTTAGTCTTTGAAATTCACCAATGTATAAAGTGATCCTAAACTTTAACCTAATATGCAACATGGTCCATAAACTTTTAATTTGTTCAATGTGATTCCTAAACTTTTGATACACGTTCAATTTAGTCTTTAAATTATATGAAAATGTCCACTCTAAATGGTTCTTACAGTAACCTTTACATATCAGCATAGCCATATATGTAGACGTAGTTGAGGTTGTTGATATTAAATAAGAGTCTTCTTCCAAATACAAATGGTAGATATATAGCTCAAAATCTTGAATACTGAAAATCATTCCAAAAGTACAACGAAAGTGACGAGAAACACTGAAACGCAAATTACCATATGTAGCAAGTATGCGTAGAAGACCAAATGACATCATCCAAACTTCAAATCTTTACACAACAGTCGAGAACAAAAAAAGAAAAAGAAGACATAATTTAAATCTGTAATGTCCAAGTATATTTAGCAACAGCAGTGCTTCCTAACCGAGAGGGAAGCAAACGGCCAGCTATAACCATGACGAAATCCATGGTAAAAGTAAAGAAGAAGAAGAAGATGAAACCTAAACTAAATTGTTACATCTCGGGGAACATGCACGGTTTACCATTTTTTCATGTCATCTTCGGGGATACTCTTAAGTGCCGTATAATTTACTTCTCTTGCCGGCATCGGCTCGACACTAACGCGACTAACTGGGATCCGAGCGAGCTCGCAAGCAACGTCCTTGAACTCAAGGATCCCGCCGTCGTTACACTTGGAGAGCAATTGACGTGCTTCCTGCTTTGTCATCTTCACTTTGACTCTCATCATCACCCTCTTCTCTTGATTGTTAGCTCGCTTCCCGCCCCGCCTGTCTGGGTAAATGAGCGGTTCCTTGGCTTCAGCAAGTTCATGATCCGATTGCAGCGACCGCAACTCGTCGAAGCAAGAAAAGCGAGGAAGCCATATGATTTGACGGAGATCCATGAGAATGAAATCGATGGTGAGACAATGAGAGACTACCTAAGCGAGTGGGGAGAGAGAGAGTATTTATAGAGGATTTTGGTGGGAAAGAGGGAAGACATAGAGGGCTGCTGAATGCAAAATGGGAAAAATGTAGTCTAATAAGTGCGCCTTCAAGAGCGTGTTCTCGCGAGGGAATTCATGCAAGTCAATGCCCACGTAAGTTGACGCCGAACCGAAAAATGTCGTTGCAGGAGTTTTCAACTTATGATCTTTTCTTTAACCTGTAAAAAGTATGCGCTCCTATTTGATAAACATCATATGCACAACATGGTATTTTTCTTCTAGATATAATGTCGAACGATGCTTCTCCTTCATCGTCCTGTACAGAATTATGTGCTGATCTGCTGGACTGTGCACCCCCTTAAACCTCTTTTCCACGTCTTGATTTTCCTTTCCTTAAGAAGTAACTAATGTGACCTTACGTAGATATCTAATGTGATTCCACCACATCATTTGGTAGATTACTTTTTATAAATAAATCTTATGTGTATATATTGCTATAAAGGGAGAACTTAAATTTAGTCATATGCCTTTTTTTTTTAATTTAAAATTTCAACAAATTTCTAGAAAAATAAGAAAAAGAGTTACATTGGGAGGGTCAACGACTATATAAGTAATTAATTGAAGTATAGTTTAGAGAAAAGAATCAGTGGGATTAGTTTATTTGCACCTATCGTGTGGATCCGCCAGAAAAGTTATAGATTCCGTTCAATAAGACGAAATGGGGCAGTTGAAGAATGAATGTATAGTGAGGGAGAAGGCAAGAGGCGAATTAGTCAGATTTGTGAAATCCATGGGAATAGAAAAGATGCTGTATTAGAATAAGAATGGAGGCGGCGACTTTTCACCTTATTGTCCTCTAGCATTTTAGGGTTTCTGTCTTTTAAGGTTTTTAATTACAGGTGTCATTCGGGAATACGTACCGAAAGAGTGTGCTTTCTGATCCGCCAAGTAAAAAAATTAAAAAATTAAGGATGCAGAAAATGTGCTTCGTTGACCATGGAATGGCCGGCTAAACCCGTGGAATACGGGTTGGAAGACTGCCCGGAGGGCCAGAACTCTAGAATACAAAGTTTTCACAAGGAGAAAAGCTAATCATGGACCAATCTCGAGACTCCAGGATTGCATTCATTAGCCCCATGAATAGGAGATGAAGAGGGTCGAAATTTATTGGACTATCCGAATACACTGGATTGCTTGTATACAATGACGAGAAAATCAAAATTCTGCGGTCCATCAAGTTTTCACACAAATGTCCATTCAATCGATATGTTTAATTTTTTTTGGGAATATGTAATTGAAGCTTCGAGACGTAATGAATCCCAAAACCACCTAAAGGGGATGGTAAACCATTCTTTCGTTTGGCTTTTGTAATCCAATTTGCTATTTTGTTATACTCTCTTCTACAATAGACTGGCTTTAAATTTGAGAAAAGCCTCAACTGGGCATGGGGTTCGTTGATAAGAGCACTTATCTCCCACTTTACTTGATTTGCACTTGTTAGACTTCTTATTAGATCAAAAAGGTCTGACTCCAACCCCAAGCGAGCTCCATATCTACTTTGAAGTGAGCTTAGGATTTCAACGATGGCTAACGCCTCTCCTTGGACTGCTGATGCGGCCCGTACAAAGTGAGCAAAGCTGTCCACCAGTCTACCGGAGCTGTCGTGGCACTTGCTTGTAATTGCGCCTTCGCTAGTTCCGATGTAGAAAGACCCATCGACGTTAATCTTGAGGACGCCTTGATCTGGAGGTCCCCAATAGTGGGGCGAGCTTGTGGTTTTCGCAGAGTTTCCTTGCAAAAATTTTGTCCAGACCAGGCGATGGTCGGAGGGCGACCACGCCAGCTTAGGGTAAAAAATAAATAATTAAGACATTTGAAAAAATGTTAAAAATATTATTAAATTTTATTTATCAATGTCATGCCACATAAGCGATCGTTGTTTGCATTAGTAATTTCCAATCAAAATTGGCTGAATGAACTCAATTAGCAAAACTTAAAAATATTTAGGATTTAATTGATAAAATTGAAATATTTAGGATTAAATTGATAAAAGCAATAGATTTAAGATTTTTTATATCATTTTTCCAATAAATATATGGAAACCGTGAATGTACTCAAAAATATTATTAAAATTTGTCTATGTTAATATCGATCATGTCACGTAGGACAGCCGACATTTATATTAGTGATTTTTCAATCAAAATTAGTTGAATAGACTCAATTTACAAAACTTGAAAAGATTTAGGACTTAATTGACAATATTGAAAGATTTATGATTAAATTGACAAAAGTACTATGCTTAAGATTTTTTTAAATCATTTTCCCAGTAAATATATGGAAATCGTAGATACGCGTCCCCCCCACCCAAACACCAACGCCCCCCACCCCTCCCCCACTCGGGGCTCCAATTAATGAAAATAAAACTGTAGTGTCAGAATCGAAGATTCTTCTTCTAATATCAAGATAATTGACTAGTCTATCTTTAATGGCCTTTTGAATCCTCGACACAATCTCGTGCAAATAAAATAACAAAAGAACTAGATAAGCAAGAATATCCTGTAATCCAAATACAATAAAGAAATTCATTCCATAGTCTCAACAATAATTATGGAAAAGTATTGGCATTAAAGGCATCCATAGCCCAAGTAGCCTCACACTTGCAAAAAAACCTGATATGCAAGCAATCGGATGACGCTTCAGCACGACAGGATATTGCATGGACAACTAAAGAATCAGTGGTTCGTATCCTCCATGGCCAGATTACGCGAGGTGTAAGTAGAAGACACCTGAGCCAGCCTCATGGATGAACACCTGTTAAGATTTGTTCAAGAAGTCCTTAGAAGTGATAGGTTGGTTCAGCTTGTAATCTGTGACTTTAATAGGGTTCACCCCCATGTTTTGAAACGAACAACAAACGATGGGAATATACTTTTTGCAAAAGGTTCCAAGTCCTTACCAAACAAATTTTCACTCCAACTTTGTTATCAATTAAGGATCGATTTGTTTGAAGAAAAACTATTTTCGGTAAATTGTTTTTGGCTAGCATTTGGATGATGGAAAGCTAGTCGATTGATTGAAGATTTTTTCCATTGACTGAAAATAAAAAGTTTAGATTAGGGAAAATGACTTATTTTATGGTAAGAAGGAAATAATTTTCCCTAATTTCTTGTTGCACGTCCAAGTGAAAGAATATGTCTCTCTGTGTCTATTTCCTATCTCTCATCAATTAATATATATTTTTTCTTCACGATAAGTTTCATCCTTTTTTTCCATAAATCTTGTCTATTATCTCATGAAATATCATAAATACTCACATTCTTTTACTTTCTTCTCAAAAAACACCATTTTATATAATATTATACAAGAATTAATTTATAATTTATGATGCTAATTTCTTTGTGATCATTGTTATTTTGATCAATTTCAGAGTAAATAAAGACAAATATTTATTCCACTTTGTTAGTCATTACATGTCTTTTTTAAGGATGTAAGCTACCTTTAGTGAATTCGCTTATTATCAAATACCATAAAACCCATTTTTTGAACTTGTTTTCAGTGCAAACAAACATCAGAAAATAAAAACGAGAATCTTGCCTGATAAAGATGATGAAAGTGGGAGGCTTTAAGAAAGGTCCATAAGGTCCATGCATCGCCTGTACTAGGCCCAGCCCAACTATTTTACCCTCTATTAAGCCCATGATAGCAGGCCCTTCTATGGGTTTATCTGGGTATAGGATTATGGGGTTAATGTCTAGCTTAATTAGCGTCCCATGTTGATTACTTTACCTGGTGAATGGAAGGCTGAAACATCAGGGTCCTTATGATTGAGACATGAGTAATTAATTAGTGCGGGATCACATATATGCATTAGTCTCAATATTAGTGGGGAGACAAGAAAATTTTAAACGGTTATAATTAAACAGATGTAATTTACGTCGGCTTATATTTCTCTAAATTTCTAATTAAACACAACTTTTTGGTAAACAGTACTCTGATTGGTAATTATACACATCGATATCACCCACGTAATCAGTAAAAAATCCCGACACATAACTTCCATGGATAAATGCTTGTTTTCGCTATCAAATCCTTGCGATCGTCTCCGACAAGATGGGAAGCCGAATCTAACTTCAGTTCATAAAAACCAACTTGGACCCCCCCAAAGTCGCGGTTCGCACTTCACACTCGCGCTTCATGTTCTTCAGGGATGCTCTTGACCTCTCCGACGGCTCCATCCTCGGGCCTCGTCCCGCTCACCACGGTCACGCGGCTCATCGGAAGCTGCACGAGCTCGCGGGCCACGTCCCGGAACTTGAGGACCCCTCCATCTCCGCACTTGCCGAGCAGCCGAGCAGCTTCCTGCTCCGTCATCTTCACCTTCACTCTCATCACCGTCCCCTTCTGCCCATCGATCGGATCCCGGCAAAATCCGCCCTTTTCCGCGCCCGTAGTGATCTTGGGGCGGCCCGTCTTCTGCTTGACTTTGCTCAGCTCGTCCCTGTACACAGGACTCGCCGACCTGGACTGTTCCTGATTTGCTCCATAGCCGTGCTCGCCTAGTGAACTCGTGTCGAGGCAAGAAGTGAAGAAAGGAAGGACCGGCCAGTTTTTGTTTAGAAACAGAGCCATGAGAAAAACAGAGGTCAAGCAGGGGATTCAATTTGGTGGACTGTACGAGAAACAGGCCTGAAGCTTGACATTTATACACAATAGCCTCAAAGTAATAGACAATAGTTTAAAGAAATGAGGGACAGCATATGGAGATGGTGACGGAAGCAAAAGCGAACTGTAGCGAAGACCATACTTTGCGTTGCAGAAAAGCGAAGTGGCCGTGTTTTGGGGGTGGATGTGCAAATCATCGAGAAAGAATCTGAAATGGTCAAGCCAAGACTCGTGTCTCTCTCTCTCTCTCTCTCTCTTTCTACGTCAACCCAACACAATATTCTGTTAGATGCTTGTTAGAGTCTTGAACGGATAGAACCAATCGCGACACTGAATATTGTCATTCATCCTTAATTGATTATGCACGAGTTTGATGTATTTTTTAATAAGTAAAAGATAAAAATGAGAAGAGATGATTAGTTATTATTTATCCAAAATTGATTATGTTCGAGTTCTAATGAATTCTTGAACAAGTAAAAGTCTAAAAGATAGAGACTTGGGGAGATAACTAGCAAGTAGCATAGCTGAGCTTGGAAATGACTTGTTGTTTTCGGAGAACTTGCCGCTATGACATACTTGATGTGGACGGTCAAAGTCTACTTGGAAAAAGCTCGTTCCTTTCATGGGCCATGGTTGAATCAAGTTTCACGTTAGTCTTGAACCTTGCTTCGAGAGGACTCTACTTTCAATGATGCATCCAAACCATTTGACTGGTTGAGTCAAAAAGTTTTATTCACACTATCGGAATTGCACGCGTTTTGTTATAAGTCCTATACCAAGTATTACAACATATAAAAAGTTCAAAAAGATGCTATCATTTAGCGAGATTTATCTATTTATAACCAACTACTAATAGTACTCGGAGGGATACTATCCCAGTTATCTCTCTCGTATTCGAGAAATGCTTTCAGTGGACGTTTATGAACCTTTCCAGATATCTTATGTACCAGACCAATGCCTTAATTGGTCCTATTCATGTGACTTGCTATCAAGATAAGAATTGCAATATTTAAATGAAAATGAGCAATATCAATTAGCCATAGACCCTAGTCACTAGATTTAATCCTCTATGAAAAGTAAGAAATTCTGCATATATTGACCAATTCAAGGTAAAAAATGGGGTTGCTCCCTTAGCAAAGCTAGGATAAAGTTGAACCAAAGTATCTCGATTCAAGATCAATTCATAAGAAAGTGGGATCTCTTTAGAATCTGCTCTAGTGTTTAGAAATTGGTTAATTGGTAAAAATATATATACTTGATGCCCTGTGCAAGAAATAGACCCAACTCTTATTAACCGTGTTAAATGGTGATTCAATAAATACTCTACATCTTGGAACCAGGCCAATTTTGGAGTAGTTTCATGATAATGGAACGAACTAGCAAAAAGCAATAAGGCTAAAAAGACTAATGCACCAATTGCAGTACAATAGAGTTGTAAATTACTAGTTAGTCCATATGCTCACCAAATCTAAAATAAAACCAAAGGGTATTTGTATTTGTTAGAAACCCCACCCACATTGCCATTCAATATTTCTTGGCCCACCGTTGGCCAAACCACCTAGGCAGTAGGTCCAATGTGAGGAGGGTTACCTAGCCATGCTTCATAATTTGAAAAACGAGTTTAATGAGAATACATGTCACTCATCTAGAGAATGATAATAGAAAGTTGGCCAAAATGAGCACTATGTACTTTTTAGGGAGATCTCCAAATCATCGATATGGCTATTGAAATTGTGAGCATCAACATGTGGGTTCTAGATCCAAGTGGTAGTATCAGCACCTTTAACTATTGTTATGGAAAAATGACCTATTTAGATCCATTCCTTGAAAGAAGTTTTATGGGATCCCTATCTATCAAAATTTACCTCACTAGCGTCATTCTTTCTTCATGCTCAAGAGCCACATTTGTGTCCTCTTGAAACATGTGAAACATATCAGTGTAAGTCATTAAATGAAGTGAATATCACTCAGGGTTCCAAGCAATCTAATAATGATCGAATAGACTTATGCATATTTTATTGAATGTCTTATTATTTTTTTGAAATGACCATTCTCGCATGTTCCCGGTGCACGTCACAATTGAATTTGAAATGTGGTTTGAATACAAGATGCAGATGGCCAAACACAATTTGGGTAACTGTCGAGGATTTCAATCGGCAAATGTAAAACGATTAAGAGTATTATCGTACGAAGCGAGAGTCTTCAAAACAAAACCCCAAAAAGAGCCCCAAAACCCCAACTCTTTTTGCTAAGACTCATTTGGGCTTGGATTTAATGAGGCCGGCCTATCGAGTCCACATAATTTAGTTCACTAAAACCAAATTCGATGCTCCAAAGGCGATTCTCACGATGAGAGTTGCAATTTTTGACCCGACCCAGACCAGTTGTTCAACTGGCCTACTTTCACCTAAAAAGAATCAATAGGAGTACTTCATCGACCAATTTCTGATGAACTATCCATTTCACACTCCTTCATCTTCTTCAGGGATGCTCTTAAGCTCTCCAACAGCTCCATCCTCGGGCCTCATCCTGCTCACCACGCTCATCCGGCTCATCGGAAGCTGCACGAGCTCGCGGGCCACGTCCTTAAACTCAAGGACTCCTCCATTTCTGCACTTGCCAAGCAGCCGAGCCGCTTCCTGCTTCGTCATCTTCACCTTCACTCTCACCACCACCCCCTTCTCCCCGTCGATCGGATCCCCGCAAAATCTGCCCTTTTCCGCGTCTGGAGCAATCTTGCTGCGACCCATCTTCCGCTTGACTTTGCTCAGGCCGTCCCTGTACACGAGGCTTGTCGACCTGGCCTGGTCCTTGGCTGCTCCGTAGCTGTGCTCGCCTAGTGATCTCGTGTCGAGGCAAGAAGTGAAGAAAGGAAGGACTGGCGAGTTTTTGTTAAGAAACAGAGCCATGGGGAAAAAACGGAGGCTAAAGCAGGGTATTCACTTTGGTGGACTGTACGAGAAACAGGCCCGAAGCTTGACATTTATACACAACGGCCACAAAGTAACAGAGAATTGTATAAAGAAATGTGTGACAGAAGATGGAGATGGTGACGGGAGCTAAAGCGAACCGTAGCAAAGACCAGACTTTGAGTTGCAGAAAAGTGAAATGGTCGTGTTTTTTAAGGTTAACAACTTGAATTGCAAGTCGTCCAGAGAGAATTTGAAATGGTCAAGCCAAGATCCGTCTCTCTCTCTCTCTCTCTCTCTCTCTCCCCGTCAATCCCAAAACAATATTCGATTAGATGCTCCCTAAAATTTTGACTGATAGGACCAATCACAACGCGGTATATCATCATTTATTCTTAATTTGATTATGTGTGAATTCTAATACATTTTTTTATAAGTAAAAGATTAAAAAAAAGAGAGAGAGAGAGAAGAGACAATTTGAAATAATTAAGGGTATTATCATTTTTCCGAAATTAATTATGTTAGAGTTCTAACGCGTTTTTGAACAAGTCTAAAAGATAGAAATGAGGGGAGATGATTAGCATAGCTGTGACTGGAAGTCATTTGTTGTTTTGGTAGAACTTTCCGCTATGACATACTGGACGTGGACGGTCATAGTCTTCTTTGAAAAGCCTTGTCCCCATCATGGGCCATGGTTCAAGTTTTGCGTTGGTCTTGAAGCTTGCTTCAAGAGGACTTAGCTTCAATGTTGCATCCAAACCATTTGACTGGTTGAGTTAGAAGATTTATTTATTTTTATTTTTAGTGACCGAAGAGCGTGCGCCGCTGCTTCGGAGCTTCCTTCAAGAGGACTTAGCTTCAATGTTGCATCCAAACCATTTGACTGGTTGAGTTAGAAGATTTATTCATGCAGTCAAAATTGCACGCGTTTTGTCATAAATCCTACACCAAGTATTACGGCGTGTAAAAATTTTATAAAGATACTATTGTCCGACGAGATTTATCTATTTATAACCAACTATTAATAGTACTCGAAGAGATACCATTTCAATTATCTCTCTCATACCTAAGAGATACTCTCTGTGGACCTTTATGAACCTCTAAAATATCTTATATACCATAACCAATGCCCTAGTTGGTCTTACTCATGTGACATGCTATCAAGAAAATAATTGCAACATCTGAAAATAATTGCAACATCTGAATGTTAATAAACAATATTGGTTGGCCATAGACCCCCAATTACTGGATCCACTCCTTAGTGAAAAGTAATAAATTATGCATATTTTGATCATTTCAGGTAAAAAAATGGGGTTGCTTTATTGACAAAACAAGGATAAAGTTGAGCCAAAAAAATCTTAATTGAAGATAAATTTATGAGAAAGTGGGATCTCTTGAGGATCTACTCCAGCGCTTAGAAATTGATTAGTTGTAAAAATACATGTATTTGATGCCTTGCCAAAGAAAAGACCCAAGTCCTAGTAGCCTTGCTAAATGGTGATTCAACATAGATTCTACATCTTGGAACTAAGTGAATTTTGGAGCAGCTTTGTGATGATGGAACCAACAAGCAAAAAGTATTAAGGCTACAAAGACACATGCACTAGTTGTGTTTAAACAAAGTTTTAATTCATTATTTTGTCTAGATGCTTGCCAAATCTAAAAAAACTAGAGGTTATTTGTATTCCTCGAAAACCCTTACTCACATTGCCAATCAATATTTCTTGGCTCACTATTGGCTAAACCACCTGGGCACTAGGTCCAATGTGAATATGGTTAATTAGCCCTACTTTATAATTGGAAAAACAAGCACCATGGAAAGATGATGAAAACTTGACTAAAATGAGCGCTATATACCTTTTTGAGAGATCTCCTCCAAATCATTAGTATGGCTATTGAAATCGTGGGCATTGACATGTAGGTTTGAGATCCAAGTAGTAGTGTTAGGGCCCTTGGCTCATTCCTAGAAAGAAATATTACGAGATCCCCATCTACCAAAATTAGCCTCACCTGGCATCCCTCTTTCTTCCGTGCTCAAATTTCAATCTTGGATACTCATAGAATATGCAAACCCAATCAGCGCAACTCATTAAACCACGTGGATATCACGTGGGGTTCAAGCGATTTAACAGTCGAAATCAAACGAACTTACGGGTGCTTTGCTGAATGCACTTGTTTTTTTTTTCGAAACGAACATTCATCCATGCTTATGATGCATGTCACGATCAAATTTGAAAATGGCTTGAAGCCTTGAACACGAGATGCAGATGGCCAAACATAATTCGGGAAACTGTTGAGGATTTCAATCGGTGAATATGTTAAAGGATTAAAACATCATTGTACGAAGCGGGGGTGTTTGAAAACGAAACCCCCAAAAAAAGAGCCTCGAAATCCCAACTCTTTTTGCCAAGAGTTTTTTGGGCCTAGATCTGATGGGGTCGGGCTACCATCTAATTTAGTTCACTAAAACCAAATTCGACGCCCCAAAATCGTTGACTCTTATGATGAGAGTCGCCATGTATAACCCGACCCAAACCACTGTTTAGCTGGCCTACTCTCGCCTAGAACCAAAGAGAATACTTCATCTACCAATTTCTCATGAACGTATCCATTTTACACTCGCTCTTCATCTTCTTCAGGGATGCTTTTAAGCTCTCCGACAGCTCCATCCTCGGGCCTCGTCCTGCTCACCACGCTCACGCGGCTCGTCGGAAGCTGCACGAGCTCGCGAGCCACGTCCCTAAACTCAAGGACCCCTCCATCTCCGCAATTGCTGAGCAGCCGAGCTGCTTCCTGCTTCGTCATCTTCACCTTTACTCTCATCACCAACCCCTTCTCCCCGTCAATTGGATCCCCGCAAAATCTGCTCTTTTCTGCATCCACAGCGATCTCACGGCGACCCGTCTTCCGCTTGACTTTGCTCAGCTCGTCCCTGTACACAGGACTCGCCGACTTGGCCTGTTTCTCAGCTGCTCCGTAGCCGTGCTCGCCTGGTGATCCCGTGTCGAGGCAAGAAGTGAAGAAAGGAAGGACGGGCCGGTTTTTGTTTCGAAACAGAGCCATGAGAAAAGCAGAGGCCAAGCAGGGGATTCACGTTGGTGGACTGTACGAGAAACACGCCCGAAGCTTGACATATATACGCAGCAGCTACAAAGTAACGGACAATTGTTGAAAGAAATGAGTGAGAGAAGGTGGAGATGGTGACGGGAGCAAAAGCGAATTGTAGCAAAGACTATACTTTTTTTTTGGTCGAAAGCAAAGACTAGACTTTGAGGTGCAGAAAAGTGACGTGGCCGTGTGTTGGGGGTCGATGGTATTATTAGTTATCCGAAATATATTATGTGAGAGTTCTAATGCATTTTTAAACAAGTCCGAAAGAAAGGAATGTGCGGCGATGACTAGGACAGTTGCCTGGAAATGATCTGTTGTTTTAGTAAAACTTTCCGCTAATGGCGTACTTGACGTGGACGGTCAAAGTCTACTGGAAAAAGATTGTTCCTATCGTGGGCCATGGTTGAATCAAGTTTCACGTTGGTCTTGGATCTTGCTTCAAGAGGACTTGGTTTGAACGTTGCATCCAAACCATTTGACGGGTCGAATTAGAACTGTTATTACGCGTTTTTTTATAAGTCCTGCACCAAGCGTTACGGTGTATAAAAAATTCAAAAAGATACTATTAGCCCCTATTTGGTAACCATCCAAACATGGCCAAATTCTGATTCTTTGTTCCCAGAATCAGTTTGGGCCTAAATCGCGTTTGGTAAAATTTTTGTTCCTTTGAACAGTTGGAAATAGAATCAAGAACAAAAAAAAAAGTTGATTCTTGTTCTGGGAACGAATTTGAGAATCAAAATCAAGAACTCATCTTCTTCCCTTCGGCCATCTCGCGATCGCCGTCTACCACCGCCCACCACCGTTCGCCATCCGCCGCCGCCCCCGCCGGGCGAAGCGAGCTCGCCCGCTGGCGAGGTCCGGCGGCTCGCCGGAAGCCCGGCCACCGCGAGCTTGTCGGAGGCTTGCCCAACCATCGCCGAGGCTCGACCTCCTAGATCCGGGCGAGGCCGAGCCTCGCCGGTGGCCGCGGCGGGCCTCGCTCGGACCATCGGCGAGGCTCGGCCTCGGCCATCGGCGAGGCTCGGCCTTGCCAGGCCAAGGCTGGGCAAGGGCTGGGCAAGTCTCGTGATGCCTAGCCCCACCGGTGGCTAGGCTAGGCTCGCCCAGCCTCGTCGGTGGCCTGGCAGGCCTCGCCCAGCCCCGGCGAGGCCGGCGGCCACGGTGGGGCTCGGCGGGGCTAGGCAAGCCTTGCCCGGCCTACGGCAAGACTCGGCCGACAAGGGCTGACCTCGTCGAGGGCCGGCAACGCTCCGGTGAGGTCGCCGGCTCTCGTTTGGCCGGTCGCCGGTCCAGTGACCGGCCAAAAGAAGAAAAAGAAGATGAGAAAAAAGGAAAAAAAAGAAAAGGAAAAAGGAAAAAAAGAAAAGGAAAAAGGAAAAAGAAAAAAGAAAAGGAAAAAAAAAAGAAAAAAGAAAAGAAAAAAAGGAAAAAAGTAAAACAAATATTTAAAAATTTAAAAAATTGATTTGGAACAGATTTAATGAGCACGGTACCAAACGCAATTCTATTCCGAATAAAAAATTTTGGATAGTTACCAAACGGCTTAAAATGCTTAGAATCGGTTAAACGAACGAAAAAAAAAGAATCAATTCTGATCAGAATCTACTCTCGGGAACAGAATCATTACCAAACACGCCCTTACTTAGCAAGATTTACTTGTTTTTAACCAACTCTAATAGTTTTGTGAGAGATGCTACCCTAGTTATTTTTCTCGAACCTAAGAGATATTCTCTATGGACTTTATGAACCTCCAAAATATTTGTTTACCATATTAACACCTGAGTTGGTCCTACTCATGTGACTTGTTATCAAGAAAAGAATTCCAATATCTAAATGATGATGATGAGCAATATCAATCGGCCATAGACCCCAGTTATCTAATCCTCATCGAAAAGTAAGAAATTGCAAATATTTTGACCAATTTAAGGTAAAAAATGGGGTTGCACCCTCGGCAAAACTAGGATGTAGTTGAGCCATAAGAAGTTGATTCAAGATAAATTCATGACGAAATGGAATCTCTTTAGGATCTACTCTAGCGTTTAGAAATAGGTTCATTAGTAAAAATATATGTACTTGATGCCTTGCCCAAGAAAGAGACCCAAGTCCTAGAAGCCCTATTACATGGTGATTCAACATAGATTCAACATGCTGAAATTCAGCCAATTTTGGAGCAGTTTGGTGATAATGGAACTAAACAGGAAAAAGCATTAAGGCTACAAACACTAACGCACCAATTGTGGTACAACAGAATTGTAATTTATAAGTTAGTCCATATACTCGCCAAATCTATAAATATATAATTAAAAAAATAGGTTATTTATATTCCTCGGAAACCCTTGCCCACATTGCCATTGAATATTTCTTGGCCCATCATTGGCCAAACCACCTAGAGACTTGGTCCAATGTGAGTAGGGTTTCTTCGCCATACTTTATATTTGGAAAAATGAGTAATCATGGAAATACATGCCACTCATTCAAAGAAAGATAATGGAAAGTTGGTCAATGAGCACCATATACTTTTTGACAGATCTCCTGCAAATAATTGGTATGGCAATTGGAATTGTGAGCGTCAACATGTAAGTTCCAGATCCAAGTGTTAGTATCAAGGCTCTTAGCTATTATCATGGAGAAATGACCTGGTTTGGCCCATTCCTCGAAAGAAGTTATCTAGGATTTCTATCTACTAAAATTTACTTCACCGGGCGTCACTTTTTCTTCAAACTCAAGAGCCACATTTGTATCCTCTTGAAACATGCGGAACCAATCAGCATAAGTCATTAAATGAAGTGAATATTACTTGGGGTTCCAAGCAATCTAATGGTGGAGATCAAATGGACTAACGTGTATTTTGTTGAATGCCTAAGTATTTTTTTGAAATGATCATTCTCGCATGCTCCCGATGTATGTCGCAATCGAATTTGAAATGTGGCTTGAATATGAGATGCAAATGACCAAACACTATTTGGGTAACTATTGAGGATTTCAATTGGCAAATGCAAAACGATCAAGATCATTATCATACGAAGCAAGGGTATTCAAAACAAAACCCCAAAAAAGCTTTGAAATCCCAACTCTTTTTGCTAAGACTCATTTGGGCTCGGATCTGATGGGGCCGGGTTATCGAGCCCATCTTATTTAGTTCATTAAAACCAACTTCAATGCTCGAGCGTGACTCTCACGACGAGAGTTATATATCATTGAAATATATGCGCCCCACACAATATTCCCTTTTGTATTTTTTCAAATATTCCATCCAAAATCTTCCTTTATGCCAAAAAATATGTCCCTTGGTGCCTTTCTGCCCAAAAATATGTGAAAAATTCGACATCATATCAACGCTCACCATCGGTCCAATAAAATAAAATAATGTAAAATAAAATAAATGCTTCTAAAATATATGTGTAAAAATTAACCCATTTTATACAAAAATTTAGATGTGTCAATAGAGCCCACAACTTCAACGCTCGAACGTGAGTCTCACGAGAGTTACAATTTTTGACCCGATCCAAACCACCTATTTGATCGGCCCACTCTCGCCTCAAAAAGAATGAAAAAGAATTCTTCATCGACCAATTTCTCATGAACGTATACAATTCACACTCGCGCTTCATCTTCTTCAGGAATGCTCTTAAGCTTTCCGACAGCTGCATCCTCGGGCCTCATCCTGCTCACCACGCTTACGCGGCTAATCGGAATCTCCACGAGCTCGCGGGCCACATCCCTGAACTCGAGAACCCCTCCATCTCCGCACTTGCTGAGCAGCCGAGCTGCTTCCTGCTTGGTCATCTTCACCTTCACTCTCATCACCACCCCCTTCTTTCGGTCGATCGGGTTCCCGCAAAATCTGCTCTTTTCCGCATCCGGAGCGATCTCACGGCGACCCATCTTCGACTTGACTTTGCTCAGCTCGTCCCTGTACACTAGGCTCGTCGACCTGGCCTGGTCCTCGGCTGCTCCGTAGCCGTGTTTGCCTAGTGATCTAGTGTCGAGGCAAGAAGTGAAGAAAGGAAGGACCGGCCAGTTTTTGTTTCGAAACAGAGCCGTCGAGAAAACAGAGGCCAGAGTAGGGATTCACTTTGGTGGGCTGCACGAGAAACAGGCCTGGAGCTTGACATTTATACACAATGGCTACAAAGTAATCGGAGAGTCGTTTGAAAGAAATGAGTGAGAGGAGATGGAGATGGTGACGGGAGCTGAAGCGAACTGTAGCAAAGACCAAACTTTGGGTTGCAGAAAAGTGGAGGAGCCGTGTTTTGGGGGTGGACATGCAAGTCGTCGAGAGAGAATTTGAAATGGTCAAGCCAAGACCCGTCTCTCTCTCTCTCTCTCTCTCTCTCTCTCTCCCCGTCATTCCCAAAAAAATATTCCATTCGATGTTCCTTCTAGTTTTGACGGACACAACCAATCACGAGGCGGGATATCATCATTTATTCTTAATTTGATCATATGCGAATTCTAATGCATTTTTTTAATAAGGACAAAGAAAAGAAGAGATGATCGGTATAGTTAAGGGAATTATTAATCATCCGAAATTAATTACGTTAGAGTTCTAATGAATTTTTAAACAAGTCTAAAATATAGAAATGAGGGGAGATGATTAGGATAGCTGGCTGGAAGTGATTTGTTGTTTTGGTATAACTTTCCTCTATGACTTACTTGACGGGCATGGCCAAAGTCTACTTTGAAAAAGCTTGCTCCTAGCATGGGCCATGGTTGAATCAAGTTTTGTGTTGGTCTTGAACCTTGCTTCAGGAGAACTTAGCTTCAAAGAGGCATCCAGACCATTTGACCAGTTGAATAAGAAGTTTTATTCACGCAACCGGAATCGCACGCGTTTTGTCAAAAGTCTTGTACCAAGTGTTGCAACATATAAAAAGTTCAAAAAAATACTATTGCTTAGTAAGCTTTATACGTTTTTAACCAACTACTAATAGTATTTGGAGAGATACTTTCCTAGTTATCTCTCTCATGCTTGACAAATAGTCTCCATGGACGCTACATCATGACGAATGCCCTAGTTGGTCCTACATAGTAACCTTCTATCAAGAAAAGAATTGCAATTGCTAAATTATGATAAGTAATACTAGTCAGCCATAGACCCTAGTTATTAGATCTAATCCTCCATGAAAAATAAGAAACTTTGCATATTTTGACCAATTCAATGTGACAAATGGGGTTGCTCTCTAGACAAAATGAGGATAAAGTTGAGCCAAAAGATCTCGATTCAAAATAAATTCATGATGAAGGGGGATCTTTTTAGGATATACTCTAGCATTTAGAAATTAGTTAATTGGTAAATTATGTGTGCTTGATGCCTTGCCTGAGAAAGAGACCTAAGTCCTAGTAGCCTTGCTAAATGGTGATTTAACATAGATTCAACATATTGGAACTGGGCCGATGTTGGAGCAACTTTGTAATAGTGGAACCAACCGGCAAAAAGCAATAAGGCTGCAAAAACTAATGTACGAATTTCGATACAATAGAATTGTTATTCCCTAATTATTTCATATATATATTATTCCTCAAAAACCCCTGCCCACATTGCCATTTAGTATTTCTTAATTCATTGTTGGCGAAACTACCTAAGCACTAGGTTTGATGATGTGAGTAGGGTCACTTAGTCATGCTTCCTAATTGGAAAAACAAGTACCATGGTATACATGCTACTCTACCAAAAAGAGATAATAAAAAGTTGGCCACAATGAGCAACATATATTTTTCAAGAGAACTCATCCAAATCATTGGTGTGGCTATTGAAATCATGAGCATTAGCATGTAGGTTCTAGATCCAAGTGATAGTGTCGGGGCTCTTAACCTGGTTTGACCTATTCCTCAAAAGAAGTTTTATGAAATCTTTATTTGCCGAAATTTCTATGATTGGGTGTTGCTCTTTCTTCATGCTAAAAAGCCACATTTGTAAACTCTTGGAACATTTGAACCCAATCAGCTCAAGTCATTAAATGAGTGAATGTCACTTGGGTTTCGAGCAATCAAATGGTGGAAATCAAATATACCTATGTATGTTTTGTTGAATGCTTTGTCGTTTTTGTCGAAACGACCATTCTCGCACATTCCCGGTGCTTGTCACAATTGAATTTGAATGTGGCTTGAATATGCAAATGGCCAAACACAATTTGGAAAACTGTTGAGGATTTTAATCGGCGAATGCAAAACGATCAAAAGCATCATTTTACAAACTAGGGATGTTCAAAACAAAACCCCCAAAAAAGCCCTGAAATCCAACTCTTTCTATTAAGACTCTTTTGGGCCTGGATTTGATGGGGCCAGGCTATCGAACTCATCTAATTTAGTTCACTAAAATCAAATTCGACATTCCAGCGTCACGACTCTCACGACGAGAGTTGCGATTTGATCCAATCCAAACCACCTATTTGGCTGGTCTATTCTCACCCAAAAAGAATGAAAAAGAATACTTGATCTACCGATTTCTCATGAATGTATCCATTTCACGCTCTCCCTTCATCTTCTTCAGGGATGCTCTTAAGCTCTCCGACAACTCCATCATTGGGTCTCGTCCCGCTCACCGCGCTCACATGGCTCATCGGAATCTGCACGAGCACGCGGGCCACGTCCCTGAACTCAAGAACCCCTCCATCTCCGCACTTGCCGAGCAGCCGAGCCGCTTCCCGCTTCGTCATCTTCACCTTCACTCTCACCACCGCCTTCTTCTCCCCGGCGATCGGTTCCCCGCAAAATCTGCCCTTTTCCGCATCCGGAGCCATCTCGCGGCGACCCATCTTCCGCTTGACTTTGCTCAGCTCGTCCCTGTACACGGGACTCGCCGACTTGGCTGTTCCTCGGCTGCTTTGTGGCCGTGCTCGCCCAGTGATCTGGCGTCGAGGCAAGAAGTGAAGAAAGGGAGGACCGGGCAGTTTTTGTTTCGAAACAGAGCCATGGGAAAAGCAGAGGCCAAAGCAGGGGATTCACTTTGGTGGACTGTACGAGAAACAGGCCCGAAGCTTGACATTTATACACGATAGTTCCAAAGTAACAGATAATAGCTTAAAGAAATGAGTGACGGAAGATGGAGATGGTGACGGGAGCTACAGTGAACTGTGGCAAAGACCAAGTCGTCAGGAGAAAATTTGAAATGGTCAATACAGCACTGTACTCAGCCGGAGGTACAAATTTAGCCTATGGTTGAGTACAGTGCTGCCATGAGGCGTATTAATTCTGTAGTGGGCCTTTTATCCATCCTCGCTTACTTCAGGCGCAAGAGGCTACTATACTTGTTTATCCTAGAAGTCCTGACGTGATATCTATTTTCATCACCATGAAATCCTCAAATTTCCTATTTATTTTATCTTCTCGACACATAAGGAATACGGGGGTGACATTGTGGGGTCTCTCGCCCCTGAGTGATTCTCTTGCCTGTTTCTTCCTCTTGAACTTTTTAAGGACTTACTCAAGTCGAAGCTTGACATTTGTACACAATAGCTACAAAGTAACATATGATAGTTAAAAGAAATGAGTGACAAAAGATGGAGATGGTGACAGGAGCTAAAGCGAACAGTTGCAAAGACCAAGTCATTGAGAGAAAATTTGAAATGGTCAATCCTACGCCCATCTCTCTCTCTCTCGACTCCAAAATAATATTCTATTTGATGCTTGTTAAAGTTTTTTGAAAGATAGAATTAATCATGACACGAAATATTATCATTTATCCTTAATTTTATTATGCATGAATTCTAATACATTTTCTAATAAATAAAAGATAAAAATGAGAAGAGACGATTGACATAATTAAAAGTATCATCATCTATCCTAAATTGGTTATTATCGAGTTCTAATGAATTTTTAAACAAGTAAAAGTCTAAAATATAGAAATGAGGGGAGATGACTTCGCATAATTGCCAGGAAGTGATTTGTTGTTTGAGGAGAACTTTCTGCAATGACGTACTTGACGGGGACGGTCAAAGTTTACATGGAAAAAGCTTGTTCCTTTCATGGGCCATGGTTGAATCGCGTTTCACGCTGGCCTTGAACCTTGCTTTAAGAGGACTTAGTTTCCATGATGCATCCAAATCATTTGACTGGTCAAGTTAGAAGTTTTATTCACGCAAGTGGAATCGCACGCATTTTGTCACAAGTCATGCACCAAGGGTCGCGACGTATGAAAAATTTCAAAAGATACCATTACTTAATGAGATTTATCCATTTTTTAACCAACTGCAAATAGTATTAAGAGAGATACCAGCCCAAATATCTCTCTTGTACCTGATAAATACTCTCCCGCTTTTTGCTTTCCTCACTTGGCATCGCTCTTCCTTCCGTGTTCGAGAGCCATTCTTGTATCCTCTCAGAGCATACAACCAATCAGCGCAAGTCATTAAAGCACATAGATATCATGTGGGGTCCCAAGTAGGGGTGAGTATATTAGGACGACTAAACTAGAAACTCCCTAGATGGGACCAGACCAGCTAGTTTAGTTTGGTTCCCAGTTCCATAAAATGGAATTGGTGATTTTGGGTTCGATTCTTAATTTCTAGGGAAACCGGATCGGACTGACTCTTTTTTCAAATATATATATTTTTAAATTTCTTAAAAATAGTAGCAATAAATCAAAAATATTAACAAAACTAATTTTTTTTACCAAGTAATTGATTTCATTTGACTGGATCAAACCGGACCATTTGGTTCAATCCCCACTCCCAAAAACTAGGAATTGACCCTATCAAGTTTGATTATCGGTTCCTAGGTTAGACTAGACTGGTTTGGAACCAATCATCCCTAATTTCAAGTGATCTAATGGTTGACATTAGATGGATTTACACATATTTTGTCAAATGCCTTGTTATGTTTTTTAAAATGACCATCTAGAAAATTGGACTATTATACAAGTCAAGGAAAACGAAAGCAAACCCATTACCATTCAAATTTTTCTCTCTAGCGTGGATCATTTGACTTTTTTGAATTGTCTGAATTGGTTCTTCAACTTCTTTATTTTTCCTTCCTATGAATAGGTTCGTCAGAGTTGTGGCAATGGAATTTAAAATGTGGCTTGAATACGAGATGCAGATGGCCAGACATAATTTGGGAGACTGTTGAGGATTTCCAATTGGCGAAAGTGAAACGATCAAAAGCATAGAAGCACCCCCCCCACCCCCCAACAACCCCAAACAAAAAAAAGCCCAAAAATCCCGGCCCTTTCTGCCGAGGCTCTTTGGGCCTGGATCTGACGGGGCGGGCTATAGGGCCCATTCCACTTGTTCGGCCCGGTTCAGGCGATTCGGGTCCAGCATGGGAGGCCCGATATACCGGCGACGGCCCGCAGTGGTTATTACCATCGCATGATATTCGTCTCGCCTTCCGCTGTCGTTATCGTCGTTGCTTCTCTGGGAAGCAAAGACAGAAGCCTGAGGTCGGTTCGCAACGCGGTCGAAAACCCTAACGTCGATTTTCTGCACCTACGAGGAAGCCTTGTCTTCGATCCGCTTCTCCATCCTCTCTCTCTCTCTCTCTCTCTCTCTCTCTCTCTCTCTCTCCAACGCGGAGTCTGTTCTGCGATTGTCCGAACTGGTAAGCCTTCTCTCTTTGTCCGAATTGACTTGCCCTAAGCTTGCTGGTCGTGGGCGGGCAGATTCCGTGTCGGTTCTCGGGGTTGTTGGTTTTCGAGGTTATGGTTAGGATCCCCTTCTTGTTTTGAGGAGCTCCGCACTGCTGCGATCCTGCTCGGTGGTGCGTAATGGCGGAACTTTTGCTGCGTTTCGTGTTTTTGGGTGTAGGGGTGAGGAGTGTCGGTTGCGTGGACTAGAGCGTTGTGGGTGGTGTTCGGTTTTAGTTGAGTGGGTCTTTCTTCTGGCCGGGCCTGCTTTGTGGTTTGAACTCGATCGGAAGCGACATTGCCTTCGAAGTTTTTAGATTTCGGCTCGAAATTAACTCTCGATGCCTCACACGGGAACGCGAATTCACTGTCCTAGTCGGAAAGTTTGATGCTTTACTGGTTTGACTTGATTGCCTTTTTTTTTGGTCTGCTGTGGTATCTTTTGTGTGCTTCGCTTGGGCTAAGATTGTTGTGTTTTTGTGTGCTTTTCCCCGAGATGATGTTTATGTTCGGGTCCGACTCTCGTGTCTTGAGATGATCATTTACAGAACGGTTCGACATTTTTCTCAGAGATGGCGCCTAAACCTTTGACGACCGATGCTATTGCTCTTACGGAGAAGAAAATGGACATGACTCTAGGTGCTGCCAACAACAATTCCAAACTTAGGGGTAATTGATTTTGACTTCAATGATATACGGTACTTATTATGGGCGTTGTGGTTTTGCAGATGAAATCATCAAAATGTCCAAGCCTGCAAATAAAGCCAAGAACTTTAGACCTTCTGTAAGTTACTTTTTTGTCTCTGGTTATAAGTTCTTACTCTAGAAAAACCAATGCTAGCTAGTTTGCTGCTCATGAAGTTCTTATTCCAAAATTAGAGTTCTGGTTAATTATGTCACTCTTCTTGTCGCAACAGAATAAAAACCAGAGGAATTTTAGAAATGCTGCCAATGAAAAATCCCTGAAGTTTCAACACTTCATGGACACAAGATCACCTCTTAGACAGGTTGGTAGACTTTCCTTCACTACTTTGTTGACTTGTTTCTTCTGCCTTTTATTTTAATCTTCTAATTCTCTTTAATACTTCTTGAAATCTGTATGTCTCCTGATTGGATGTTTTCACATTGTGAATGCAGGGAGCTCTTGCTCGGAAAAGATCAAATTTTCAACCAAACCATTTTCCTTTGGCAACTGAAGCTGCAAGAAAGGCTGGGGTCAATCCTTTTGGTGGAAGAGCTTTTAACCGCAATAGAATAGCTAACGCAAATAGGCCAAGGTATATTTTCATGCCTATGAATAGACTGTTAAAGTGATGGTGTTGGTGATTGAAGTAAACTTGCTGTGATCCTTCTTATTTTAAACTAACGCCATTGTTTATTTCCTTCTGCTGTAGGTAAAGCATGGTTTCTCTGAATAATAGCTCAAGTTCCATGTGCGTGGAAGTTATTATGTATGAGTTTGTCTGAATGGACACCACCTTCCTTATAAGATGGATGATGGGATTGTCTTGGAAATGATTAGCTTGGGGCATTTTGGTGTTTCGGCTGTTTAGTCTTTGTTTCCTTCCAGAATAATGCATGCAAAATTGGCGTAGGTCTAGTTGTAGCTGCAATGTTCTGCTTTGCAGCTCGAAGCTCTACCTTCCTTAGTGAAGGGTATCCCTTTTAGTCATGGAGCCTTCCAATTTGGGATGTAGGACGATTCATATGGCTGCTTGACTGTGTTTTACTATATTCTTGGCCTCCAATGGTTGCAGCATCTTAGTCAAAGTTAAGGGACTGCATGACTTCTAAGTAAAACTGAGGAACTCTCATTTTCTGTGATTTTGTCAAAGGGCTCATATTTGGCATGTGTTTGTTTACAAAAGCATGCAGCTTTACATACAGTGTATTCAGATGTGAAGACTGGAGACATCAGTAGATACTCCATGCTGGTAAAGGGATTCAGCATTCTCATGTATCTTTTATGGTCTTCCTTTGGATCAGTGCTCATCTTTAATGACGGCAGAGACTTGTAATTTGAACTAGTGCTTATGTGTGGATTGAAATTGTTTACTTGATGCTCCATGATCTCGGTGTTGAATTCGGCTAATCTATGGGGTTATACTTGCTAGAGATCTGTGATTAAGAATTTGAGCTTCAAGTATGTCTGAAGGCATTAAACTTATCTTCTGTATCAAACAGTATCACTTTCACGCATGGGATGAGAGGCATCAGGATCCAAAAAGGGTGGAAGGGATGTGACTGGTTTTATATGGTTTATGTGGGAGTTTCCTCATGAATAAGCTGTGATGCATCTGAAGTGATTTCTGAAAGTTCATTTGTTGATTGAAGGATGAGGAGACACGTTTTAGTTTTAGCTTGCAGAAAATAACCGAAGTAGATGCTCTTTTTTTGGCATTTTATGCCTCATCCCTGAAACGGAAAGTGCTTGATATCTAGTTTTGAGACTTTAGTCTGAAAATGGGGCTCATTGGAAATCTTCATATAGAGATTCTGGCATTGGAGTTTTGGAGAATAAGGGGAGACGTTTGCCCATTTTGCAATCTTAAGGCTATACTCTATGGTCTACAGTTTAAAGCAAGTCAAGAAATTTGGTGTGCCTTTGAAGATACGTGTTTCTATTGGAATCCATGTAATTTGGTGTGCTTTTGAGGAAATTTGAGAAAACAAACAATCCATCAGCTGCGGATGATACTCTGTTTAGGGTGATTGTCATGTCCCGGTCTGGTTTGTCCTTTCTTAACTTTGGTTGGTTTTTTTAATGTCCCTGATGGTAAGTACTTTAATGCTCTAATTTGTCTGGAGAAGTGATGGTCGCTAATTAAGAGGAAGCAAGTAACCTTCTAGTTTTTCTCTTCAATCCGATTTTTCTCTATTCTGCAGGGCTGGAGCTGTGGTCAGTCAGAAGAGGATTGTAATTGGAGCTGTAGCTGCAAAGGTATGGAACCTTCTAATTCTAATAGGATTTTTTTTTTTTTTGAATGTATTAATGGTTATAAGTGGTTAGATAGATGATGTGAAGTGGAACTGCAGCAGTCTTAGATAAAGCTATAGATGTAAATGTGCGATTATTAGTATACAGGAAATATTTTGTAGTCAGGCCTTTGCTTGATCAATTATAGTGTGTAGTGATGGTGGTAACATGAGCTTCTTGTTTTCCAACATGGGCTAATTGATGCTACTTTATGGGCTCTCCTTTGTTCTTGTGCTTTTTGGAAAAATTGTAGTGTGTAATACAAGTGAAAGTGAACCACGGAGACTGCCTTCCAACTTGCATGGAAAAAAAGTTTTTTGGGTTGTTTGCAAGGAATGCATTATGCTGATTAGAACTCAGGATTTGTTGGCTTTTTTTGTAAGTCTGTCTTGCACATTTTTTTAGCTTATTAAAGTTTCTTGGACAAATTATGACTGCGATGTTACGTGCGTCTTCACATCCCTCAGCTATTGATTGACATATGCCTTTGGTTTATTTGCAGCAGCAGAAAGACAATGAAAGCAATGCAGGCGCCAAGCAGAGACCTAAGACACTGGATTCTCTGTTTGCTGATCTGAAGGAGCAGAGGATGAAGGCTGTGCCACGTCAGATCAATACAGTGCCTCACCAGACCAATACAGTGCCACGTAATCGGGGTGGCCGCCCAATTCCCCCATGGCACAGAGCTCGATTCAGAAACTAATCCATGCCCCAGTCAAGTTGCAGCTGGAACAAAGTGCCGTTTTCCCAGAGCTCAATAGTGAAGACATGTTCTTGGTGCCGGTGTCTCCCTACACGTGTCCATTTGCCGCGACCTTTCGGAACCTAGCAGTGCTCCAGCGAAAGTGTAGTTTTCATCAAGGTGATTTGGTGTGGCCATAGTAGTGGCCATGTCTGTAAAAAGTCTTTACTCATTTTGGTTTGCCGATTGACATGTCATTATCAACATTGATTAGGCAAAAGCTTGTGATGTTTCCTTTTGCAGAAGCTGAACTCTTTCAATATTATAATATCTTGTGATTGGTGAGATAATCTGCTGGGTATGTATGTTGCACGCATCACTTTTGGTGGAGGTGTCGCTCCAGACGGTCTCTTCACGCCGACACAAAGAACGTCGAGAGATAAGCTCTACTTTTCTGGATGAGCACGAAGAGACCAAGGATGACGGGTCGTTGACATGACAAATTAGGTGATTTCTACTTTTCAAAGGGAGGAGAAAGGGATTGAGGATTCGTGGAGTGAGCTTGAGTGTTGATTTGTGGCGACAATTCTCGATGGTCCCTTCAATTTCAATGAAGAAAGCTCCTTTGATGGGGATATATTATTATGTGTGATCTAATTAGAGTTGTAATGAGAATTATTCTGATCTCTTTTGTCACACGTTTGACGTCACGTCATTATACGATTTATGAACAGAGGCAGTCACACGATTTGTGGCTTGCTCGTGGGTTGGATTGGTTCGATCGTCGGGCAATATTTATCTTACCGTTCCATATCTGGTGGTTGGCAGAGCAGTGGACCCATCCAAAGCGTAGGACGCTATGGTTCGAATCGAATGTTCCTCTTTTTGGTGCAAAAATCATCTTCTTGTTCTAAGTTCCTGGAAGATGTCATTATCATCAACGTTGATTGACCCTTTCCATCTGTTTTACTCGTAGAGAAAAGGAAATCCAAGAGCGTGACTTTGATGTCCCTTTCTTTAGAAGAGTTCGGTATCAGAAGCAGTACATCATGCATGCATAGTTATTTTTTGCAATAAGTGTAACAAAAGTCTCAAAACTTAATTAGAAAAATGCGAATTAAGTCTTAAAACTTGTAAGAAGCGTAATTAAGTCGTAAAATTTGTCAAATTGATTCAATCTAGTCCTAAAATTAACATCGTCAAACTTATTAATAGAAAATGTTAACATGGCGCGGACATGGCATTTATTTTTTTTTTCATTTTCCACATGGTTTTTTTAATTATTTCTATTCAAAATTAGATTTAAAAACAAAAAAAAAACTAAAATTTATTTTTAAAAAATATTAAAAAATAAATAGAGAAAATGGCAACTCCTCCGCTGTCGCCGCCCATCACCAAAGGGGCTTGCAATGGTCGTTGGCCTTGGGTGGAGGTGGTTGGGCGACGACAACCATCACTAGCCCCTCTAGCGACTAGTGTTGGGCGGCAATGGCGAAAGCGCTTGCCATTTTTTTTTTTTGAACTGTTTTGTTTTTTAAATAAAGTTTAGCTTTTCTATTCTAGATTTTAAGTCTAATTTGAATAAAAAATAATTTAAAAAAGCAATATGGAAAATAAAAATTCATTTAAAATGTTATGTTGGTATTTTCCATTAAAAAGTTTGACAGATTATGACTCAATTGAATTAATTTGACGAGTTTTAGGATTTGATTATACTTTTTACAAGTTTTAGAACTTAATTGCATTTTCCTTACAAATTTTAGGACTTCTATTATATTTATCTCTTTTTTTTGGATAAAAAGGAGGTCGGATTAAACCCAAACTTCAATCTACACAAGTTGCTGTTTCTTCAAGAAGACGTCACAATCATTTTTTTTTTTTTTTTGGGGTCAAAAAGCATCATAATCTTCACTCCCTGCAATATTCGGTGGACTTTGAAACATTTTTGGTAAAACATACCGTCAGATTTTGAAGTCTTTGTTTTTTCAACGACCCTTGTAGGCCGTAATAAATCCAAAAGCGGAAAAAATTCCATTACCAAGATAATGCCTTTATTTAATTTTGATCCGATGTAAGTACCAAACATGGGGGTGTAGCTCATATGGTAGAGCGCTCGCTTCGCATGCGAGAGGCACGGGGTTCGATTCCCCGCACCTCCATCATCATCTCCTTTTTTTAACTCCCTCTGTCCAAATCCACGGGAGCCTCTCGTTCGTTATCCACAACCGCCATTACACCTGCCATCGGCGCATCGCCCTCCCCTCCATTCTCGCCGTCGCCGCCGTCTTCTCCTCCTCCTCCTTCTTCTCGTCGCTGCCGTCGAAGTTCCGGAAATGACCTTGAGCTTGTGCTCGTCCTCCCCATGCCTCTCTCGCTTCCCTCTCTCTTCCTCCGCCCTTCACCTCTCCCGATGCTCCCCCACCAACACCGCCCTGCTCTCCATCCTCCTCGGCGGCGGCGGCGGCCACTCGGCAGCTCCCCGCCACCTCCGAGACTCGCCTTCTCCCTCCTCCGCGGTCTCCCGGCGCCCCTTCGAGAGCAGAGCTTCGCTGAGCGAGAGCGAGAGCGGCGTCGCCGGCGAGGAGTCGTCGACGTCGTCGTCCTCGGCCTCCACCTCGGCGATTTTGAGCTACGAGGTGGTCGCCGAAGCGTCTGGAGCTGGAGACGCTGAGGAGGCGCTGCGGATCATCGCGGAGAAGGCCGGCGGCAGCGGCGGCGTGGTCGGCTTGTCCGATTGCTGCTCGATTATGAACGCGGCGCTCGAGCGCGGGAATGCCGAGCTGGCTATGTCCGTGTTCTACGCCATGCGCTTGACTTTCGATCAAGGTCCGTCTTGTTATTCCATAGACATGGCGTTTCGCGGTTATAATCTCTGAACTAAGTGTTCTTTGATAATCGCAAAGCGTGAAGTTCTCAATGCTTTGTTGCAGTTGAATGTGAACGATTCTTTTGCTGGTTGATGCTAGTGCCTTAACTGGAGTGAGGTGGAGGTCATTTGAACGTGTGACTGTGAAACTATTGTTAATATCTTGATGACGATGGCCAGGTCTAGGTGAAGACGGTGCTTATGTCGACAGGTGGAGATGGTCCAGGCCCGACGTGCGCGTATATTCGCTGTTAGTTCATGGTCTTGCGGCATCCCTAAGGGTTTCTGATGCTCTAAGTGTGATTGATATCATATGCCAAGTAGGGGTTTCTCCTGGCGTGGAGGTACAATCCTGATTTCTCTTGCTTTAGAATTTAAAATATGTTTTGGTTACCAATTGTGCATGCATTTGCCTTGGAAAACTTTTGCTTGGATAGTGGGCGGTAGTTTTCCTACTGACCCTGCACTTCCTGCAACCTTTTTTTGCTTTTAGCAGGTCCCTTTTGGCAAGGTTGTGAGATGTCCAAGTTGTATGATAGCTGTTGCCGTCGCGCAACCCCAAGATGGTATTCAAGTATGCTAACAAAGTTGAATTCTTAGTATTGATTATGCCATTTTGTTATCAAAGATAACCTCAAGTTCTATAGCTTGTTCCAAGTATTACTTACTAAGCATGCCTAGATGTTAAGGTAGGCTTACTCCACTGTCAATGTGCTATGGAAATTTAGAATCAGATGATCATGGTGATTTAGGCTGTAAAATAATATACTTGCCATTTGTCACATAGTTCAAGTTCTTTCACTACTGTCTGTAGTGCTACCTAGATAATGCAGAGTCACTGCTCAGATTAAGGTAAGTGTGATATCCTTTCAAAAGTTCAAAATATCGGTCTATATATGAATGCTTGTCCAATTTTCCTGTTGAGTTCTTGTGTTGCTCTTTTGTTAGTGGGGTCATTTCGATCATCCACTCTCATTTCCTTTCTTGTAATGTTGATGAATGACTGAGAGGTGGATGCAATTTTACTAATAAGAGACTTGTTGATGGGTTTATAGTATGTTGTACCCTGATGGAGTCTAATAACTGACTCTGGTGATGAGCATCTTGACCTTTAGAGTCTAGTTCTCTTTGCTTGTCAGCTTTAAGATAACTTATTCACTTTTAATGTCAAGTGATCATAAAACATTCTACTATGATAATATCTTATTTGGAACCTGCTTCTGCAGATTGTTTCCTGTGCCACCTGCCGTTACAAGTACGAGCTAGTTTCTGGTGACATTATTAGCATTGAGTCCGAAGAGATCAGGTCGGTATATCTATTGTTCTTGTAAAATTAATTTAATATAACTCAAGCAAATCCTGCATCTTTAGGGTATACACATATCTTCTGTCATTTAATATTTTCTCATTTGATCGGCCATATGATAGCTTCTAATCATAAGCTAGACCTGTTGTCATTAACAGCCAGTAAATTCCTAGTTGATCACGTATATTAATCAGTGTGGTGTTTTTTATTTTTGGTAAATTTATTCTGTGTGGTGTTGATCCTTGGACATTCACTTCTTCTAAGGTTCTCCTCCTGCCGAACGCAGCATGGATGTTCCAGCATGGAAACGGGGGCTAAGATTTCTGAATTTAACAAAGCAAACTATTCCTGCTGCAGTTCACTCTGTTGTGGTATGTTCACTTTACTTTGACCTAGGAGGTATGCTGTTTGTATGATCTCACACTATGATGAGAACTTTTTGAATAACAGAGATATTCTAAAACACTGGCACTACTTTGTGGTCAGATTGTGTAGTTTGGTATAGTAAGCGCTCCTTCTGGGCCCAAAAGAAGTTTTGCATCAGCACTGAAAGCTATCTAGTTATCCTGATAAATACAATTAAATTGGGACCTTAATCAATTAGCAAAATTGCTATTCACTTGATTTTTATGTTTCCCCAGAAGCACTTGGGGTAATTGTTTTTTCCTTTCTTCTAACAAGCTGGAAGAAATTCCATCTTCCCTTTGATACGATAGCATATTAAAATGCTTTGCAGACATGAATAACCTCATTTGAAGCTGAAATTGCAACTTTTTTTTTCTTTTTCTTTTTTTTTTTATTACCTGATAGGGACTTCTGTGCACATTCAATTTTTAGGTACAGACCCCTTCTGGTGTGGCACGCACCCACCGGTTTGCCACTGAAACAGCAACTCTTCCTGCTCAGGCAGGAGAGAGAGTAACTATGGCTTTAGCAGCTCCATCAAATGTTTACCGGGAGGTGGGTCCATTAAAGTTTAGCCCAAAGGCTCCCAACTTCTACCCTGGTGAGCCTATGTGCCTCACAAACCACAAAGATGGAAGGGAATCACTACTTTTAAGAGCACCTGCCAAAGAAGGAAATTCATCATTGTTCAATCCATCTGTTCTTTTTCCACTTCTGGCTGTGCTGGCCACTGGAGATGCTGCATCTGGATTGATTGATCCCAGCTTGCCTCAGCTCCTTTCAGTCGGTGCTGTTGCATCTTTCACAGTTGGGGCTACTTTAAATTTGCTGGTTTTTCCCCAATTAAGCAGAGTAAGCATGTTTCTCATATTGTTGGATGCAATAAATGCAAGTGGACTTCACATATTCTGTGCAGTTTTACTTATGAATTTCTTTTTCAGCGACATTTTCCTATTTTGCTCTTTTCTTGACATCAATAATTTCCATTCCAATTGAAATTTAACTCAACAAATTCTAAACATATCTTCGGTTCTTATTAGTTGATCTCACAGAAACTTGTAAATGTTTTTTTTTTCTATGCTTGATATCAGAAATTTTCATAGTCTATAAAAGAAGGTCATATGGAGTCCATGTTTTGTCAAATTGAATTGTGAAAATGGTTACTTCTCATTATTCCCATGAAAGATTTTGAAGAATGCAGGATATTCTTGTGTCATGTCATCATAATCTGAATTACTTTGCATGTTTACTTTGATATCTATACTCACAATCCAAAGACCATAGGCAGCATGAATTTATTTATCAAAGCCAATCAACCTTCCTTTCTGGATCTGTTAGACAAGCTCAGACTTTCTTTTAAGCACTAATTACCAAGAAGTAGAAGCCATATGTATCACTTTTTAGCTTTGAATCTGCCTTTAACATTATCTTATTCTACGCATATATAGTTATCCATTATTTTATTTTTCAGCTACCCCAGCGATCAGTTGATGCAACTGCAATCAAGCAGCAGCTTCTGTCTCAATATGCTGTTCTCCAGTCTCGCATCAAAGATCTGAAAGAAGCTGCTGAAAAAGAGGTATGATCCTTCAGATGCAGTGACCATTTTGCGCTGATAAAATGTAACTTCCTTCCTTCTGAGCCCAGCACTGGAGATGGGGGGTTAAACCTGAAATATAATGTCAACTCTCCCTTTGTTGGAAACCCCTGTTTCAGATTGCATCCATTCCACGTTACCTGGTATTTGACTGTCAAAAGTAACATTTTAGCTCTAAACCATCTGGTTGTGGCATTCTTTTACTCCGCAAAGTCAATTAAAGATTTTTCACAGAAAGGCCTGCCTCTTCACCCTATATTCTGAATATACCTAGACACATTCCCCAGTTTTGATTAATTCCATGTTTATTAATATTCACGTGGGAAACTAAAAAGTCCTGATCACTAGGAGGTAGCCTCTTAATCAGCATTGGGAAGTGTGGATTCATTTTTATGGATAGTAGATATGTAGTTCTTTGGCATTTAAAGAAGGATCACTCAGCAACACAATCTTTTGAAATCTTGAATGAAGAGAATCTCATACCTGAATTTCCAGCCAGTTACTTCAAACTGATTAGCAGTTAAATGCTTCACCTGGAACTCTAATCATCATTTTTTTCACTTTGCAGTGATTTATGACAGTTCTCTTAGAAACTTTAGACTATTTACTTTGCCTTTTTTTTTTTTTTTAATAATGAAATGGCAAGATGGTGAGAAGTTTCAGAACAGCGTGCATCTATGTAGGTATGGATGTTAGCTCGCATTTGTCAACTTGAGAACAAGATTTATGCTGTTGGAGAACCATCTTACCGGTAAAACTCTTTAGAATGCATCCTCTACTTAGCTCATTCTCATTTGCATGTTTCATAGTATTGTTTCTCTGTTGATATGTGGAGGCATTGTATGCTTCTTTCCTGGACACGAATTTATATGAAACTGCTGTCTTTTTAGGGCACGGAAAAGTAGAGTAAAAAGGGTGCAAGAAGGCCTGGAAAACTCATTGAGGGGACGGATTGAATTAATTGAAAGTTATGCTAGAGTATGACTTGGAAAACCTTATCTCAACAGTCTCTTGCCCCCTAATTTCAGCCTATATACATGCTTTAAATTAACTAGAGTATCTTGTTTACCGTATGTGGTTGTCAGATATCTTCAATGATTGAAATTGAGGTGGAACTGGACTCTGATGTTCTGGCAGCTGAAGCAGCAAGCAACGTGGTTTGTTTTTTGGATTTTGTGATCTTTCCTGACCATCTTTGATGCATAAGATAAACTAGCTCACTTATCTCTTTTCACAGGAAAGTGTTGCTGAACAAATACAGCAGATAATGGAGATAGACAATCTTGAAGAGGCATGTTCTTGTTACTCTGAATTTATTCTTTCTCATAACAAACTGAGATGGGGAAATTGACAAATAATCAGGCACAGGGTAGAGGCATAGATTGATTGTTGAGATTGAAGACTTCACTTACATCAGAGACTATTTCTTGGATTGACACTTAAATGGCATTTGCCTTGTTCCAAATCTGAAAAATGAAGGGGGCCAGAAAGGAAGCGACTCCACCACATGGCAATCACAAAATTGACATACATTAGTCTTTCCTTCAGATAGTTTTTATCATTCAATAGAACCTATTAAAATAACATTCCGTGTTGTGCAATACTATATCATCTCATTGTCACATGTAAAATACTACTTATTTTGCAAAATCTGTTTAGCTGAGCAATAGTATTTATTATATGCTAAGTTCACACTCATAATTTTACAAATATGTTATGTGACTGGTGGAGACATTGCATGCCTAACAAAAGAATGATATATAAATCACCACTGCCTTATGATAACATTCAATTAGTCATTAATCAATGGCTGCTAGCTGACATTTCAATTATGAACAGCATGTACACTGAAAAATGTCAATGAGTAATTCTCTCCTCTTTTCTTGCAGAAATGGAGGCTGCAAGCTGAAGCAAATGATGAAGCTGAAAGACTCCTCAGTTCCCAACCCATAGTTACAGAACAGGATTAAATTATAAATAACTGCTTACGCAATTTTGGCATGGAGATTCGTCTACCTGCTTCATGATCTTTTGCCAGATCATTCAACCGTCAGCAGGCAATCTCTTTGATGTTGTAGGGTGGTACATGGCATGCTGAACGGTCAGTCTTTCCATAAAATGACAACACTGGTTGCAAAATCGGAATCCTTTACCAGTTTTGGGGGAAAAAATGACCTGAAGTTGGCACTTCTTATACACAGTAATTTCACAAGATTCGGCTCCTTTGTAACCCAGTCCAGGCTAAGGAGGCTGTGTTCTTGGATAGTTCTTCTGTTACAGTCAATTTGAATCTCTTCTCTTCTCATCAATGCTGTTCCACAAAGAACAAAAAACTTCTCTCTAAGAAAGAGAGCTCTTGCTTAATTCTTTCAATGTTGAAAATCATGGAATTGCCTCGCAACAGCGACACTGTTGCAAGATAAAATACTGTATCAGTACATATATGATGTTTATAGGTGCCTCTCACTTAGTTACGTGCCAGAATAGAAGGCCCGAAATTTTTTTGCCAAAACTATCCTATTGCGCCAAGCTAGCATAGTCTGTCCATCTCCACCGAGCTAATTGTGGTTATGTTGACTGCTAAGTATCATCACACTCTGAAGTTAGTTGACGTGGAACAATCATTCCAGTTTATATCTGAAACCGTGTTTTTTTTTTTCCTTAATATTATATTCCATTGTTAGTTCTGAAAAAGATGGCGAATCTTAAGTTTTTTTGATACCTTTCCACCTCCTTTTCACGTGGTATGTAGAGACAAGTAGGAAACGTCAAAGGAGCGCCTTAATTTTGTTTCCCTGCTCTTGCTTTTTCTTGTGAATCTCGAAGTAACATGCATCATGCCTTTTTCTGCGATCTGTTCACGGAAGGAAAACCTTTTAGCTGGTGGCCTTATCTTGTGTTTGTATGACTACTAGAAAGATTGATTGAGGCTCTCTTTCGCCAAAGGATGAAGCTTAAGTCGATTCAACGTTTTACTTTCGTACAGTGTTAACTGGAAAGTTTCACATTATATGGCAGTTCATTGTAATGGAGTCATCACTTGGATCTAATCTGATTCTGTTTCTTTGGTCTGGATGCGAAAGTATCCGGAATAACAATTCCCTCACGCTACTTACCATTTCAATGTGATTCTTTTCTATTTCAAAATCTTCCAAACACAAGAGAAGATATAGCCATATTTTTCCTAAATCACTAACAAAAGAGGCACATATTATGTGTGCAAGGGAAAAAAAAACTAATAAAGAATAAAGTTGTGACTTGATTCTTTTAGGAAAAGAATTTAGGTAGTTATAGAATGAAAATGATTGTATATGAACTTAGGGACTTTTGAAATCCAATAAAATTTATATAATTGATATTAAATTGTCAATTTACTCTTTGTTTGGCATTTCACTGCGATTTGATATTCATATTATGTGACTAACCTTTTAGGTAAAGTCTCTCTTTTGGAAAGATTCCTAGAGGGTATCCCGAAAAAGATTATATGACTTTCACCCCGTTCTATCCAAAGGGCATATTGAGTTATGCTCGACCATTCTCATGGTCTATTTCATTATTGATTCTGAAACCTTTTAACCGGGTTGAGTCGTAAGATTTTCAACTTATTTTTACCTTTCTATTTAAGGCAATCATTACGAGGAAGAAAGCCAATAGGACTCGAACCCAAAACAGCTTTGATCTCGTTCTCGACAGAGAGATTAAATACCCATGGGCAAGACCCCGAGTGATGAATGACTTTCTGTCCACAAGAAAACGAAGTTAAAGTTCATGTGATGTCTCTCGTGAGTAGTGATGGGTCCACGACATTAACATTTGTCGTCACTTAAAAGTGCATATGATTCGCCAGTAGCGAGTCTCATAAACTAAAACCCCATCATTTGATTTCCCACCTTTCTTTAGTACTTTAATCAGTCGCTTTCAAATCCTTGTAATCATATGCAGAGCACCAGAAAATAAAATAATAAAAATTAAAATCGAACAATTGAATAAAAATGGAAATTACTCAGAACATATACATTACGTGGATGGATATCCATCGTCTCGACCCATTTATGCAGAATCGTTCAATGAGGACGTGCCAAGTGTAAGAGAAACTTCTGGAGATTTTTTTTTCCTGCTTTGTTTAGTAACGCCACGTCATTGCCAAATAAGGGAACAAATAAATTAGAAGTCGGAATATTTTTTTTCTCTTTTTGGTGTTGTCCTCGGGAAGAACAAACACCTGTGCTGCGTGATTCGGGAATAAAGTTAGTGGACTTTCTGAATATAAATGATATTCTGCTGCTACTCTCCGGAAAAAGTTAAACTGGATGATCATAAATCACGTGAATCCAAATAATTTAAAGCATCTATGGAATCGCATTCCGTTTTTAGGGACCACCAATTTCAAAACCGATTTTCCATCTCTTTAGTAAAGAAGGCAATCAATATTTAGTGATACATTGCCAAATTTACTTCAATTCAATGAGTATTTTTAATATTATAACGCTTTTTAGTATAAGATATTGAGTCTTGAATATTACCATTTCACTATCAAGACAATCTTGAAGGTGTATCTAATTAAATATCATCTATATTCTTTCTATCAAGACATAAACTAAACATCATTCCTATCGAATTATTATTAGTATATTTGGTTTTGATATGTGCAAAAGTTAATGGGTCGTGATTATATATATCGCTAGAGCATTCTAAAAAAGAAATATCACTATCCAAATGACTCGAAAACTGAATTCACATCGGAAAGGATAATTATTACTGTTTATGGACCCAAACCCGGGTGCGCTTAGGTTTCATCCAGACTAATCTAGGAGATTATTACACTGGGAACCACACGATACAAGTCACGTAAAACCTAATCGCGTACCTCGTATCACTTTTCACTGGATGAACAGGAATCTCACGGTCACGTGGAGGCGTGCTCCGTCATCGTCGCCAATCAAAAAGCACAACTGAAAAAAAGGGCAAGAGAGCATTTCTGCATTTTTTTTTTTTTGGTCGAAATCCTCTTTCAAATTAAACCGATCCCCCCCCCCCCCCTCCCTGCTTCTCTCTCTCTCTCTCTCTCTCTCTCTCCATCTCTTTCAACGCTCCGTTGCACAATTTGCAATTATTCTCGCATCAGTGCAGAGCGCCTCTCTCTCTCTCTCTCTCTCCGCCCCCTATAAATGGCCGCCTCTTTCCGGGTTTCCCTCCATCCCCTTGTCTGATCGGGCGCAAAACCCTTCCTTGTCCCTCGCCCTCGTCCCAAGTTTGAAATTTTTTTTTTTTTTTGCCGGTGCCCGGCTTCCTCCTAGCCGCCTTCCCGTTCGGGGGTCGTCGTCGGCGGCATGGCGGCGCAGCCCAACGTCCTCGTCACCGGCGGCTGCGGGTACATTGGGAGCCACACCGTGCTCCAGCTCCTGCTCGGCGGCTTCCGGGCCACCGTCGTCGACAACCTGGACAACTCCTCGGAAATCGCCGTCCGGAGAGTCAGGGAGCTCGCCGGCGAGTACGGCCCTAACCTCGACTTCCGCAAGGTTCGCATAAAGCCCTCCCCTGGTTGGAAAAAAAAAACGTTTTTTTTTTCTTTTGTCCGTTCTCGCGTGCGGTTTTCGGAGGCTGGTGGTGGCAAAATTTTCGCTTGCTTTTGTTCTTGTCGGACGGAGTGATGATTACTTGAATTTGGAATTTAATGCTTTTTATAGGCTTCTTTTTGAAGTTATACTTTCGTCGTGTGGTGTAATTGTAAATTCGTCGTTGGATACGTACGTGGGTGGCCTCTGATTATCGGCCTTTGACAACATATAAATATGTTATTGAAACTTATTGCCACACACGAATATCTGAAAAAGAAAGGAGAAAAAAAGGAAATTGTTATGTGATTGGTAAAGTGCTGATTACTACCAGTCGACTCGTACACTTTTTTCGCTCTTGCTTGGAAGTTGCAGTTTTATGGTGCTGGAGCCGGGGATTGAAAATTGTTTCATATTGTTTTGAGTCATGAAAGATGCGGATTAATGTTGAACACCTGTGGTGGCTATTCTGGTCAAGTCCCTTTGTGAGATGATTTGTCTTAACGGAGCCCTTTTGCACTGGCCTTGTCATGTTGGGATTGACATATTTCTGCTATGGCCTTGACATTAGTGTATATGCCTTCACTTGCAGATGGACCTTCGCGACAGACCAGCCCTCGAGGAACTATTCGCCTCGACAAAGTAAAGCCTGTCGTTTCTATTGCTTGTTTGACAGTAATTTTTGACTCTTAGGGACAAATGTTCTGCTTCTGTCGGCCCGTGACTGGATTCAGTTCTCTTTCCCAATAGAAAGCTCCTCTTAGCACACAGAACATATCAGCAGACAAGTGATGTCCACTATTTTCGTGCAGAACTAATATTTTACTTTGGAAAGATTTTTTCTTTGCATTGTCTACTAACAGAGTGGACCATTTTGATACCGAAGTTAGCACAGAACATATAAGCAGACAAGTGATGTCCACTACTTTCGTGCAAAACTAATATTTTACCTTGAAAGACTTTTTCTTTTCATTGTCTACTAACAAATTGGATCATTTTGATACAGTAGTTTTAACTTCTTACCATGACACTGTTGTTGGATGATTTCATTTCTGAGAATCTGATGATTCATGTCAAGAATGAAGATCATTTTGAAAATTTAGTCATAAGTGTGTTCAACTCATGTGCTTTAATGCATTGTTCTTCCTTTTACTCCTTATTTTAATCTTGCCAACATTCCTTAACTGTCTTGTCCTTTAAATCCTGCAGGTTTGATGCTGTCATACACTTTGCTGGATTGAAAGCAGTTGGTGAAAGTGTACAGAAACCGCTGCTTTATTATGATAACAATCTTATTGGGACAATTACTTTACTAGAAGTGATGGCTTCCCATGAATGCAAAAAGGTATATGCAATACAAATGAGAAAGAGAGGGGTCAATTCCTATAGCCATGGAAGAATTTACTTACAAGATTCCAACTTGTTAAGATTTTTGCTGACTGCTGTAGGGGATCTGTTGGCTATTTTACTAGAGAATGAGTTAATTTATTGAGGCTGACATATAATAGACCTTTAATCTCAACAAGTGATCTTGTAGATCTTAGTATATACATGTATTAAAAAGTTGCTATTTGTTATCCGTAACCCATGTCATTGGCCAGCTTTATTGGACTGCCATGTCAAAAAAAGCATAACATGAGGTGGGACCCACATGCATGCATGCTCCATAGCTGTTTCCTGTTTGTTGAGTTTCTCCGGATTCTCAGCTGTTTGTTCATTTTAAGAGTAATTTACACTGTAATCACTTATCTACTTTCTGTCTAACCATGTGCTAACAAGTGATAAAGCTGTGCTAATTCCTTCATTACAGTGTCTCTGTCCTCTTTCTTTAAACTGAAACATTAGCCTCTGGAAAGTTCTGAGGACAAGTAATAGGTTTTCAATGACTCGTCTATTTGGAGTTTTATATAGGGAATTTGTGCAGTAAACTTATAATTGTGAGATTGCTTTACTCTTTTTTTTTTTTTTTTTTTTTTTTTTTTTTTTGGTTCTTGGTTATTACTAAGGTTTGCCATGAACCAGTAAAGAAAAGGAGAGCAATCTCCCCAGCCGTAAGAAAATCCACCATTTGATGTTTCTTATGGATTTTTATCTTCCTCCATAGCACTGTCCTAAATGTCAATCCTTCTTCTGCCAGTGTGCCGGGAAGGTTCTTCTGCAACTGATGTTACTTAATACAGAGAGAAGGACCCAACTGATGTTTATATCTTATGTTTTCTTTGTACCAGCTTGTTTTTTCATCATCTGCTACAGTTTATGGCTGGCCTAAGGAGGTCCCATGCACAGAGGAGTTTCCCCTTTGTGCTACGAATCCATATGGACGAACCAAGGTTTGTATTGCTTTTTTCATCGTTCAATATCTGGTGCTTTATATTGATCAGAACCTGGCCAATTTTCTTTAAGCAAAAATGACATTTTAAATCCTGACTTGTAAGCCCTACTACATATTATTTATATAAAGTGATGCTCAGTCACTCTGTCATTTGACTGACAGAAACCTTTTCTTTCGTTGTTGTATTCTGTTTTTAGCTAATTATCGAAGATATTTGTCGTGATGTCTACCAAGCGGATTCTGAGTGGAAAATCATATTGCTAAGATACTTCAATCCCGTGGGTGCATATCCCAGTGGCTATATTGGTGAGGATCCTCGTGGTATTCCAAACAATCTCATGCCATATGTGCAGCAAGTTGCTGTTGGCAGGCGACCTGCCCTGACGGTTTTTGGAAATGACTATGCAACAGTAGATGGTACAGGGGTATGTCTTTTACTCTGGAAAGTCCAGTTACAGAGATGGTGCATAATTGCATTATACTTTCTGTGATGGACTGGCGCTTTGTATGTCTTACTGATTGTGGAGTTAAAAGATTGTGATTTTGGGCTTGCTGTGATGCATATTCTTATTTTTCTAGTCTTGCCATGGCTTGTTGTTTCCAATTTTAGGTCCGCGATTACATCCATGTGGTTGACTTAGCAGATGGACATATAGCAGCATTGCGCAAACTTGATGAATCTAATGTCGGTATGTCATTTGATGCTTTCAGTCTATGTTGGTTAATTGCAAAACTATCCATCCTTGGTTCTTCTTATATCACGGGAAGGGATAAATCTGCCTGTGTTATTTCAATTTCTGATGTATCATGAATTGTGAATATTTTCTCCTGATATTCATCACAAATTGATCTATGGAAACAATGAATGTGCATTTGATGACTTGATCCTCCATGCTGGAGAAGCATTTGTCTGCTCATGTGTGTTTTGACAATAGTCAGAAAGTGAAGTCATGTCTGTTTTCATCTGCAGTGATCTTTTTAGACATTGTGCTAAATATTGTTGTCTATGTTCTATATTAATTTTTTCAAGTGTACTTATTGGCAAAATAATTTAGTGTGCTAGTTTGTAACCCACCACTCAGAACCTGGTTGGAGAGGTTTGAGGGAGTTTCCTCTTACCAGTGATGAAAGAGAGCATAGCTCTTCTATATTATCTTTTGATAGTTAATGAGGAACTTTTGGAAGCACAGCTTGATAATGTGTTTATGATCGGCATCTATTCACAGGTTGTGAAGTGTACAACTTAGGAACAGGTAAAGGAACGTCAGTTTTGGAGATGGTTGCTGCATTTGAGAAGGCATCTGGAAAGGTACTTTTTTCATCTAAGCTCTGGTGTAGTACTCCTTAACTGAATTTCTTGCACTTGCTGCCTTGCGCTAAAGCATGCCGAAAGAAGACAGTTTGCATATGCCAGAAAAATTTACTTTCCACGCTTATTGACCAAATTCACCTACTTAGCATTCGACTGACTCGACAACGAAGTCAACTACTTTTTTTTGGTGTATCTGTCCTGTGGAACGTTCTGAAGTTTTTATCTTTAGCCTTGATCAAGTGGTTGACTTTCACTGTAAAGTTTCTGATTATTCCTCGTAACAAATTCGTTCTGGGAGATTTTATAGTTTGGGAAAGACGACTCAAAGCCACTAAAAATTACCATTTGAGACTGGAGGGAGATGACTGGCGACATGTGAAAATGTTACCAGAGTGCATGTGGCACTTACTCGATCACTCGATCATCTTTTGTGTAATACCGTGTGGATTACTTTTTTTTCCAGGAAATTCCTCTTGTGATGGCTGGAAGAAGACCTGGCGATGCGGAAATTGTGTATGCTTCGACAGAGAAAGCTGAGCGTGAATTGAATTGGAAGTAAGGGCCGATTCATCTGACCAGTATATAATTTAACGTTCTGCATTACATGACTGAAGCACATTGCATTGTTTATCCTACTAGCCTCACTTTTGTAAGAATTGCGCTTCTTATTAACCCTGTTTCATCTGATGTTAAAAATCATTATTGATTCTGATTTTTGTATGTTATTGTCTATGCAGGGCAAAGTATGGGATTGAAGAGATGTGTAGGGATCAATGGAACTGGGCCAGCCAAAACCCTTATGGCTATGGATCTCCTGAGACGTCAGATTGAAAGCTGAAATTATTCATATGACCTGCTTTTTAGATTTACTTTGGACGTTTACCCTAGAGACCTTTGGAGGTAGATTCTTCCCATTGTATCTGCAGAATCATTAATCAACGAAGGATGCATTAGTCCTTTTCACCTACATCTCAGGTTCAGTTGGCTGTAGTCTATTGAATAAACTTGACAAAATTGATGTACTTTGATATTTATGGGGGGAAAGCGTAGTACGTACGCTGTTGACCATTGTCATGTTCTAGCAGGAGCAAATTGGTGTAGCTCACGCATGAGTTTTTCCAATGAAGGTTCAAACCTGGTCCCGTACGCTGTTTTTAACATTCCACCTGATGGAAAGAGAGTTTCCTCATCAGATTTCTCTTTTTCTTGGTTCTTCTTTGTATGAGGAATGACTGATGTCAAATCTTTTAAAGTGAACATTGCCATGGAAGAATGGTATGCAACTGTTGGTACAATAGCGAAGACTTATCGTGGAGAAAAATGGAGTCCCTTTGCAAAGTAACAAAGCCACAGTTCTTTTGCTTGTCCTCTACTGCTTTTCTTTCTCTTGCAAAGTCAAGTGACCAATCTGATTTCATGCGTGAGGCCCCGGTCATGCCCGGTTTATGAATTTGATTCTTTCGTGGGATATATGGGGACCGGTTCACTTACTATTCTATAGATCAGGTGAGTCCAAAATGACTCTGGAAGGAAGGGCTTAGGAAAAGCTTCTTAAGGAAAACATCAGGTGATCCTAAAGACAAATTCCCTTCGTTTCATAGGCGTTGCGGACTGCTGTAGCGGGCTTAGCGGGCTTAGCGGGCTTCAGGTTTCCGTCACGATTTGCTTACAAGACACGCAATGGAGCAATGGAGCGCGTTAGTGTCCGATCCGAACTGTGTTTAGGGCCGGCATTCTCAACACCATACATTTGCAGCTTATTGGTGCCCACAAAATCCTCCCTATTTCACATGAAACAAATGCATCTAGACATGCATTATAATACCCTACGTGACGAATAGTCTACTCCTTGTCCCACTGACTCCACATGATCTTCACTGGCCTTTTAAGTTTCTTTATTAAGCACCGGGCCATGGCCAATCTTCTGAGCCCCACATGACTAACGGAGATCATGTCAACCGTGGCTGACACTTGAAGTCCACAAAATTACTGATGAAGGGATGCATCTTCCATTAAAAAGGTTGGGAAAATTGTCCAAAATATTTTAGATCTATTGCATTAATACCTATTCAGTTCTAAGCTTTTTAATTTGATTAATTGATGCATAAATTTTTTGCATTTCTGCTAATTAAGTTCATCCAACTAATTTTGGTTAAGAAATTACTAATGTTGACGCGGTTATCTTACATGATGCAACCAGTGTAGGATGATCGGTGGTAACATTGACAACTATTTACAAATCTTTAATATTTTTATGATTTTTTTATTGTCATTTTTTTCACTGTCTGGCCACGAGGGTCAAGCCCTTGCTTGTGATTGATGATGACTTAGGCAAGAGCCACAATCCTGATCGGTCAATTAAAAAAAAATATAAAAAATATATATATATATATATAAATATATATATAAAAAGAGAAAAAATGGTAAAGTCAAAAGAAATAGTAAGAAATTATGAAAATTTGTTTTTATTAATATTGGCCGTATCACATAAGATAACTAGTGTCTTCATCAGCCAAATGGACTTGATTGGTATAATTGCAAGAGATTTAACATTAGATTAGTCCAATTGAAAGGATTTAATAATGTAATAGGTTTACGATCTTTTTGGTACTTTCCCTAATTTATTAATAATATAAACATAATTTTTAGGAAAATATTTTTTAAATTATTCATTTTTGGCGAAACAAATAAAGCCGTAAAAGTGTCATGTATTGCACAATATGAGCTTTCATTATTTTATAGGATAATGACACAAATATTTCTTAAACTTTCACTCAATGTGTAATGTGGTCTCATAAACTTTAATTTGTTCAATATGATCATGAATATTTTATATATGTTATTTTTTTTTTTTTTAAACTTTCACTCAATATGTAATATGGTCCATAAAATTTTTTGTTTAATATGATCATGAACTTTAGATACATGTTAAATTTAAATTTAATCCCTAAAATATTTGAAAATTTTCAATATTATCCTTTCATTAATTCAAATTTAGGGACAATAATAAACATTTTCATATAATTTATGGGCTAAATTGAACATTTATCAGAAGTTCATAGATCACATTAAACAAATTAAAATTTCATGATCCATATTACATATTTAGTCAAAATTTAAGGGAAAATTCCAAAATGGGATCCGAAGTACCCTCTTTTTCTCAAATAAGGGTTCAAGTGAACATTGTTTCAAATAGGACCAAAATGCCACCACTTTCTCAAATAAGGGCTTGGAGTGGATGTTGTTTTGAATGAGACCTAAAGTGGTTATGTTTGTTTCAAATAAGGACCTGACTTTTCAGTGATCAAGGGTATTATTGTTTTTTGTGATTTTTCTCCTTTTTTCTTTCCTTTTTATTTATTTTTTTTGGGAAAATTTCAAAAAATGACCCAAAGTGCCCTTATTTTCTTAAATAAGAGCCCAAAGTGGACTTTGTTTCAAATAATAACCTAAAGTGGCTTTGGTTGTTTCAAAATATGGACCCCACCTCGCCGATTGCCGACTAGCTAATTTTTCGACCGGTCAATGGTATTTTCATCATTTGGCATTTTCCCCTTATTTCCTTTTTTTTTTTTTTTCTAGTTCTTCTTCTTCCTCATTGTCGATGGCTGCCAGCCATTGATGATGCCCACAAAGGGCTGGGTGAGGGTCACCTTCGCCAGTGAGGGCCATCCACGCTAGCCACAAGTGAGGGATGGCGTCGCTTGGGCGTGGCGACCCTCACCTAGGGGCCATCGACGAGATTGGCCCTCACTAGCTACTAGTAAGGACCGGCGTGGGCGGTCTCGCCTAGCCCTCTGTGGGCATCGCCGGTGGTCAGCGGCCACTAGCGAAGAGGAAGAAGAAGAATAAAAAAAAAAGAAAAAAAAGAAAAAAAAAAAGGCGAAAAATGGAAAGACAAAATATCCTTGATCGCCAAAAGTCGATCCTTATTTGAAACAAACATAACTACTTTAGCCCTCATTTGAAATAACATCCACTTCAGTCCTTATTTGAGAAAGTAATGGCACTTCTGTCCCTATTCAAAACAATATTCACTTCTAATTCCTTATTCGAGAAAAAAGATTAAGACTTCACGCCCTATTTTGGAATTTTCCCAAAATTTAATGACCATTTGTGTCATTTCCCTTATTTTTGTGAATCATTAATTCTTTTCTCATTTCACCATCTTTTTTTTAATGTTTTTCAAATCATGAAATGGATGTGTCCGGACAACATAGCTCAACACCAGTTATACCAACACCAGAGCATCCCAAACCATGACCACATTCGACATATGATTTCCGTTTCGAAATCTCAATCTCAATTTCTCCAAAAAAAAAAAAAAAAAAAAAAGCCCTTCCAAACCACCCTGAATACTTGAACCGAACCAGGCCCAACTTGACAATATTATGCGTGTGATTTAGCTCGACTATACTAAAATTTCACGAAAGGCAATCGGGGCCGGCCCTAATCGATGTATATAATTTAACTTGGCAATAGCAAATTGGGTCATGTGGGCCGATGCTTTCACGTTCCGCATTTATCATGGGCTGTGCAATCACTTTGTTTTACAAGAGATAATAAATTCGGAATTTAAGACTAGGAGGTTGGAAAATGGAGGGGGAGGAAGGAGTCTACTCAAAGGGCACGTACTTAAATTAAAAAAAAAAAAAGGGCACGTACTTTGAGGAGAGACGTTTCCCGCTGTTTTCCACCCACTTTTCCCTCCTCCTTCAATTGCCACCGGATTGGACACACAGGAGAATTTCGGACACAAAGCGACAAAAAACCCAACAAATCTCACATGGGAAAAAATCATTCGGATCCATAAGAAATTTGACCCTCTTTTATTTTTATTTATTTATCAGGAATTTGGTTTTCCTCAAGCCAATCGATAGCTTCCTCATGTGTGCAGCCTCCAATGTCAGATGGCAAAGCCTCCGAAGTCGTCGCCGAGTTTCCAGTAAATCGAGGTGCTCGTCGTTGAATTGAAAGCCGTGATTTAGGCATATACCCCCATTACAATTTCTTTCTTTCTTTCCTTTAGGGAAATGGGCATCATCGCTCGCTTACGACCGAATTAATCCCACTCGCAAAAAGCAAAAGCCAAAACCCCATCATTGCTCATCCCTTAATTCCTTAGCTTTCTCCTCGGCTTTATCTCCCACCCCACCGCCCTCCAACAACCGCTCGTACAACCAAAAGGAATCGACCCTCAAATTGAGATCTACTCAATTGCAATCAACTCCATAGTTTCCACATTCAGAACAACTTCATCGTATTAATTACAAAAAGGGTAGATAAAGATAACCGCAACTCAGTCCAAATCTAAGAGCTAATCTGCATTTCTAGCAGCGCAGCAGAGGACAGTTTCCAAGAAAAAAAAAAAGCTGGAATATCTTACACTTCGTCTCCGCTAAATTTGGGTTAGGAGGCAACGCAAACTTGAACAAACCCCCAGATGCAAGAAAGGCCTCGTTCCAAGCCCTCCCTAGGGAAATTCTAGCTCAAAAAGAAGGGGTGGAAAAGAGAGAGAAAAAGACAAGAACCTAAGATCTAACCCAACAAATTTAACCTCAAAATGACAGAAGAGAGAGACAAGAACAGAGGGGGAGCGGGAAGATATGTTCAGCAGTGGAAACCCAGCACAGATCCGTCGCTCACCGCAATGGCCACCCGGCAATCGGCCCTCGCCTCCACATGGTGCGTGAAGAAGTGCAAAACCCTAACCCTCCCTCCCATCTTCATCCTCGACTGTATCTCCAGCGTCGGCCCCACCCTCGGCCTCTCCCCCACGCTCCCGAACCCGAACCCGGACCCGTCCGTCACCGTCGGCAGCGGCGGCGGCGGCGGCACCGGCCCCACCAGGGAGGCCGCCTCATCCGCGAACGCCGCGGACGGGTTCGGGTTCGGGTTCGGGTTCGCCGAGAGCGGGAAGGACTGGACGGCGAAGGTGGCGGCCATGTACTGCATGCGGCCCGCGGCGATCTTGCCGGCGGGGACGAACATGAAGCCGACCTGGTTGCCGGCGTAGAGGAGCTGGATCGAGCTGTCGAAGTGGGAGAAGACGGCCTTGTTGGGGTTCTCCACCGACACGTACTGCGAGAAGGTGAAGTTGACGGTGTTGTTGGCCATGGAGAAGGACGGGAGCTGCACCCCATTGACGGAGATCTTGGGGTCCCGCGGCCGGAACACCGTGAAGAACACGATGAGGACCACGATGACCAAGAAGACCAGGAAGATCGTCGCCACCACGCACGACGCCAGGTTCGTGCGGCCGCGGGAGGCGTGCGGCGGCGGCGGTCGGCGGTGCGGCTTCGCCATTGTCTAGTGAGAGAGAGAGAGAGAGAGAGAGAGAGAGAAGGCTGGTGGTGGTGGTGTTTGGATGTGGGAGTTTTTCTGATATTACTTGGAAAGGAACGGTTGGGAGTGAGACTGAAAGTAAGTGTGTGTATATGTGTGAAAGTGAGACTTTGTTTATTTTCTTGTCTCTTTCTTTATTTTTCCAACTTTTTCTTTTTAAAATTTCTTTTGAAATTCTCACTTTTGCTTTTTTATTTTTGGGTCATACTTTTTCCCCCCTTAATAAGGAGGAAATTCATACGACCCTTTGAATATTTAAAAAAAAAAAGACAAACGAAGCCTAGCAAAGATGCGCAAATAGCACATTCCTTAAACTATACACAACTCTCGTGCAAATACCATCTTTCCATTCGATCGAATATAAAAGAAATACACGATTATGTTTTTTATTCATATTCTCTCGAACTTGTTCTGTTCAACGTTTCCAAACATGAATTCCCAAGCAGACGCTGACAGGAGCCAAAGAAACAAGCTGAAAAGCGTCAGGCTCGTGAAGAACTCCATAAGCCATCCCAAGCTGCACGAACACGAGCTAAGCCCACCCGAAAATAGGACTGGGCTCGGTCTTTTTAGTCATACATACAAAATATGTACCTATATATGAAAGCAAGACCTGGACCCGGACATTAAGTTACTTGACCAGCCCGTCGAGCCGGCGGTCCATGATCAGAGAGAGGGCCTCGAGGAAGGCGGCTTCGCTCATCCCGGGGAGCAGGCAGTCCTCAGCCTCGTGAACCATCTCCTCTATCACGGACACCTTGTTCACCGTCTCCCTGCACATGATGTTCCCGATGGCGAATGGGGTGAGGCCTCTCTCGACCCCTTTCTTCAGGAGCATGGTGGATATGCAGAGCGTGCGAGCGCACTTGGGCGAGATGTCCCAGCCGTAGAACCTGAGGAGTGCTATGTCTTCATCGGCATTGAGGGATTTTATGTAGTTGACGGTGTCGGGAGAGTAGGGTTGACGAGCTTGGGGCCAGTACAGCCAGTCAAAAGTGCAATCCTCAAACTGTAGAACAGGGGAACGGATGCATGTTAGGCATAGAGGAACACGGGTTTGGCAGCAGACAAAATCAGAAGAATGCAGAAGGGACTCATTCAGCAAACTTGTCAAATTGTGTGTGCCAAAACTGTGCCTTCACACTTATGTAATCCCCCCTTCCCAAAAAAAAAAAAAAAGAAACTACACAAGTACGCGGAAATTGTCTTTCACATATACTCAAGGCAGTTTCAGGCAATGCTGCGTTTAACAGAGAACATTTAAAATGAAAAAGCTCGCAGCCTAGAACATTGTTTACAGAAAAACGATCATCATAATCTGATTCAGTCAGTCTTAGTCTTGGAGTAAAAAAGGGGGACAACGGGTAGGAGAAATGGTGGTTTGCGCTCTCGAGGGGTTTGGTGTTGCTCATATTTTACAAGAGATGCTTGTGAAGCACTCCAGACAATCTCTAGGAAATGAGAATATCAAATTAGCTATGCCAGTTCTCGGGTTAAACATCAACATGGAACCTACGTATGATTGATCCTTCAAATGGTAATCAAGCGAAGCAAATCTTATCTAGATATTCCACAAAATAAGCCCTGTCCTCGAAATACCACTGGGATTCCATAACCACTCACATCCATCAACACGGAACCTTTCTGCTTATTGCAGCACATACTAAATACCTAAATAATTGGGCAGAGGAAATTCTATTGAAATGTGCCGCAAATATATTATTGCCCTAAAATAACATCCGGGGTTTCATAATGAACACCATTCATATAGGTGAAGTAGTTACTAGCAATAAAAAATTGGACTCAAGGTCATACGTACACTAAGCCCTGATGAGAATTAAAAGTCTTAATACTTGGTTTCGATAAACAGAAGAGAAGAAAACCAAAAAATGGCGTCATTGGGAAATACTAAATTCGTTTATCTGGTGAAATGGAAAATAGATGGAAACCACAGGGAAACAACTCCGTTCCACATGCATCCACATAAGCTAAGGAAACTACAACTTCATTTCTCCTCAAATTGAAATTACCGTAGTATAAGAATCCATGAGATCCCTTGAAAATATACAAAAACATTATCATATAATACAATTAACGACTCCATGGACTAAATTGAAACAACCACGCCACGAATTACCAATGAATAAATGTGATCTAAATTATGGAAAAGTCAGAAAAAAATTTTGACGACTGGAAATATTTTTATTTTTATTTTTGGTACTTAAAAAATTGAGAAAATCCGGAAAATTAGAAAAAAATAGTTGGGACGTGGGAAAACCATTGGGGAGGCTATTTTATGACACAAACAAAATTTAGGAAGAAGAATGGATTCAATCGGACAAGAAATGATCAGTGAAGTTGCAACCGGACCATGGTCGGTCGGCCCGATCGATCCTGGATCGATCCGCATGGTGCAGTATAAGGTGAAACAGTTAAGTATATAGAAGCAGATGGAAGTACTCACACTCTCAGGCAGGCAATATCCATGGTCAATTGGTATGAGAACAGTCTGACCCTCTTCATTCTTGCCAATCAAGATGTTGCCAGAATGCCTATCAGCATTTGCCATCCTGATATCCAGCACACTAATTTTGTGGATCTCCTCCACAGGAAAAGCCCTAGGACCCATGTCTTCACAACTTCCGTAGTTATCCATAAACATTTGCAGAGACCCAGTCTTTATGTTCTTTGTTGTGCCTTCATAACCATCAGGATGGTTAAACCCTTCATGCAAACACTGAACCATCACGGTTGGAGGCACACCAGCAAAGCCCATTACTTCACCGGTTAAGATGCGGGGCCCACTTCTTGGATGATCTAATATGTAGGCGGCAACTTCCCTCGGTGCTCCTTCACCGACCCTTGTCCCTCTTTTCAGACCTTCGCCATCAGATGAAACAGGCAGTCCCTGAGGGTTATTCACAGCATTTGGCTCTTCATCAATAGGCTTGAAAACAGAAACAAGCTTGTCGCCAGACGAGTCCGGCATAAAGTAAGCTCCTCCTGTGCCCTCGCTTGACCTAATGGGTGACTTGCCACTCTTCAAGCCATCAGAAGTTGCCTTGATCATATTCCCTATGACCAAGGACAATGTGATCCTAGGATTGCCGATGATTGGATCGAGTGAAAAATTTCTACCCAATCGCGGTGGCTCCCCAGCAACAACCGCAACCTCCACTGAGGATTTGTCTCCATTTGTGGTAGTCACATTTGGTTTTGCTGCCTCGACAGAAAGTTCAAAATCTTTCTCAACGGGCTTAGGTCTGACCTTTGCTGATTCCTGGACCAGCAAGTGGATCACAGCATCCTTATTATTACTGATGTCATTGATAAGTTTCTCGTCCTCAAGCTTCTCGCCATTGCAGAAGAGTTCTTGGCTCTCGAGATCAACAAAGCCTTTCCCTTTCTTGGCTATCCGATGCTTGAGATAAGCCACGTTCCGATGACGACCCACACGGAACTCAAACTCCTTCCCACTAACGGTCCTAACACTGATGACTAAAATATCCGAAAGCTTGAGAACCAAATGCAAAACATTCCCACTGGTGACGCCATAGTCCTTAACAAGAGAATCCTGCCGCGCCAGTTCTCTGCCTCCATACACGAGCTTCTGCTTCTTCACCACAAATCCTTTGCACGTCTGGATCCTCAGCTTCACCGAAGCAATCGATTCCAACTCCGGGATGCGCATTATGATCACAGAAGTGACAGAACCCACGGCAGTGAGGTACACCAGGATCGAGTCGCAAGAGTTGCGGCAATTCCGGCTCGTGCGACAATACCCGGGGAACCCGATCGACCCATCCCGAGCTGGGCTCAAGGCGACGTCGGCTGCAGACATCTTTCGATGCAAATTCTTTCGGGTGCCGGCGCCTCAAGAAACCCGCAAAATCCCCTCTTTCTTCTCCACCTAAACGCCTCTACACATTTGATGTACAACTATACAAGCACCCTTTCACCCTCTCACCTCCATGAGGGCCCTTCAATCGAATCGATTGAAAGACCAGTAACCCAGAAGCGCTCTCTACACGAAAGAAACGAAAAAAAAAAAAAAAAAAAAAAAAAGAACAAATGATCGCCCCCAAAGAAATCCAAAACCAAACCCCCTTCCTCCAATGCTTCCACTACAAATCCCCAGAAATTAAAAAAAAAAAAAAAAAAGAAACCCAACAAACCAAACCCCTTTTCCCTCAATTCACCAACGGTGAACCGAGCGATTCCGGGACCAAGAGGAAGCAAAAAGCCCTTTCCTTTGATCTTCTTGCGTTCAGAGCGAGAGCGGGATTCTAACCATGAGGGAAAGAACCGAAGGAGAAGAGGGCGGATGGGGAGGGGCTTATATCGAGAGAGGGGGAAAAGGCGATGATTCGGAAATGGGCCCGATCGCGATCGATCGCTGGTGAGAGACCGCGGTTGCCAAGATTAGAGGGTCGTCGATCCCAACGGCGCGATCATTTCGCCGAGATTTCCTGTTCCGATAGGAATGTCGCCGATGCGCAAGAGAGAGAGAGAAAAAAAAAGAGAGAGGAGAGAGAGCGGTAATGTAGCCGTTGGCCCCCCTCACGGACACGGAAGCTTTGACCCGACGACTCTGACGGAATCGTGTCCCCATTTTAAACGACAGAGCGTTTGGAGTGCTCTGTTTTTTTTTTTTTTTTTTACTGTAATTTTTTTTTAACCGTGTGTTAACGGACGTTTTCATCGAAGAGGCTGCAACTGCAGCTTCACGGAAGGAGGAAGGAAGGGGGGAGGGTGGAAGTTTGTTGGGTTACAAAGTTACCGAAATGCCCCCGTGGAATTATCGCTTTCTTTTTTCCCTTCTTTCTTACTTTTTTTTTTTCCTTAAAGATTTTCTTGCTTGGGGGTGATCCTATTTTTAATTAACACGCAATGCCCACGGAATTAACTGTTTACGGGCAGTTGCATTATCTTCCAGAAAAAAGGAAGGACGTCTTTTTCTTTTTTTGCTCGGATTATTATTCATTTCAAGTGGGAATACTCCACAATTTCTACGAGATAAAAGGGACGTGCCGACAAAAGAATTAGGTATCTGAAGAAAACGACGCGTGTATACCACTATAAAAATTCCTATCGCTATATTGGACCAAATGGCTCGAACATGAGAACCATATTCTTTTCTTTTATATCTCTCGGAATCAATTGTAATAAAAGTACCATTAGAATCATTCAAGGAGACTTAAAAAAATGATTCCGTAAGGTTTAGGTTCATTGGACCTCGTTTTGTGCCTTAGCTACAGGAAAGGGTCCAGCGTCCACATTACAAATCTTTAAAAGTAGATACTGCTTTTGTCCCCCTAATCATGCGGCATCCTTATTTATACATCTGTCCTTTCTGCCTTGTAAGAATCGCCTCGTCCTTTGATGAACTCTTCAAAATGGCTTTTCTTGGGCAACAGCTAGAATCCACTTCCTCCGGCATTCTAATGTAATAACTATAATAATTACACCAAGTGCTTATCTATTAGGACTTGCTAATTAGCTATGCATCGAGGATGAAATTTTTCTTTCTTTCTCTTACCCATCTTTAGTAGGCAAGGCTCGAGTTAGAGATGCGAATCGAGACTCGAACGGATGTTCCCGACAAAAAAATAATGCTTCTCGATGCTTCGGGTTTTTTTTTTTTTTTGTGACAGGAGGAACCAGCTTGCACCGACAATGCGTCGTAAACCTCCTGATGACCCTAGCAGGGAAACCATTACCCCGACGCTACGCTTAAATCGCCTAATGATCCACCAACCTCCCTGCAATGCAAGTTGCAGGGACTTCAAATTCCCGACCTTCCCGTGGAGGTCTGGAGCCTACCTAGCAGAGCCACCTGAGTTGGTGCTTCGGGTTATTGAACTTGTACCGTGCGCCTAATTTTATGAACAAATATGTTCCTTAACTGCTAAGCAGATTTCGTAATTAGGATGGAAAATAAGGAACAAATATGTTTCTTAACTACGAGTGTTGTGAATGTGAATTTTGACAAGTGTACCCATCGCATACTGGCCCTCATTGCTGGGTGGATGCACGGATAATTACCCTTTTATTTTGTAAGGGCACGAGTTCAGGGGTCTTCTTGTGTGGAGGCTCATGAAACGCTCTATAGGTCCCGTTTTAGCCTCTAAAAAGCAATTTCTACACAATTAATGAGATTTGAATATGTGATCTCCAATTCTTGATCTGAAAATCCCCTATGCACGGTGCTCTCTATCACGAGCGGCACAAAGCATCTAGCGATTACTATAAAATCATTCCAAAAACTTTATTAAATGTGCATTAGATAAGTTGAGTTTAATATAGATAGGAAGCAGATGCTTTGGGATTATTACTTGCATATATATCGGATCTTGTTAGCAACCGGTCCGCACGGACCTATAACAAGCATGTCCACATTAAATAACACATTTACATTTTTAAAATCACCTTTAATGCTTTCCTGACAAAGTTGCTTTATGACTCTCTTTGATATCTCTATTTTGATGTGATCATGAAATTATTCTTTTGGTCCTTATGGAGCATCGGCTAAGTCAATAAATGAAGTGCGCGGAAATTATAGAATTCTATCTTCTGTAAAGAGCTTGCAAATCAACCCGTTTGCTTTTTCTTTTTATGTACTGAGATTACAAATATAGGATTATGTTTAAGAGGAAGAGCATCATACTTTCGTGCATGAATTGTTGATACTTTAATTGATAACAACCATCTCCTCTGCTTTCTTCACAACTTTGGACATTGGTTCGACAGATTTAAGCATGGTATGCACACCAATCTCATGAGATTGATTTTTTTCCTTAATAATCCGGGGCTCGAGCATAGAGACTCGTTTACCTAAAAGTCTATAAGATTGATCTGGTGATTAAGAAACGGATTATGTGTGGTTATTAGACATGCAACACGGGCTCAGCTCTCCTCATCACTAATTGCAAACAATTTCATGTTCGGATCTTTCACAATAATTTCGATCCGGTCATAAAATTCACTTACCTCTTATCAAGCTTCTTCATCTTTAAAAGAATAAAAGAGGATAGCATGATCATCAACACTTTCCGGGGTGGGATTAACTAAGCCCGACTGATGAATGATATGCCATCGATGCAAAGCTGATGTTTTGCCCAAACCTCCTCCAAGAGGTTTCCTCGAAAGAATTGACAGGCGCAAAAGCAATCGCAATGGACAAAATGGGTTTTCGTAATAATGAACGAATCCGCTTTGGTGGGCCAAAAAAGGGAGGAAAAAAAGGTGAGTTTAGGGATGGATGAAAACATTGAGAATTGCATCGCAAGTTCATTTGCCCCAGTCATCAGTCGTTCAATGAAAAGGAACTAGAGATGCGTGCGCACAAGGCCCGTTCGGCATGATTGTTTTTGGGGAAGTTAAATTGAACTTAGATGGTCTAAAGCTTCAAATTCAATTTTAAAGTAAGGGGAAAGAAAAGAGGCGCAAAGACTTGCGATGGCAGAAGCAACAAGTGGGGACTGCTTTGAACATGGACATTGAGCACTATCATGGCCCTTCATGTGGCGTACGGGGCCCTATCTATCATTGTCTTCTTTAATCGTTCCTTGCCTAACGGTCTTTTTACTACCGTCAAGTGGCGACATCATGAGACTCTAGGACAATGAAGAGCAAAGTCAATTTCCTAGAAGTAGGGGAACGGATTTTGAACGGGTCGTACACGCGGGGACATGGACATTATTGAGTATGTCTTGAGTTTTGGTCAAATACTGAAAGGAAGATCCAAACCTCATTCTTACGGCACTGCCCTTGTTGAAGTAGTTAACTTTCAGTTTTTTATGTGTCAATAGAAAGTGGCTTGTTGGAGTTAGTTTCTGCACATGTTCTGATTAGTGGGGTATGTTAGTGGGTCTTTGTTGTTGTTGTCCTGTAGCTATTTTCCTGCAAAGCGGTTTGTATGTTCTGCCTATTTTATAGGCTTTGTTCTGTTGAATATTGTGACGAGAGTTACTGCAGCAACTCTCTTGTGTGTGCAACTCTCTTGTGTGTTTTCTTCTCTGAGTTTATTTAAGTAAATTTCAACAGTGGTATCAGAGCCACAAAAAAAAAAAAAAAAGGTGTTCAAAAGGAGTCTTGAGTGATCAAACACGAGAGCAGTAGTGGTTCTTCTTTGCAGCAGCAGTGATGGCCACAGAGAACTTCGTACAGCCTGCTATACCTCGCTTTGATGGTCATTATGACCATTGGAGTATGTTGATGGAGAATTTCCTCAAGTCTAAGGAGTATTGGGACGTTGTTACGTCTGGTATTGTCGAACCAGACGAAGGAGCTCAGTTGACAGCAGCACAACAGACAGCTCTGGAAGCAGCAAAATTGAAGGATCTTAAAGCCAAAAACTATCTGTTTCAGGCCATTGACAGATCCATTTTGGAGACAATTCTCTGCAAGGACACCTCCAAACATATATGGGATTCCATGAAAAAGAAATATCAAGGCTCGGCAAGGGCAAAAAGGCAGCAACTCCAAATGCTTCGTGGGGAGTTTGAATTGCTAAGAATGAAATCGGGAGAAACAATCACGGATTTCTTTTCCCGGACAATGGCGATTGTCAATAAGATGCGAATCCATGGAGATAAGACGAAAGATGTCACAATAGTCGAGAAGATTCTTCGATCTTTGACACCAAACTTTAACTTTGTTGTCTGTTCTATTCAAGAAGCCAAAGATGTTGAAGAACTCTCAATTGATGAGTTGCAAGGATCGTTGTTGGTCCATGAACAAAATTTCTTACAGCAAGAACCAGAAGAGAAGGCATTGAAGGCCTCATCTGCAAATTATTTTTCATCAACAGCAAGAATGAATAGTAGCAGAAGCAGAGGAAGGGGATCCAATGATCGCCGCAATTTCAATCAAAAATCCGATGGTTACTTTTCTCGTGATTCTCAAGGCAAAGGACGAGGACGTGGAGGACGTGGAGTTAGTAGACAAATCAAAGTAGAGTGCTTTCGATGTCAGATGGGCATTACAAATGCGAATGTCGAACTATACACAAAGTATGGAAAGGACTAACTTGGTAGCGAGAAAAGGAAGAAGACAAATCCAAAGTGGAGTGCTTTCGATGTGTGGAGACAAGAAAGCATTCTCTACATTAGACGAGTCGTTCCGCACCACAGTTAAATTCGGAGACGACTCTACCGCGCTAGTCATGGGGAAAGGGACGGTTGCAATTGTTCCTAAAGGGACTTCAGTACATACCATCAGAGAAGTGTTTTATGTTCCAGAATTAAAAACCAACCTCCTAAGTGTTGGCCAATTACAAGAGAAGGGCTATGAAATTACACTCAAAGGAGGTATTTGTAGAATCCATGATGAGAAATTGGGTCTAATTGCTCAAGTTACAATGACTGCCAATCGGATGTTCCCACTACATCTTCATAGCACTTCCCACTCATGCTTCGCTGCAAGATTAAAAGAGGAAGCTTGGGTATGGCATTTCAGATACGGTCATCTCAGCTTTGGTGGACTACGGACATTACATCAAAAGAAGATGGTGGAAGGACTGCCCCCAATCACTGCTCCGTCCGATATATGTGAAGACTGTGTCGTTAGCAAACAACACCGTGCTCAATTTCCACAAGGAAAAGCATGGAGAGCAAAGAAACCGTTGGCGCTAGTCCATTCAGATATTTGCGGGCCAATATCTCCAGTTTCCAATGGAGGTAAACGGTATATTATCACTTTCATTGATGATTATAGTCGGAAGATTTGGGTTTATTTTTTGTATGAAAAATCTGAAGCTTTTGAAGCATTCAAGAGCTTCTTGCTGAAAAAGATAGTGGGAATCCAATAAAAGTCCTTCGCACAGATCGCGGTGGCGAATACAACTCGAGTGCATTTGTAGATTTTTGTGGGAAGCATGGCATTAAGAGACAACTCACTACAGCTTATTCACCACAGCAAAATGGAGTTTGTGAACGGAAGAATCGCACTATTTTGAATATGGTGCGGAGTTTATTGACAGCAAGTGGAATTCCAAAGAGCTTTTGGCCCGAAGCTGTTAATTGGAGTATTCATCTTTTGAATAGAAGCCCGACTCTTGCTGTTTTGAATATGACACCTAAAGAAGCTTGGAGTAGACAAAAACCAGCAGTTGATCACTTCAGAATTTTTGAGTGTATAGCCTATGCTCATGTTCCAGATCAGAAGAGAAAAAAGCTAGACGACAAGGGAGTTAAATGTGTTTTTCTTGGCATTAGTGATCAATCAAAAGCCTACAAGCTTTATGATCCTATAACTAAGAAGATCATCATCAGTCGAGATGTGATATTTGATGAAGAACAATTCTGGCCATGGAGTGAGAAAGGTGTTGAAGGACAAATTCCAATGAATTTTGAAGATGATGAAGTGCCCACAACCAGTCGAACCATCACAGAAAGTTCACAAAGTCAAAATGCTACTGCAGAAATTGAAGAACGGCCACATCGAGTTCAAAAAAGACCCGCTTGGATGAGTGATTATGAAGTAACAGGGGTTGACCAATCTGAAGATCCACTTACCTACTTTGCCTTATTTTCAGATTGTGATCCTACAACCTATGATGAAGCTGTGCAAAAAGAAAATTGGAGAATTGCTATGGATGCAGAAATTGCAGCCATTGAGAAGAATAATACTTGGGAGTTAACAGAACTTCCAAGAGGACACAAATCAATCGGGGTCAAATGGGTGTACAAGACGAAGTTGAATAAAGATGGCGAAGTTGACAAGTACAAGGCACGCTTAGTCGCAAAAGGTTACAAGCAAGAATTTGGAGTGGATTATAAGGAGGTGTTTGCTCCCGTGGCAAAACTTGACACAATCAGATTGGTGATTGCATTAGCAGCACAGAATTCATGGCCTATCTTCCAATTGGATGTGAAGTCAGCATTCTTGCATGGTGACATCCAAGAAAAGGTATTTGTTGATCAACCTTCTGGTTATGTGAAGCATGGTAGTGAACATAAAGTTTATAGACTGAGAAAGGCACTATATGGGTTAAAACAAGCTCCCGAGCTTGGTATAGTCGCATTGATGCTTATTTTTTGAAGGAAGGATTTAGAAAATGTCCATATGAGCATACGTTATTTATTAAAGTTGATGATGGTGGAAAACTGCTTCTGGTATGTTTGTATGTGGATGATCTCATCTTCACAGGGAATAATAATGTCTTGATCAACATATTTAAGAAATCTATGATGGATGAATTTGAGATGACTAATCTTGGATTGATGCATTATTTTCTAGGCATAGAAGTAATCCAATCTGCAGCTGGAATCTTTCTTTCCCAAAAGAAATATGTTCAAGAAATTTTAGACAAATTTCAAATGAAGAATTGCAACTCTGTGACCACACCACCTGAGGTTGGATTGAAGCTATTGAAAGATTCTGATGGGAAAAAGGTGAATAGCACACTTTTCAAGCAAATTGTTGGAAGTTTAATGTATGTGACAGCAACGAGGCCAAATATCATGCATGGTGTGAGCCTCATAAGCAGATATATGGAACGTCCAGCAGAAATACACTTGCAAGCTGCAAAGAGAATTTTTCGCTACTTGCAAGGGACTGCAACTTTTGGGCTTTTTTACAAAAAAGAAGAAAAATCAAATTTGTTTGGCTTCACTGACAGTGATTTTGCTGGAGATATGGATGATCGAAAAAGCACTTCTGGCTATGTGTTTATGTTTGGTTCAGGGGCTGTCTCATGGTCTTCAAAGAAGCAGCCAATTGTTACTCTATCAACAACTGAAGCTGAGTTTGTAGCTGCCACTTCAAGTGCTTGTCATGCTATCTGGTTAAGAAAGATTCTTGGAGAACTTCAGTTTAAACAACAAAAAGCGACAACAATATATTGTGACAACAACTCAGCCATTAAACTTTCGAAGAATCCAGTTCTACATGGAAGGAGCAAACATATAGATGTGAAATATCATTTCTTGAGGGATCTCACAAAAGATAAAGTGAACAGAAGTGAAGATCAACTTGCTGATTTATTCACCAAGCCTCTCAAAGTGTCTACATTTCAGAAGCTGAGAAAGCTACTTGGTGTTTGTTCGTTGGATGTTCCAGATTAAGGGAGGGTTTGTTTTATTCCTTTAAACTGTTGTCTGCAACATCAGTTTAAGGGAGGGTGTTGAAGTAGTTAACTTTTAGTTTTTTATGTGTCAATAGAAAGTGGCTTGTTTTTAGGAGTTAGTTTCTACACATGTTCTGGTTAGTGGGGTATGTTAGTGGGTCTTTGTTGTTGTTGTTCTGTAGCTATTTTCCTGCAAAGTGGTTTGTATGTTCTGCCTCTTTTATAGGCTTTGTTCTGTTGAATATTGTGACGAGAGTTACTGCAGCAACTCTCTTGTGTGTGCAACTCTCTTGTGTGTTTTCTTCTCTGAGTTTATTTAAGTAAATTTCAACAGCCCTCAACTGGGAGAACTTGATCAACCTGTGGTTGAAGACAGTGTCGTAAAGCGCGTCAATCCAGTTGTAGGCATTTAACATATTCTCGCTCACTCTAGACGCGAGAGGCTACTATACCTGCCTACCCGGTAGTAACCATAACCAAAGTCCTAATGTGGTATCTACCTTTATCATCGTGAGGCTCCCTAATTCCCTGTCTATCTTTATCTTCTCGATAGAGAGAGAACAAGAAGACAGTGTAGGGTCTCCCACCCCAAGATGGTTCTCCCACCTGTTTCCTCTGTGAGCTTTTTAAGGATCTGCTCAGGTCTGCAATTTCCTAGAAGTAGGGGAACAGATTTTTGAACGGGTTGTACACGCGGGGACATGGACATTATTGAGTATGTCTCGAGTTTTGGCCAAATATTAAAAGGAAGATCCAAACCCCATTCTTTCATCAACCACCGTTAGGACCTTGCCATGGAAGTATCATCCTGATTAGCTAAAAATATATTTATTCTTGTTGTTGTTCTGCCTATTTTCTAAGATTACATATAAGAGTAGGGTGTTTCTAGATTCCGTCAAGTGAGTATTTTTAGAGGAAAATAGTGTTAGAAATTGTGTGAAATATTTTGGGTGGGTCGACTTCAGATCAAGAGATATAGATTCTTGTACTTTCCTTGTTTATTGTGAATTTTCTAGATGGTCATAGCCGTCAAACCTTGGTTGAACCACATAATCCCAGTATTTGTTTCTTTATTTCTCATATAATTCTCTAACAATCTAGTGACTATGATAGATTGCGTAGTTCTAGTACTCTATAGACATTGTGCGATGGATGTAGGTATATAACGTTTTTTTTTTTTTTGTGCGTTGTGGAAACTCGAGCTCTTTTGAGTCCAAGATTACCTGGCATATATAATAATAATAATAATAATAATAATAATAATAATAATAATAATAATAATAATAATAATAAAAGTCGTGTCCTATCCATGCACATCGAATACAAATTGAAGCAGAGTAAAGAAGAGGGTCAATCTGACTCCTACCATTTTGATGATAAGGCAATCACTCAACCATTACAAAGTTCCTTAAGTGGCATTTTGAGGATAACTAATGAGTAAATGGATGAATCATTTATCTAATTACTGTGGTTTTGGTAGCTTGACAATCCCGATTTCATGTCTCTAGTCCTAGGATCCTACCAAGTTTGTTGTACCAAACTTCAATATTGAAATTAAAGCTTAATGATGAGATTAATGCATCCCCAAATTTTACCTCCTTAGTCCTTACCTCAAGCCCCTTAGTCCTTACCTCGAAGAGTGATTAAGGCCTAACCCAGACGAGATGCGCACGCAACAAAGAGAATTGAGAAGTGTACTCCTGAAGCTTTTGCTATATATTTATTTCAATTGCAAAGTTGACACGATTTTAGGTCAATGAGGAATGAGTTGCTTGCTTTTTTAATAATAAAATAATATTAATGCTTTGGATCACGAATAGTTTCCTTTTACTGCTTTATATAGTTTTTTTTTTCTTTTTTGGCTTAATATATGGTTTTGAAATGCTGCGTTTGGCTCTCAATTCTCAAACTCTCTTCAAAATTATCAATTTTACCATTTGGCCAAATCAGCCGACTGTTCAACGGCAAAAACTGAAAATACCATTTGTCGCCACCCAACGGACAAAATGTAAAAATATGAGAGAAAAAGAAGGCGCCGCCAAACAAAAAGGTCCAGACGACGCTCCTCCAAAGGCCGTTGGGGGAATCTGGCGATGCGGTCGGCGGAGATGCAGACGTGTCGGGCGGTGACTGGGCAAGAGACGAAAGCTGTCCCTCGCTTGGCGCTTTCTCGTTATTTTAAAGGTTTTTCTGCTCCGGTTCAGCGCCTTCAGTTGATGCCGTCCTGAAGTGGGAAGATGGAGCCCAGATCAAAAACGAGTTATCAAATTCCTTAGTGGTCTAAATGAGTTACATGACGGTCCACGGATCAGCTTAGGCCACATTAGCTAAAAGGGCACCGAAGGGCAGCATAAGGATTTTAATTACAAAAGGCCGGCCCAATTGGGCACGTGGCGGCACGGCCTGTTCTGATGGTTTTACGCATAAAATTTTTATTATGGGCGGACTTGGACAACATTTTAGGCCCGACATAAGGGCTTGGCGCGGTCCGGCGTCGCTCGCTGATCATCTCTAGCTCATGGCACTTCATTATGCGGCATCAAATTTAAGTTTTTTGTTTTTGTTTTATTTTTTAAGTCTTTTCTCACCGGCAAAGTGCGTGGTTGTATATCTCATTCGAAAGTCGTTTCGATGTCGGGCTGAAAAATAACTCCCAACACTGATTTTATTAAAAACATATTGTGCAATATGAGGATCGGGTGAGAGGTGGAAATAACCCATGAAGGACGTGCCTATAACATTACTATAAACGTGACATAGAAATTCGAATATGCAATTTTTCATGTCATATTGGATGGTTTTTAACAGCATTCTTATAATACAAACAGTTCTTTAAAACCATTACATGTCCAGAAGGGAAACATAAACGAAAAGTCCCTATAACTAATGCAATAACTCTTGCTCCATTGGCAAACGTCAAGACAATCTCATTTCGCCCTAACATCCTGCTTATTTCCAGATTCTGCAAAGACATACAAATATATGAAGTTGCAGCAGAATCTAGAACCCATGAGCTGGATTTAGCACTAACCATAAGATTAGTTTCAATAAGCATAGACACCATACCTTCATTAGGTTGGTTCTTGGGCTTGACCTTCAAGCTCGCGAAGTACCTCCTACAGTTCATCCTCCAGTGCCCTTTGACACCACAGTAATGACATTTCCCTTTATCAATCATGGGTTTTGGTTGCACAACAGGTTTGGCAGGCCTCTTCCATTTATTCTTCTTTAAAACAGTCTTACCTTTTGAAGAAGAAGCCTTAGCCATAGCCACTACATTTGGCCTCGTGTTATGCATTTCTTTCTCATAAACTACCAGCATGCTATGTAACTCGGCAAGAGTTTCTCCATGCTATGCATGTGGAAGTTTTTGGACAAAACGAAGAGATACGGAGATTGGAGGATCAAATCCCACGACTAACTCATTGTCCATACTTGAGATTCAGCTGTCATTCTTCAATGTGCCAGATCATTTTCAAAGCATGATCATTGAGATGATCCTTTAGCCATCCTCATACGGTACAATGCTTTAGATATCTCATATCTAGAGGTTCGACCATTTTCATCAAAGTATTCCTTTAAGTGCAAAATGATCGACGTAGCATCTTCCATAAATTCATACTTCTTCTGTAATTCATTATTCATAGAATTAAGTATGTGAAAACTTTTAAGTCATCATCACGCCACTTATCATAAGTGACACGCTCACTTGGGTCCCATCCTCAAGAAAGGAGGTTGGCATCTTTTCATCAAGCACATGCAATTTTTTTGGTGAAGACAATTCTCAAATTCTCATCCAGTCATTGAAATTAGTCACAGTCAAACAATTTCTTGTCAAGTATAGAAGCGAGTGGGTTTGTGGTCACCATTTCCAGAGTAATAATATATCTGGCACGCAAATCGATGTTATTGTACTTTTCATAATAACTATTTCATTTTGTTTTTAATCAGAAATAGATCCTCCCACTAAATTTATATTCGGAGTCCATACTCCTTAAGATGGGGAGGCGGTAATCTTTGTTGGGTAAAGATTACTAGTGGGGATTGGAGTCCCACCAGTCCAAAAGTCCACCTCACCTAGTTATTGGTATCCTATGAACTTAGTGAGTGAACCAGCTTGTTCAACGCATCATATGCGAGTCCCAATCATATCTTCGGCCTCTAGACCATGAAAGCCTCACCGATTTATTGGCATCATGATCATAGTTAAGTCTAACCCATCGTCTCATGCAAGTATTGAAAACACAAATGATTCCCTCACTTGACAGTAAAAAATTGAAATTTTCTCGGTCAAAATTGATTTATCAATTTCTATTTTAGAAATTGAAAAGTTAAAAATTTTAGTTTTTGAATTCTTCTTCAAATTTATTTATGGAATAGAAATTCATTCCGAAAATAGAAAAATCAAATTGCGTTACTAAACGGATTTCTATTCCAAACCTGTTCAAGAGAATAGAGAAACATAAAAATAGATAAGTAGAAATTTTATCATATGTGCTTCTTAAGCACTCAACCACAATTCGGGGACTCAATTTGAATGGCATTCCAAGCATTGTGAAAATTCACTTTTGTTGCAAGAGGTCTTGCGTGGGTTGCAACTTTCTTTCTTCCGCAACTCGAACTTGCAGATCTTAGCAAGAAATAGAATTCGCAGAAAATTCAAGAAAAGAAGATATAATCATCTAATATATGAGAAAATTAGAAGGATATGCATCATTAGACCGGTGCGATTGTTGGTTTAAAGTTGACAGTATCCTGAAATAATAGTACTTCGACTTCCCCGGTGTAACATGAGCGAGCTCTCAAAGGTTGATTCGGCATTAGTTTGTTTGTTTGGTTCGAACTGTACTGATCATCGATGATGAATTCATCCAAGATTGCATAAAACTGAAATGAGAGTCGAGCCAAATATCGTTTCTTTCGGCCATTCTTCCCTTTAACTACTTTAACTGCCGCTTCTTCCCGCCAATTTAACCTGCCTTCCCCTCTCTCTGCGTAGAACGTGACGAACGATGTCGATGGATCTCCAACGCTCTCTCTTCTCTCTCGTCCTCGTCTCCACCGCTTTCTCGCCGTGCACGTCCTTCCCCTCGCCACAATCGAGCCCTGCTCCATCTCCTTCTCCTTCAGCTTCTGGTCAAGGACAGCTGGAAAACTCCGGCGTCCACACCTCGTATAGTCCGAGCCCACGTCCCCTCGCCCCTGCCCTGTTTGTTCTTGGCGACTCCTCCGTCGACTGTGGCACCAACAATTTCCTTGGGACGCTGGCACGGGCAGACCGCCTTCCTTACGGCAGAGACTTCGACACCCACCAGCCCACTGGCAGGTTCTGCAATGGACGGATCCCAGTCGACTACCTCGGTAAATTCACCTCGCTTTCTTGGTTTTCTTTGATTTCTTGAATGACCCTTCTTGGACGTGAAGAAATTTCAAATTTCAGCAAGCAGTCAAAGACATGGAGAGTATCGAAATATTTGTGGAGGTTTATTTCTCATTACTCGTCTGCTTCTCGATTTCTTTTAATCAGCTCTGTATCTCGGTCTTCCATTTGTTCCGAGTTATCTTGGACAGCAAGGACGGGTGGAAGATATGATTCAAGGAGTGAACTACGCATCTGCTGGTGCCGGATTAATCTTCTCGAGCGGATCGGAGATGGTACAACTTTCATCACATCTCTCACGAAACGAAAATGGATGTTATGAAATTTTGCTAATGTTACTCATCACTAGGGTCAACATGTCTCCTTCACTCAGCAAGTCCAGCAATTCGCAGACACATGCCAGCAGTTCATTTTGAATATGGGAGAGGACGCTACAGCTGATCTCATCTCGAGCTCAGTGATTTATATCTCAATCGGAATCAATGACTACATACATTACTACTTGCCTAATGTGTCCAGTGTGCAGAGCCTGTACTTACCGTGGAGTTTCAACCATTTTTTGGCATCATCACTAAGGCAGGAAATTAAGGTTGATATTGTGGCCCAATTCATTCAGATGCATAGCCTTTGAATTTTTCTGGCATTTATCTATGAGGGGAGAATTACAGCGTGTTTAAGTTCTTAGGTTGAATTTCGCAAGCTACCCAATTTTGTCAACAAAAGGAAATGCTCAATTATAATTTCTATTGGTAGGTGATGAGGAGCAGGGTGTTTTATTGAATTTTCAGGGTGTTTTAGGACTGATTGTTTTGCTGAGACTGCCAATATGTATATGATCCTCGATGCAGAACTTGTACAACATGTATGCTAGGAAGGTTGTGGTGATGGGATTGCCGCCTATTGGTTGTGCTCCTCACTACCTGTGGCAGTACAAGAGCAAAAACGGGGAGTGTGTGGACGTGATCAATGACACAATCATGGAGTTCAATTTTGCCATGAGATTCATGGTTGAAGGGCTAGGTCAGGAACTCCCGGGCGCGAGCATCACCTTCTGTGATGTGTTTCAAGGTTCCATGGACATACTGAAGAATCACGAGCATTATGGTGTGGTTATTGTCCAGTTGCTGTTTTCTCTACTTGAACAAACTATCCTGCAGTTTGAAATTAGAATTAAAGTTTTAAAACTCTGGTTCAGGTTTCAATTTTACTACTGATGCATGCTGCGGGCTAGGCAAGTACAGAGGTTGGATCATGTGTTTGTCGTCTGAGATGGCATGTGAAAATGCTTCTAGGCATATTTGGTGGGACCAGTTCCATCCAACAGCGGCGGTGAATGCAATTTTAGCGGACAACGTGTGGAATGGCCTGCACTCAAGGATGTGCTATCCAATGAACTTGGAAGAGATGGTGGTTCATAGGGCCAAATGGTTAGTATAGAGGTTCGACAGGCCGGACCTGCCGGATTCATTTACAAACTTGCCTATTTTTTCTTGTACTGTTCATTTGCTATGATAGTGATGTCTGTAGCGAATAATGAGTGAAGTATTTCATGATCAGCATCGGAGTACCTGACAAAACTCAAAGATAGCTTCCAGTTTTACTCATTCAACTCTTCTTAGTTAAGGTGCATGTCATCTTTGATATATGATCTTACCTCTAAACAAGGGAATGTGGTAGTAATGTCCCTGCAAAAGTGAATTGAAAAATTCCAAGTAGAAGACACTAGGATTACGATAACAATTCAGATGAAATGCCATGAGCAACTAACAAGTACTCCCGCTGCTCTCTTTACAGATGTATGTCTATTGCCTGAGTACAGTCTCGATTAGTTTAGATGTACCTTGTCGATCCTAGATAAATGAAAGAGGTCTGAAGTGATGCAGAAGGTTAAATTAACCCTGGCCCTGGTGATTGTGAGAAGGAAAAGAGTCATTATTGAAATGTTTGATGGATGTGTGCACTATGCACTATCTTGCTGCTATCTGTGTTTAAAGCGAGCGAGCAAGAGAGAGATATGGAATTTTCATATTCTTGAGTATAGATGCGTTCTGAGCTGAAATTCCCTCCACACTTCGAGATGGATTTTTCCGTCTCTCTTCCTATCTGCTTCTTGGAATGTCTGAGCTTGAAGTAAAACCATCACTTCACCATTATATGACAGATAAATTCGCAACTGTCTAGTGTTTTGCGCAGACCTTATTGACGATGGCACTGACCGTGTCCCATGGGAGGATCAGGTCTGACTCCTTCAAGAGCTAAAATTTCGAAACTCCTGCTTTTATTGCCATAACTTTGTCGATATCTCCATCAATTAGTACACCCCTTTTGATGAGTACTTATAATAGAATTACGGTAGAAGATGTTCCCAGGCAAACATAACTGCCTTAAATTCATGTGCTTGTCTTTTCAGTAGGCTATTTTTATGTCCATATGATAGTTTCTTCTGTTGAGCATCAAGTGGTGCAAATGGTTTTTTAATGGCATTTATTGTTATTGTGGAAGAGAGACGTTGTAGAAATATGTATTGAGTCAGTGAAAGAAACTAATTACTGAACCTCATGTGAATCGACACAGTGGTAACTGGTAAGGTGTCTGAACCAGAACCTCCGGGTTGCCAATCCCTTGAAGCCACTCCCAAAAGCCATGGAACGATTACAGGGCATGTTTAGGATGAGGGCGGGCACCACCCTCAGGGTGGGACGAGCCAGTTGCCAGTCGAAGCCCGAAACGCCAACATTCGAAACAATCCAAACAATCAAGAAAAAGGAAGTTATTACTGATGTAGAAATATTGTCAATTTCAGTAATCATTGTGCAACCAATCTCTTTATGACATGATGCACACAAATAATGATTGTAACGGTATCAATCACTCAGCACTTGTATTCCAGCTCAACAAAGAGATTAACAAATTAGGTTCACTCTCAACAATTGTGTTCACTTGGATGTCAATCTAATTCAATCTGAGCTGGTCATATATCAAAAACACTGATGGAGAAATTAGCTGTGACATTTCTAGCTGCACGATGATTTTATCCGACACTCAGTGCTCGGCAGAGCCAGAGTTCTGTCCATTTTTTCAACCATCTTCTCTGTACTGCACCTAGTGCACCGAGGGAGTTTAATGGCTCGTGATACAAGATCACTCTTTCTTGGTATTACCAGACTTAATCAGAAATGGAGTCTTGCGCCAATACCTTCTGCTTAATCCAGAACTTCACTGTTCATCACAAAACTTGGAAATGATAAGGTTATCTCCCTGAAAAGTAGAAACTGTAATCAGAAATGGCAGCTTTGGGATTGCGGGTCACGTTATTCAACAATGCAACTCAAAATCGCTTATGGAGATAATAACCAAATAAGGACTTAGTGAGATCATGGCACGCAAATACTATAGGTATACATGAAGTAAGTACCCACTTCAGGTATGGAAGAGTCATGTTTTTTATGAGGGAAGGATTCTTTGCCACAAACTCTTTCCACTCTTCTCGATCGATCTTCCCGTCATCTTTTGTATCTGCCTCTGTGATTGCCTGTCAAGACAAGGCAAACAGGAGCATGAACAACAGAACATGACCGCTTCATTTAATGTGAGGACAGAATTGAGCAGGTTTGTCCCATACCTTACAAACAATCGTGTCTATGATGTCATCGGAAAGTGTCAGATCTGATTCACCAAGAAGAGCCAGTACCATCTCCTTCAACTTTTGCATTAGGATATAGCCGATGCATTTTGGGAACATTAAATAATGAAATGTCAGAACTTGACAGTCAGAAGAAAAGCAGACCAGTTGCAGCAGTTTGCAATTAACTTGACGAAAGTTGCAATCATGCAATGTATGTAAGACAAGGTACTGCAGAATTAACTTGGGCGGACGAAAGATGGTTTGATGACTGGCATGTTGGGTCAAATGACTACCATCACTTGCACGGTCATATGATTCAAAGACTACACCAGTTGAAAAACAAAAAGTAAAACGATTTCTGGTAAATCAAGATCATGTTCAAGGTCATAACAGCAAGTTCTCCTTCTTTTTCTCTACCTTTATTTTTCAAGACAGTGCAATATCCTTTTAAACAAGATTTCCACTCCTAAATTGCAAAATCCGTTTTTTTTTTCCTGAGAAAAGACATCCAAACAGCCAAATTACACAGACCTTTTAATGCAAGAAAAAGAATTTTTTTATATGTTTTACAGTAAGAAGCTTGTCATAATTGCTCATGTATTTACAGAACTATTCACATACTATAGAGACAGAGGCATTAGAGTACTGCTCACATATTTACCTCCTCTCGCTCGATATAACCAGTCTGCCTTAAATCGTATATTCTAAAAGCAACTGCAAAAAAAGGTCAACTAAGTCAGAGAAAATCCTTATTGAAGTGCAAGAGTCCCAGAAATTGCATTCTTGTATGCTCTAGTTCATTTCTCACAAAACAAAAAATCAGTAAGAAGGGGAGATTCTAAATTGGATCGTACAGTCTATTTTGTCTGCTTCAGGAGCATTTGGGTGGAAGACACTTAATGACCGGACAAATTCTCCAAATTCTATCACCCCGTTATGCTTCACATCGAATAGATCAAAAATCTGCAGGTCAGTTTCGGGCCAAGGTTATTAAAGAATAAATGGGCATGCTTGCTGAAATTTTAGACAAGAGTGCAACTAGAAAAAATAAATACAGTGGCTATTAATACTGACAAGCCCAAACACTGCTAAATATGACAGAGGCCGCAGGATTCTTATCTGCAGATCTATGCATGATAAGTCTGAAATTTCAATTGATTGACAAATTCCTAAAGGAATTCCACTTTGATATCAGATGTCGTGTGCCTAGAAGAAGTGAAACAAATATATCCACTGAAGAGTGAACTTACAGATGGAAAGTAGGTTCCTAAAGGAAAAGATTACGAAGAAGACAAGCATATGCACTCACCCTATCTGCAAAAAGATTCTGCTTGTTACTGTTCCTGAATAGTGCAAACTGAAACTCTTCCTGTTCAAGCAAATAGACTGGTAGTAAGTCTTTGTGATGTATAAGAACTAGGAAACAAGTTAAAGGGGAGTGCTTCTATCTTATAGAGCAAAGCATGAATTCTTGATATAGTCTAGATTAGCAGGAGGATACCTTGTGAATACGACCATCATCAACTATGGAACTGCTTAGTTTCTTGAAAAGATCATACAAAGCCTCCACTTCATTCACAGTAACTGCCAAATTGATCATAATGTGGAGATTATGACACGTCTTTCACAGGAAAAAAAAAATCTCCAGAGAAAAGCTGTTGAAAATGTTGATCAGTCCATCAAGTTATATGAGCTAAATGGAGCAACAGTATCATGTCACTGCCGGTGACAGTACATAAAACATCTAAACTGCAGTTGTGGGATGGGGGCATAAATAGAATTGCTAACAAGATGAACATGACACAGATGCATAGGCAGGTATTAAAGTTGCAAATTGAATATCCATCCATAAGACCAGTGTAGTAATTTCATCAGACTTAAGACTTCCATGCGACATCAAAAGTGCAAGGTGTCTAGACTTGCTAACCTGTTTATATTATGTGTCACCTAAAAGGGGGAACGAGTGACTAAAACTGTTACCTATTTGAATTCGTACTTACAAGGTGTTTCCGAAGCAAGAATGATTGGATCCTCATAACCAGCTTTTCGTTGACCCTTCCTCATGCAAAAGCAGCCAAAGAGTGACTGCATAACTTCAGGTAGAGTTGTGCCTGTTGACAACAGCAGAAAGGAGGACTTAAAACTTTGGTGGTTGATAGACTCGGCACTTAGACATGCATGTCTCGAGGTCAAGCATCTCTCACGGACAGTACTTCCTAGGTTTCATGCTTGTGCCCAGTTCGTCTCTCTTAAACTAATCTCGGTTCAAGGGGACAAATTTCATATGATTCCTGACAGAATGGTTTTCAGAAATTAAGTTTCAGAAAGTTCAAATGAGCAAGGCTTACTATAGGGGTAGGGCTTGTGCGAAGTCAGGATAAAGGACAAAATAACTTGAAGGAGAAATCTTTTGGCATTGCAAGTGCATAAATACGCAAGGGAAGGTCAGAGTAATTTGGGTGAAACATGATCTTGGCGACCAGTGATTTAAATTATATAATTAGAAACAATATATGGGACCTCTTGCCTAAGCTGTTGTAACTGGGGAAGTCAAAGATGTTGTAATTATGGGTCATTAATGGTTCGAAAAAAGTGAGCAAAACAATTAACGATTTTCGTTGTACCAAAAATTGACATGCTTTACAGAATGAGATAATTGGAAACATATTTAGCTGCTATTGAGTAAGTATGAATCAGATAACTCTCTCTCTCTCTCTCTACGAATCAGATAACTCTCTCTCTCTCTCTCTCTCTCTCTCTCTCAGTTATTGATAATTCTAGAACTCTATGTGCCTGTGAACTACAGAAGACTGGTAGAGACAGGTTTTTCTATAGATCATCGTTACTTGATGTGCTTGAAAAGTCACCCTTACTGATTCAATGTTAAAAAGTTACTCGGACTTCTAAACTGTGGTGAGATGTCAATATCATATAGACGAAATCACTATAAGGGATACATCAACATGATGCTGCAATTTCCCAAAAGAGAAAAGGCAACAGTTTCTCTTAATCCCTCGTTTGGTAAAAATTCATAAAAGCACCTTATAGTAATCAAATCTGCAAAGTTTCAAAAGCCTTATCAACTCTGGCAATTTTTAAGTCTTGACTACTACTTTGGCTGAACTGCCAAACCTAGGTGGCTATGAGTCCCTCCCCGTCTCTGCATACGGTGCCTTCCCGGCTCCCAGTGCCTCTATTTTCTCATGTGTGACACTGTACAAAAGTGCTGTCGATCGAGCCTACAAATTGCGAAAGCACTTGCAGTAGCAAAAGGGCCCGAAGTAGAGGGAACCATCAAATTACAAACCAAAGAAAAGAAGTCAAATTCGAAGCAGAAGCTGCACGCTAACAGAGGAAACAGAGATTATGGGCTTTTCACCAAACTCAAAAAAGCTGTAGGACCCCCATCACCCATCCCATTCGAGACGAATAGGCAACGCCTTTTCACTGTTCGATTCTCCCTATGCATAACCCAAAAAGGGCATGCTTTGAAAACCCAAAAAGAAAACCAAAACAAGGATGGAAAAAAAAGGGTGGGGTGGGAAGAAGCAACAGATTGAAGCAGATCAAACAAACACCGCCAAGACTCTGCTTTTCGTGACAGCAACATGAGAAAATCGATCATGGGTTAGCAGTAGCGATCACCTGCACACGAAGCTCTCCCGCCTCCGTCTCTCTCTCCTTCTCCTTCTTCCCCTTCTTCTTCTCCGTCTCGGCCGTGCGCTGAGCTGAGCTGAGCTGCTGGAATTGAATGGCAGTTGTACTGCTAGCCTGCACCTCTGTCCGGGTCCTGCATTTTTATTTTTATTTCGGCTTTATAAACGACGCAGGCCGCGGAAATTCAACGTTTCCAGTCCTTCGCGTGATTCTTTAAAAAGTTGCCATGCTTCTTCGATCTGGACTCGACGAGGTCACATGCATCGTGGGGAAGAAGGTCCAATCACACGTTCGATCTGCTCGTGCTCGGTTCGATCTCTGCAAATGGTCGTCGAGTCAGTCGCTGTCGTCGAGAAAATATTGGGTACGTCTTATGCTCCAGCCTGGCAAACAAGAAGGCGGTGGGAGCGCGACACGTGTCCGTGTGGGACCCATAATTTCAGGCGCCCATTTTGAAAATTTTCGTTTACTGTAGCTCTGGAGAAAAGGGTTTTTTGTCGCGGGTTCCTTCTTTGCGCCTTTCTCTCTACCCTCGCTCTCTCTCCCCGACGAATTCCCTCTCTCTCTACCCTCGCTTTTTCCGACCGGCGAACCACCGCGAGCAACCGACGAACCAGGAGGATACCGGCGAGACAACCGCGAGCAACCGACCGGCGTGCGACCTCCTTCTCTCTCTCTGCCCTCCCTCTTTCCGACCGGCGAACCACCGCGCCGCCCCTCTGGCTCCGGTTCCGGCCTCGACTCGTCCGTCCCTTACTCTTTCTCTCTCCTCGCGTCTCTGTCTGCCCTCCCTCTCTTCGACAGCGAACCACCGCGCCCCCCTTCCGGCTGCAGATCTGGCACCGGCTTGTCCAGGTAATTTCTCGCTTTCTCTTTTCTCTCTTCTCTCTGTCTGACGGTGTGACGGAAGGGATTTTATAGGAGTTCAGCGATGCCTGAAGAGTCATTAGTAGTATGCTTTTCGCCTGTAATTTTTCTTTAATCTTGGGTCTGGCTATTCATTATGCCAGTAGGACATACTCCGAAAAGGCTCTAAAAATGATTATATGGTGCATCATGTTAAAGTTTGTTGTAATGTCTGGTTTATTAGTTTTCAGTGATTGTAATTTCTGTCAATATCCCGTCTCTATGGAACTAACAGTTGTTACGTGTGTTGATGCAGTGGAAGTTTGTTTTGCTTACTGCTGAGGAACACAGCCAAGTTGGATTGGAGACGCCGTGTTCATATGGCTTTGGATGTGGTAAGTTTCTGCTTCTTATTCGTGTAACTTAATCCACTGTTTTCTAAGTCCAGTATTTTACATTTTGGTCACCTGAATGTTTTTTTTTTTTTCATCTGTTTCTCAATGAGCATTTGTTTTGCTCCTTTTTATGCCTCCCTCATTTTGTTCTTGTTGATATCTTTCACATGTACATTCAGCATGTAACCAAATTCATCCTCTTGTAGGTGCAGTGTTTTACATTTTGGTCACCTGAATGTTTTTTTTTTCATCTGTTTCCCTGTCAGCGTTTGTTTTGCTCCTTTTTATATTGCCCTCTTTTCGTTCTTGTTGATATCTTTTAAATGTACATTTTACCTTCATGCTGATAAAAATTTGAGACGAGTGTCTTGAACCTTAGCATTCCTAACTTCCCGAGACTGCTTGGCCCGTGAACTTTTGGCCTCCAGAGTTTGTCAGTTATTTGAATTCTACTATCTCTTGTATGTTATCTTGCTGCTTTTAACGTGTAATTATTGAATTGGATACTTTTCAGGCTAGGGGCATGAATTATCTGCATCATTACAATCCACCTATCATTCATCATGATTTGAAGTCCTCGAACCTCTTAGTTGACAAGAATTGAAATGTGAAGGTGTGGCTACAATTACAGAGTTCCGTCTTTCTGTTTCAAGATATATCCCTTTTTTTAGATGCAATATATGGGTTTTTGCTTATGAGCTCATTTATGATTTGCTAAAATTGTAATTTAGGTGAGTGATTTTGGTCTGTCACGTCTGAAATCTAAAGCATATCTCACAACAAAAACTGGGAAGGGAACGGTATGAAAATTTTACTTACTATTTCTTCAATAACTCTTATTAGTCATCATTTGTAACTTTCCTCTTTAACTATCTGAAATTATAATTCTTGGCTGACTTGACCTGCGATCTCTCTCTTTTTCTCTAGCCTCAATGGATGGCACCGGAAGTTCTCCGTAATGAAGCCTCAGACGAGAAGTATGTTTTTGTCTGTTGAGTTTTATTTTGAAGACTACTACCTTTATCTATCTAAAGATAGATTCGGTATCCTCATTTACTTCTAATATTTCTCTGCATCTCCAGATCTGATGTGTACAGTTATGGAGTGGTCTTATGGGAAATTGCCACCCAGAAGATCCTGTGGGATAATCTCAATGCAGCGCAGGTATTTTTTTTTCTTTTCTGTCACCACATTCCATTTCGTCTGACAATTGCACCTTTTCGATCAGTAAAAAAGATCCATTGAAAAAGGCATCGTGGCGTCTTGGATCTCTTTTTCACTTCTCTGTGGAGATGGACTTGGCAGGCTTTGTTTTTGGCAACATTTTATGTGAACATGAAGGGGGGCTGAATGACTATGCCCGATCTGCCGTCTTTTTCTCTCCCTTTTGTTTCTGTTAGGAATTACATGAAATCTATTATTCGGAATGCTTTGAACAATGCTTTACTCAGGATACTTGCAGGTAATTGGTGCTATGGGGTTTATGAATCAGCGGCTAGATATCCCTCATGATGTTGATCCACAGTGGGCATCTATAATTGAGAGCTGTTGGTACAGGTTCTTCTCCTTTAGTGTTTATCAAGCCCTAAGTACACTAAACAGAAGCATGGAGTCTGCAAAGGATAATTCATTCATCTTGGGTAGAAAATGGAGAAGCATTTTTCTGGTCACTGATGCAATAGAATTGGACACAGAAAATGATGCTCCATCTTCGATGAGCATTCGACATTTACCACTTGTAGTTAGGAAGTTTCATGACCTTTTTTTCTTCTGGCATAAGTTGATGTCATTCAGGAGCCTTTTTTTTTTTTTTGTCCTTTTTGTGAGGACAAAAATTGTCAATTTGTTACAATTCGATACTGATGTGAGAACTGCATTTTCTTCTAACCAGTGATCCAAAGTGCCGACCGACATTTTAGGAAATACTGGAAAAGTTCAAAGATTTGCAGAGACAGAACGCACTTCAATTCCAGGCTTCCCGCTCTGCTGCTGGCGACAGCACTCCAAGGGAAACGTGAACCATCCGATGCATCAAGAGGATTTGTCTATTCATTACATTGGTGAACAGTCCAAGCAAACCTGGTTATTTGCCAGGAAGTTGATGTTGCCAACCAATCTCGGTTCGCTTTGCTGCTTCTGGACCATGAAATTTGGCGACCATATTTTTGGGACCATTTTGAGAGGATAGAATGTTTGTCCTTTGTTTGAGCAATTCAATTGCGGGTGGATCTAGGACGATTGTATGTCGCTTTTGTGCATTTACTGGAAAAGTCACAAAGGATCTTGTAGATATGTTGCAAAGTGTTGTGGAGATCGGAGGCTGAGCACATTAGGCATTGCCATCCATTTGTTTGTGATACATTTATAGGGGAACATTAGATTCTCATCATAAAGTTGTACAAATCAAATTGACTCTGATGGCTCTTAGTGGTGAAACAGAGCTTTGCAATGGTAACAGGGGTTGCGCACTACTAAAGCTCAAGGCAGATTCTGCTTCTAAATCGCTGTTAGCCCGTGTTGTTCGCCCCATGGAAGTCCATCAATGAAGATATCCATGCCTGTTCTACAGTCGTTAGCTGATTGTGCCAGGGGCTACTTCAACAAAATTTTACATGCAATCAAAGGTCTTCAGTTTTCCAGAAAGTTTGATGCTTTAGTTTCTCGAATTAAATTCAGTCTAATGAGCTTGGACTTAGGGTCGCCATCCAACCAGGCAACAACCCAACAACTCTTCGAAGCTTTGTATTAGAAATCAACCTCACATTATTGAGCATAGGCTCGTGGATTTATGATTTTTTGTTCGTCGAAATTGTACATGATTTTTGTACCGTCCAAAATTCCCAGAATGAACTACATGGAAGGGCAAAAACGCAGGGCTGAACATTAGCAACCAAAATCGGCGAGAGTACAAACAATCTCCCAGAAAGCAAGTCATGTATCCCCAAAAGAAGCACGACTCATACAGCTTTTTGATCCTACTTGGACAATGTTATGGGCAAGTCGGTATGTCCTCAAAAAAATCACAAATCCCATTTTTCGTGCCACCAATTCTTTATCGAAGCAAGGAACGAATTGCAGCAACAGTATCACCTTTATGCTCACATAAGGTCCTTTCAGCCACCTTCTGGTCCAGCTGTTTTCAGAATTTACCATACAATATTAGAAAGCTCAGGCCAGTGAGAATAAATGCGTTCAAGCACATGGCATAAGCTAACTGACCTCATGTTCGTTAGCGATTATATCAACGTCAGCTGCATTGATCTTCACAGCAGCCAATTCTTTCTCCCTAGGGAACAATGGGCCACAAGCGAATTGTAAGTCAAATGAGACGACAAAAAACCATAAAGAAATTTATGCATTGAGTACCTATGAAACAGCACCAGAGATGCACAAGTTAACACAAGCCAGAAACTAGATGAAATGCTTCCCTGAAAAAGGGATGATAATGCATGGATGCATTTTTGCTATGGACAACCTTTGAGCCTAATAGTTGTAACGAGTACCAACCTCAACACACAGAAGATCTTACATCCTCCATAGCTCAAATGTGGTAATGTGGTGTCAACCAAACTATATGATTGTGGTGCCATGGGAATTTCCATTTGTCAGAGGGCATGTTCTACTTGAAATGAAGGTGCGCAATGAAACCATAAGCTGAATTTTTTTAATAAAGAAACATGAAGCATCTGTGCACACAGTACTCCAATTACACACTCCACTGCGTAGCGGACACTCAAAGCCACTTTCATCTCTATTTCTCTTTCAGTTAACTTCTCTCCTGCAAAGCCTATATGTGCCAGAATTGCTTGCATACACACTGTTTATTCCAAAAATGCTTGCTAGCTTCTTGATTGTGTTTGCTTGCTGAAAAACTAAAAGCAAATGACCCCTTTGATATCAGTTGCATAACCAAATACTCGGACAGGAGAGACCACATAGCCACGTAAGTGAAAGGCCAAATTTAAAGAAGATTAAAGCCAAAAGACCAACTCCACAAAATCCTTCCTCATGGGGAGAGATTAAACTCTTCAAGAAGCCAGCAAGTTGGTTGTTATTGTTAACACTCCTTCCAACCTAATTCAGTTTTGCTATCAAGCCAAATATTCTCTGAATGTTGCCAACTTTGCAGAGGGAAAGAACTTGCTTCTGTTTCGACAACTTCACCTCTATTTTACCTTCAAGTACTCTCTCTAATAAAATGGCAGTCAAACTCGACATGTTTTACTTGAATATGAAAGCAGGCAATTTCCATGAGACATAAAGCCAATCAAAGGAGTGTATGAAGTAACCAACAACTTAGGTCTAAATCTCTTAGACTTTGCGGGTCACTATCATTACTATTTTATACTCTGCCTCATAAGTTGATAAGGATACAAATGATTGTCTCCCACTAGGCTACTATACCAAAAAAATTGCCCAGAACCCAAATTAAATACTTAACAATTGGTTGATAGACAAGTGCAAAAATCCTACATTGTTAGCATCACAACATCTGTCAAACTTTTGGATTTCACTACTTTTTGGTTAAAAAAAAAATTACCACACTCTAAAGTTCCCTACAGGTTTAAGATTAGTTCCACATCTAGTTAATGAGGTTACATAAAATTCTACATGAGCGTACTTGCAACTTTAACTTGCAAGTTTATCGAAATTTTTTTAGCTTTTTATCATATGAAAAAATTATTGTATAATGGGTCTTTAACCTCCTCTTGAGAATGGCCTTTCATGAATGCAAAGACCTCAATTTTCTCAAAATCTTATGTGACTATACGGACTCAAATTATCCAGCTATTGCAGTATGAAACTAGCATGAATAGGGTACTTTGCACTTAGCTTTTGATCAAGTAAACACTAGCAAGAGCTTGCAAAATAAACACGAGTAACAATACATGAGAGTCCCACATGAGTGAAGTTCACTGAGAGAATGTATCAATTGTTTTTTCTGCTGTGAGTGACTTTTGGTGACTGAAGAAGTGAAGTGCAGTGAAGTGCTTGATCTCAATGTTAGCCAAGCTTTCACTCTTGCATCTTTTGCATGGTTGACATTGCGTATTTTCATTTGCCTCATGGGACTTAGTGCTACTTTCCTCAAAACCAATTTTAGTTTCTGTGATTGCCATCAAATCAGGTATTCGGTTGCAACTTCCTTTCATCCAATAGTATGAATTCGTGGCCTACAAACATGTTGTAATAAAGATATACACACTTAAGAATGCATGAAATGGCTGCATCCGTTTCCCAAAATTGAGTTCACAAACTTTAGACTTCTATTTGCTTGCTAAATAAAGCCAGAATGTTCAGTTAGTCTTCGCTTCCCATTTTGACATGACCAATCTTTAACCGGTGACAGTTCTTAATTCTTATTCAACCCAAAATTCCAACTATTATTATTTTTTTATAACTTCACATTAGTTTGTCACCAGATAATATTTAAGTAAGCTCATGAAGGATGGCCATTTCTGATCTCAGGGGTTATCTGTTTTGCATTCTTCAATGACTATCTGTAACTCTTCTTTATTTCTTTTTTCGATTTCCTTCTTCGCAATTATGTTTTGCTTTCTAGGCAGGACATTTTGGGACCAAGTGAAAGCTTTGCCTACGGTAAAAATTGGTACCCATGCGATAACAACTTAACTAATGACTTTTCAGGCATCGCTACACTCATATAAAATCCCTTCCGTCACACTGTCAGACAGAGAGAAGAGAGAAAAGAGAAAGCGAGAAATTACCTGGACAAGCCGGTGCCGGATCTGCAGCCGGAAGGGGGGCGCGGTGGTTCGCTGTCGAAGAGAGGGAGGGCAGACAGAGACCGAGGAGAGAGAAAGAGTAAGGGACGGACGAGTCGGGGCCGGAACCGGAGCCAGAGGGGCAGCGCGGTGGTTCGCCGGTCGGAAAGAGGGAGGGCAGAGAGAGAGAAGGAGGTCGCACGCCGGTCGGTTGCTCGCGGTCGTCTTGCCGGTATCCTCCTGGTTCGTCGGTTGCTCGCGGTGGTTCGCCGGTCGGAAAAAGCGAGGGTAGAGAGAGAGGGAATTCGTTGGGGAGAGAGAGCGAGGGTAGAGAGAAAGGCGCAAAGAAGGAACCCGCGACAGAAAACCCTTTTCTCCAGAGCTACAGTAAACGAAAATTTTCAAAATGGGCGCCTGAAATTGTGGGTCCACACGGACACGTGTCGCGCTCCCACCGCTTTCTTGTTTGCCAGGCTGGAGCATAAGACGTACCCAATATTTCCTCCGCTGTCGTCGCCGATGCATGGGCCCACCCGATTCTGACGTGGTCAAGGGGGAAAAGAAGAAGAAAATTTCCCATTTTTATTATTACCATTAAGCGTATCTGTTTCTTAGACAATCATCGCACGCCGTAGAAATGACGACATATGCATTGAAAATTACAGTACAACGATGGACATTTCCTGCACCTCAAAAGAATCGAATCCCCCACCAAGTGAAGGAAAACAAGACAAAAAATCCAACCTAATGAGAACCGCCCTAATTTTTTTCAAGGTGACCAACCTAGTCGGTTCAACTCGGGAATTAATACGGTTCCCAATTCTGATTATTGAAAATCCATATTGCCCAATTCGGTTCCACTCTTATATCTAGAGTTAGTCAATTCTATCCGGAAACTTGGAATCTATTCAGTTCTAAGGTAGAACTTGGAAATTAACCGACATACTCCTAATGAAGTTTTTTTACTTTCTTTCATTTAAAAAAAAATATTGAAATTGCATATGTCTGAAATATTCTCCTCAAGCAAAAATAATTGTATTTATGTTTGACATATGTATCGATGAAACAAAAAAAAAAAGGAAAAAAAAAAAACTCTTGTTCGATTTTAAGTAAACCTTGGAACTAGCTTAGAACTAGCCAGTTCAGTTCCAAGGCCACCAGCATAGGTTATTGTTTCCAAAAATTAGAAAATAATACTCACAAATAAGTTCTAGATTCCAAATATAAAACTTTCCTCTTTTGAAACCGATCACCCCTATTTTAATAGACAAAATAATAATGTTGTGATGAGAATGTAAGTCGACCTAAGCTCTATATATTGAGTACTATTGCATGAGCTTTTTTCTTTTTTTATCCATGTTTGACTCAATATAGGTGTGTGTATGTATGTGCATAATTTAGAATTAAGAACGACTTTTGGTCCGTCAACTTCCATTATTTGTGCAATTTAATCCTCTAGATATGGCATTTTTCAAATCGATTGAAAGGAAAGGAAAAAAAAAATATAAAGACGAGAGAGAATGGGGATTTGGGGGGAGGGGGGGGGGACTGCAAATCGGTCCCCCCTAATCCTTTTCTCTTGGTCTTGCAATGAGAACGATCGACCTCTTTGCAAGTTAGGAATCCAAGCGAGACTTGTTAAAGACGTTAATATGGAATGCTTTGTAACATTTTATATGAGGCACGGACGCCAAATTATCGGAGTAAGTGGATGAACTTTTTTTAAGTTGACAAAGCACCGAAAGAGCCATCCATTCTTTAACAGCACATGATGGCATCGCACCCTCTCCCAAAGTCCCCGATTCCTCAGTATATTCTCTAGATTTCAGGCCTAAGTTTACCGCCAAAAACTTCCTCATTTTAGTTCCTTTTTCTCGTACAACCAAACATAGAAGGGTGCCATAGATTTCAAACAATTACACGTTTGTTAGCTAAGTTGGTTCGGATATTTTTGGGTTGAATGTTTGGTTCCTGTGGGTTTCCAGAGTCTTCGAATCATCTAATTTGCTCATAGTTGCATTCATCTAGATTTTTTTTTTATTATTACTTTTGAAAAGTCTATAGCGCAAGTTGAAGGTAAAGTCACATATTGTCGATTTTGTGTTCAAAGTCCAAGTCAAAAATTACAAAAGTAAAGTCAATTATTGATGCGGTTGAATGTAATTGGTAAGATTTGTTGGGAAAAATATTTGTGGAGAACGTCCAGAAAATTTTTCCCGCTACTAATTCTGTGAAAATTAAATAGGATAAAATACTAACTGAAAGCAATAAAGATGAATAATAAATAACACCAGAATTTTAACGTGGAAAACCCTCCAAGGCGAAGGGAAAACCATGGGACCGTAGTCTACTTCAAACTTCCACTATGATAAATAATGGGATACAACTTCACCCAAAGGTGGATCTCTTTCTGTCTTCAATTTGTGGATCTAAACCTCTCACAAACTGGATCTCTCTCTGTCTTTAATTTGTGGATCTGAATATCTCACAAACTGGATAACTCACTCAAAGATAACTCTCTTTCTTGGAAGAAGAAAACTATTTCTTCCGCTACACTGCTATGATATTCTTGCTTTTGTGTAACCTCTTATCTGCTAAGGAGGACTCCTATTTATAGGAGCAAATACAATCCCAAGTAGGAATTATACGATACAAAATCACGTAGATTTATCTCCTAATCTCTCGTGATTTTGTATATATAAGAATATCACTTTGATTTCTTTTCAATCTCACTTGATTTTCTAGATGTGAAAATCACGTTGATTTATCTCCCAATCACTTTTGATATCTTTTTTTTTTTTTTTTCTTTTTCTCCCTTTTTTTTTCTTTTACACACTCACTACTATACATATTCTACTGCAGATATATATAATTGCATTGACCTCTCCAATTGGGAGTGACCTACTCAACAAGATTGTCTTATATCCATAGGGATCGAGATCGAATCGACATCGTCCTGTCTCTTGTCCCGTGGACATAACTTTGATGACCCAACCTCCAATATTGGCTAGGTGAGCTTGATACTTATGCTAGTGACAAAAACATATACTATTATACTTAGGATTGAGGACTTTTGAAGTAGCTCTTGAATCAATCTTATTGGTCTCCCCATCTCGTAACGATAGCCTCATCATGCCACTTTGAGTTTCACCCTTTCAGGAATCTGTTAGGAGGGATCCCTTAATTACTTTTCTTTCTTCTTTTTTTTCTAAAAAAACTTCAGTTGTCAAATAATTCCTCAAAACAAGGGTGGGCCCGTAAGAGGAAAAATTTCGTAATATACGAAGATAGTTCTTGAGAAATTATTTTTGAGAAAAATATTTTCTCATTTTTAATTTAGGAAATTTATTTCCTTACTTGTTAAACATGCATATTTTCATTGATTGTGAATGATTTTCCCTCAGCTGATCATTTTTTAGTAAACCAAAAGCGTGAAAGGCCATTAAAGTAATTTGCGAAAATTCTCTCATTTAAAAAGACGCACCATATTGTAATGTTTTTCCTACGATCATTTCAAAATTCATTTTCACTCCTGAAGAGATTAATTTGCCACCGGTCCTAAATTAGGAAGTGTTTCTTCGCATGTCTCTATTTCTTACGTCCATGATCTATCTTTGACTAGACTGAAGAAAGAAAAAGGAAAAATCACAGTGTAGTATCAAAAGAAGCTGACCGAGGATACATAGACAGGTTGAGGTAGACATCAATTGGCCAAAGGCCTAGTGTAGTTATGGCACCATGGAACGACAAACCGCGAGCAACGCCAGATGGGTTTTGTTTCGGACAAGTTATGCTGGCCTTTTTAGTTGTCTGAGTCAATATCGGCAATGCAGCTCGTCGGATACTAAACCAAAAAAAGGTTATGACACAATAATCTGAGTGAATTAACTGTTGAATCAGATCGTATTAGCCCCTACCAATGGTCGTTGCTCATGTTGGAAGATATGCAAAAATATTTGATTGAAGATTTGATTTGATTAGAGCTGATTGCGATTATGTACATATCAGTCGTGATTAGATTTAGATACAGATCGATACACATGATAATTTACTTTCTTTAATTACATTCTCATTGTATTATATTTACAGAAGCTATGTACATTTACAATTAATGAAGTGAATAGAATACAATCTTCATCCTTCGTTCTTCTCTTTCTCGGTTTCTTTCATGGTATCAGAGCCTCCAGGCTTCTGACTTTAGCTTCCGCTTCAATCTTCCATCTCGACTCTTTTGCCCAAATTCTGACCTACAAAGTAGAATAACATCCGGCATAAGTGTCACTCTTAAGGAAGATTCTTCATACTTACCATGGCTAATCCGCAAGATGAAGTTTCTGCTACCGGCAACCCATCCGCTGAAGGAGTCATCCCTCAGATCTTGCAGGCTCAGAATTCTCCTGCAACCTTTCCTTCAATCGAGCAATCCTCAGCAATGGTGCAACAACCATTCCAGATTCAACCCATTCAGTGGCGGCCCACACAGGCTCAATTCAATGTGGGGCAACCCATGATGGGCCAACCTTACCAGTGGATTCCTTATCCGCTTTACATTGGGCCAAGCCCAAGTTCATCATCGCCCAGATCCGTGGGCCACTAGAGCCACGTCCACACCAACGGAGGCCCGCCAACCACAAATGGGGCAAACCCAACCGAAGGAGTGGAGCGGACAAATGTGTCGGGTGAACCGGGTATGGGAACAAATCCCTACCCGGGATATAACAATGCGGATTATCCAATCGGGTCAGGTGAATCGGGTCTAGGGACGATTCCTAACCCGAATTTCGGACCCGGTTTTCTGCCGTTTCCAGCGGCGGCCTTTGCCGGACAACCAGAACCCGGCGACCCTCTATTCGTCTCGACCGCCGATGGACCAGAACTGCGACTAATCGGTCGCGGTGACTAGGCCAGAAAATTATCCCAGATGGTCGTAGGAATTCCGGCGTGCCCTAGCAACGAAGGAAAAAGATGGTTTTCTTGAAGGAACCGTTTCGATCCCTGTCGATGAACGTCTGGCCCGACTCTGGAGGAAGAGCAACCGACTCGTCCGAACCTGGATCGGCAATTGCATCTCCCCAGATGTCTCGGTCGGACTCCCACCGACAGAAGATGCGAAGAACATGTGGGAGAATATCAGAGAAATGTATGGTAAATTGGATCAAGCCAAAATATTTACCTTAATGCAGGAACTCAGTGAGTTAAAACAGGGAAACATGACGGTCACGGCTTGTTTTAACAAGCTATCGTCACTGTGGAACAACCTCGAGGCGGCCGAGGAGAAACTTGAGGGCCCAGAATCAACAATCAGGCAATACAAATCTATCAAAGACAGGGAGAAAGCCACACGATTTCTTCTTATTTTGAACGATACATTTCTCACCTTTCGTTCGCAGATACTTGCAATGGAGCCCATGCCGCCGATCGGTCGGATCTTTCAACTTCCCATACAGGAGGAGAGCCAGTGCCTCGTGCTACCGGAACATGCAAGGAACAGCAAAAGTGTAGCCCTTGCAGTTCGCGGCGATCAGCGAGACGGGTTCAACCGAACCCTAGCACGCGAGAAAGAAAAAAGGGGCACAATAGGGTTCGGCGGAACCGATTCTTTTTCCCTTAAAAGGGAAGTCTTCAACGGCTCAGATCGAACGCGGGGATCTAACGGCCTAGATCGAGCGGGCGGATCCGATGGCTCACAGGCGGCCGATGCTTTAGGTGGATCGAACGGTGGAGATCAGCCCGCGGAGAAAGAGATAGACGGTCAGATCCTAGCCACGTCATCAAGGAATTTCGAACAAAATTTCAAAGGAAAGGGTAAATTATTTTGCGAATATTGCAAGCGTTCTAACCATGTGATTGATAGCTGTTGGAAATTACATGGAAGACCAGGAGAAAAGGGAAAGAAATTTTCAGCTGCTGCTTATCAAATCAATGGATATGCTGGTCCAAATGCTGATTCTCCTATTACTTATGGACAATACCAACAGCTGATGCAAGCAATGCAAAAATTGGATAATTCTGACAAAGGAGGGAGTTTCTCAGGTATCACACATTGTTTGATTAATTCTATATCAAGGAAAGCATGGATTATTGATTCGGGGGCAAGCGATCATATTATATGTGATAAAGTTTTTTTCTCAAGTATAAACGAAGAACTGGATTTTCCTGTCTCCGTTCAATTACCCAATGGAAATATCACCCATGTTAATGTGATAGGAACCGTCAATCTCAGTCCTCAGATTATTCTTCGAAATGTTCTATATGTTCCGGAATTCCAATTCAATCTCATTTTTGTGTCAAAAGTCTGCAAAGAGAATTCTTGTCAAGTATTATTCAATGCTGATACCTGTCTCTTTCAGGCCCTTTCGACTGGGAGACTGATGGGCTGGGGTAACCTTTCCGAAGGGCTATTTTTTTGGTCACATCTTCCAAGTAATTTTGATTTATCATGCAATTCTTTGAATAAACATTCCTTATGTAATTTGAGCATGAATGACAAAAATTTCCTTATGCACTTGAGATTGGGTCATAGTGCCTCCTTTCCTTGTCATCAATGCCCTATATGTCCTCTTGCAAAACAATCTCGCATACCTTTCCCGTCCAGTGATTCCCGTACTAGTGAAATTTTTTCCTTACTTCATGTGGATATTTGGGGACCTCATCGCACCATTAATCATGATGGATCTCGTTACTTCCTCACCATAGTCGACGATTATTCTCGTGCGACATGGATTTTTTTGATGCAGTCTAAAGATCAGACTTTCTCCTATTTGAAAACATTCATCACATTATCCAAGAATCAGTTTCGTCAATCCATTCAGCGGATTCGTACTGACAACGGAGCAGAATTCTACAGTCACAATTGCTTTTCCCTTTTTTCATCTCATGAGATCCAACATGAAAGTTCATGCATTTATACACCACAACAAAACGGAGTGGTTGAACACAAGCATCGTCATTTACTGGAAGTTGCACGTGCTTTAAAGTTCCAAGCTTCAATCCCAAAAGATTATTGGGGAGATTGTGTCATCACGGCGGCATATTTAATCAATCGTATGCCCACTCGGGTTCTCAATGGGCGAACACCATTTGAATTATTATTCCGGAAGAAACCTGAGCTAAAACATCTCAAGGTTTTCGGATGTCTGTGCTATATTACAACTGTGGGTCCACATGACAAGTTCAGTCCACGTGCTAGACAATGTGTTTTCATGGGATATTCAAATCTCCAGAAGGGATATCGAGTTGTGGAACTTTCCACAAGGGAATTTATTGTTAGTCGTGATATAATATTTCACGAGAACATTTTCCCTTTCTCTCAGAAAACATCTTCAGATGAAGGTCCAGGGATATCTTCAAATCCTCGTGGCCCATTATTCGAGGAAGCATCCCCTCATGATTCTTATTACATCTCACTGGAACAACCCAGGAACATTTCTATTCCCACTCCAGCAACACCAGAAAATGTAGCTGAGAATCTCAACTCATCAGAAAATACACCAGAAGATCCTAGCATTGATGAGGAAATCCAGGATATCTTGCCATTGCCTTCCAATGAGAGTATCCAAAATCCTATCGAGGTCAATCAACCAAGACGTTCTGGTCGGGCCACACGACCTCCAACCTGGACCAAAGATTATGTCTGTGCCACTCACAATTCACCAGGTATCCAATACCCTATTTCATCCTATGTTTCCTTTCATAGATTATCATAGGAACATAGATGTTGCATTAGTCGTCTGTCAGAAGGCAAAGAACCATCTAGTTATGGTGAGGCGTCTATTGATCCGAAATGGCAACAGGCCATGCAGGCAGAACTAAAGGCACTGATTGACAACCATACTTGGGATCTTGTTACCCTGCCACCTAATCGTAAGCCAATTGGGTGCAAATGGGTCTATAAGATCAAATATCATGCCAATGGTTCCATCGAATGATACAAGGCAAGATTGGTAGCCAAGGGATTCACCCAACAAGAAGGTTTTGACTACCACGAGACGTTCTCCCCAGTTGCCAAAGATGTCACGATCCGTTCTTTCTTAACCGTCGCTGCTATCAATAACTGGTCTCTACACCAAATGGATGTCCACAATGCTTTCCTTCACGGTGATTTAAACGAAGAAATCTATATGGATATTCCTCAGGGTTTACGAAGACAGGGGGAGCATAGAGTATGTCGTCTTCGCACATCCCTTTATGGACTGAAACAAGCCTCCAGGCAGTGGTATGCCAAATTTGCAGATGCTCTTACAACAGCAGGCTTCCAGCAGTCCAAGCATGACTATACTTTATTCACACGAAGCAAAGGTATGTCATCCATCTATTTGATGATATATGTCGATGATATTCTCCTCATGGGAAATGATAAAGCTGCCATAGAAAGATTCAAGGAATATTTGCATGCCAAATTTCACATTAAGGATTTAGGGGCACCTAAATATTTCCTTAGAATCGAAATTGCACGATCTGACCAAGGGATTTCCCTTAGTCAATGGAAGTTTATTTTGGAGATTATATCAGAAGCAGGTCTGTCAGGATGTAAGCCAGCTGTAATTCCCATCGAGCGGAATACTAAATTGACTTCTGCAGATTATGATAAGGGTATATCTAGAAATGATGACCCAACACTCAGAGATCCGTCGGGATATCAAAGACTTGTCGGGAAGCTTATATATCTGACCATGACCAGACCTGACATCTCTTATGCAGTACAAACACTTAGTCAATTTATGCATAATCCGAAGCAATCTCATTTGGATGCTGCCTTGAAGATTGTGAAATATTTAAAAAGATGTCCAGGACTTGGGATACTTCTATCCAAGAAATGTGACATGAAAATGACAGTGTACTGTGATGCAGACTATGCAACATGTCCTATAAGTCGAAGATCAGTGACTGGGTATTGTATCAAATTGGGAGAATCACTTCTTTCATGGAAGACCAAGAAGCAACCTACCGTGTCCCTGTCCTCGGCTGAAGCAGAGTACAGAGCTATGGCAAAGACCACTTGCCAAATAGTATGGATACGAGGCCTTCTTAAAGACCTTGGAATACAAGTACAAGGACCAACCAAGTTATACTGTGACAATGATGTTGCTCTTAAACTTGCAGCAAACCCTATAGTGCATGAAAGAACCAAGCACATAGAGGTGGATTGTCACTTCACACGGGAGAAGATTCAAGAAGGAGTGATTGAGACAAAGGGAATTGGTACAACAGAGCAACCAGTAGACATCTTTACCAAACCCTTGTGTCAGAGACAACACGCATATCTTTTTAATAAGCTAGGTGTCTTGGACATCTACAAGCCACCAGCTTGAGGGGGAGTGCTGGAAGATATGCAAGAATATTTGATTGAAGATTTGATTTGATTAGAGCTGATTGCGATTATGTACATATCGTCGTGATTAGATTTAGATACGATCGATACACAGGATAATTTACTTTCTTTAATTACATTCTCATTGTATTATATTTACAGAAGATCTGTACATTTACAATTAATGAAGTGAATAGAATACAATCTTCATCCTTCGTTCTTCTCTTTCTCGGTTTCTTTCAGCTCAATTATGTATTTGCTATTATACTTTTTCTAATTAGTTCTTCAATTAAGAGAAGCAAAGAGATTGTACTGTTGTGAGGGTATATCAAATATTTAGTCTCCGATTCATATTTTGTCAACCATTTGCAGGTAATATTTGTAGACAAGACTTGTTTGCCTATGTTGGGCTTCACTTGGATATATGTACATACACTATCACTTTGATGTCCGCTTTCAAAATTGTATTTTGAGTTTGAACTCACTCGCAGTAATAGTGCAAGTATCTCCATTGTGGTCGATGGGTTTTGGAATTCTGGCATCTCGATAGAGCTAGTTTTGATGGGATTTGTCTAGTTTACAGTAGTGGATTACGATTAATTTTGAGTGAATATATTTCTACGACCTTAGCTTTGAGTATATTCAAATGGGTATAAGGTGACTCTCCGAAAGAGTAGTCATGGTCGCCTCTCGCCCTTTTTAAAATTTAAGAAAACGTGCTACTTAAATTTAGCATGTATATGTACCATTTCACTTTAAAAGTCTAGAGAAGAATGTGCTCTTAATTAAGTTGGGTTAGTCGAGCTTGAAAGCATAATTTGATTTGATTTTTTTTTTGGTCAAACAAACATTATGTCTCAAACTTGATTTTAATGATAACCTCGATACAGAGTAATCATCTTTTGTAATTTGATAGAAGAGTTAACCACTTCAGTACAAAGTTTGTAAAACATTAGAAAAATTGATAGTTCAAAATCAATCAAATAAATTAGGGGTGTGCAAAATAGATTGCCCGAACCGAAAACTATTGGGACCGGTTTGGTCCGCTTCTTGAGAGTATCGGTCTGGTTCCCGGTTCCTGATAAAACTAGTATTTGGGTGATTTGGTTCCCAATTCCAAGAGGAAACCAAACCGGATCAAATTTTTTATTGTTCTTGCGAAAATAGAAGCCTGTAATTAGACAATAAATTATTCGGATTGAAGCATAGGATTTGTCTCGAGTTTTCAATTTTTCTTTGTCATGCTTTGGACAATAAGATATCTGGATAAAAATATTAAAAAAATAGAGATCGGTTTCATTGGACTAGAATGGGGATCGGTATCTGATTCTCAATCCTAGGACTAATTAGTTTGATCCTTAGCTCCCGATTTCACTTTGGAACTGTATTGGACTAGAAACTAATCACCTCCTAAAATAATGAACAAGTCAATCAAACCTAGTCCTTTACCACCACTTCGCGGGCCATTTCAACTTGACTCGTTTTAGCTACAGCTTGCAATAGGAGTGAGCGGTTTCAAGTTCCATACAGATTCCACTTGAAATATAGAATCTATACATTAGAACATGTTTCTTATTTTTTAGAAGCTAGAATTTATCTTACATAACTTGAAACCTAGAGCCTACTTTGTTACAAGTTTTAGGGTTGATTCTAAGTTCTACCCAAGTTTCACCAATATTATTTATTGAACGATTGTAATGAATTAGCATCGCTAGTGATAACTACTTGCTGCTATAATTCACTAATCCTAATTTATATTTAGATAGAGGAAAAATATGAAACATCAACAAAGTAAATGTCTCGGTCATAAAATGAAAACCCGGATTAGTAGTTGCAGATTATATACTCATCATTGAATGTCATGGAATACCATACGATTGCATGAAAATATAGACCAAGAAAAACACAAAAACTTATTTCAAGTTTTAGATTACAAGTTCCGGGTTCTACCAACTTAAAACTTAGAACCTACCAGTTAAAATAGATTCCTTAATTTTTAGAATTTGGACCCTACAATGCATACTTTGAAACCAGAAACTGGACAGATTCTCACTGGTCCGGTTCTCAGGTTCCAAATTCTACTCAGGACTATACTTACCCTACCCTACAAACCTTTGGTTCGGTTTGGATAAAACCCACGTAGTTCTCCGCAATGTCTTCTTTTTGAGCTCAAACACCGTCATCCATGACAATTCGCTTCAGCTCGTTCAAGCTCACAACTTGTCCCCACCCCTTTTGATAAAATACGCAAAAATGAGTTTTTTTTTTTTTTTTTTTTTGGGGTCGAAAGTAGATAGTTCATTCGATCATCGAACATAACAAGTCTTACAAGACAACGATGGAGAAAATTCCGAACATAAAATTTCCAAAAGAGGTAAAGGAGGGGTGGTCAACCAATTTAGAGGAAGTTTGTTGGCATGGTGAGTCCTTGCCAGCCAGTCCGCTGCTCTATTTGCTTCTTGGGGACAATAAACCACCATAACATTTCTGCACATTGCTAGTTCTTCTCTGCATTTTTGCACAATTTCGCTTAAGTTCCAAGGAGGCTCGGCCCATTACCAGGTCCGCGACAGGTAAACAATCACTTTCACAAGTCCACTTAAGTATTTGACTTCGAGTTCCTCCCATTTGCCGCGTTTGAAGCCCTTTCAAGTACAGGATCCCGTGCAATAGAGACTCAGCTTTAGCGTGTTGTGAAGAGGAAACCCTAGAATCGGAGACAAAGCCCTCGACAACTTGCCCAGATGAATCGCGCACGATTCCAACGACGAAACAGATAAAATCGCCTGGAACCCATGACGCGTCGACATTCATCTTCATCTCCCTTTGTTCCGGTGGGTTCCAGAAGTAGGTATACTACGATTTGGGGGTTTTGAGTTCTGTTTCATTTGCCACCTGCTGAAGGTGATGTGTTGTTCATGTGCTAGATCCAGTAGATCGGCTAGTTGTAGGCGTTTTGCTCTGAAGATCCAGTTGTTCCGAGCCTTCCAAATATTCCATAGGAACATTCCTGTGAGCTCTCGTGTAGGTAAGTCACTATTAGCGTCGAATACTCCGATTAGCCACTGATCAAAGTGCTTTATGTGGCTTGTGGTGTTGATGCCCTTGAATTGTTGGTCCTCCTAGATCTCTTTGGTCCATTTGCACAATAGAAAAAGATGTTCTATGGTTTCTATTCTCGAGTAGCATAACGGGCATAACGGGTCGGGTGTTATTTTTCTTTTGTAGAGATTTTCTCTCGTGGGAATGGCATTTTGACAAAGGCTCCAGAGGAAAGTTCGGATTTTCGGGGATACGGTAAGGCTCCAGATTTGAGTCCATAAAGTTCATGGGGGCTTGAAGGAACATGATGCCCTGTTTTGGTTTGTGCTTAGAGTTGTTGGGTAAGCTCTGTTGTAGCCACTCTTTACAGAATACTTCCCTGCCCTGTTTCCTGTCCATACTAAACTGTTCGACTTAGGGTTCTGACTCAGGGGGATCGCGAAAATCTCTTTAGCAATGTTTGCATCAAAAAGATGTTGTATTTTCTGTTGTTCCCAAGCTCTAGAGTTTGCATTGATCAATTCTGACACCAAGATAGGTTCTTGTTGGTTTGCTAGTCCTCCAATAACCCCCTGCTCTAACCACTTCTCTTCCCGAATTTTAATAGATTTTCCATCCCCCACTAACCATTTAATATCTGCTTCAATTGTCTCTCTTCCAAGCAACAGACTCTGCCAGCCCCATGATGGTCGTTGGCCCTCGCGAGCTGTCCAGAGATCGCCATTTGGAAAGTAGACTTCTTTCAGAACTATGCTCCACAAGGCTGTTGGAGAATTGGATAATCTCCAAACTTGCTTACCAAGCATTGCACGGTTGAAGGTTAGCAAATCTTTAAACCCCAACCCTCCTCCATCCTTTCGAGTTTTTAAAACTTCCCAGTTTTTCCAATGTGTCCCTCGTTGAGAATCTCCTTTCTGCCACCAAAATGATGCAATTCTTCTTTCTATTGCTCGACAGATAGACATTGGTAGCTTGAAGATGGACATTGCGTAAGAAGGAATGGCTTGCACAACACTTTTAATCAGAATCTCCTTCCCTGCTTTGGTGAGGAGCTTTTCTTTCCAGCCCTCTAACTTTGAATTTACTCTCGCTAATATCCATGCGAACATTTCTTTCTTTGAGTGACCCCATTCCGTTGGAATACCCAGATATTTACCTATTTTCTCAAATATAGGGACTCTCAGCTCATAGGCCATATTTCTTCTTAGAGGTAAGGGACTGTTGTTGCTAAAAAAAAAAAAAAACCCTGATTTGTTTAAATTGACAGCTTGCCCCGATGCATAACAGTATTGGTTAAGTATATGTGCCAAATTTTGACATTCCACAATAGTGCCATCCAGAAAAAAATATAACATCGTTGGCGAAAAGTAAATGAGATAGCATAGGACAGAACCTGTTGAGCTGTATCCCTTTGATGCTGCCTTCTGCAATTGCTTTTTTCATCAGCCAAGTTAAGACATTTGATATTAAGATGAATAAATATGGCGATAGGGGGTCTCCTTGTCGTAGTCCTCTCGAGGGGGAGAAGAATGGGGTGGGTTCTCCATTAATTTTCACACTGAATGACACCGTTGAAATACACTGCATGATTAGGGACACCCACTTTGCACAAAAGCCCATTTTCAGCATACAATCCCGTAAAAAAATTCCATTCAATTCTATCATATGCTTTCGGCATATCTAGTTTTAATATTGCCTAATATTTTTTCTTTCTCTTTGTGATGCACAGCTGATGCAAGACTTCCTGCACTATAAATATGTTGTCCTATATTTGTCCGCCTTGAACAAAGGCGCTCTACTCTAGTTCAATAATGATTGGCAGCCACTTCTTTAATCTGTTTGCTAGGATCTTGGAGATAATTTTGTAACTGAAATTGCATAAGCTAATGGGTCTGAATTAGCCAATGATCTCAGGATTTTTGACTTTGGGAATCAATGAAATATGGGTTTGATTAAGGTGGGGGTCAAGAGTACCTGTGTGGAAAAAGTTCTGCACTAACTGAAACAGGTCAAACTTGAGAATATCCCATGATTGTTGATAGAAAAGCCCATTGAAGCCATCAAGGCCAGGGGCTTTTAGAGCTCCCAATTGAAAAACTGTTGCGTGAACTTCCTCCATCGTGGGATTAGCCACCGGTTCTTCATTGATGTTCTCGGCTACTGGAGAAAGGCACTAATTAAGGACAGGTTGGTAATTTCTTGGACCCTCTGATTTATATAAATTCCTATAAAATGATTGAATATGATTTTTGAGTACTACAGGATCTCGACACCAACTGTGGTCTTCCATTTGCAGCATGGTAATTTTATTTCTCTAACTTCGTTGTACAGTTGTTGCATGAAAGAACCTGGTGTTTTTATCACCCCATTGCAGCCACATAATACGCGATCTCATGCCCCAAAATTGTTCTTCCTGGTTCCTCAATTTTTCTATCTGGTTTATGATGTTATGAGCTTCCTTCCTGCTTGTGTGCTGGGTTGGTTGATTAGTAATCTCTATTAAAGCCTGATTGAGCTCTTTTTTCCGCAGAGGTGCATTGGCAAACTTCTCTTTGCTCCACTTTGCCAGCACTTTTGAAGTCTCATGTAGTTTCACTGAGAAATTGGGCTGGTTAAGGGGTGTTGTATTCCATATTTGTTGTATGAACTCATGATACTCCTCATGTTCGGTCCAAAATGCTTCCATCTTGAAATCTCTCTCTTTTTTTTTTTTTTTTTTTTTTTTTTTTTTTTCAGGGTATAACCGAAGTACGAGAGGATTGTGATCCGAGCCGATAGCTGGAAGAGCTTGGACTTCAGCTTCATGAAAGGTGATTCTCCATTCCAAAATACATAGAACTCGGTCTAGGCGTTTATTAACAAGATCCTCCCCTTCCCTGTTGTTTGTCCATGTGTATGCACACCCATGACTATTAATGTCCTTTAGGGAAGACTCATTAAGCATATCTCTGAAGGCTGCAATTCTATTATTATCAGCTTCTCTTTTCCCCACCTTCTCCCATACATATAAGATCTCATTAAAATCTCCCATGCAAATCCACAGAGTAGAATTAGGAGGCTTGAGGGCCCTCAACTTTTGCCATAATGTCAGCCTCTCACTAAAATTTGTAGATGCATGAACAAAAGTTATTTGCATTACATGTTTGATATCTGGGTCAGTGCATTCCATATCAATAAACTGCTTGGAACTATCTTTCACCTTCAATGCCACTTCCTCATTCTACATAATAGCTAATCCCCCCGCTATGCCTATCGGATTTTCTAGGAATAGATGCTGGAATTGTAATTTTTTGCATACTCTTTCCACCATCGTTGCTTTGTTTTTAGTTTCCATGAGAAAAACCAAGTTGGGCCTTTCAAGAGCAATTAAAGCTCTTAGTTCCTGGATTGTCAGGGGGTTGCCCAGCCCCTGACAATTCCAGCTAATGATTTTCATGTCGTCGTTGGTGGCTTATTAAGGTTAGCCACCAAAGCCCACTCTTTTCCATCTTTGATCAACTAAACAGGGGTCTCCAGAAGGTCCGTATCATCTATGAGAAGAGGAGTTGGCTCATGTACACACTTCTGTTTCTTTGCCTTCTGCACCTTCATATTCTTCTTACTACATTTTCCTACTTTCGATAGAATTTGTTTGGAAAATTTAGGACATATTATCTGTTTGCTAGAATATTTATTTTCCTTTAAACTTACTGCATGGTCTTCAATTGCCACAGGTTCATGAGAACTTTCTACTCTTTTTTTGTTGCAAGCTGCAATTCGCATGTCATAGGCTTCCTCTCTGACTATGATGTCCATTCCACTAGTTTGGGTGGGTGAAGCTGGTATAGTCTCTTACACTATAAGCTCTTCTTCTATTTTACCATAAAATGCTTCCCAATAGGAACTATGATCACACGCTTCTGCCTTCAACTAGGATCCATATGGTCCAATTTTGTTTATTGCCCATGGTGATTGCGCATAAGGAATTTCTGCACAGTCTGTGGCATAGTGGCCAATTCTTCCACATGAGTAGTAGTACTGTGGTAGGCGCTCATATTTAAATTCCACCCAAAGCCATTTGTTACCAATGTCCAAGATAGCCCCTGATTTTAATGGAGTAGTTAGGTCAATTTCCACTTTTACTCTTCCTCCTTTTGATGTCCAGGACATTACCAAGTTTTCTTTCCAAATCATTGAACACTGTTTCTACCCTCCAGCCAGGGGGAATACCTCTAATACGCACCCAAAATGCTGATCTAGTAAAATCATAGCAATGCTTTGGAATTTCGGGCTCACATTGTTTGAGGACCAACAAGTTGCTAGCAAAAGACCAAGGTGCTGTCTTCATAACTCTCTCTTTTTCCTCCTCCGATTGAAAAACAAAAGTGAAGAGACCTGGTTCTTTTTGGGAGCAAGTTACAGCTTCGATTTTCCACGCTTTCTTCATTGTGGATAGAAAAGCTAGGTAATTAACCTTTGGTTTAGAGTATAATTTACCAAAAAGAGTGCATTTACATTCATCCCTTTTTTGTGGAGGTACCTCGGTGAATACTTCAACAACATCATTCTCGGACCATAGATGGCCGAGACTTTTACATAAAGCTGCCACTCTCATTTCATTCTCTTCCTTACTCTCCGTTTGCTCTTATTGCAGGGAATGCGATTATCGAAAGTGATATGGAGAGATTTTGGGGGCAGGGCTAAGAAGAGAGATGGCTTGAAGGGAGCTCTTTATGAGGCATGGCAGTAAGCAGAGGCATAAGGGATCCTAAGGGGGTAAGAGGACATGGGTAAGTGAATAGGAGATGCAGGGCAAATATCATGCATTCAATCCTTTCTTCTTCTGCTCGTGTAATTACTGTCGAGAATCTAGTAAGGGTTAGTACCCATCTCTAGTATCAACAGATTTCCATAGCAACTGAGACAGCGATGAAGCCCTTTGGAAGATCGGGGAGACGCAACAAAGATTATAATCAAAGCCAAAAACTAACGTCTCAATCCACAGCGATAGAAAATCCAGAAACCCAGTGAAGAATCCAAAAGAGACAGCATAAGTTCCACTCACATCAGTTGAAATCCATAAGCCCAGACTAACATCGAGGAGAAGGAAACCGAAATCCGACCTTTGCGAGGCATCTTCTACAAGATCTTCATTACCGGTTGAGTCTGTAACTCGCTGGGAAAGTTAATATTGTATTAGGCGAAAAGACGACTCAAAGCTCCGCAGAATCAAAGCAGGAGAAGACATTTTTTGGGTTTTTCGATATTGGGTTTCATTGTATAAAGCGAAAGAGAAAGGGATATGGGTTGCAGAAGACCGGTTTGGATTTGGGGTTTGTAAAAGGGGATGCTACCATGGGGGTAGAGAGGATCTCACAAAGACAAGAGAAGGATTCAATATTTCTCTGATATATTCACACTGACTTAATTTCCGCAAAGATGAGTTAAAGTCGCGGCATTTTGAGCGTAATGCATTAGGAACCATGGTCGAGCAGCCCCCACGAATCCAAGCTCTTCCCCTTAGAACATGAGCAACATTTGACACTCTGCTGTCATCTAGGGCTTTTTATGCCAAGCCGCGTGTATACTCGGGTGGGTTGTGTCCCACTCCGATTCTGTCTTGGTGGGGGCTCGAACGCTTGAGTTCTAGTCGAGGAATTCGGTCATGGACGGGAATAACTCAAAGAGGGTCCCTAAATTTTTAATTTATTCGACGTGATTCATGAACTTTGACTTAATGTGTAATATGATTCCTGAACTCTTAATTGTTCGATTTAGTCCATCAGCTTTAGGTATATGTTCAATACAGTCCTTGAACAGTATGAAATATTTAATGTAATCCTTCCATTAATTCAAGACCAGGAACTACATTGAATATTTTCATATAGTTCAAAGATTATATTGAACACGTACCAAAAGTTCAAAAACTACATTGAACAAATTAAAAGTTTAGGGACAACATTGCACATTGAGCTAAAGTTCATATAGAACAAATTAAAAGTTCAGGAACCAAATTGCATATTGGGCCAAAATCAAGAAACTATGTATGTTGTTATCCTTTGTTGACTTTGAATGAGTTTGCCAGCATTTCCACGGCTTATTGTTTAGGGATTTTATTGTAGAGTTTAGAGGGATCCTTGGGGAGAGGAGTTTACATGGAACTTGATGGTACATTATTCACTTGTAGTTTTAGCCACATATTTTGTTTTGAGGTCATTTTTTGGTTGTTGAGCCATAGAGTTGTTTGTAGGGCTATGAAGTTGAATCAAGGCGAAGCTTAATCTCGTCTGGAGGAATACAATGGTCTGCAGTATGAAATAGAGGCAAACTATGATAATTCAGTTTATTATTTGCTTCCAAAGTTTTGTGCATATATGGGACTGGAGGTGGTGAATTCCTCTGTTGCTGATGACATTTTCTATAGCCTTGGGTGGGAAAGTTACCAGAATATCCTCATCCGGTGGCATCTTCCATATCAAGCAGAATGATGGTTGAGTTTGGGATGGTCACTGCTATTAAGGCCGCTGCAGCAATGGTGGTAGGGGGTTTTTTGGCTTCAGCAGTTTTTGCTGTTACCAATTTCGTCTTTGTCACGATAGTATATATTGTTTGGCCAATAGCCAGACCATTCTTCAAGCTCTTTCTCGGTCTTATCCTTAGAATTTTTGAGAGAATGTGGGACAATGTTGTCGATCTATTCAGTGATGGAGGGACCATCTCCATGTTTTACAAGTTTTACACATTTGGCAGTGTCTTGGCTAGCCTTGAAGTGCTAAAACCGATAAGCATTGTTCTTTTGACTATGGTCCTTCTAGTCAATTTCAATCTATCAAGAAAACGTTTGGTCATGCGGATTTCTAACTAGGATAGGCTTAGATAGGATATGATATAAAATCCTACGATTTTCCTATATCTTATCCACTATTTAGTAAATCACAATGTTAAAGTAAAATATATTCACATCATACCATGTACAGTTTTTTAATATAAACGATATATTTGTATAAATTAGCGTAAAAGTTCACAAATGAAGTTGATGAAATCTCTTGCAACACTAATCCCTAATTTATTTTTATTTGCTTTTTATTTTATTTTTCCTTTCTTTTTAAATTATTTTCTTTATTATTTTTCCCCCTCATCATTCTTTAATAAAAATTTATTATACCTAAAATACAAAAATACCTTAAATATCTAATAAATATAAATATATATTTATATTTATCGATTGAATGTATATTATAGATAGAATTAAAGTCAAATATATAAATAAAAATAAGATTAAATTATAAAAGTAAATTTTTAATTTTTAATTTTTAATTTCTTATATTAGAACTCAAATAGTGTTTATATTGAAATATAACTTAATTTTTTTAATTTAATAAGTTTGTTATTCGAGAAAAATAACTTTCCTATTATGAGCATTAAAAATTCTATCCATCTTTATCCCACCTCTTCTTTAAAATAATTTCATCCGGTTTATATTCCTTTTATATTCGACTTTATCATGTCCTAATTAAGTGTCAAATGCAGTGAGCCACCCATCATTTTTCTCATCTCAACAAGAACTACGACCCTGCACTATCAAAAATGGATTTTGATTTACAAAAAATCAAAAAGGAGGTGTGAACAGTAGGCAGGTGTCGGGATTTCCATCCCTGAGCGTTCGATGGCGATGTTTCTCAAAATTTCAACCAAAAAAAAATTACAAACGTCAATAATAATCGGGAAACATGAAAAACACTGCTCTAATATCAATGTTGGAAATGGATTCTTGAAAAACGAATTGATACTCAAACGATCGAATACCGAAAACGAATGTGGAAACGTGCCTAAGAAACATGTAACACCGATTGAAAGATATATTACAGAGACAAATATACCTTGTTTGCCACAAATTAAGTACTGTTACAGTCTTAGAAGAATTTACCGAGGCCCTAGAATTCAGTTCGTTAATAGAGAAAGCACTATTGTCCAATGAGAGAAAAAGTATGTTCTGATTGTATGTCTTTTTTTTTTTTTTTTTTAATGTTCTTTTTTTTTTATACAATAGTAACTACACTCTCTCTTATGGGCCCTTCATTTATGGGTCGGGTTTTGGCCCAACATGGATGGATGGGCTTGACTTGGCCCATCAAATAAAAAACCCATCAGTATTTATTATCATTGTGGAAGAGAGACGTCGTAGAAATATGTATTGAGTCAGTGAAAGAAACTAATTATCGAACTTCAAGTGAATTGACACAGTGGTAACTGGTAAGGTGTCTAAACTAGAACCTCCGAGTTGCCAATCCCTTAAAGCCACTCCCAAAAGCCATGGAACGATTACAGGGCATGTTTAGGATGAGGGTGGGCGCCACCCTTGGTGGGACAAGCCAGTTGCTAGTCGAAGCCCGACACGCCAACATTCCAAACAATCCGAACAATCAAGAAGAAGGAAGTTATTACTAATGTAGAAATATCATCAAGTTCAGTGAGCATCGTGTTAGAGAAATCTTTCCAGAATATTTTGAAGCTGACAAAACATTTCTATCAGTCTAGTCTGGATACCGACAGTTTAAAGTCTGAAGACTTTGTATTCTCAAGACTCAAGACTCAAGACTCAAGACTCAAGACTCAAGACTCAAGACTATTCTCACGACGAGTCTTTCTAATCCGATTCTGACGAAGGAAATCCAAAGCCGAAGTATATGGTTGAGGATTCGATCCTATCCTCTGGAAAAGATCCCTTAGTTGGATAAATATTTCGGATTCTTTTATTGTTATCTAGATCGATTGAAGATCCGATGGTCGACGAAATATTCTTGGAATGTTCTATTCTTGGAAACCAAGATCCTGATTGTATGGGCGAACATGATTGATGGGCTATCATCAAGTTCCTTAAATAGCTCGGATGATCTTCTTAATTGATTCCGTCCAACGGGTAGATTGGAGGAATTCCTTTGGTAAGTGCCAACGGCTATGATGGCATAAAGGAGTATAAAAGGAAGACATTCTAGTTGTTTTAAGAACGTGATCGATAGAAAAATTCCGTCTCGAAGAACCTTGATTGTTAGTTGATACGGTTCGAGCGAAATTGTATACACGAGAGTGTTTATACTTGGTGACACCTTGAGCAAGTGTGGTAGATCATCTACACCTAGAAATTAAGGAAGATCAACACTTGTAACATCTCTTTGTTCATAGTGGAATCTAGCCAATTGGCTGTCGGTGCGAGAAGAGTGGACGTAGGCTTGAATCAAGCCGAACCACTATAAACCGCGTGTTCAATTCTCTCTTTCCTTTACTCGAGTCTTACAATTGATTTTTAATTATTGCAAATCCTTCAAGTGTCTAAGTATTGTGCAATCTTCAAGAAAATTTTTATATATATTTCACCCCCTCTAGGTACTTGTACTAGCTATATCAATTGGTATCGAGCTTGTGTTCTTACTTTATTTGAAGTGTTTTACTTGGAGTAAAAGATCCATGGCTAGTATGCTAGTACCGGGGCTGGTGGAAGGGCAAAGCAATACCAGACCACCCTACTTTGATGGAAAGGATTACAACATCACGGAAAAACAAGATGAAAGCTTTTCTACGGTCAAAGGATCCTTTGGAATGGGACGTTGTGGAAAGAGGAATTACTCCTACTGCTGCATCAATATCCGAAAGAGGGAAAGAAACTGTTGATACTAGCGGAATGTCTCAAGAAGAGATAAACAAGAGACAAGCACTCGATGCAAAAGCAATTTACTCTTTATATTGTGCTTTGTCACCAACTGAATATAACAGAATATCTTCTTGTATTACGGCAAAAAGAAGTCGGGGCAGATTACATATCACTTATGAAGGGACTGACCGAGTGAAGGAGACCAGAATTAACATTCTCCTTGGTCAATATGAAGCCTTCAAAATGAAATCGGGAGAATCTATAACGACATGTTTAGTTGTTTTACGAGATATTGTCAATGGCCTTGAAAATCAAGGACAGAAAATTTCTGATCCTATGAAGGTGAACAAGCTACTACGTGGACTCTCCAAGGATTGGAATCATATAAAGACTTCAATAAGAGAGACGCAAAGAATTATGCAATTATACGTAGACGAGCTGATTGGAACTCTTCGATCTTACGAAGTGGAACGAATTAATGAAGACGAAGATCCAAGAGGTAAGAAATCCATTGCATTAAAATCTAATGATGATTCGATGATACGAGACTCGAAGAAGATTTGGACGATGAGGAGCTTGCTCTAATGATTAAAAGGTTCGAGAAAGCTGAATAGAAAAGGAAGAAGGTTCAACTCAAGGAAACAAAGTCTTCGAAACAGCAAACCAAGTTTGTTGATAATGAGGAACCAAACAAAGATGTAGTTTGCTTCGAATGTAAGAAAAAGGGACACATCGGACCCAATTGTCCTCTCTGAAGAAGAAGAGAGAAAAGCTGAAAAAGTCTCGAAAAGCTCTCAAAGCCGAAACACTGGAGCGATCGAGTGTGAAGAAAGTGACGAGGAATATGCCAATGTCTGTGTGCGATGGCACAATCGGACTCGGACTGGATCGAGACTCGGACGGTAAATTTGAGGTAAGTGATTATAAAATCCCTGTCAAAGTCTCTAAATACATTGATGAACTATGTTTTAGTCTTAAGACTTCTCTCAAAAAGATTTCCGAACTTAAAAAGGAAAACTCAGTTTTAAAACAAAAGGAAAATATTTTAGAAGAAAAAGTGAAAAGTTTACACTTGAATGTTTCTACTCTTAAAGAGAATGAAGATAAACTTTCAAAAGAAAATGCTTTCTTAAAAACTGACTTATCAAATATTTCAAAGAAATTTTCAATAGGGTCTGAAAAACTTGAAAAAGTTCTTTCGGTCCAAAGACCTTACTTCAATAAATCTGGTCTAGGTATGACGGCGAAACGATCCCCTTGATTGATTTTCCGAAAGTAAAAGAAAGAATTAAGAAAAGACCGTCGAGAGAGGCTTACAAAAATCATTTCAGAAAATTTTTGTAAAGTCGTAGGTCGAAATGCTCTAAGGTGTTCAAAGTGTAATGATCGGGATCATTTTGAAAAAGAGTGTCCTATGGTTTGGAAGCTTGTTAAGAAAGTATGGCTTAATAATGCTCATTCTACTAATGCCAAAGGACCCAAGAAAATTTGGGTACCAAAGAAAGCTTGAGACTCTCTTTTGAATGCGGGTCTCTGTCAAAAATAAGGTAAAGTGGTATCTTGACGGGATGCTCAAGACACATGACGGAGACTCAAATTGCTTCATAAAGCTTATTCAAGTAAATGGTGGAAAAGTTTCATTTGGAGGAAACAGCAAAGGAAGCATTGTGGGATTTGGAACTGTGAAAATTGGAAATCTCACAATAAGCAATGTCTCTCTAGTGGAAGGACTCAACTACAATCTTCTCGGCATTAACCAATTGTGTGATACTAGTTTCAAGATCTCCTTTCAAGAAGGCATATGTTCTGGAATTAGTAAAGACTCAACTCGATCTTTCATGGGTCGAAGGCATGGAAATATCTACCTCCTTGATGTAAAACCAAATGAAGCACAATGCCTAATCTCAATTCAAGATGAAGCAGTCTTATGGCACAGAAAGCTTGGCCATGTCAACATGAAGCAATTAGCCAAAATCTCATCAAAGAAGCTTGTTCGAGGTTTACCTAAATTGCCATACCAAAAGTCTGATTCATACACTCCATGCATTACGGGAAAGCGGGTAAGAAATTCATTTAAGCCAATAAATCATGTCTCTACTAATCATGTACTACGGTTGCTTCATATGGATCTCTTCGGACCAACAAGAACCCGAGCATTGGAGGTAAGAAATATTGTCTAGTAATTGTGGACGATTACTTTCGCTTTACACAGGTATATTTTCTTGCAAGTAAGTCGAAACCTTTTCGTACTTTGAGAAGTTTGCTAAAAGGTTCAAAATGAAAAAGGATGTGCAATCTCAAGTATAAGAACAGATTATGGAAGTGAATTTGAAAATCAAGATTTTACGAAATTTTGTGATAAATCTGGTTTTAATCATATGTTTTCCTCTCCATATACTCCAAAGCAAAATGGAGTTGTGGAAAGAAAGAATAGATCTCTTCAAGAAATGGCTAGAACACTTTTAATTGAAAGTAAAATTTCTTCACGATTTTGGGCTGAAAGGCTGTTTCAACAGCATGCTATATTATAAATAGAGTCTTTCTAAGACCTATTTTAGAGAAAACCCCTATGAATTGTTCAAAGGTAAGAAGCCTATTGTTTCATACTTTCATGTGTTTGGTTGCAAATGCTTTATTTTGAAAAATGCAAATGATCGAGTTGATAAGTTTGAAGAAAGATCAGATGAAGGCATCTTCCTTGGATACTCTACATCAAGCAAAGCCTACGAGTCTATAACAAAAAAAGCCGTCGGTGGAGGAATCAATGAATGTCAAATTCCAAGACTCAACGCAAGTTGAATCCAATCGAGACTCAATATGAGGAGTCGAACACTGCTCCCGGACCTTTCAACGTTTACAACTCAAGAAGCATCTCGGACTCTGGAAGTCCAACATCAAGATGCTCATGAAGATTCAAATAAAGAAAGAGATCATCAACCAGGCAAATCAACCGATGCTTGGAAGCATAAATCCAGTCATCCCAAAGATCTCATTATTGGCGAAATCAATGAAGGAATCCGCACCGAGATCAAAAAGACGTGAAGAATCTAGTGATGTGGCTCTCATTTCTGAAATTGAACCAAAAAGCATAGAAGAAGCTTTATCGATGAAAGTTGGATCGAAGCTATGCAAGAAGAACTCGAGGCAGTTCAACATCAATGATGTCAGGGAATTGACATCTAAACCAAAAGGTAAAAGCATTATTGGAGCCAAATGGGTATTCGGGAACAAGATGAATGAAGAAGGAAAAGTTGTACGAAACAAAGCAAGACTCATGGCCAAAGGATATACGCAAGAAGAAGGAATAGACTATGACGAGACTTACGCACCGAGTAGCAAGGTTAGAAGCTATTCGACTATTACTTGCGTTTGCTTGTTATAAAAATTTCAGGTTATTCCAAATGGACGTCAAAGTGCGTTCCTAAATGGATTTATCCATGAGGAAGTTTATGTGAAACAACCACTGGGTTTGAAGACCCAAAGAAGCCGGACTCGGTCTTGGGCCGAAAAATGCCTTGTATGGTTTAAAGCAAGCACCTCGAGCTTGGTACGACAGACTAAGTAAGTTTTTATTACGAGAATGATTTTGTCAAAGGTAAAGTAGATACTACTTTGTTTATGAAAAAGGAAAACAAAAGCTTTTTACTTGTTCAAATATATGTGGACGATATTATTTTTGGATCACCTAATGAAAGTCTATGCAAGAAATTTTCTAAGTCTATGCAAGATGAGTTTGAAATGAGTATGATGGGAGAGTTAACATTCTTTCTTGGACTCCAAGTGAAACAAATGAAGGAATGAACTTTTATTCATCAAGAAAAATATGCAAATGATCTTGTCAAAAGGTTTGGATTGGAAAAGTGCAAAAAGACCGGCATACCAATGTCATGTTCTCAGAAGGTAGACAAGGATGAAGAAGGGAAGAAAGTAGATCAAAAAGCTGTACAAGGAGCATGATCGGTTCACTTCTTTATCTTACCGCTTCTAGACCGATATTTTGTTAAGTGTTTGCATCTGTGCTAGGTTTCAATCGAGATCCTAGAGAATCACATCTCGGTGCCGTGAAACGTATTATCAAATACATTGCCTCATCTTCAAGCATCGGTCTTTGGTATCCAAAGAGGGAGACTTTAATCTTATAGGATACTCGGATGCGGATCTGGCGATTGCGAGTCGATAGAAAGAGCACTTACGGAACTTGTCAACTACTTGAAAACGGGACGGTGTCTTGGTTTTCGAGGAAGCAAAGCACTTGTAGCTCTCTCAACGACGAAGCGAGTATGTAGCTCTTGGAATCTGCTTTGTTCGCAAATTCTATGGATAAAACAACAGCTACAAGACTTTGGGATTAAAGACTCATGCACAGAAATTAGATGTGACAACACTAGTGCGATCAATCTCACCAAAAATCCAATTCTTCATTCAAGAGCAAAGCATATTGAGATTCGACATCACTTCATTAGAGATCATATTCAAAATGGAGAAATCTCGATTCAATTTGTTGATTCAAAGAGTCAACTAGCGGATATATTCACAAAGCCTTTGGAGAAAAATCAATTCGACTTTATCCGTTCAAGACTCAACATTTTGAAGTTTGAAGAAGTTAAAGTCTAGAGACTCACCAACTCTAAGACTCTAATCTCTCAGACTTTAAATCCTCGGACTCGGACATTCATGGCTATAGGCGTAAGTTGCTATTTTATCTAAAAGGTACGAATTCTCGTTTAGTTATTTTATCTAAACTCGAAAAGGTACGATCTTTCGTTCGGTTATTCTATAATCCGTGTGAAATTCGAAAACTTGTCTTTTTAAAAGGATTAATTTTGGCAGTTATTGATTTTGAAAAGAAGTGTTCGAACACTTTCCTTGTACCGATTGAACTTCCCTTTTCAAAACTAAGTTATATATATACAGTTTTTCTTTGCCCAATCTTCAAAACCCTAAAAGGCACTCTCCTCCCGATCTGTTTCTATTTCTTGTTCATCTTCGAGAAAGTGGTCATCTTTTCTTGGAAAAGCAAGTGAAGGAACCTTCCAAACGACAAAGAAAGATGTCTTCTTCAAGGAAATCATCAAGAATCGCAAAGAGGGGACCACAAAGAATGGAGAAGGGACCGACTCACTTCGATCTCACGAGGAAGAAGACTTATCAAGTCAGCGACAAAGTCCGATTCGCTCTCATCCACGTCATTCAACGCCTCCTGCCCCACAAGGTGCAAGTCAACATCGGAAGAAGAGATAATCGAGGATGCCGACCCAGTAAGAGTCCAAAAACCCTCCTTTATCTATAAGCTTTATCGTGCGTTGAAAAGCACCGGTACTCCATTGAAATATATAGATGACTTCCTTAAGGACAAAAATTATGGGAATGAGTATCTTTTTCTGCGAAAAATGGAGGAATTGGGAGTTGCTCCGAAAGGAAAAGCGGAGGGACGCACTTGCGAACATTCCAAGTGATCCTCGTATGCCGGGACAAAATTTAATTGAAGGGAACGATGATGACGAGAATGTTCCTTGAATTCCAACCGAGAATGGGAGTGGTAGCAAAGGTGAAAGGAAATCGGATGGATTTGTTCAAATCCAAGGATCGGGAAAATATGTATTTCGGGCTGTTAAAAAGAGGGGTGATAAACCCTAGAAGTGTCGATTTTGACTTCACAGACGCCATCAACATGAACTTAAGAGAAGTTGAATTTACTTCAACTTGAGAATTTTGCTCGACTCTACGGACGGGTATGCTCAAGCGACCGCTTATTTCTATTCAAATCTTAGCTTTTTGGATGCGAATAGAATTTCATTCAGTGTACGAGACCAAGTCTACGTGGTAGATGTGAATATGTTGGCGGACATAGTTGGAGTTGAACAAGGACGTTATCTACCAATCAAAGTCTCACCTGCTCGTACTACTCTGGAACTTGTCAAAGATAGGGACACGAGAAAGAAAATTACCTATTCTAGGATGAATGCCATCAACATTGTGCTTCATAAGATTGTGATCAAGCGTCTCGGACCGAAGTCTACGTCAAAGACTTCCGTGTCTCTTTACGAAGCAAAGTTGATGTACGCGATCAACTCGGGACGGAAGTTCTCTCTCCCGCACACTATTCTCTTCTATATGTACGAGCAATGTCGAAAGACAAAGGACAATTGCCTAATCTGGTCTGGTGACCAAGATCTTCGAGACACATGAATATTGAACCGCCACAAACACTTTGTGTTCGACCGTGTGATAAGATGGTGGTAGGTTTGAAGATGTTAACGAAGATGCGTCTGCAAGAACTTTCCAAGGCAATGGAGAAATTCAGAGTGAAATCTCCAGTTCCGTTTGCTTCAAAGAAAAAAGGAAAGGAGGCCATTGGTGCCCCATCGAAAAAGAAGAAAAGAACTCTTATCCTGGAGGATGAAGATGAAGAGGATGAAGATCCTACTATCTGTGCTTTAACAAGAACCAGACATTCTGTACCTCAACCGATAGAACTTCAGAAGAAACAGAGAGAAGAAGAAGAGCAAACCAAGAGCAGAGAAGAAGAAGAGCAGCGAGAGAAGGAGAAAGAAGCTGAAGAAGAGATAGAAGGAGAGAAAGAAAAGTCGCAGCTGAATGCGGAGAGAAGGGAAATCAAGAGCATGATCATCACTCTTCCTCTTTCGATGTCCTAGAGACGGGGAGTTGGCGAGCAAAAAGGTCCACATCTCATGCTTGTCGATAGTGAAGGTCCAAGACAATCTCCAGCGGATCCGGAAGAAGTTCGGTGCCTCAATTGCACGAAGAAGGTCATGATACGTCGACTCCAAATCTGCGGGATTATACGGAAGCTCTATCATCTGCATTTACTCCATCGAGAAAGCTCATGCCGGTACACGAGACGGACAACTCAGCAGATTTTCGTCGTATTCTTGACATTCTTATGGAAATGCGGGGACAAATATATGCTCGGGACTGTGAGGTTCAAACCATCAAGAATGCTGGACAAGCATCTTCGGTTACCCTTGAGGACAAAATGAAAGACCTCGCTACGCAACTTCAAGCTAATGCCAAAGGAGAGGAGGTAGCTCAACTAAGGGAAGACTTGAAGAGGCTAGAAAGCATAGTCCGGTCAATGGGAGATTTCCGAGATCGTGCGCATTCCCAAGCGAGACATGACTCCTTTCTCACCCTTTTTAATGATGACAAAAAGGGGAGAACCAACAACTTTCAACATCTTTTAAAAACTTTGACTTTTGTGGTTATGTTTATTTTTGAGTATGACTTGAGAACTTGGGTGTGAATTTAAATTTGACTGAATTGGCTGTGGATTTTGATGCTTGACTTTTGCATTTATATCAAGTGTTGTTATATGGTATTACTCATGAAAGACTAACCAATTTTACGTGGATGCGATCTGGTTGCTTTATTAATCTTTTTGAGTTAGCCATATTGCTTGAGAAATGTTTTTGCGGGTCAAAGTTGTTCAAATCTACAAGAAAGTTTTGTCGCCATCAAAAAGGGGGAGATTGTTGGAGAAATCTTTTCAGAATATTTTGAAGGCGACAAAACATTTCTATCGATCTAGTGCGGATACCGACGGTTTAAAGTCGAAGACTTTATATTCACCAGACTCAAGACTCAAGACTCAAGACTCAAGACTCAAGACTCAAGACTATTCTCAACGCGACGTCTTTCTAATCCAATGACGAAGGAAATCCAAAGCCGAAGTATATGGTTGAGGATTCGATCCTATCCTCTGGAAAAGATCCCTTGGTTGGATAAATATTTCGGATTCTTTTATTGTTATCTAGATCGATTGAAGATCCGATGGTCGACGAAATATTCTTGGAATGTTCTATTCTTGGAAACCAAGATCCTGATTGTATGGGCGAACAAGATTGATGGGCTATCATCATGTTCCTTAAATAGCTCGGATGATCTTCTTAATTGATTCCGTCCAACGGGTAGATTGGAGGAATTCCTTTGGTAAGTGCCAACGGCTATGATGGCATAAAGGAGTATAAAAGGAAGACGTTCTAGTTGTTTTAAGAACATGATCGATAGAAAAATTCCGTAGTCGAAGAACCTTGATTGTTAGTCGATACGATTCGAGCAAAATTGTATACACGAGAGAGTGTTTATACTTGGTGACACCTTGAGCAAGTGTGGTAGATCATCTACACCTAGAAATCAAGGAAGATCAACACTGTAACATCTCTTTGTTCATAGTGGAATCCAGCCAATTGGCTGTCGGTGCGAAAAGTGGACGTAGGCTTGAATCAAGCCGAACCACTATAAACCGCGTATTCAATTCTCTCTTTTCCTTTACTCGGTCTTACGATTGATTTTTAATTATTGCAAATCCTTCAAGTGTCTAAGTATTGTGCAATCTTCAAGAAAATTTTTATATACCTATTCACCCCCCTCTAGGTACTCGTACTAGCTATATCACATCGTGTGACCAATCTCTTTATGATATGATGCACACAAATAATGATTGTAACGGTATCAATCACTCAGCACTTGTATTCCAGCCCAACAAAGAGATTAACAAATTAGGTTCATACTTACCAAAAAAAAAAAACAAATTAGGTTCACTCTCAACAACTGTGTTCACTTGGATGTCAATCTAATTTAATCTGAGTTGGTCATATATCAAAAACACCGATGGAGAAATTAGCTGTGAGATTTCTAGCTGCACGATGATTTTATCCGACACTCATTGCTCGGCAGACAAGAGTTCTGTACATTTTTTAACCATCTTCTCTGTACTGCACCTAGTGCACCAAGGGAGTATAATGGCTCGTGGTACAAGATCACTCTTACTTGGTATTACCGGACTTAATCAGAAATAAAGTCTTGCAACCATACCTTCTGCTTAATCCGGAACTTCACTGTTCATCACAAAACTTGGAAATGCTAAGGTTACCTCCCTGAAAAGTAGAAACTGTAATCAGAAATGGCAGCTTTGGCATTGCAGATCACGTTATTCAACAATGCAACTCAACATCGTTCATGGAGATAATAATCAAATAAGGACTTAGTGAGATCATGGCACGCAATATCTATAGGTATACATGAAGTAAGTACCCACTTCAGATATGGAAGAGTCATGTTTTTTATGAGGGAAGGATTCTTTGCCACAAACTCTCTCCACTCTTCTCGATCGATCTTCCCGTCATCTTTTGTATCTGCCTCTGTGATTGCCTGTCAAGACAAGGCAAACAGGAGCATGAACAACAGAACATGACCGCTTCATTTAATTTGAGGACAGAATCGAGCAAGTCCGTCCCATACCTTACAAACAATCGTGTCTATAACGTCATCGGAAAGTGTCAGATCTGATTCACCAAGAATAGCCAGTACCATCTCCTTCAACTTTTGCATTAGGATATAGCCGATGCATTTTGGGAAGATTAAATAATGAGATGTCAGAACTTGACAGTCAGAAGAAAAGCAGGCCAGTTGCAGTAGTTTATAATCATGCAATGTATGTAAGAGAAGGTACTGCAGAATTAACTTGGGCGGACGAAAGATGGTTGGATCACTGGCATGTTGGGTCAAATGACTACCATCACTTGCACGGTCATATGATTCAAAGATAACACCAGTTGAAAAACAAAAAGTAAAACGATTTCTGGTAAATCAAGATCATGTTCAAGGTCAAAACAGCAAGTTCTCCTTTTTCTTTACCTTTATTTTTCAAGACAGCGCATTATCCTTTTAAACAAGATTTCCACTCCTAAATTGCAAAATCCGTTTTTCTTTCCTGAGGAAAGACATCCAAACAGCCAAATTACACAGACCTTTTAAAGTGAGAAAAAGATTTTTTTTATATGTTTTACAGTAAGAAGCTTGTCATAATTGCTCATGTATTTACAGAACTATTCACATACTATAGAGGCAGAGGCATTAGAGTACTGTGCTCGTATTTACCTCCTCTCGCTCGATATAACCAGTCTGCCTTAAATCGTATATTCTAAAAGCAACTGCAAAAAAAGGTCAACTAAGTCAGAGAAAATCCTTATTGAAGTGCAAGAGTCCCAGATATTGCATTCTTGTATGCTCTAGTTCGTTTCTCACATAACAAAAAATCAGTAAGAAGGGGAGATTCTAAATCGGATCGTACAGTCTATTTTGTCACCTTCAGGAGCATTTGGGTGGAAGACACTTAATGACCGGACAAATTCTCCAAATTCTATTACCCCGTTATGCTTCACATCGAATAGATCAAAAATCTGCAGGTCAGTTTTGGGCCAAGGTTATTAAAGAATAAACGGGCATGCTTACTGAAATTTTAGACAAGTGTGCAACTAGAAAAAATAAGTACAGTGGCTATTAATACTGACAAGCCCAAATACTGCTAAATATGACAGAGGCCGCAGGATTCTTATCTGCAGATCTATGCATGATAAGTCTGAAATTTCAATTGATTGACAAATTCCGAAAGGAATTCCACTTTGATTTCAGATGTCGTGTGCCTAGAAGAAGCGAAACAAATATATCCACTGAAGAGTGAACTTATAGATGGAAAGTAGGTTCCTAAAGGAAAAGATTACGAAGAAGACAAGCATATGCACTCACCCTATCTGCAAAAAGATTCTTCTTGTTACTGTTCCCGAATAGTGCAAACTGAAACTCTTCCTGTTCAAGCAAATAGACGGGTAGTAAGTCTTGGTGATGTATAGGAACTAGGAACCAAGTTAAAGGGGAGTGCTTCTATCTTATAGAGCAAAGCATGAATTCCTGATATAGTCTAGATTAGCAAGAGGATACCTTGTGAATAAGACCATCGTCAACTATGGAACTGCTTAGTTTCTTGAAAAGGTCATACAAAGCCTCCACTTCATTCACAGTAACTGCCAAATTGATCATAATGTGGAGATTATGACACGTCTTTCATAGGAAAAAAAAAAAAATCTCCAGAGAAAAGCTGTTGAAAATATTGATCAGTCCATCAAGTTATATGAGCTAAATGGAGCAACAGTATCATGTCACTGCCAGTGACAGTACATAAAACATCTAAACTACAGTTGTGTGATGAGGGCATAAATAGAATTGCTAACAATATGAACATGATACAGATACATAGGCAGCTATTAAAGTTGCAAATTGAATATCCATCCATAAGACCAGTGTATTAATTTCATCAGACTTAAGACGTCCATGCTACATCGAAAGTGCAAGATGTCTAGACTTGCTAACCTGTTTATATTATGTGTCACCTAAAAGGGGGAACGAGTGACTAAAACTGTTACCTATTTGAATTCTAACTTACAAGGTGTTTCCGAAGCAAGAATGATTGGATCCTCATAACCAGCTTTTCGTTGACCTTTCCTCACGCAAAAGCAGCCGAAGAGTGACTGCATAACTTCAGGTAGAGTTGTGCCTGTTGACAACAGCAGAAAGGAGGACTTGAAAACTTTGGTGGTTGATAGACTCGGAACTTAGACATGCATGTCTTGAGGTCAAGCATCTCTCACGGACAGTACTTCCTAGGTTTCATGCTTGTGCCCAGTTCGTCTCTCTTAAACTAATCTCGGTTCAAGGGGACAAAGTTCATATGATTCCTGAAAGAATGGTTTTCAGAAATTAAGTTTCAGAAAGTTCAAATGAGCAAGGCTTGCTATAGGGGTAGGGCTTGAGTGAAGTCAGGATAAAGGACAAAATAACTTGAAGGAGAAATCTTTTGGCATTGCAAGGGTATAAATATGCAAGGGAAGGTAAGAGTAATTTGGGTGAAACCATGATCTTGGCGACCAGTGATTCAAATTATATAATTAGAAACAGTATATGGGACCTCTTGCCTAAGCTGCTGGAGCTGGGGAAGTCAAAGATGTTGTGATTATGGGTGATTAATGGTTCGAAAAAAGTGAGCAAAACAGTTAATGATCCTCGTTATACCAAAAATCGACATGCTTTACAGAACGAGATAATTGGAAACATATTTAGCTGCTGTTGAGTAAGTATGAATCAGATAACTCTCTCTCTGTCTCTCTCTATCTCTCTCTCTCAGTTATTGATAATTCTGGAACTCTACGTGCCTGTGAACTACAGAAGACTGGTAGAGACAGGTTTTTCTATAGATCATCGTTACTTGATGTGCTGGAAAAGTCACCGTTACTGATTCAATGTTAAAAAGTTACTCGGACTTCTAAACTGTGGTGTTAATATTTTATAGATGAAATCACTACAAGGGATACATCAACATGATGCCGCCATTTGTCAAAAAGGAGAAGGCAACAGTTTCTTTGAATCCCTCAGTTTTGTTAAAAATTCATATAAGCACCTTATAGTGATCAAATCTCCGAAGTTTCAAAAGCCTTATCAACTCTGGCAATTTTTAAGTATTGACTACTACTTTGGCTGAACTGCCAAACCTAGGTGGCCATAAGTCCCTCCCCGTCTCTGCATACGGTGCCTTCCCGGCTTTCAGTGCCTCTATTTTCTCATGTGTGACACTATACAAAAGTGCTGTCGATCGAGCCTACAAATGCCTACAAATTGCGAAAGCACTTGCAGTAGCAAAAGGGCCCGAAGTAGAGGGAACCATCAAATTACAAACCAAAGAAAAGAAGTCAAATTTGAAGCAGAAACAGCACACTAACAGAGGAAACAGGGACTCTGGGCTCTTCACCAAACTCAAAAAAGCTGTAGGACCCCCATCCCATTCGAGACGAATAGGCAACGCCTTTTCACTGTTCGATTCTCTCGTAACCCAAAAAGGGCATGCTTTAAAAACCCAAAAAGAAAACCAAAACAAGGATGAGACATAAAAAAAGGTGGGAAGAAGCAACTGATTGGAACAGATCAAACAAACACCGCCAAGACTCTGTTTTTCGTGACAGCAGCATGAGAAAATCGATCGTGGGTTAGCAGTAGCGATCACCTGCGCACGAAGCTCTCCCACCTCCGTCTCTCTCTCTCTCTCTCTCTCTCTTCTTCTCCTTCTTCTCCTTCTTCTTCTCCGTCTCGGCCGTGCGCTGAGCTGAGCTGCTGGAATTGAATGGCAGTTGTACTGCTGGCCTGCACCTCTTTCCGGGTTCTGCATTTATATATATATATATATATATATTTTGGCTTTATAAACGACGCAGGCCGCGGAAATTCAACGTTCCCAGCCCTCGCGTAATTTTTTAAAAAGGTGCCATGCTTCTTCGATCTGGACACGATGAGGTCACATGCATGCGTGGGGAAGATAAAGGTCCAACCATACGTTCGATCTGCTCGTGCTCGGTTCGATCTCTGCAAATGGCCGTTCAGTCAGTCGCTGTCGTCTCCGATGCATGGGCCCACCCGATTCTGACGTGGTCAAGGGGGAAAAAAGAAGAAAATTTTCCATTTTTATTATTATTAAGCGTATGTATTTCTTAGACAACCATCGCACGCCATAGAAATGACGGCATTCGCATTGAAAATTACAGTACAACGATGGACATTTCCTACACCTCAAAATAATCGAATCCCCCACCAAGTGAAGGAAAACACGACAAAATATCCAACCTAATGAGAATCGCCCTCATTTTTATCAAGATGAGCAACCTAGTCAGTTCAACTCGGGAATTAATACGGTTCCCAATTCTGATAATTGAGAATCCATATCACCTGATTCGGTTCCCATTCTTATATCCAAAGTTAGCCAATTCTACCCCGAAACTTGGAATCTATTCAATTCTAAGGTAGAACTTGGAAATTAACCGGCGTACTCCTAACCCTATGAATTTTTTTACTTTCTTTCATTTAAAACAAAAAAAAATTATTGAAATTAAATAGGTTCAACATGTTATCGTCAAGCAGAAAGAATTGTATTTATGTTTGACACGTGTATAAATGAAACAAAAAAGAAAAGGAAAAACAAAAAACCTCTTGTTCGATTCTAAGAAAACCTTAGAACTAGTTTAGAATCAGTTCAATTCCAAAGTCATTAGAATAGGTTGTTGTTTCCAAAAATACGGAATCGATTCTCATAGGTAAGTTCTAAGTTCCAAATTTAAAATCTACTCAATTTGAAACTGATCACCTCTACCTTAATAGACAAAATAATAATGTTGTGATGATAATGTAAGCCGACCTGAGCTCTATATATTGAGTACTAGGGCGTGAACTTTCTTTATCCATGTTTGACTCAAGATGGTTGTGTGCATGTATGTGCATAATTTAGAGTCAAGTACAACTTTTGGTCCATCAGCTTCTATTATTGTGCAATTTAATACTCTAAATATGGCATTTTTCAAATCGATTGAAAAGGAAAGGAAAATAAATAAATAAATAAATAAATAAATAAATAAATATATATATATATATATATATATATATATATATATATATAAAGAAGAGAGAGGATGGGGAGGGGGAGGGGGGAGACTGCAAATCGGTCCCACCGCCACCAATGAGTGCCGCCGTCAGAGATGGCCGTTGGCGAGTATCACCACCGCATCAACGCCGGCGAAGGTCGCTAGAAAGCTCAGCTCATCTCCATCTCTGTTTCTCATACTAAAAAACCCCATCCCCTCCCCCCAAATCCTTTTCTCTTAATCTTGCAATGAGAACGATGGACGTCTTTGCAAGTTAGGAATCCAAGCGAGACTTGTTAAAGACGGTAATGCGGAATCCTGTGTAACATTTTATATAAGGTACGGACACCAAATTATCGGAGTAGGTGGATGAACTTTTTTTAAGTTGACAAAGCACCGAAAGAGCCATCCATTCTTTAACAGCACATGATGGCATCGCACCCTCTCCTAAAGTCCCCGATTCCTCATTATATTCTCTAGATTTCAGACCTTAGTTTACCGCCAAAAACTTGCTCATTTTAGTTCCTTTTTCTCGTACAACCAAACATAGAAGCGTGCCATAGATTTCAAACAACTACACGTTTGTTAGCTAAGTCGGTTCGGCTATTTTTGGGTTGAATGTTTGGTTCCCGTGGGTTTCCGGAGTCTTCGAATCATCTTATTTGCTCATAGTTGTGTTCATCTCAATTTTTTTTTTCTTTTACTACTTTTGAAAAGTTTATAGCGCAAGTTAAAGGTAAAGTCGCATATTGTCAATTCAAAGTTCCAAGTCAAAAATTACAAAAATAAAACCGACTACATGGTTGAACGTGGTTGGTAAATTGTCTATATCCACAGGGATCGAGGTTGAATCCACATTGTCCCGTCTCTCGTCCCGTTGGCCTAACTTTGATGATCCGACCTCCATTATTGTCTAGGTGAGCTGCATGCTTACGTTACTGGCAAAAGCATATATTATTATACTTAGGATTAAGGATTTTTGAAGTAGCTCTTGAATCAATCTTATTGGTCTCCCCATCCTGTGACGGTGGCCTCATCATGCCACTTTGGTTTTCACCCTTTCAGGAATCTGCTAGAAGGGATCCCTTAATTACTTTCTTTTTCTTTCTTTTTTTTTTTTTTAACTTCAGTTGCCAAATAATTCCGCCATATAAGGGTGGGCGCGTTAGAGGGAAAATTTCGTGATATACGGAGATAGTTCTAGAGAAATTATTTTTTAGAAAAATGTTTTCCCATTTTTAAGTTAGGAAATTTATTTCCTTATTAAACATGCATATTTTCATTGATTGTGAATGATTTTCCCCTCAGCTGATCATTTTTCAGTAAACCAAACACATGAAAGGCCATTGAAGTAATTTGGGAAAAACCCTCTCATTTAAACAGACGCGCCCCAATTGTGTATTGTTTTTCCTACGATTATTTCAAAATTCATTTCCGCTCCTGAAGAGATTAATTTGCCGACAGTCCTAAATTAGAAAGTGTTTCTTCCCATGTCTCTGTTTCTTACGTCGATGATCTATCTTTGACTAGATTAACAAAAAAAAAAGTTCAGTTTAGTATTAAAAGAAGCTGACGTAGAAAACAAAGATTGAGGTAGACATCACTTGGCCAAAGGCCTAGTGTAGTCATATGGGGCGACATACCGCGAACAACGCCTGATGGGTTTGGGTTTGGACAAGTCGTACCTGCCTCTTTTTTCGTCTGAGTCAATATCGGCAATGCAGCCCGTCGGATACTAAACCTAATATAAGTTATGACAATGAAATTTGAGTTAACTGTTGAATCAAATCGAATTAGTCCCTGCCAATGGTCGTTGCTCAATTATGTATTTGCTATTATACTTTTTCTAATTAGTTCGGGTATATCAAATATTTAGTCTCCGATTCATATTTTGTCAACCATTTGCAGGTAATATTTGGGGACAAGACTATTTTGCCTACGTTGGGCTTCACATGGATATATGTACATACACCATCACTTTGATGTCTGCTTTCAAAATTGTATTTCAAGTTCAAACTCACTTGTAGTAATAGTGCGAGTATCTTGATTGTGGTCGATGGGTTTTGGACTTCTAGCATCTTGATAGAGTTAGTTTTGACCGGATTTGTCTAGTTTACAATAATGGATTGTGATTAATTTTGAGTGAACATATTTCCACGACTTTAGATTTGAATATATTTTAATGGGTATGAGGAAACACTCCGAAAGAGTAGTTGTGATCATCTCTCGCCCTTCTTAAAATTTAAGAACACGTGCTACTTAAATTTAGCATGTATATGTACCGTTTCACTTCAAATGTCTCAAATAGTGATAATCTCGATTCAGAGTAATTTTCTTTTGCAATTTGATGGAAGAGTTAACCACTTATGTAAAAAGTTTGTAAAACATTAGAAAAAAATCGATTAAATAAATTAGGGGTGTACAAAATGGATTGCTTGAATCGAAAACTACCGGGTCTGGCTGGTTTGATATGCTTCTCGAGAGTGTCAGTTCGATTCCCAATTCCTAAAAGAAGAACCAGTGTCTGGACGATCTAGTTCCCTATTCCAAGGGGAAAACAGACTATATCAATTTTTTTTTTTAATTGTTCAAGAGGAAATAGAAGCTTGTAATTAGATAATAAGATGTTTGCATCAAAGCAAAAGATTTGTCTCTAGTTTTGAATTTGTTTTTTGTCATACTTTGGACAATAAGATATCCGGATAAAAATATGAAATAAAAAGAGACCGGTTTCATTGGATCAGAATTGGAACCGGTATTCGATTCTCGATCCTAGGACTAACTGGTCCGATCCTCAATTCCCAATTTCACTTTGGAACCAAACCAGACCGGACACCGATCACCCCTTAAAATAAAGAATGAGTCAAACAAATTCGGTCCTTCTAACCCAAAAAAAAATAAATAAGTAAACCCGATCCTTTATTACCACTTCACGGGCCATTTCAACCCAACCTATGTTAGCTGTAGCTTGCAATAGGGGTGAGCGGTTCTAGATTCTATACATGTTCCACCAAATTCCTGAAACCTACTCGTTAGAATATGTTCCTCATTTTTTAAAATCTAGAATCTACCTTATATAGTTTGGAACCCAAAACCTACTTTATCATAGTTTTAGGGTCGATTCTAGATTCTACCCAAGTTCCACAAACATTATTTATTGAATGATTCAAGTGAATTATTATTGCTAATGACCACAACTTGCTGTTATTATTCACTGACTATAATTTATATTTAGACACGCGAGAAATGAAACATCAATAAAGTAAAAGTCCCAGACATAAAATGAAAGCTCAAATTAATAGATCTAGACTAGGGGTGTCAAAAATCGAACTAAAACCAAACCAAACCGAATCAAAAAATTCGGTTTTCATTCGGTTCGGTTCTCATTAAAAATCGATTTTTTTTATTGATTTGGTTTTTATTGGTTAATCGAACCGGACCAAACTAACAAACCAATAAAAGCTTATTTTTTGGAACGAAAAATATATACAACAGAAAAAAAAAGGAAAAACAAAAAAAATGCAAAAATCGAAAATTGAAAGCTGAAAACCAAAAACCGAAAAACCAAACCAAATCGAACCAAAATTTCGGTTCAGTTCGTATTCGGTTCGGGTCTCATTCGGTTTCGGTTTAAGTTTTTCCTAACGATTCGGTTCGGTTCGGTTTTTCAAAAAAACCGAATCGAACCGAACCGTTGACACCCTTAATCCAGACTATACACACAACATCAAATATCATGGAATACCACAAGATCGTATGAAAACATAAACCAAGAAAAATACAAAAAATTACTTCAAGTTCTAGATTACAGGTTCTAGGTTTCACCAACTCGGAACCTAAAACCTACCGATTGAAAAAGTTTCTTAATTTTTTTATTTGGAATTGACCATGCATATCTTGAAATCTAGAACTGAACTCTCCAATCACCGATCCGATTCTCGTGGGGTTCTCTGCAATGTCTTCTTCCTAAGCTCGGACACCATCATCCATGGCAATTTGCTTCAGCTTGTTCAAGCTCACAATTTGTCCCCACCCCTCTTAATAAAATCTGCGAAATTGCGCTAAAGTCACGGCCTTTCGAGCGTAATGCATTAGAAACCGTAGCCTAGCAGCCCCTGCGAATCGAAGTTCTTGCCCCTAGAACACGAGCAGTATTGACACTCTGCTGTCGTCTAGGGCTTTTTATGCCAAGCCGCGTGTATCCTCGAGTGGGTTGTGCCCCGCTCCGATTCTGTCTCGGCTGGGGCTCAAACGCTTGAGTTCTGGTCAAGGAATTCGGTTGTGGTCAGGAATAATTGAAAGATAGTTTCTGAACTTTTAATTTATTCGATATGATTCATGAATTATGACTTAATGTGCAATATGATTCCTGAACTTTTAATTGTTCAATTTATGTTCAATACAGTCCCTAAACAGTATGAAAATATTTAATGTAATTCCTCCATTAATTCAAGACCATGAACTACATTGAATATTTTCATACAGTACAAAGACTATATTGAATATGTACCAAAAGTTCAAAAATTACACTAAACAAATTACATATTGAGCCAAAGTTAAGAGACTATTTGTGTTGTTATCCATTGTTGACTTCGAAGGAGTTTGCTGGCATTTCCACGGCTAATGGTTTAGGGATTTTATTGTAGAGTTGAGAGGTATCCCTGGGGATAGGAGTTTACGTAGAACTCGATGGTACATTTTTCACTTGTAGTTTTCGCCACATATTTTGTTTCAAGGTCATTTTTTGGTTGTTGAGCCAGAGTTGTTCGTAGGGCTATGAAGCAGAATCAGGGTGAAGCTTAATCTCATCTGGAGGAATACAATGGTCCGCAATATGAAATAGAGAGGCAAACTATGGTAATTCAGTTTATTATTTGCTTCCAAATTTTTGTGCATATATGGGACTGGAGGTGGTGAATCCCTCTGATTTTTCATTCTTGCTGATGACATTTTCTATAGTCTTGGGTGGGAAAGTTACCAGAATATCCTCATCCTGTGGCATCTCCCATATCAAGCAGAATGATGGTTGAGTTTGGGATGATCACAGCTATTAACGCTGCTGCAGCAATGGCGGTAGGGGGTTTTTTGGCTTCAGCAGTTTTTGCTGTTACCAGATTCGTCTTTGTCACGACAGTATATATTGTGTGGCCAATAGCCAGACTATTTTTCAAGCTCTTTCTCGGTCTTATCCTTAGCATTTTTTAGAGAGTGTGGGACAATGTTGTCGATCTATTCAGTGATGGAGAGACCCTCTCCAAGTTTTACAAGTTTTACACATTTTGGCAGTGTCTCGGCTAGCCTTGAAGTGCTAAAACCGAAAAGCATTGTTCTTTTGACTATGGTCCTTCTAGTCCGTTTCGCTCTATTAAGAAGACGTTTGGTCATCCGGATTTTTAGCTATGATAGGATTGAATAGGATATAATATGAAATCCTCGGATTTTCCTATATCTTATCTAATGTGTAATAAATCACAGTATTAAAATTAGATATATTCACATCATATCATAAATATTTTTTTGGCATAAGCAGCATATATATATAAATGAACATAAAAGTTCATAAACGAAGCTGATGAAATCTCTCGCGACACTATTCCCTAATTTTTTTATTTTCTTTTTATTTTTTTCCTCTCTTTTTTAATTATTTTCTTTATTATTTTTCCCCTTCATCATTCTTTAATGCAATTTTATTAAATAGGAAACTGTACTAATATACCTAAAATACAAAAATACCTTAAATATGTAATGAATATAAATAAATATTATATTTATCGATTGAATGTATATTATAAGATAGAATTAGAGTCAAATATATAAATAAAAATAAGATTAAATTATAAAAATAATTTTTTTTACTTTTAATTTCCTATATTAGAATTCAAATATTATTTATACTAAAATATAACTTAACTTTTTAAATTTAATAAGTTTGTTATTCGAGAAAAATAACTTTCCTATTATGAACATTAAAAATTATATCTATCTTTATCCCTTCTCTCCTATGAAATAATTTCATCCAACTTATATCATTCTTATATTCAATTTTGTCTTGTCGTAAACAAGCACCAAATACGGGATATGATAAATCTTATCCTATCTCAAATTTTATTATACTTGCCAAATGCAACCTAAAATTTTATTGTAACTGCTAAACGCAACCTAAGAACTTCAAGAAATGAGTACTACTACTCTTCTCTGTCATTTTCTCTTGTTTTTAGTGCGATGCAATAGCAATAGTATAGTGTCTGCTACCCGTCTAATTCTTTGGGTGACATCACTTACCATTATGCAGGATCTATGGCAATGAATTGATTTTTTGAGATCCAAAGCAGAAGCTCGTGTTGATGTTAGTTTCGTTTTGTAATTTGCATCCAAGCATTCTTTGCTGGTGCAGAATGTGGACTAAAATTTTAGAATGTTCTCTATGGATGAAATATTCCGCACAATCAAGAAAAAGGAAGTTACTACAGATGTAGAAATACCGTCACCCTTCTTGAAGTTCAGTGAGCATCGCGCAACCAATCTCTTCATGATATGATGCACCCAAATAACACGATTGTGACGGGATCATTCACTCAACACCTGTGTTCCAGCTCAGCGAAGAGATTAACAAATTAGGATCACTGTCAACGACCGTGTTGACTTGGATGTCAATAAGTCAACATAATTCGATCTGAGTTTGTCATATATCAAAAAAAAAAAAAAAAAAAAAAAAAAAAAAAAACCAGCGGAGATATTAGCTGTGAGATTTCTAGCTGCGGGATGATTTTATCTGACACCTGGTGCTCAGCAGAGCCAGAGTTCTGTACATTTTTCAACCATCTTCTCTGTACTGCACCCAGCGCACCGAAGGAATTTTGATGGCTCATGCTACCGGATCACTCTTTCTTGGTATTATCGGACTTAATTGGAAATGGAGTCTTGCACCAATACCTTTCTGCTTAATCCTGAACTTCACTGTGCATCACAAAACTTGGAAATACTAAGGTTATCTCCCTGAAAAGTAGAAACCGTAATCAGAAATGGCAGCTTTGAGATTGCGGATCACATTATTCAACAATGCAATTCAACGTCGTTCGTGGAGATAATGACCAAATAGGAACTTAGTGCGATTATGGCATGCAATATCTACAGGTATACATGAATTAAGTACCCACTTTAGATATGGAAGGGTCATGTTCTTCACGAGGGAAGGATTCTTTGCCACAAACTCTCTCCACTCTTCTTGATCAATCTTCCCGTCTTTGTTTGTATCTGCCTCTGTGATTGTCTGTCCAGACAAGGCGAAGAAGAGCATGAACAACAGAACATGACTGTTTCGTATAATTTGAGAACAGAATCGAGCAGATTCGCCCCATACCTTACAAACAATCGTGTCTATGACATCATTGGAAAGTGTCAGATCTGATTCACCGAGAAGAGCCAGTACCATCTTCTTCAACTTTTGCATTAGGATATAGCCAATGCATGTGGGGAAAATTAAATAATAAGATGTCAGAACTTGACAGTCAGAGGAAAAGCAGGCCAGTTGAAGCAGTTTGCAGTTGATCTTGACCAAAGATGCAATCATGCAATACATGTAAGAGAAGCTACTGCAGAATTAACTTGGGTGGCCGAAAGATGGTTGGATGACTGGCATGTTGGGTCAAACAACTACTATCACTTGCTCTTACCTATGATTCGAAGATTACACCAGTTGAAAAATAAAAAGTAAGACGATCTTTGGTAAATCAAGATCATATTCCAGGTCATAACAGCAAATTCTTCTTTTTTCTTTACCTTTATTTTTCAAAACAGTGTAATATCCTTTTAAACAAGATTTCCACTCCTACGTTGCAAAATCTGATTTTTCTGAGAAAAGGCGTCCAAACAGCCAAATTACACAGACCTTGTAAAGCGAAAAAAAGAATTCTTTTACATGTTTTACAGTAAGAAGCTTGTCATAACCACTCATGATACTGTAGAGGCAGAGGCATTAGATTACTGCTCATGTATTTACCTCCTCTCGCTCAATGTAACCAGTCTGCCTTAAATCGTATATTCTAAAAGCAACTGCAAGAAAAGGTCATCCAAGTCAGAGAAAATCCTTATCAATCTTGAAGTACAAGAGTCACAGAAATTGCATTCTCGTATACTCTAGTTTGCTTCCAGATAACCAAAAAAAATCAGTAAGAAGGGGAGATTCTTAATCGGATCGTACAGTCTATTTTGTCTGCTTCAGGAGCATTTGGGTGGAACACACTTAATGACCGGACAAATTCTCCAAATTCTATCACCCCGTTATGCTTCATGTCGAATAGATCAAATACCTGCAGTTCAGTTTCGGGCCAAGTTTATAAAGAACAAATGGGCATACTTGGTGAAATTTTAGACAGCTTGCAACGAGAAAAAATTAGTACAATGGCTATTAATACTAACAAGCCCAAACACTGCGAAATATGACGAGGCCGCAGGATTCTTATCTGCAGATCTATGCATGATAAGTCCGAAATTTCAATTGATTGACAAATTCCGAAAGGAATTCCACTTTGACTTCAGATGTCAAGTGCCTAGAAGAAGCGAAACAAGTATATCCCCTGAAGTGTGAACTTACGGATGGAAAGTAGGTTCCTAATGGAAAAGATTACAAAGAATATGAGCATATGCACTCACCCTATCTGCAAAAAGATTCCGCTTGTTACTGTTTCTGAATAGTGCAAGCTGAAACTCTTCCTGTTCAAGCAATTAGACGGGTAGTAAGTCTTTGTGATGTATAGGAATCAGAAACATAGTCAAAGGGGAGTGCTTCTATCTTAGAGAGCAAAGCATGAATTCTTGATGTAGTCTAGATTAGCAAGAGGATACCTTGTGAATAAGACCATCGTCAATTATGGAACTGCTTAGTTTCTTGAAAAGGTCATACAAAGCCTCCACTTCATTCACAGTAACTGCCCAATCGATCATAATGTGGAGATTATGAAACGTCTTTCACAAATAAATAAACAAAAAAATCCAGAGAAAAGTTGCTGAAAGTGTAGATCAGTCCATTAGCTTATATGAGCTAGATGGAGCAACAGTATCATGTCCCTGCTGGTGACAGTACATAAAACATCTAAACTACAGTTGTGTGATGAGGGCAGAAGTAGATTTACTAACAAGTAAAATGAATGTGATACAGATACCTAGGTGGCTGTTAAATCGCAAATTGAATATCCATCCATAAGACCAATGTACTAATTCCATTAGACTTGAGAAGTCCATGCTACATCAAAAGTGCAAGGTGTATAGACTTGCTAACCTGTTTATATTATGCGTCACCTAAAAGGGGGAATGAGTGACTAAAACTGTTAACCATTTGAATTCCTACTTACAAGGTGTTTCCGAAGCAAGAATGATTGGATCCTCATAACCAGCTTTCCGTTGAACTTTCCTCATGCAAAAGCAGCCGAAGAGCGACGGCATAACTTCAGGTAGAGTTGTGCCTGTTGATAACAGCAGAAAGGAGGACTTGAAAACTTTGATGGTACTAGACTAGGAACTTAGTCTTGAGGTACAGCATCTCTCACCGACAGTACTTCCTAGGCTTCAAGCTTGTGCCCAGTTCACGTCTCACTCAACCTAATCCCAGTTCAAGGGGACAAAGTTCAATATGATTCCTGAGGGAATTGATTTTGAAAACAAAGTTTCAGAAAGTTGAAATGAGCAAGGCTTGCTATAGGGGCAGAGCTTGTGCTAAATCATGACAAACATGGACTAAATAACTTGAAGGGGAAATCCTTTGGCATTGCAACTGTGTAAATATACAAGGGATGGAAAGAGCAATCTGGGAGAAAACCATGATATTGGTGACCAGTGATTCAGAAATAGCATCTGATTTAATTAGCAAGTGTCTGGGACCTCTTATCTAAGCTGCTGTAGCCAGGGCCACCCTTAATTGTACTTCCAAAGTCAAAAGACAATTATGATCCTAATTATACTGAAATTTGAAATGCTTTACAGAATGAGATACTCTCTCTCTCTCTCTCCCCTCGGTTGTTGATAATTCTGGAACTCGCTGCTGTCCCTGTGAACCACAGAAGACCGGTGGAGACGGGTTTTTCTATAGCCCCATGATCATTACTTGAGGCGCTTGAAAGTTACCATTGCTGATTTAATGGTAAAAAGTTACTTGAACTACTAAACCATGGTGAGATGTCACTATCAGGGATACTATACCAAGTTCCAAAAATGCAACTGGGGATGGATCCCTCAATACACCAATCTAGCACCTTGATGACGCCAATTACTAGTGATACATCAACATGACGCCGCCATTTGCAAAAAAGGCAACAGTTTCTCCGAATCCCTCATCTGTAAAAAAAAATTCAAAAGCATCTTATAGTAATTAAATCTCCTAAGTTTCAAAAAGTCCGATCAGCTCTGGCAATTTTAAGTCTTAGACTACTACTTTGGCTGAACTGCCAAAGAAAAGGTGGGACATAGAACTTTGATACCAAAGCTTAGTGGCTATAAGTCCCTCTCCGTCTCCGCATACGATACAGTCCCGGCTCTCAATTCCTCTATTTTCTCACGTGTGACACCGCACAAAAGTGCTGTTGATCGCCTACAAATTGCGAAAGCACTTGCAGTAGTAAAAGGGCCCAAAATAGAAGGAACCATCAACTTACAAACCAAAAAAAAGAAGTCAAATTCAATGAGCAGAAGCTGCACACTAACAGAGGAAACAGAGATTATGGGCTCTTTACCAAACTCAAAAAGGTGCAGGACCCATCCCATTCGGGACGAATAGCCAACGCCTTTTCACTTGTTCGATACTCTCGATGCATAACCCAAAAAAGGGAATGCTTTAAAAACCCAGAAAAAGGAGGAGCAAAAAAAAGGGTGGGGAGAAGCAACAGATTGGAGCAGATACAAACAAACACCGCCAAGACTGTTTTTTCGTGACAGCAGCATGAGAGAATCGATCATGCGTTAGCAGCAGCGATCACCTGCGCACGAAGCTCTCCCGCCTCCGTCTCTCTCTCCTTCTCCTTCTCCTCCTCCTCCTCCGCCTCGGCCGTACGCTGAGCTGCTGGAATTGAATGGCAGTCGGATTGCTGGGTCTCATCGCTTTCTGGGTCCTGCAAATTTCTTTATAACGACGCGACCTGCGAAATTCAACGCTCCCAGCTCTTCGCCTAACTATTTTAAAAAGTTGTCTCCTCCTTTGTTTTCAATCTGTGGAAAAGCCGGGCGTGGACTTGCATATGATGAGATCAGATGCACGGTGGGGGGTGAGATGGATATCCAATGAATCTGCATATCTGCCGCTCCGTCACTGTCGTCACCGACTGCCACATGGGCCCACCCCTTTCCGACATGGCATGCTAAGGTGAAGAGTCATCTATGTAGCGAGACAGCCGGGACAGATAATTACACCTTGGAAAACATGCATCGCACGCCATGAAAATGACAGTAAACGGCATTGAAAATAACAGGACCACGGCGGACCATCTCTTAAACCTCCAAATAATCGAACCCCTCGGTTCGCGTGCCTCGATCGAGCGAAAGAGAACACGATGAAATATCCGATGAGAAGCCAAGCCGATTCAGTTAGAGAATTGAGACGGTTCTCGAGTCTGATAACTGGGAAACGGTATTGACTAATTTGGTTCTTGCATCTATGTTTTGAACCAATCAGCCGATTCTACTAAAAAAACTGGAATTTATGAGGGAAACGAACCGGTTTTAGTTTTGTTACTTTCTTTTTTCTTTTTAAAATGGAAAATATTTGTTGAAATTGAATATATTTGACATATTTTCTTCAAGCAGAAGGAATTGTGTTCATATTTGACATATATACATTGTGTACATAATAATGATACCATTAGAGAGAAAAAAAAAAAAAAAGGATCAGCCGCTTCCCAATAGACCCTAGAACTACCCTACAATCTATTGGTTCGTTTATAAATCAGTTCCAAAGTCACAAGATAGGTTCTTGTTTTCAAAAATAAGGAACCGACCTTGACAGTTGGGCTCTAAATTCTAGTTTGAAATTTACTTACATTAAAATCAATAACCCCTATCTTAATAGATAATATAATAATGATAAACAGAAAAATGCGTACTAAAAGAAGGGGCGTTGATGTCATTTGCAGGAACGGATCTCTAGGATCGTGCCCTTGATTATAAATTGAAAATTTTCAGTCTTGATAAGGGTGAAATTCACTCATCGTGTTGCTAATTAATAAAGAGAAACTAATTTGCTCTTGAATTTCGAATGGTTGAAAAATAATATCTTATTGGAAGATTCTCTCTACTTAATATTCTTCAATTCATGCCTTTTTTAGGTAATAATCTAATGATATCCCGTTCCATTAATAATTTTGCAAACAAAAAAAAAAACTAATAATAATTTGAACTAGTATCAAGATCCCATATCACATGTTTCAATTAATTTTATGAGCTATTCTACGACCCCGATCGACAATATTGCGAGTTAGAATTCCAAGTGAGACATGTTAAGGACGTTAATATGGAATGCTTCGTAATATTATTTACGGTGCGGTCCCGAATTTTCGGAATAAGTGGATGAACCTTTTTAAGTTAACAAAGCACCGAAAGAGCAATGCACTTCTTTAGCAGCACATGACGTCGTTGGACGGCCCTAAAGTCACAGATACCTAAGTATATTCTGTACATTTCAAACCTTTAGTTTCTCGATAATAAAAACTTCCTTATAGTTACCTCTTTCTCGTACCGCCGAAAATAGGAGCATGCCACATTTTTCAAACAGGTACGCATTCATATTTTCAAAAAGTTCGGCTCCTCTTGGGTCGGATACTTGATCTTGTAATTTTTCAAGTTTTCAAATCGTTTAAGGTGCATTTGGTAATTATTTTTGTTCTGAGTTTTTTTTTAATTTTGTTTTGTTATATGGATAAGTTTCCAAGCATTTGAAGATATTTAGTAACTATACAAAAATTTTATTCTTGGAATAAAAATGCGTTTAGTGCAACTCTCAATTTTTTTGTGACATAGAATTTCTTTTAATTTTTACTAATTTTATTATATTTTTTTCTTTTTTCCTATTCTTCTTCTTCCTCTAGCCAGTGACCTCGTCAACCTCAAGGGAGCCTTGCCAGCCCCCAATGAGGTAAAGCCTTGCCCGGCCACTACGAGGTCGCCGGCTCTCATTTGGCCTGTCCCCAGCCTTGGAGGAAGAAGAAGAAGGAAATTACCTGATTCTTGAGTTGTTTTTTAGAAAAAAAAAGCAACTTTTTTCCATTTTCTTAATTCTATTTTAAATCTATTTTTGTAAATAAATTTGTTACCGAGAACAAAAAACAATAAATTTCTATTTATTTTTTTGTGTTTCGAGGAACATAAAAACTGAAATAGTCGTTGTCTGTCTGATTATCAAATAAGGCCTTAGTCGACTTACGATCATGTTCATTTCGATACTATTGGTACTTCAAAAAGTCTGGAGTACAACTTGAGGGCCGCGTTCCGTTCTAGTTCAAAGTCAAAGGTACATAAGTTAGAACGGATCATCCGTGCGAGCGAACGTGGTTTGGTAAGATTGTTGGTATCCGCACAGGGTCGAGACCAAATTGACAGCGTCCGTCTCTCGTCCCGCCGACCTAACTTGATCCGACCTCCATCATCGACTAGGCGAGTTGGATTCATACGTCATTGACGAAAGCATATTATTATTATGCTTAGGATTAAGGATTTTGGAAATAGCTCTTGAATCATCTCATTGGTCTCCCCATCCTGTGACGATAGCCTCATCATGCCCACTTTGATTTTCACCTTTTCGGGGAGCTGCTGAGAAGGATCCCTTAAGTACTTTTTCCTCATTATGAGATTGGCGTGTTTTAAAAATTATCTTCTAGGAAAATATTTTCTTATTTTCAGATTAGAAAATTTATTTTCCTATTTCTAAGCGTGCATATTTTTGTTGACTGTAAATGTTTTTTGTCAATTGATCATTTTCAGCAAACCGACTACATAAAAGACCATAAAAGCTATTTCACAAAAGATTCTTTCACTTAAATGAATATACGCTACTTATGTATTATCTTTCATATGATTATTTCAAAAATCATTTCCGCTCTTGAAGAGATTAATGTGCCTCGCATGTCTCTATTTCTTAGGTAGATGATTTATCTTTGACTAGATTGACAAGAAAAAGTAAAGTTAGTTTAGTATTCAAAGAAGCTGACTTAGAAAACAAAGACAGGTTGAGGTAGACATCACTTGGCCAAAGGCCCAGTGTAGTCATGGCACCGTGGAGCGTCATACCGCAAACAACGCCAAATGGGTTTGGTTTAGGACAAGTACCGGTCGTTTCTTTTTCAGTGTCTAAATCAATAATGCAATTCATCGGATAATAAATCTAATAAAGTTATGACACGATCAAACCCAAACAAATAAATTGTTGAATCAAATGGTACTAGTCTCTATTAAGGGTTGTTGCTCATATCTTCATTTGCTATTAAACTTCTCAATTAGTTCTTCAATTAAGAGTAGAAAAGAGATGTTTTGTTGTGAGGGTGTATGTAGTTTCCGATTCATATTTGGTCAACCATTTGCAGGTAATATTTGAGAACAAGATTATTTTGCGTGTTAGGACTCATGTATGAATGAGTTGTGTTAGAGAAATCTCACATTAGAAAATTGACATGTATATACTTTAGCTTTTGACCGAATGTGGGTTCAATTGAATATGTTAATAAGCTCAAATTTAGGCTCCTTCTTGGTGATCTCTCTGAGTGCAAGGTGTTGGGCTTCTGTTGTTTGTTGTTGCGGCTCCGATTGAGGCTTGATGTGTGAGGGGAGATTATTGATGTGGGGTTATCAATAAGTCTAGACCCAATAATCACATGGGAGAATTATGAGTTGCTGCGGCTTCAATCAGACTTATGTGTGGAAAGGAGATTGTTGAGCATAAGAGCTACGGGTTGTTATGGTTTTGACCCTAACCCGATGTGTGAATGGAAAATTATTGAGATTGTCTCACATCAACTATGAAAGGGATTTGTGGTCAGTTTATAAGATTGAGAAAAAGTCTCATCATTTAAGCTAATTTTTAGAGTAAGAGAATCTCAAGACCACCAAACACTAATTGGACCTTAACATGTATGTACACTAGGTGAAAAGGAGCATGCGGTCCAAAATGTAAATTGTGTTTGGTAAATTATATTTGTAAAATTACATTGTTAAAGAACTTTGACAAAAATAGTGTTTGGAAAAATTAAATGTACAAAAGAATTTTATTATTATATAAAAAAAAAAAAAGGAAAGTTGGGCGGCAACCCTTGCCGAGCGATCAAGCGGTCCGGCGACCCTCGCTAAACAGTCGCATGACTCATTGCGCTGTGACCTCCATGCAGAGGTCACATTGCAAGATCTAGGTTGTCAGGGTCGCAATGACCCAGATCGTGACCAAATCATGAGATTTGGGTCGTGGAGACCCTCATCGGATTGTCGCGCGACCTGTCATGTCGCGACTTCTATACGAAGGTCGCCAGGGCTACGCAATTTGGTCTCTTGATCTGGGTCGGCCGCTCACAGCAACCTTGATCGGGTCGCAAGAACCCTTGTCGCGCCATGACCCTTGCCGGAGGGTCGTGCGACCCTAGTTGGACCACCTGCCCTTCGCCGCACCACCTATCCTTCGCCGGTAACCATGCGCAAATGTTGGTCCTATTCAACAAAGAGAAGGGAAGAAGATGAAGATGAACAATTATTGGGGGCAAAATCGAAAAATAAAATATTAAGGAGGATAATTTTGGGTTAATATTTTCACTAGCCCCCAAGGCTAGCTTGCTGAAAAAGCCTAAGGCAACTTAAGGGTTGCGTTGGGTTTCAGCTTTTTGAAGGCTTGCATTTGGCAAAGAGAGCTAAAAAAAATTGCCAAACATCAAGTATTTGGCATAAAGGGCTTTGAATACCCAAGGGGCTTTAAGAAGGCAGTCCCCAAACGCATCCACTATCACTTTGATTTCCACTTTCCAAATTGTATTTCAAAATCAAACTCACTTGTGTTAATACTACACATATCTTGAATGGGGTTAATGGGTTTTGGACTTCTAGCATCTCGATATAGTTAGTTTGGTGGAATTTATCTAGTTAAGAACAATGGGTTGTGAGTAATTTTGAGTGCTTTTTTTTTTTTTTTAATGATTTTAGACCTTATGGTAAAACTCTAGAAAGAGTAAACACTAACTACATTAATGATCACTGCTACCACTTTTTAAAATTTAAGAAAATAAGATATATATATATATATATATCGTTACACTTTAAAAGTCTAAAGAAAGAATGCGTTTTTAATTAAGTTTGGTTAGTTGAGCTTGAAAGCATAATTTGATTTTTTTTTCTTTCGGTTCAATCAAACATTATGTCTCCAACTTGATTCTAATGATAACGTCCATAAAGAGTAATTTCTTTTGTAATTGGATAGAAGAGTCAACAAGTTCTGTAAAAAGTTTGTAAGACACTAGCAAAAATTGATAATTCAAAACTCGATCAATCAAAAAACGTCGCTGGAAGCGGGTCAAACAAAGCCGGTCCTTTACTGCCGCTCCGCGGGCCATTTCAGCCCGACCCGTTCTGCAAAAGAGAATTTCTGTTTGGTTTGGATAAAACCCGTGGAGTTCTCCGCAGCGTCTTCTTCTCCAGCTCGAACACCGACGTCCATGGCGAATCGTTTCAGCTCGTTCAAGCTCAAAATTTGTCCCCACCCCTTTTGATAAAATCCCCGGAAATGCGCTAAAGCCGCGGCCTTTCGAACGAATGCATTAGAAACCGTAGCCGAGCGGCCCCCCGCGAATCGAAGCTCTTCCCCCTTGAACATGAGCAGTATTGACACACTGCTGTCATCTAGGGCTTTTTACGCCAAGCCGCGTGTGCACTCGAGCGGGTTGTGCCCCGCTCCGATTCTCACTCGCCGGGGGCTCGAACGCTCGTGTTCTGTTCGAGGAATTCGGTTGCGCACGGGAATAACTCGAAATTTCTTTAGAGTTTTCTGCGAATCGAGTTCAGGCTCGACTCCTCCGAAAGGGGATGATTTTGTGGCAAGGGTTTTGCAGGAGAACCCCAGTCAGGTCGAGCCCAGGTACCTGATAGGGGACAAGCTCTACACTTTGAAGGAAAGAGAGAACCTGAGCAAGAATACTGACGTGGGTGCGTTTGAGATTTTGAGACGGACCCTGGACAAGAGAGGTAAACCGAAGAGAGGGAGTGATGAGGGTCAGGACAAGGCTAAATCCGCCGCGCAGGGGGAGTCGGTGTACTTGAAAGACCTACTGAGGGAGTACAAGGGGAAATTGTACGTCCCCGAGCAAGTGTTCGGCGAAGACTTGTCCGAGGAAGAGGAGTTCGATAGGAATTTGGAGGCATTGCCCAAGATGAGCTTGGAGGATTTCAGGAAAGCTATGGAAAGTGATAAAGTCAAGTTGTTGACTTCGAAGGAGGTTCCCAGCATTTCGACGGCTAATGGGTTTAGGGATTTTATAGTAGAGTTGAAAGAGATCCCTGGGGATAGGAGTTTACATAGAACTCGATGGTACATTTCTTTACTTGTAGTTTTTTGCCACTTAGTTTGTTTAAAGGTCTTCTTTTGGTTGTTGAGCCATGTAGTTGTCTGTAGGGCTATGAAGCTGAATCAGGGTGAAGCTCAAGCTCTTCTGGAGGAATACAATGGTCCGACATATGAAATAGAGAGGCAAACTATGGTAATTTAGTTTATTATTTGCTTCCAAAGTTTTGTGCATATATGGGACTGGAGATGGTGAATTCCTCTGATTTTCCATTCTTGCTGATGACATTTTCTGCAGTCTTGGGTGGGAAAGTTACCAGAATATCCTCATCCGGTGGCATCTTCCATATCTAGCAGAATGATGGTTGAATTTGGAATGATCACAGCTGTTATGGCTGCTGCAGCAGTGGTAGTAGGGGGATTTTTGGCTTCAGCAGTTTTTGCTGTTACCAGTTTCATCTTTGTCACGACAGTATATATTGTTTGGCCAATAGCCAGACCATTTTTCAAGCTCTTTCTCAGTCTTATCCTTAGCATTTTTGAGAGGGTGTGGGACAATGTTGTCGATCTATTCACTGATGGAGGGATCTTCTCCAAGTTTTATGAGTTTTACACATTTGGCGGTGTTTCGGCTAGCCTCGAAATGCTAAAACCGATAAGCTTTGTCCTTTTGACTATGGTCCTTCTAGTCCGTTTCACTTTGTCTAGGAGACCTAAGAACTTCAGGAAATGGGTACTACTCTTCTCTTTATCATTTTCTCTTGCTTTTAGTGCGTTGCAATAGCAATATTCTAGTGTCCGTTAACTGTTTAATTCTTTGTGTGACATCACTTACCATTATGCAGGATCTATGGCAAGGAATTGATTTTTCAAGATCCAAAGCAGAAGCTCGTGTTGATGTTAGTTTTGTTTTGTAATTTGTATCCAAGCATTTTTTGCTAGTGTAGAACGTGGGCTAAATTTTTAGAATGTTCTCTGTGGATGAAATATTCCAGGGTTCAACAGGAGTAAAGTTCGGTGATGTGGCAGGGATAGATGAGGCTGTGGAGGAACTTCAAGAGGTAATCACTCTTGTTCTATGGGTATTCACTTGTAAGAACAGCTAATCTATCACTTTCTTCCTGACTGAATGATCCCTTTCATTTATCTTTGACAAATGGTATGAGAGTTTTCCTTGGAGAACTACTATCTAAAGACATGAATCTAGCATCTTTTTACATGTTTAACACTTCCCTGTATTCTCTGAGCTTTGGGAATTTTACACGATGAAAAATATTGTTCTAGCAAATCATGCCTTACAAAGTTAGATAATCTAGATGCAGTGTGTGTGATATTTGCATCCCTAACTCAATTGATTTCTTGAAGGGTGAGTTCATACTGAAATTTTGAAATTATTGTCGTTTGTACTTTGTAGCCTGAAACAGACACGTAGGCATTTTTGCATACATGCACGTGCAAACGGTAACACTAGCTATAATCTTGTTTTAACCCCAAATTTCCTGTTTAGAACAGATTATACTTAAGGGGCCTTACTTAGTATAGTGCATTTTGCTCTGTAATGACATCTTTATATTGTAAGTCCAGAATGTGCTTTTGATTTGTTACTATCGTCCAGCAGAAGCTCACAGATTTTGTTTATTTTGCTGGTTAGTTAGTGAGGTACCTGAAGAATCCAGAACTGTTTGATAAGATGGGAATCAAGCCTCCCCATGGTGTCCTTTTGGAGGGACCTCCTGGGTGTGGAAAGGTTGGTTTTATTTGGTTTCTCCTGCAAATTCCTTTGGCTCTTCTCACCCTTTCTATTATTCTGCAGACGCTGGTTGCCAAAGCCATAGCTGGTGAAGCTGGCGTTCCATTTTACCAAATGGCTGGGTCTGAATTTGTTGAAGTTTTAGTCGGTGTCGGTTCTGCTCGTATCAGGGATCTATTTAAGAGAGCAAAGGTATTGTATTATCCATACTATTCTAGTAAAGGATTAATTCCTTAATGTAACAATTAGGCCTACACTGAGTTAAGGATCGTGGAATTTTGTCAACTTTTCAAACTATTTGATGCAATTACCTGCTCTTTATTATGTCATTTTTTGACAGAGGTTAGCTTCATTGTATGCTACGCCCAAATTTATGGGCTATTTCCTTGTTACACACATTTACTTGTCAAGTGGTTGGTTCACCTGCTTTTGGAGTTGTCAACATTTTTTAGCGCTTTAGTTTTTTAACTATTCTAATAGTTCATCTGATTTCAAGGTTTATCTGTTTTTGCAGGTAAATAAGCCTTCGGTTATATTCATTGACGAAATCGATGCCCTGGCAACCAGGTTAATCTTCTATCTGAGCCAGCTCTTGATTGATTGAACTCTTCCTGTCACATTTTTGTCCTAGGGAAATTCCTCAGTTGCCTATGTTTTGGAGGGGACAGTTGTCACTACAATAGTTATTAGAGCTAGTCTAATGTGCATGGTAAGCCTGTAACTTTTGCCAGTCTTTTTGGTTTTTTGTTTATCTATGATCAGGCGTCAAGGAATCTTCAAGGAATCCACAGACCACCTGTACAATGCTGGAACTCAAGAAAGGGAAACTACATTGAATCAGCTTCTTATAGAGCTTGATGGTTTTGATACTGGAAAAGGTGTGATATTTCTGGCAGCTACAAACCGTAGGGACCTATTAGATCCTGCACTCCTTCGTCCTGGCCGTTTTGATCGGAAGGTTTGTTTCTGCTAGTGAATAGTAGCCGTACTTTATTTTAGCTGCACTGAACTCAAAGGAGAAATTGAATAGTAAAATGCTGAGTTAAATTCATACTTGGTATCAAGGCTGCTCTTGATATTGGGCGCCTGAGTTTTTAGAATTAGCTTTGAAGGTGGCCAATCCTGTTTGATCTGCTTTTTTTTTTTTTTTAAATTAAATTTCCCTACTTGGTTTATTCTTCTCTCCCTGTTCTGTTCATGACTTTCCTCAATATATGATGGACTATTTCATGTTTTTTAACTTTTATTTCTTTATTTCTGTATTGTGTGTATACGGCAGATTAAGATACGGCCTCCTAATGCAAAAGGGAGACGTGAAATTCTAAAAATTCACGCGAGCAAAGTAAAGATGTCAGAGACTGTTGATTTATCGTCATATGCACAGAATTTGCCAGGTAGCTATGTTTCTCTACTATTTTCAATTTGTTGGTTCAATATCTGAAATTTGTGTTTGAATTATTAATAGGATGGAGCGGAGCACGATTGGCTCAGCTTGTCCAAGAGGCTGCTCTAGTAGCAGTTAGGAAAGGACATGGATCAATTCTTCGATCAGATATGGACGACGCAGTTGATAGACTTACCGTGGGGCCAAGACGTGTTGGAATAGAGTTAGGTCATCAGGGACAATGTAGGAGAGCCACCACTGAAGTAGGAGTTGCAATGACTTCTCATCTTCTGAAGAGATACGAGAATGCCGATGTCGAATACTGTGATCGGATTTCAATCATCCCTCGTGGAGAGGTCCTCTTTCTGTTCCCAAGTCCTCTATATCCTGTTTTATTCTTTCACAAAGACCTGAGATTTCTTCAGCACGTTCATGACCTGTAACAAGTCATTATGTTGGATGCCCACCTGCTGGTGCCATTAGTTGTAAAGCAATCAGTGTCATCATCAGATTTGCTTATTTAGGGCTCCTCTTATTACTGAATGGTTAACTTGTGAACATGCAGACATTGTCTCAAGTTATTTTTCACCGACTTGATGACGAGAAATATATGTTTGAGCGCCGGCCACAATTGCTTCATCGCCTTCAGGTATGACACTCCCTTTGGCTAAAAGGCAGCTGGTGTTTCTTCCCTTCCTCTTATTTCTGTTAATAGATTAAATTGAAATATGTCCTTATCCTGCTGTGTTCGAACTATAGGTTTTGCTTGGAGGACGTGCAGCTGAAGAGGTTATTTATGGACGGGATACATCGAGAGCATCTGTTGGGTATCTTGCAGATGCTTCTTGGCTTGCTCGTAAAATTTTAACAATGTTGGTCCCTTGTGCTGTAATCAGTGAATTTCCTTTTTGAACATCTCATGCTGTTTAATACTGGGGTTTTCTGTGCTCGATCAACAGATGGAATTTGGAGAATCCGATGGTCATCCATGGTGAACCACCTCCTTGGAGAAAGAATGTCAAATTCGTCGGACCAAGGCTGGACTTTGAAGGATCACTCTATGATGACTACGGTTTGATTGAACCACCGATAAATTTCAACTTGGATGATCAGGTCGCTCAAAGGACTGAAGATCTCATACATGACATGTATGAAAGGACCGTTGCTCTGCTCAGGGAGCACCATGCGGCCCTGCTCAAAGCTGTGAAGGTAAAAATACTTGATGTGATCTGATTACTCATTTTAAACTTTTCAGTATCTTCAAATCTTGGGGCCAAGTGAAACCAGAGTGAAGGTAAATTGTGAGGCATGCTGAGTGTGTTGACTATTTGTTTCATGCTCTTATACGAGAGTACTAATCCTGAGCCCTTTGGATCCGAATTTAGGTTCTCCTCAACCAGGAAGAAATCAGTGGAGAGGAAATTGACTTCATTTTGAATAAATACCCGCCACAAACACCTGTGAGCCTTCTCTTGGCGGAGGAAAATCCAGGGAGTCTTCCATTCTTCAAACGAGAAACAAGTGATTTGGAGTACGCACTTGTATCTCAATCAGAAGAACAAAGCCTGTGAAACATCATGTGGCCTGGCTCGACACAGTAGATCCCTTGATGGGTGCGAGGGAGGACTCTCCTGTGAGTGATTTCCTCATCTCATTTGAAAGGCTGCATTCAGAAATAGCGTGAATGACAAGAGCATGGTGATATTCATGGCGCTTGGTGTTTATTTGCTTCAGCTCAGTCCATTAAAAGAGAAGAATGCGTAACCTAAGAGGACTGTCGGCTGCTTCTGAGTCTGTGGTCAGAAATAAGACGGTTATATGGTGCTTAAAATTCTTGTAGCTGTTAAAGAGTACTTACGAGTATTATAGGGGAAGGACAGCAGTTGATTAAGTGAAATGATGCCATAAGTGAGAGATAAAAAGACAAGCCACTTGTTCATTTTTGTAAATGATTTACAGAAATTGTTTATCAGAAGGTTTGTTTTGGTCAGCAGGATCTTGTAACAGCTCAAGTCTAGTTTCCCAGATGACTCCTGAGTTCTCTGCTTATGGGTGACAATTGAATTATCCAAAAGTGATTGAACGACCGAACTTAAATTCTACCAATGTAATGCAAATGACGAAGTGGGGAAAAAAACCATCCTCAAATTCAAACATATCGTTTCTTTTACTCCAATATTGATCGACCATCCAGGGAATGAGGTACAACATTATTTGCAGTCTTGCAGAGCTGTTCTATTTTGTTTGCTGGAAGCAGAGCAGTTGAAAGCATTCAAGACTCAGAAGTAATGTGTATATTTGTCGATGTTAAGTGCAACCTAAAGAAAGTACTTAACAAGAAAGATACATTGATCATCACCGCACCCTGCAGTCCAAGCATCAGAAACTGACGTAACTAAGATGAGGACAGATGATATGCATTCATCCCTTCACTTCTCTTCCGGCTTTCCAGGTGTCCCAGGAGGCCAGTAGGATTGTCAACTTGTCTGGCTATCGTGAATGGGAAAGTATCATCTATTGAATTTCCTCCGGTCTCGCCCTATCTTGCTGCAGAATTCATCAGTAGCTTAACCAGTTTGAAACATGCTGATGCTTCAAGAACTGAAAAATATGCAACAGAATTCCAGTAGTTCTTAAATTGTCACTATCAACACTAATTGGAAGTGATTAGTAGAAAGAGAGAGCTCCGGCTTAAAACTAATTTTATTTCAGCTTGACTATTATAACCATATAAACAGGGCTAGTTCACCAAAACAAGAGAAAAGAGAAAAAAAGAAGAAGAAGGAAGTCGCAGCCCCACTTTATGATCTGGATATCTATAAAATGTCAGGCTTTTCAATGAGAATTCAAAGCTTTCAAGATTAACCTAGAAATACACTCATGTGATTGAAGCACTAAAAACAAGAGACGAGACATAAACAAAGTCACAACAAACCATTCAAGCATAAGTGTAAACGAAAGTTATTAGTAAAAAATAAACAATATGGACAGGTTGTCCAACAATGGATCAGGAAAATTCACAAATCCAAATCCCAGGGGCGAGTGAAAGAAAAGAAAAATGCAACACCGTTAGGCTAAGGAAAGGAGGCTTAAACAGGAGGTCTTATCTTTGCTAAGGCCTAACCACGATTGCATTTGTACATTAGCTATACTTGCGCATTGTGGCTTGTCATAACTAAGGTTGTCCTAGAAAACAGAGAACATAATATATTTTGCTGCACTGAAGGAAGATTTGATTTCTCTACATTTTAGGAGCATACTAAGACTAACTGCACAAGAGAACCTGAAATTAATTTGGCATATATGCGAATACAGACTCCACATGCATGCCGTCCTCAGAGCTCAAAAGTCTGTTAGGACACTGACCTAAACCAGAAGAATTTCTTAATCCTTATGCCTGGAAATTAATGCTCAAACTTACAAATGAGCTAACGTTCAGTTTCAAACACTCAAAACCATTTAATCCAAACCCAACATTCAATAAACATAATCCAGCAGTCATCAATAATCATTTAGATGACCCTCATGCAGCGCCATAAATTCATAAAACCTCGATGAAGGCAGACAAATGAATACCTTTACCTTGAGTCAGATTCATCACCAGATGCAGAACCGCCTCTTCCAAAAGCAACCTCATCCATGCTTTGCCCCTGCCGGCGATATCGACCGCCAGATGCTACAAACCCAGGACAAGGCCTGTAAGCCTTTATTGGCCACCAACCAAAGCCTGGGACTGTGGCAATGCCACCTTGTATCCTCCCCTCTCCATTGCATCCCCTCTCTATTTCCCCTCTCCCACAGGCCTTGCAACCCCTGCACATCGAAGTAATTATGTCATTGTGATCCTGAAATTCTTGAAATTTGCAAATTAACATCTCGCGATGGAGGAGCAGATCAACAGATTGAAATCAAAATTTTCGCCACAAGATTTAACAAGCATGGCAAGTATGACATGCTCTCGCAACGAGCAATGAGTCAAGACAACGAATCGATATGGGATCATAGGCATTATGCACAGTACACGGTACATATGGGATTCAACGTAACTCGAAATCCACTGCTCTAACACAGAATCTAAAAGTCAACTGAACTGCAAGTTCCTAGTTTGGTACCCTCTTCCTAATGAACCAGTAAACAACATAGGTGCACCTGACAAAAAATTTAAAGCCGGAAATAGAGTATCTAAAATAAGAAAGATTGATGGCAAGCATGAGGTACAACTCATCTCTCGGCTTACCATTTCTATCAATTTCTAGATGAACTACCAACTACCAAGCACCCTGGGGTGTTCTAATCATTTTACGCAGCTCAATTACAATTAATGAAAATCGAAGCACATGCTGCCGTTCCGCTGGCACCAATGCCACTGCCGCCGCAACCACAGCCACCTACTGATTACATACTCCAACCACAGGCAATCGCCTCTGTCACCATCTCTTTCTGGCAACTTTACCACCACCAGCAAGGCATTGTCAACTTGTCGGCAGCGCCGCCGCCAACCAGTTCCCCTCATCTTACATGGAACAACCACCACTTCCGAATCCTTCTTTGGAAAAATCCAAAAGTAGGAACACAGACTCTGCTCAACTAGTTTGAAGATGACAGCAATATAATCCAAACCATCATCAACCCAAATGCTAACACTTTTTAAAGTAACTGACTTGACGCCCAAATTCCACTTCGCACCAAATGGAGAAGGACGACTCCGTCCAAAACATTTCGACGGCTTGAGCGAACATAATGAGAAGAAAATGGGGGGAAGATACCTCGGAGGAGCGACGTCACCGCCTTCGACGGCGGAGGCCGGCCGGAGAGGAGCGGGGTCAGAGGGCGGCGGCGGAGGAGGAGGAGGGAGGCCATCTTCCACGACGGACGAAGAAGTCGGAGTAGAAGAAGAGGCGGAGAAATTGAGCTTGCTAGGAGCACGACGGGCGCGACTCGACGGCCCCCACGAATCCAACCGCGGAGCTCCGCCGCTGAAGCAATGGCGGCGGGAGAGAGGGCGGCGGTGACATGGCGGAGCTGCGAAAAGCGTCGTTGCCATCCTCTCTCTCTCTTCGTGCCTCTGTGCGTGTCCGAGAGAGAGAGAGAGAGCGCGATGATAATGGTGGCCACACGCAAGTCACGAGCCCTTTTCACGTTGATATTTCGCGGGGAAAATTAACAAAATCAGTCCATTTTTTTTTTTTGCTTTTTTTTTTTTTGTTTTGCAACACGATCCTTGAAATTTTTTAATTTGTTTAATATGATCCGTGAATCGTTCAATATTTCTGTTAGCTCGAGCAACGAATGAGACGGTCTTTAGTGACATGGAGTATTAAATATGATGAGTTAATATGTCTTTCTTTTTATTCGGTTATTTTCTATTAGGGAAAATGATATTATCACGTTAACATGCCCTTCATTATTGGACAATGCACAAATTTTGGGATGAATGTATAATTCATGTGTTAATTTTTTTCATTATTCATCATCCATATCTAACAAATTGGAAGTCACATCAACAGATTGTATTAACTTGAATTAATAAAACAATGGCATCAAACATTTTCATGCAATGTACGAACTAACATTTACTAATAGTTATTCACCCAAAAAAAAACATTTATTAATAGTTTAGAGATTCTATTGGACAAATTAAAAATTACGGAGGGGATTGTACATTAAATGAAAATAAAGAAATTATTTATGTCATTTTCCCTTAATAAAAGATATAGTAATTCTTGTATGTGTTTGATAAAAATATATAACAAAGATCAACGTGTGTGGAAATTTTTTATTAAAACATGTTACCAGTCTCAACTTGAAAATTGCAATACAATCACAACTGTACCAAAGCCTCCGCAACCTTTTTCTTTCAAATTACAAGTTTTTTGCTTGTCACCTACGATTGTAACTTATATTTTTATGAGATGAGTCACACCTTAAATCATTAATAAAAGCTTCTCATTTTTTTTAATTAATTTCATTCTTACTTTTATAAGGTACATTGAGCGTCTAACATTTTCTTTCCACCCATCTTTATCTCAAAATTCACTTATGTCAAGAAAAATTTCCACAACATTACAATAATACGTGTAGAAGTGATCCAACATTGCTTGCGAAAATAGTCATCAGGGTTATACTCTCCACATGCGCACCGGTTCGGTTTTTATCGGAAAAAAGCTTATTTTAGATGCCAGTCATCTTACATATGCTCATAATAAAGATCTTTCCTATTAGTCCATCGCACGGAAATGGCTGGCATAGATAAATTTTCCAAATATCAACATGCGAAAAAAAGGCAAAGAATCTTAGGCCAGCCCCATGTGATAGGTGCACTTATTAATGGAATTGCCCTTTGGGAATAAAATGATGGAGAAATGAAAATAATTTCCCAAAGTTCTTGAAATTATCAGGTGCTGAGAAGTATATAATAGAGTTCTCTCCCGCTCATTTCTCGTTCACATCTCTCTCTTCTCTCTCTCAAGTAACGCAGGAAGGTCGGTGCTCGAATTTCTCAGCGGAGGAGGTCGAAGATGAGTGCAGACATGCAGCAGCTGATCGCGAAGACCGCGCGGGAGGTGCTGCGGGAGTCGGACGTGGCGGACGAGATGACCGAGCATCAGCTGCGGATGGAGGTGTCCAGGAGGCTTGGTGTCAACCTCTCGCTACCGAAGTACAGGGCGACCGTCAGCCAGGCTATGCAGGCGTTCCTCGAGGAAGAACGAGTTCCGGAGGATGGCGGCAGAACGGAGGAAGACCGTGAAGAAGATCAGGAGTACACCGAGGGCGGCGACCTCATCATCTGCAACGTGAGCATGTTTCTCTCGATCTCCATGCACTGATTCCCTTTTTCCGTTAAACTCATGTCGCTGGAGGGAGTCGAATACGAAGCGCCATGAAAAAACGTTGATGGCGGCGACCGTAGTGGAGAGATTTGGAACTCTTTCAGTTCCCTCAGGAGAACTCCATTCGTTTTACCTCGCTTAGATGTTTCTCTCTCTCTTTTTTGGCTTTTGTTCTTCTCAAGCTTGTCGTCTGCTTGAGCTACTTTGATGCCTGATGCAATGGAATGTCATGATTCTCTTTTCTCTGATGAGATGATGTTCGCTTCTAGAGCAAAAATGAAAATTTTATCTGCTTCGTCGAGTTGAATGAATCTCTACTCGTTTTCCTCCTAAACATCGATGACTCGCCGTAACTGTTCTTAATCCATGGCGACCTTGTTTCCTTTTGGCATTGTTCACAGCTATCCAGCAACAGGAAGGTGACGGTCGGGAAATTCAAAGGAAAGACTCTGGTTTCGATGAGGGAATACTACAAGAAAGACGGGAAAGATTATCCTTCGCGCAAAGGTAATCTCAAGTGGTTTTACAGTGGTTTAATCTTCATTTTCCACATTGCGACGATCAACTGCAGAATGTTATTCGAGCCCTTATTTTCATGAATTAATCTTGATGATATACATCTATTTCATGCCGATGGGATGCTTTTGTTATTTAAGTGCGATGTATGCATTTTATTGTTGCTCATTGGATCCTCCAGAAGATACAGTTCTTACAGAAATGAAGAGGTGTTCATAGAGATCACTAGGCAATGCACGAGTTGAGAGATTTTCATTGGTCCACGAACACTCCCAGATAATCTTGGTTATGGTGCAATCTTGGTTATGGTGCAATATAGGAATTGCGATATTAGAGTAAAATGCATGTAGCGCAAGAGGGAAGAACTAGAGCAGAAGCTTACAAGCAATTGACGGGGATACAGTTAGACAAGATTGATTGTTTCGGATTTCCCCCATGACATTTTCGTTATCAAAAGCGAATGGCTTTCCTAGGCAGACTTTCGACTTACCTCGCCTCAGAAGTTCCTATTAATCTTTCATATTTTCTCAGAATGAATGCTTGCATCCGTGAGCATAAAGCTTGTTCTATATATGCCGGTTTTGCCAACGATGAAGCTAGTGCAATGCCATCAACTTGCATGCATGTATACGAGAGTCTTTAGCTGACATGCTTGCCCGGTTGCGTTCATTACTTAGAGCTTATCTATCTTTTTCTTTCATATATTTGATGATAACAAGAAGGTTTATCCTTCATCTTTTAGCTGTGGCAATTCTCATGTGTGCTTCCCTCTCCTCCGCGTCCACAGGCATTAGCTTGACGAACGATCAGTGGTTCATCCTCCAGAACAGCATGCCTGCCATAGAAGCCGCCGTCAAGAAGATGACGCCCGGTTCCTAGGGAGACTGATGCATTCACATCGAGATTTCAAACTCATCTCATTTGAACTTTAAAACGACTATTGCTGCTCTTCTTTGAGCTCCATAAACTTTGCTGCGTTTTGAGTTCTTGCCGATACAGGCCGCGAGGACCCCTGGAAGTAGCAATTTGGCCCGGCGTATACTTCGTATACTGCCGATGCCTAGCATCGAGCTCTTCCGCAATCTTCTCGTGCTGCACTTCGTCGGGTATTCTGTTTCGCTTATGATACTTGTTCCGGTCCCTTCTCTGGCGGAAATAATGTTGATTGACCTCTATTGAGACACTTTCATTTGGTCGGATGCAGTAGAGAATCTAGGTGATGATGCATTTCTCCTGAAACCGCCATATCTTGCGCCATCTCTCACCAGCTTAGAGAAGCTGCAAAATGATTTGATCACAACTCATTTTACTCACAAAATTTCAAATTTTCAGAAATTTCTTATACCATCTTTCCACTAAATTAATAAATAAGAATATTTTGTAATAAAGCGATTTTACAAAACATTTTGAAAGAAATTTTTTTCCTTCCGATGGCACGCAAGGCTTGTGCACTTTTATCGACCTCTTCAATTGCATGAGGTCCATGTACAGATTTTCCCGACACATCACCTTCCTCCCTTCGGTAATCTTAATGTCTAGACAAATCTCGACCATCAATTTGAGAATGGAAATTCTTATCGGCCTTCGAGCACCGTGCGAAATAAAGGTATGTTGACCCGACTAGAAGGGTTATGCTATCCACGACCATTCAGCTTCCATGGCGGTTTTGTACACAGGTATGTACTAAAGCAGAGGGCGCTGGCTGATTTGGAAGAAAATGTCGAAAATGCGCCAATGGAGACGCAATGGCAACATGGGTAAGTTTGCAAACTTTCGACATTACCTCGCCAAAGGTCAGTCAGACAACCAATCCAATCGAGAGGTCCGAAATTTGCTGTGGCTTTTTTGCAGTCAACTTCCATATTTGAGAGAAATTGTCGTCATTTCCACTAATAGTCGATTGAGAAAAAAAAAATCAAAATCCTAATGAAAACCGATCCTTCAGTCCGAAAGGATTTCAGTCAATCCTCTCGTGCCGATCAAACGCTCGAACCCGCGCTGCATTCGTTTGGAAATTTGGAAATTTTATCCCGTAGCCCCAGAAAATCATGGTGAGAAAATCACTATCGTATCGGATTTAGTTAGGGAAGCGCGAATATTCACCTCCGCGATCTTCGAAATCACGCTCTCTTTCTATCTTCTCCACGCGTTAATTTCTCGAGGCCGACCTGGATATTCCCGCCACCATTCAATGGTCTTGAGGCTTATAAATCGCCCCGACCCGACCCCACCCCACCACCCCGCCCCGCCGCCACTTACCACCAGAAGATCATTCGGATAACCCCGCAACTCACCACCACACGTTGGCTCTCCAACCACCACCACCACCACCACGTGCCCCTCCCATCGTCACCACCGTCTTCTTCATCGTCTAAATTCCAAAACCCTCCTCCAACAACACATGCATTAACTCCAGAGCCAAAGAACAGAGCGGAAAACCCTCCCCCGGACACCGCCGTCGCCATGGGCTGCGCCTCCTCCAAGCGGATCGACGCCAAGGTCGACGTCTACCGCCCTCCTCCCTCCAGCTTCGCCGTCTTCGACATCAACTCCATCGACGAGCCATGGCACCTCGTCGACGAGAAGGACGGCGCCCCTGCTCCGGACCACCACGCCCCCGACGGCAAGCCCTCGCACGTTCCCGACCCGATTCTCCAGAAGCTCCACACGCTCGAGTCGAACGAGACTCCCCACTCCTGGGTCGAGGTCAGTAAGGCCCTCGAGGACCTCAAGACCGCGGCCGCCGCCGCGCCACCATTGCCCCCGCCGAAGCCGTCGCCACCTTCGGCGAATGGCGGCGGGGGAGAGGCGGCGCAGAGGGCCGCGCCGCCGCGGAAGAGCATCTCTTTCCACACGCTCGAGGAGCTCGACGCGAAGCTGTCCGCGAAGCCCGCGGAGCCGCAGCCGCCGCTGCGCAAGACCGAGTCGATGCGTAGGGAGCCGAGGAAGAAGACTGAGCAGCCGGTCGCGGCAGAGCCGAGGGTGGCGGAGACGGCGGCGGGGTTCAAGTCAGTGAAGAACAACATCTTCGTCGTGAGGGACAGGATGGAGCGAGAGAGGGAGGGCAAGGTGGCCTCATACGAGCGCATGCTGGGCAAGCGGGACCCGCTGCGCGAGTTCCCCGAGAAGTGCCCGCCGCGCGGCGAAGACTCGCTGGTCATCTACACGACGTCCCTGCGCGGCGTCCGCCGCACCTACGAGGACTGCGCCCGCGCGAGGTCGATACTGGAGGTCCACCGCGCGGTGTTCGACGAGCGCGACGTGGCGCTGCACGGCGAGTTCCTCAGCGAGCTGCGGCAGATCTTCGTGGGCGAGGAGGGTGGCACGCCGGTGCCGAGAGTGTTCCTCAAGGGCCGATACCTGGGCGGCGTGGAGGAGCTGGTGGCGCTGAACGAGTCGGGCCGGTTCGGGAAGCTGCTGGCCTTCGCAGGGGTGGAGCGGGGGGCCGGGAGGCTGGCGTGCGAGGGGTGCGGCGGGGGCCGGTTCGTGCCGTGCTTGGATTGCGGGGGGAGCTGCAAGGTGGTGGTGGAGGGCAGGAAGGAGAGGTGCGGCAGCTGCAACGAGAACGGGCTCGTGCACTGTCCCGTCTGTCTCTAGGGACACGCCCGACCAAAGCTATCGTTCCGAACACATCTCATCAAGTGATGATACTCCGACATCCGATGATCTCTTCAAGAAATTAGAGGTCACAATTGCAAAATGCATCCTATCAAAGTGATACCAATTTTCCTCGATCTTTTTGTACATAGTGGGCATAACGCTTTTCCTTGTTCAGTTTGTTTTGTTTATCAGAAAGAAACGATCGTATCAAATTGAAGGTTTCATTTTCTCCGTTCAATTTTGGGTGGATGAATTATTGCCTTTTTTTTCCGTCTCTCTTCTCTATTGTCTCAGCATTTTGCTGCTCTTGACTCTACCGGTAGTTGCACGCTGCGGATGATCTTGCGATGTCATGAGTTTGGTCGAAAATCTTCTTGACAGACTCGAACTTGTTTTGATTCGAGGCCAGAGAGACATGATTTTATGAGACAATAATCTTGGGACATCAAGTTCTTGTATATGCGACGGCGTCCTGTTATTCAATGATATAAGTGTCGGGCTCGTCGACTTCATGAAAATGTAAGAAGTTCACTTCTTACAGCTACAGTAGGATCACCTGTAGTATGTATATAGTCTTGCCTGTCTAGGAACGCTCACTGAATATACGGTCATGCACCTACGAAGCCTGAGATGTGTTTCTGCTACGGTGATTTTTGCTTTGGCATGGTGGTGGCTGAATATGCCAACAGCTTTGATGATTAAGATTATTTACTCATGCACGAACGTAGATTGGGGTCTTTGTCCTGTGTCAGCATACGAGATCTTTGCAATGTAGTTGGTACACCACTTTCACCACGAGTAGGAGTGATCCAGGAATCCGGAATCACCCACTAAAGACCAATTTGAAAAATTGGTACAATAGTTTTATGAACCAATTTGGGAATTGGACCGAATCGATAAATTCATGCAATTCAATTAATCCAAGGTGTTAGAGAAGCCAACGTTATTGCAGATTGGGTAGCCAAAGCCCACAAGAAAAATTACATATCTCTGAATTGGGTTTTACATCCCTCAAACTTTGTTGGACCTTTTATATAATGATGCTCATTTACCGGGCCTCTAATCTTTGCTTAGTAAATGAAATTCTTCCGTTTCTAACCAAAAAAAAAAAAAAAATTAATCCAAGGTGGAGCAATTCACCTTCCCCTGCCGTAATCTATTCCACTGCTGTACTTGACCCCCTTAGATCATCAAAGATGATGATTGATCTAGAAGAGACATTTGTATTGTGAGAATGTGATGTGGCCAATTAAAACTTCCGGTTGGTGCTCCTGTTAATAATTGCTGGAAGTAGAACTAAATAACGAGATTGTCCCCTTAGGTTGTTTTAATGACAAAAGTTATAGGGAAATGAAAGAATGAAAAAAATTAGAGAAGCCGACAAAGCGAAAGTGCCGTGGAATGTTGGCAAAAAACATAGTGAAGGTAAATTTCCTTTTTACCTACCTATGTTTGTCGGAACAAGCATCAGAAGTGATAATGAATTCATCAAACCAAAGGACATACAGTTGTGACTACGAAAACAAGAAAGGTGTAAGACTTGAGAGTGATCGAAGAGGCCAAAGGTGATTGAGAGTGAGAGGAGGTGAGGCTCCGAGATGAGCAAAGTAAAAGAAAGAGAAAGATAGAGGAAACTAGAATTTTGATCCAAAAATAAGAAAATTAAAAAAATTATATATATGTACCGATTTGGTCCAAATGGAAAATTCTACGTCTGGAATCGAGAACTAAACCAATTTTCATGGAAATCGCCAATTCGATCCGGTTCTAGGCAATTCCCATTTATTTTTTTGTAAATCCCTAATCATAGGTACTCAATTTTAACTAGAATTCTTGTTTTGAGGAGTTTAAAAATTTAGTCCTTAACCATGTAATAGAGAGTACCCAATTTTTCAATTATTCTTGAGATTTGAGTTATCCCAAGCACACAAGTTTATTCATTAACTAATAATTGAGGAAAATTTCGATTTGCCCTCATAGTTGTATCGGATACTCAAAGTGCCCTATATATCGAACTTTGTGTCAAGACATCCCCTGTGCAATAACAAAAGTGTCAATGCGAGTGCCGAAACAGATACGAGAGTTTTCAAACTACACGAATTAATCAAATCACTCGTGCCTTTCGTTTCAGGCTAATTAAAAGTTTAAGAAGCTCTTCTGCTAATGAGGGAGAAATTAAATTGGGGGCTTCGGTGTGTCTTAGTCTCGATAACCAACGTATTTTTATAATGAAATGGCCTCATTAGATAGACGCCTTTAGTGACGTTTTGTTCTTCACATAATGAATGAGTACCCATACATTACGATTATGTTCAGAAGAGAACTTGAACGGAATAGTAATGATGCTTTTCACCAAGGGTTTTACGAGTTGGGCCGCAATTGGGTGAGGCCCCAATAGGCTTCTTAATATCACAGGGACCGGATCAGGGATGTTTTTGGGTGCATAGCAGTATAGCACGTATTAGTATGCATGTGAACCTAATATATCCCGACACTTAAAAAATGCGGGCGTCGCCTTGGTGCAATCCACTAAAATTAATGGTTAGATGCATCCGGAACGCCTCAAGGTCAAGGAAAGCAAGCATCATTCTTCCTGTTTGGCTCACCATTTTGTATCCTGCTTATAATCATGCCTTTTTGACTTGGTCCCACGGGGGATTCAAAACGTTGATCAAATGTTAATTAACCACATTGACTTGATCATTCTCATTAGTGCCCCCATTAACGACTTTCACTTGATATCAGCAGAATTGGGCTTCAGTAGACGAAGAATTGGCAAGGAATACTTGACACAAAGTTGGTGTACATTTTTAAAAGGGTTTTGCTAACATAACATTTTTTAAATTGTTGCAAGAATAATAACTTGTTACAAGTCACAAATTTTTAAATGAGTGGATCTTATAATAATCTATAATTATTTTTATTTAGTTTTTCATGATTCAAAATGCATTATTATTCTTATGGTAGATGTCATTCAATCATTTCTCTTTTCTTTTTTCTTAAAGCGTATTGTCATATTAAATCAATGGGAACATAAAAAATAAGCTGTGTATATAATAAATCAAAATAAAACTTCGGACGAAATCAAATTCGATGGTGGCTACATTTACTTTCCTAAACGACCCGCTCGGTAGCATTTAAAAAATTCACAAAGATAATTCCTAATCAAGGAGAAAAATAATAAAGAAATGATAAGAGCCACATAATTGGTTCTCCTTTTGTCGAAAATATCCTGTGGAAAACTTTTCAAATTGTGTATGTGATGTCCAGATGACGGCCCACTTTGTGGATAATGTGAAAAAAGAAAGAAAGAAAAAAACAATTCTTGCAATGGGGAGAAGGCATCTCTAGCGGATGCGGATCAGCTTTCCCCTTCCATGCATTATAAATCCAATTTCATTTCTGGATCTCCTCCAATCCAATTTGACCTTTTCTTTTTCAGCATATGAATTTCGAAAGCATAATCTCGTCAACCACTTATGTCTATCGACTCGTTTCCTTTGCTATTAAGATATTAGGCCACTGGGCCTAAAAAAACCTTGAAAGCCCACATGCAGATCAATTAATAAATATGGATAGATGTAATCGTTTTCGATGCATTTTAAAAATGCTAACAAAGATGCTTAACATCTTTTTCCTTCCTACATCTGAGTTTGAATAGAGCGCTTTCCAGCTGATTGGCCTATAACCTAATTCACTTGAAAGATCCTCATCTTTTCATCTTCCTTCCTTCTTCCCCCGACAATTTTTTTTTTTTTTTTGAAACATTATTAGGTGGTTTTTTCAAGTTCAGCGATCCCTTCATGGGAATACGATTAGAGGTTCAACATTTTGAGAAACTTATTTTTCTTCCAATGAATAGAGCCGCAAATAAGTTAAGGAACGACGAGTATGGAAAATAAAGGCATCCGTTAGTAAAATTTGCAAAAAATGTTGACTTCTTAGGTTTTCCTTTTCCAGCTTCCAAAAACTATGAGTTTAGGATGTTAAAAGATTTTGAAGTGGGGGAGAGAGAGTACTAGGTATTATCACGTGTGCGTTTTCTAGTTAAGCAAATTAATCGAGTGAAGATGGATTCGGTGATCAATCACTAATTTTGATTTGAACAAGTCATAGATCTACTATTTGAGCACATGACCCCTAACTTTACTCAGATTATTCATCTTTTTATCTAGAGTTTGTTTTGTTTATGATTTGTCTTGGTTTATAGTTAGATGTTTCTCTTTTGTAAATCCGTGAAAATAAATGAAATATTAATTTGACAAAAAGAAATTAATCAAGAAGCATACCCAAAAAAAAAAAAAAAAAGGAAATATCCTCTAGTGTTAATAAGGTGTAGGGATAATAACATAAATGGTTTTGAATTTTAGTCTAATATACAATATTGTCATTGAATTTTTAATTTATTCAAATAATCCCTAAATTTTAATACAATGTGCAATGTCGCCCCTAAACTTTTAATTTATTCGATGTATTTCCTAATTTTTTTTATAAATGTTCAATCTAATCGATAAATTATATGAAAATTATCCAATGTTATTATTTCATCAATTCAAGTTAACGAAAATTGCTAATTTGGTTTTCAATTCAATAAATTTGAAAGGTGGAAAAAATAACATTACTTGTAGATTATTCACTCAAGATATTCCATTTAAATGAGTATATAAAAAGGCGAAATTACCAAAAAAAAAAAGTCTAAAACTTATTGTATTTGTGTTAAATTAATACTAAATTTTTCAATTCAACTAATTTAATCCTAACCATTTTAAAAATTTGCCAATGTAGTCCATTCGGGAAATTTTGGCCGAGAATCTAGTGTGAATACCAAACGTCCTACATGGCACAATCAATGCTAATGGAGACAATTTTTGTAATTTTTTATTTTTTGTTTCTTTTTTATTTTTTCCTTTTTCCTCTATTGTTGCTAGCGACCGGCTTCAAGTGAGGCTTGCCCTCTCCAAGATCTAGCGAGGGTCAACCTTGCTTATTGAGCGAGGCCTGCCCTCACAGGGCAAGGTCGCATGACTCTAGCAAGGTCACCTCAACAATATTTGGCATGAGTTGACCTTGTCGGTCTTGAGTGAGGCTCACCCTTACTAGATCCATCAAAGTTAAGCCTTGAGCAACATCACCCATGCAAGGAGAGCCTCACTCGGCTAGTAAGGTCGGCCCTCACTTATGGATGATTGTAAGCCATTGAGGAGGCTAGCGATCCAAAGGAAAAAGAAAAAAAAAATTATTCACATCAATACCAACAGTGTCGCATAGGACGGCCAATATCCACATTGGCGTTTTCCACCCAAAATTGGATAAATAAATTATATTGGCAAGCTGTTGAATGACTTAGGATTAAATTAATACAAAAGTAATAGGTTTAGGATTTTTTTAAAAAAAAAATCATCTTAATATAATAACGATGGTGAAGATGAAGATAGGGTTAGGCACTTAAATTATTCCCTCGCTAGACCCGTTCACACTGCTTTATGCGAGGAGGGACTGAATGGAGAATATACATACGCAAAGTCAAGACCGACAATTGGAATGGTACCGAAGGAATTCTTTAAAAATGGGTTTGTCTAGGTAAAGGACAGGTAAAACCGGGGATGATTCTCTCGAACGTGGCTGACATTTTGACGGGACTAATCCCATTTTGAAAAAACAAAAGCAAAAACAAAAAAGAGAGATGAATTTTCAAATGTCCATCTTTCGGCTACGATGGATTCACATTGATTCTTTAGTTTAATGTCCTAATCCTGACCCGCCCCGATTGCCATAATTGAAGGAGGGACCGAGAGAATTCTGGCGGTGCTTATAAATTCATTGATTAGTAAACCAACCGCGTGGAGGAAGGTGGACTACACAAGCAGTTCGGATAACGTTTCCCCACCATCCCTCGAAACTTCTATGCTTAACCATTTTGATTTGTGATCGTTTGAATCTCAAAAACTACTTTAAAAATGAGATAAGATCGATACTTCAAATTGGTACTCCTCGTGGAAAGTCAATGATCTGAAAAAACATTTTTTTTAATTCAAATAATTATTTATCATCTCATACGAAGATGAAAGATATTTTTCTTATTAATGAATATCCAAATGTAAATTATCATTCATACTAAAAGTATTTTTCGTGAACTAATTTTTTGAAAGCATGCGAACAATTATTTTAAGAATATGCTTCAAATTATCGATTTTTCACCGAACGAACGGATGCTTAACTCAGCAAAACAGAGTGGCAGGTCACGCACGATTTTTTCGAGAGGGGACAGAGCAGAGATCGATGCACCATGCATGTGGGCTGACTCGTGACCTGGAATGGCTTCGTGGCCACTTAAAGGTTTCAATTGAGTAAAACAACGTTGTGATTGAAAACTACAAAACTTCATTGAAAAAAGGGAAGGGATCAATGAATCAATTACTTTTTGAGCAACCCCCATTTCGTGAATTGTCGACAAAGGAACTTTCGGCCGTTCAAAAGTCGCGTAAGACAGGGGACTGGCCAACCAATATCGGCCGTGGCTTCACTTTGGAGTCAGTCAACCCCCCCAAAATTCGTAGAACTAGAAGCAGTCAAAAACTTACAAATTCAAAGCGCTGCAAAAATCCCTGATTCGCACGTCATTGCTGATGGCCTGGCCTTCGGAACGGGTCAGTTTCAAAGCTTCCGCGTGGACCTGGCCCGCCCTGTTGCCAGTCTTGCTCCTCCGTCCCCTTTCGCATGTTCTCACCTAAACCCGTTTGAACCCTTCTGTTCTTTTTCGATATAAGAATAGAATGTCGGTAACTTCCGGTGCAGCTAGCACATCGTAGTCGGACACGACACATCTTCGAAGCATCTAACAGCTGTTCAAACTCGACAGTCGCATCGACGAGACTGCGCTGCTGCTAATTAGTTGAAGAAACTTCACGGGGAAAGATGATCAGAGGGGTGGATTCTCGACCAACAAATCATACCCACTCCATATAATTTCTAGTTTCTGCATACCTATGCACACTTCACATGCGCACTCTCCAGATTCATGTGCCAAATTGCAAACCCGAGCATTCATTCAAACTAGGATCCATGCTCAAACGATGAGATCTTCTCAAGTGCTCCCGGGACACTCGCATCAATGATAAAAAGACTTTAAACCAAATCGTATAAACAAAACATCACAATCACATCTTCATAGTTTAAAGTAAGGAAACAAGGCCTTTCTCTGCAAGGCACGGCAGCTAAGCGAAGCTGCCGATAAAAGCATTCGCCCTTTGGCCGTTCCTCTCCCTTGACAAATGCAAAAAGAAGGCATACACGTAGATATAACCCCTTCCTTGTAATAACTATTTGACACCATAAATACACTTATTTTAGATTCAGTATAACATTATTGTTACTAGTATCAGACCGCAAGGCAGAACTAATAACTACGCAGCTTCCTCCTCCCCAGTTTGCTTGAGAACTCCTCTAGCTTCTCCATCACAACTCAAAAGTAATTAAGTGTGTGTGCATATCTCTGTTCCACCATGAAAACTTCATTCGTTGTCATCGAATGATATCAAGCCGGTAAGGTTCAAATCCTGATCTGCAAATATATCCAAGAGAGAGAGTGCCTGAAACAAGAAAAATTCAGTAAGTCATGAGTTATAGCAGATGAAACAGTTCGTCACTTCACTTGTAGCTTAACATAGAACTAAAATAAGAAAGTACCTCAGGCACATTCAGTTCAAGTCGGAATTTGGGTCCATCATAATGGTGAAGGATGGGTCGGAATGAGTCCTCCTCAAGTGGCTCACAGATTTTTCTAGTCATAACTCTAACCTGTAGTCAGTAAAAAGGAAAAGAACATAGAATTAAGTTTCCAGGACTAAACATCTCGTATCTAATAAGCCATCATATGATCAAGCATGTAAAGGCTGGGACAATACCTGTGCAGGGAAGCGTGATTCGCCAGGGCATTTTTTGTCCTCCCAGGCTGTTGGGTCTAAGTTACTGCCTCCAAAACTTGCAGCCTGAAATTACAAGTTGATGATAATTACCAGTGAGCACAACCCCTAGACCACCAAATCCATGAGCATTTTGATATCATGGAAAGAAAAGGATTTAACAATAGGATAGGTGTTTCTATTGGAAGTAGGTAACTTTTTCTCAAATGAGTAACTATTCGAATTTCAGTGTGATCATTTGCGCTATTGCTATGTTTTGTAGTCTGGCCATTTGTTAACAAGACTAATTTTGATCATGTCGATAGACAAACCTAGAAGGAAAGAATAGCATAACACGAACCTCAAAGATCCCATGGAGCTGGTGGGTCGAGTAGTTGTAGAGGAAAATGGGCAATCCTGGGGTAATCTGCCTGACTGAATCACGATAACGTGGAGGAAGACCTACCATACCAACAAGATACGAACCATTTAGCAAGAACGATGCAAGTCCTATAACAGCGGGACTGAAATCATTCAGATGAGAAAACTCCTCAAGCGGCAATATATCAAGAGGTGATAAAGCCCTATAATTTGATGTTTCTAGAGTTGAATTGAAGAATGAACAAACACTGAAGTTACTATAATTATCATCATCTGAATTAAATCATCGTTATGCATTTTTCTCACTGCAAACCATCAAATTCCAAACATATCATCATCTCAAGTACCCAAAAGCTCAGATTACGGCACAAGCAAATTCACAGCAATTCTACAGTCACAAGGAGCACATAATTTCCAGTCTCCTACCATTCACAACCTCGATGGCTATGGGGGCAATCAGATCGCTCTGACAAGATATAAATCTATCAACAACAGAGACTCACCGAAAAGCTGTCTCCTCAGATTTTCCTGCATGGTGTCGTTGTTGCAGACGAAGATGTATCCACCAACAGTCTCGTACTTGGGCAGAGACTCAGACGGCGGGAGCGTCTTGAACCTCTTGTCGACGGCACTCCTGGCCTCCTTCTCCTCGCCGCCGTTGTTGTTGTAGCCATCGCCGCCGTTCATCTTCTTGTTCCCACCCCCGTTCTTCTTCGCGGCCTTGCCCCCATAGAAATCCTCGTTCTTGTTCTTCCCCCCCTTCAGATTAACAACGTTGTTGTTCGGCAAATTCAGAGACTTGGCGTAAATCCCCTTGTTGAACCCTTCGTTGAACCCCAAGTTGTATCCCCCCATCTTCCAACCGTCGTCGAAGCCGTTGAAGTCCTTCCCGGCGTTCACCTTCCACCCGTAGTTGAAGGCGTTGAAGTCGTTCCCCCCGCTCGGGTTCCCCATCTTCCACCCGTAGTTGAACCCATTAAAGTCGCCGCCGCCGCCGCCGGCGGTGGCGTTCCCGATCTTGCTCCATCCGTCGGCGGCGGAGGGGGCGACGGGGCTGAAGTCGTTCCCGGGGACAACCGGGGCGGACCCAGATCCGATCTTCCAGGGCTCGTTCAGCTGGGGGAGCTTGGGGGTCGGGCCGGTCAACGGGTTGACGGGGTCGAAGTTCTTGCGGTCGTCGCGCTTGGAGGCGTAGTTGGTGCTCCAGATGGAGTCGTTGAGGGAGAGGTTGGCGAGGTTGGAGGTGTGGCCGCGGAGCTGGTCGCTGAACTGCCAGAAGGCCTGCTGGTTGCTGTTGCTCTCCATCTTTCCTCCTCCTCCTCCTTCTTCTTCTTCTTCTACGAGCTCAAAGAACTTCGACCGGCCCCGATCTGACCTGAATATGATCCGAACTGATTTTTGTGTACGAGAGAGGTGTAGATCGGTGCTTAAATACGCCCCGGGGGGATCGGTGAAATACGGGGGGAAGGGGGGGATTGAAAACGGAACTGGGGAAATTTCGAGGAAGACGAGGAAGAAGAAGACGAGGTGGAGAGAGCAGAGGATTGCGTGTGGATTTGTCAACTGGTGTGTTTCGAGACTTTTGAGGATGACGCCTTTGCGGGGGGAGGAGGGGAGATTTGGAAAGGAGTGCTTCGCTGTTGGTTGAGCGAACTGGTGGGGTGCGAAATGACGGATCAGGAAGACGCGTATTTCGCTTTGACAGCGGGCTGGGGGGTGGCCTCGGGGGTTACGTTTGTAATTTCGCCGGCGCTGGAAACCGAGTTGAAAGGCTGAGTTAACTGGGCCCGAGTGCTCGAGTCGGCCTAGCTAGCAAAGGGGGAGGAGCCTATGGTTCAGCCTGTCGATGTCGCGTTTCTAGAAGGGCTTGGAGGTTTCCCCCCTTTCCTGCTACTCCTCACATGCGTTTTTGACTTCACGCGTGCGATAGAAGCAACGCAGAAGAACTAGGTAAATAAATAAATAAATAAATAAATATATATATATATATATATATATATATATATATATATATATATATATATATATATATCCTCTCTTATCATTGATTTTCTGGAGGAAAGAATTGGAAAAACAAAGAAGATGGACAATTTGATGGAACTAATTAGAGGTTTTTCAGCAAAGATATTACAGCAAAATATAAAGGGAAAAAGAAGGGCCTCGATGACAAATTGACCAAATTGACAAAAATTGAATACCCATTAGCAATTACAATGAGAATGCAATTTTTTTTTTCAAAAAATTATATCGCATTACTTTTGGAGTTGTGTTGTTATCGACAAAGCGAGGATAAGGAGCTTAAACTATGGAAATCCTTTGACTCGATAAAGAATGCTTTGGATCTAATCCAACTAAGTTTGTATGAGTGGTACAGTGCACATGTATGGGTAAAAATTTGGCTTGAGATCAAAGTTTGATATCGAAGTGTAAACTCGGACTAGGTTTGGAGTCATGCCAATTCAAGCTTGACTTAACATAACATAAAATTTCATTAGTGCTCAAGCTTAAACGCGTTTACAAAGAAAAAAAAAATTAATGACAAATTCGAGTCCCAAGTTCTCATGTAAAGTGAATGCTGAAAGTGGTGATTCTCACCTTTTCTTTTTAGCTTTAGGAATACATGTTTCAGATGTCACCATCATACAACCACAGCTCCTCTAGGACTCCAAAAAAGGGAATCACATCTTTGCTTTTGCTCCATAGCAGTTCATCGGTTTCAGCCCAACCTCATTGCATTGCAGGCCTGGGCTGAAAACATTGGGATCCTATTACCCTTTTTAACTTCTAGGGTTTGAGACAGTCGGGCTCAGTAGAATAGTGGGCCAGTCGCCGCTTCATTCTCGGGCCTCCCTTTGGGCCCGAAGCCCATTTTTTTTGTAAAGAAAACCACACTCTGGCTAGGACCATGTTTCTTATTACTGATTAGTCTTCTCTCTTCTCTCTCTCTCTCTCTCTCTCTCTCTTTCTCTCTATCTCTCTACTGCCGTATCATGATCCCCGGCCTCGAGCAAGCTCGACGGCCTGAGGTCGTGGAGGCGGCGAATGCACAGTGAGACAGAGAGAGGGATCATGTTGTCGGCACCGGTGGTTGGCACTTTGCTGAGAGAGGGGGAAGAGAGAGAGAGAGATGGCGTGGTTAGTAGGATTTGGTTTTGATTTTCTTTCTTTGGTGAGTCACATGAGAACATGTCACCCATTAATCAAATGTCCGAGTTCGGACGAAATCTCTTCGCAAAAGAAATATACAGCCCCACATAAATATATGTCGCATGTAAATTGACAATACCTCCTTTGGGGGGACCCGCTCGGAGATATCTCACGGTGGGTATGCCTCTTGTGACGTCTGCATGCCGTCAAACTCGCCCTATCTGCTCTCTAGAAATCCACTCGCCATAGTGTAGAAATGCCCAAACTCGTATAAGTTCCGCAGTGTTATTTCATCAATTCTTTGGATCTGGTCAATCGCATACCAAAGCAGCCAAACCGCGATGAGCCTTGTCAAACAATGCGCGTTCCAATTCGATCGGTGCATCTCATCCGTAATTAAAGTTGTTCGGTGGCAATTTTCGCATGACAGTCAGGGCCTATGGGCAGGTCCAGGACACTTGAAAGAAGCTCACGAATGAACCAGAAGAATGGGTTGGGCAAGACGCCACAGAGCGGCAGGATGGAGTGGTTAGCGGTAGCTAAGCGGTCGAGGGAAAAATGAAGGCTACCTTTTGGAATCATCGCCCCAATTCTTGTTCCCATTAGAACCAGAAAGGATGTAAAGAATCGGCGGGCGGATTCTACAAGCCTTCCCAGCAACACGGATCCATAACCCAACAAAGAATGCGAATGGCTCGTTCTTGGTTACATCCTTGGTTCTCTCTGACAAACCAAAGTTGGGTCCGTCCCTACTTCTTTATATTCTCCTAACCTGTAGCTAAAACTTTTCAGAATCAAGAGGGTCCCAGATACACGGAGAGAGAGAGAGAGAGAGAGAGAGAGAGAGAGAGATGGCAGGAATTGCAGGGACTTGCTCTGCTGGTCTGCTGTTTAAGGGCAGAGAAGCAGGGGCCAGTGGGGCTGCGTCTCTGGTGCAGTACAATGGGCTTAGGCCAGTGGAGAATGTGCGTGTGGCTCCTCCTAGGAGCAATCTTGCTGGGGATGTTTCTGCTTCAGGTATGAATAACACTGCAAAGAGTTAGACGTGTGATCTCAAGTTTATATCTATAAAACCGCATGCCGATAATTCGTGTCGGCATTTCATAACCGTGCTTACGATTGGTGATGGCACGAAAATTAGTAATCTTGATTTGATAAGTTAAAAATCTGATTTACGAATGAATACATGTTAATATGCGTCAGCACATGGACTAAATGGATCTCATCGTACCATATTCATATGAAAAGTTTAATATGATTCTGATAATCCAGAAAACAACACAGAGATCAGACTCTGTTGCTCCGCCATCACATATTCCTTGTGGTCGAGCTCCTCCCTTTTTCCGATTCCTTTCTGGCGCAGAGTTTGTGGTACCTACAAGCTGTAACTCGTGGTTTCTTGCAGCCCAAGATGTCTTGCTCTTGATTGTCATTACGCACAAGTTACCATGCCTGTTACCACAGCACTTCTTGCAGTAGCCCTTGCAAGTGCTCTTGCTTCAGTTGGTACATCTAGATGCATTAGTCTAGCGTTCTCACGTGACGAACTAATATTTGTTTAATGATGAAGTAACTCCTGGCTTACTTTTACCAAAGGATACGCAACCCAGCAATGCTAATTAGTCCTACATCGACAGTTCGTAGAATTTGATGTTGCTTATAGGCTATGAGAGATCCAATTGGATCAAATCCTGATTTTGGTTTCACAATTGTCAGCTCGCAGGTGTGGAAAGATCAAGGCCATGGCCTCTCCGACCGTATCAGCTCCCAAGCGAGAAAAGGATCCCAAGAAGCGCGTTGTCATAACAGGAATGGGTCTCGTCTCAGTTTTCGGCAACGACATTGATAACTTCTACAACAAGCTCCTCGAAGGAGAGAGTGGGATCAGCTTGATTGACCGATTCGATGCCTCGAGCTTCTCTGTGAGATTCGCGGGCCAAATACGAAATTTCTCCTCCGATGGCTACATCGATGGTAAGAATGACCGCCGCCTTGATGACTGCTGGAGGTACTGTATCGTTGCTGGAAAGAGAGCCCTTGAAGATGCTAACCTTGGATCCAAGGTCCTCGACACTGTGAGTTCAATCTGTTTTGAGTAAAACACTCTCAGAATAATTATATTTTGCGTATCGTTCGGTCATTTCAATGAACTTATAGCCTTAATCTTCGGTGTACATTATCGCAGATGGACAAAACAAGAATCGGGGTTCTGGTGGGTACGGGAATGGGAGGGATAAGCGTGTTCAGCAACGGAGTGGAAGCGCTCGTCCAGAAGGGATACAAGAAGATCACCCCGTTTTTCATCCCTTATTCCATCACCAACATGGGCTCCGCCCTTTTGGCTATCGATACCGGCCTCATGGGGCCGAACTACTCCATCTCAACCGCTTGCGCAACTGCAAACTACTGTTTTTATGCAGCGGCGAACCACATCAGAAGAGGTGAAGCAGACATCATGGTGGTCGGAGGGACAGAAGCTGCGGTCATGCCCACTGGTGTTGGGGGGTTCATAGCCTGCAGGGCTTTATCTCAAAGAAATGAGGATCCTAAGAGAGCTTCGAGGCCTTGGGACAAGGATCGCGATGGTTTTGTCATGGGGGAAGGTGCTGGTGTGCTGGTATGTACCATGCTGAACTGCCAAAGGTCTTTTACGATAAATTGACGCTAGTTGCACTAATTCCACTTTTTTTTGTGCATTGGAAATGCTTACGTGGCTGTTCTGTCGTTGTGGAAGATCATGGAGAGCTTGGAGCATGCGTTGAAACGAGGAGCCAATATTATCGCAGAGTATTTGGGCGGTGCTGTAACTTGTGATGCTCATCACATGACTGATCCACGTTCAGATGGACTTGGTGTTTCCTCCTGCATCAGCAAGAGCTTGGAAGATGCCAGTGTCTCCCCTGAGGAGGTGAAAGCACTCACTATAATGACACTCACTGTCCTATAAACCTATTGAGCCTATTCACGACATATTTTGTTGTTAAGATGAAAGCTAAACCATTCTTCGCTTGGCAGGTGAATTATATAAATGCTCATGCTACATCAACCTTAGCCGGCGATTTGGCTGAGGTTAATGCCATTAAGAAGGTCTTTAAGGACACATCTGAGATCAAGATGAATGGAACTAAGGTGAGACACTTCTTGTCCTGAGTTTGGTTATGGACGAGATGCACTATTCTGTCAACTTCTTGTATTTGCACTCTCACTTTGCTGAGTCCGTCACCAAAAAAAAAAAAAAAAAAAAAAAGAGAAGGAGAAGTAACAATATTAATAATGTAACTTGTTGCAGTCGATGATCGGCCACGGTCTTGGAGCTGCTGGTGGACTAGAGGCCATAGCAACCATAAAAGCAATCACCACTGGTTGGTTGCATCCAACGATCAACCAAGATGTACGGCAACTGAATGTTCATGTTTTCTTTTGCTATGTTCCTTGTTTTGACATTTCCAATGACTTTAAATGACCATAGCTCTATTTGTTCTGCTCTTTTGTAGAACATCGAACCTGATGTCAACATCGACACTGTCCCAAATGTGAAGAAACAGCATGAAGTCAATGTCGGTAAGTTCAATACTGAGCTCTTAGTGTGAGAACTGAGAAGCAGATCTGCTGAGTGCTCAACTTGAACATATATGAAAACTGCTATAACCTCAAGAGCAAATATAATTTCCCTGACAATTTTGTAAGAAGTTACAGTCTCGCTTAATTCATTTCACATGCATATGCAGCTATATCAAACTCATTCGGCTTTGGCGGGCACAACTCTGTGGTGGTTTTCGCTCCATACACACCTTAAACAAAGCACCAGCTGATCAATCGGTCATCTGTTAGTCACTCTCATCGATGTTCCGGGGAACATATTCATTATCGCAATAGAGTTGAAATCAGCAGCTGAACCATATGGAAGCTGCGAGGAGGAATTATCGGCATCGTTTCTTTTACTACTCCTTTCAATCCTTATCCTTTAACCAAGACCAGCTACGAATTCAAATATTTTTCAGAGAATAAGATACCTCAGTTCATTTTTGTGGTGTATAATATCCCACGAACCATGTTGAATTGAATTTCACTGATTGGCTTTGATCCAGACAAGAATAAGTTCGGTTTTTTCTGAAGATATTGTTTATCCCAGCAATGTTCTATGAACTGAGTACTCCCCTTAACTGATAAGACTGTTCTGGAGGATAGATGTGATGGCGACAACAGGTTCTTCACAAGGACCTTTGGTTTTCTGCAAACGGTATTTTTAAGGACCTTTAGATCAAGAAATTGGACTAAGATCTTCTGGGGCTTGTTACACCAGAGCCCACTTCAGAACTTCAGTCCAGGAGAATTCACAACTTCTTCAATAGGAACAGAATTTGCATCGTTCCTTGGCCAGTCCTCTCCGAATTCAAAACCTAGGGTCACGATGGGATTATAAAGAGTAAATCGGATGATGAAGTGTTTGTTTTCCATAAAATCGACAATATGCGAGGACGTGACTAATCGGATTTGTGCAATTTTGCGTCTTCCACTTAGAAGATTAACGAAGATCAGAAGTAACAGATGTTACGTCTTCCACCTAGAATATTAACGAAGATTAGAAGTAACAGAGGTCCTAGCTCTTACATCCTTTCTTTTCCTAATTTGCAAAAATGCCCCAGAATAAAGAATCTACGAAAGTGAACAATTACCAGATCTCGAAAGAAATAACAGATAGGATCTTGCTGGGTCATGGTCAGGGAGTGGTATTCAAAAAGCATCAGTTCAAAGAAGCGTATCTTGCTTGTACTGTAAGTTTATGGCTACTTTATGCCATTCAAGATTAAAGGACATTAATCACTTTTAGGCCGCCGTCACAAGCCGGGAAAGGTTACAAGTCGGGAAAACCTACTTGCTTGCTTCTTCTTTGGTTACTGCATCAACTGGTGAAAAAGGGACCGTTGAACATGGGCAACTTTCGACCAACATAAAAAGAACCTGGGCAACTTGATGTGTTGTTGACATCGACATCACATAATTAAGCTTTCTGTGCATTTTCTTCGGAAGTGAACATCAGTTTCCTTTTGGGAACTAGTTTAGAGATAAGAAATTAGCGTTAAGCTGCCGTGCTTTTGCATATCTAAACATTTCAGTATCTTTCTCTCAGTCTACGGATGTAATGCATTTCCTTTAAAATATCATGTTCATTCGATCTTCCTTGAGGTAGTTGAAGAGAATATGCCTCTGAGATATCCTGTTCTTTAGTGAGCACATATGTACACACATTGAGGGGTCGAGCACTTGACTTGGATGCGGCAGTTGCTTGTACTCAAATCACAACATCTCCCGCTCAGAATAAGTCCAAAGCCACATCTGTCGTCCTTATGAATAGAGCCTAATCCGGCATATACGTGAACGGGATGATTTCCGTATATTCCTTAGGATCCCAGAAGAAGAAAGAAAAATAATCAATTCTCTACCCTGCAACAAGTTCCTTTGTCCTTGCTGGGCGGTTGCCGTCCACTCCTCAGTTTCTCATCATTTCCTCTTTCCAGTGCCATTTGACCTACTTAACCCATTTTAAAAGAACTGTTACTGTTAGAATAAACAAGTAATTTCGCGGTTCCATAATTATATGGATAGAATAAGAGCTGTGCAGACCGATTTATGTGTAAATTATGTATATACAGGCCCACATAAATTTGATCAATCATGATCTTGTTGCTAGAGGCCACTTCCCACATGAATAATCCTCATTTTTGGTCAGAATAAATCTCAATGACCCTTTATTTTTCCTTTGACGTAGGACACTGAGTTAAAAGAACTTCGGGGTTTGATCTACAACCTCTGATTGATTTCCGAAGAGGTGGCTCTAGGAGTGTTCATCATCACTCTCGCTTAAGGGGAGTTACAGATCTCCTCTGGATTCGATCTTCCCAAGACAGACAAATCTCTCCGACGAGATGGAAAAGTTATAAGATCAAAAGCACAATGGAAATCTGATATGCGTGGCTGTTTCGGATTTCCATTAGATGATCGAAAGGAGATCGACGTTTTCTACTTTGGGTAAGTGGCTGAATTTCATTGTTTCTCGAAAAAGCAAACGTACACATGATTTCTCCAACATCTGTGGAAAAAGCAGGCGCTTGGGAAGTATGCGCCTTCCCTTATCGGCTGCTTTATCCTCCACTACACGTTCGACTACAGAACTTAGAAGATAACAACGATGACTTTTTCTGCTTTTCATCTTTCTCTCGGTGCGCAGGTGCAGGTGACTCTTGAGCAACAACAACGGACCGGACCAGTGACAGCGTCGTGACATGCACTTGGATATAGTAATCTGTCATTTTAATCACTAGTTACAACATATCTGCACTATATTCCTGATCGAATGGTGTCATTTCGTAGTAAGTTCGTGTTTTTAAAGTTCGTTCTTCTTTCGGTCAGTGCCCTAGCAGTTTCCCTCGCGGACCATCAGTTCATGGACATGTGTGTACATCTGAGTAGTGTAAGGAATAACCGTTGACCAATGCGTTTATCTCCCATGTCTCCCATAACAACAAGATCTTGAAGTTCAAAATATTTCTCTTTCAACAAATACTATCACATTGTTTGTACCTTGTATCTATATCCATAATTTCTTTCCATTATTTAATAACTCAAATTTTCCATGATAAATTGATTTTGCTTAATCTTTCAAATATCTTGGAACGCTTGCACATATTTGCAATAGACACAGAACGCTTGCACATATTTGCTATTGCCATATGTTGGATAGAAAAAAAAGGAAGTATTTTGTCCTATGATATTTTATGATCAATTTTTTCTTCTCAAAGACCCAATTCAATTTCATCTAGTTGATAATCCTTGATAATTGAGGACTAAAAATGGTTGGACTTTTACTGTAGTGTCACAAGTCGGTAGTTCCTTGGCCACGAAGTAATTTATGTGGCCTCCGATGAGCGGAATTCACCGGGGCAGCCTTCATTTAATAATTGTTCCAAATAACAGTACGGTGAATAGTTTCTTTATATAAGATCATATCACGTTCAGCTTAACTTTGATATCTTGTCAATCAAGCAAGACAGTAGATCACTTTAGATTCTATAATTGGTTTCGGTTTGCCTCAGCCTCATCAGGAGAGCGACATCAACTCCCGTCCAATTTGTGCACGAGAGGCCAAACCTATCTTTAGAGCTTCTAAAAAATATGATCGTTCTATCATCGAACTCCAAGAACCAACAAACCTAATGCCACTTCCATGAAATCAATTGTATTCATCCTCTCTACATCAGTTACTCTTTGCTCAATAATCCCAAGCTCCTCTCACAAGGATCACGAGTATGGGAAAATCATAGACTGCGACAAAAGCATCTAAATTCATATAATTTGAAATTAAAGTGCCATGAGTTGGACATGTTAGGGAGGGACATCATGTTTGCTAAAGTGCTTGATAATGGGATCATACGAAGACCTCCGTGTTCGATAATTCGGAAGCTAAAGGCTAGCCTGAGCTCTATAGAATTACTAAAGGGAACATATTATCCACGTAGAGCTCCGACAGTAAAAGACTTATTTATCATGTGTTTGTAACTGGATACTTCACTCCCTAGTCGATGAATGAATTAAAAATTAGGACTATAATACAAGAGGACTGAAAATAGAAGGGATAATGACACAAACATAACTTATGAACTCTGGTCTAACGTGCAATGTGGACCATAAACTTCTTTTTTTTCATTATGGTCCCTAAGCTTTACTCCATTGTACAATGGGGTCTTGAGCTTTATCTTAATATATGATGTGATCTCTAAAATTTTAATTTATTTAATACAATCGCCAAACTTTTTTTTATATATTCATATTTAGTCTTTGAATTATATGAAAATATTTACTCAAATATGGGGATAGCATCAAACATAGGACTAAATTGAACATACAAAAGTTCAAGGGCCAAACATACAAGAGTTCAAGGACCAAGTGCATATTGGAGTATAGTTTAAGAACCACATTAAATAAATTAAAATTTTATGGATCACATTATACATTATGCCAAAGTTTAGAGATATTTTGTGACTTTTTTTTAGAAATAAAAGAAAAACCCGAGAGTCATATTGTAATCCTTGACAAGCCAATATGCGCGATGATTTTCTTTGAGTCAATACAAGTTTGTTAACATCATTACTTAATCGACGTACCCCTGACTGAGTAACAAGCTTAATTGTTAATCTTGGTTAAATTCGGAGACAACGAATTTAGCTGTACATGATCCCGACACATAAGATTAGAGGGCCGACCGCAGTCAACTTTTTGTCTAATCAACTCACCCTTATTTAAAATGATTACTGTTCGTATATTACGTTTTGCTTTTTTCCTTACGTGCGATTTTGGAGAATCATATGTTGGGAAATTGCACTTTATGCGGATTAATCAATTATTAAAACAATATCGTTGCTTTTACTTTGACAGATGGATCGCATTGAAAAAAAGAAATCAAAAGTTGTCTTGTTTAATTAGCTTATGATATGTGCAGCAAGAATATGCTAATCTTTTCTTTACCGCCCCATGTTCAACCTCCAAATGCTGAAATCCCTTTTGTGATTACTAAATATGCGAAATTCAATCCCCTCTATTCCCTAATTTAGCTTATGGAATGCTTGCTTTTATGCACGACAGTCTGGCACATGATTTTATAGCATCGTAATCCGATGTTTCAAATTTGATTTCTTGTACGCCATTTTTTTCTCTCGATGTATGGATTGCCTGCGAAAAAGTAACGAAAATATTTGGTATGTTTTCAGTATTTGGATGAGGCATATTTGTTAATAAAAAAAAAATTATTTGCTCATGCACACTTTCGTACGAAAGGATAGGCCGAATCACAGCGAATAAAAATTCTCACTAGGAGTATTGTTCAATAATTGACATGCACTCGGTCCACATATTGAACTTCGATTCCAAGAACGATTTCGTCGTATGTTAGATAAGACATATTTTATTAGGACTGTTTTTTACATCTTATTTTTTTACCAAAATTTCGAGACTTTCATGCGTTAATTTTTTTTTTTAAATCCGAAATACGAGGAAACTTTCATGAAATGTACATCGATACGTAAATTCATATTTAAATTTTTCGTAATTTTTTAAAATTAAAATCGTATTTTAAGTCTTGTCAGAAAAGTTAAAACAAAAACTTTTTATTTTACTTGACTCGAAACAGACATGCCCTAGATTTATGAATATCTATATAGAGCGTGATTAAAAAGAAACCGACAGGTGATGGCCACGCGGCAGCAATATAGCAGGATTCATGATTTTCCTTTAAAAAGAAAAGAAAAGGACATGTTGTGGTAATCCGCTGGAGACAAGGGCTGATGTTGCATGAACGTCACCAGCCGGTCTTTTAACACTTTTTTTGGGGTGTGGACCTAACCATGTTTTGGAATGAAATCCTACACCTTTGGGGCGGTGAAATTAGGCTTCCATTTGTATTTTCCATTTGGGAAAAGGAGGGAGGAAATAAAAAAAAAAAAAAAAACTTTGAAACCCTCTTATTCGTCTTATAAAAGATACATCGCTTCAAAATGATTTCTTGTGAATTTTCTAATCCATGTAGGTGAGATTTTATAAAAGCACAACCAAACGGTTAAAATTTATGTTGAGGCTAATCTTTTCTCTTAGTACTAAGCAAGAAAATATGCCATTAGAAAGTGAAATATGGTTTGGAAAGATCTGAACTTAGGATCATATGCTTTGATATTATGTAAGATTTTGTAAAAATACAGTCAACTATTTTAAAAATTTAAGCTGTTAAATGAAGTAATGGTTCAATATTTAATTATTCTAACATTATATAAAGAGCATAAAATCCAATTGGGATTCGAGAAGTGAATTTAAACTAATGATCCTAGATGTCACTTGACTACTATGAAAAAATAACATAATAGATGGTAGAATATTAAATAATAAACTACACGTTTGTCTAGAAACTTAATATTTTAGATTAGTTGGATATGATTTCACAAAACTAACATGACATTAGAACACATAGTCTTGAGTTTGAATCTTAACATGACATTAATCTTGAGTTTGAATCTTTCCAGACCTCTATTTGTCTTCTTAATTATATATTTTTATACTTAATTCTAAGCAAAAAAAAAATCATACAAATCATGAGGAGCATGCATTCATTTAGATCAATTAATCCTGATCTCACAAAATTTTATAATAAAGTCATCTCAAATCAGATCAAGCGAATTTTAGATCAAATCTTTCAAAATCTCCAGCTTGATCCTCAAACTCGAGAATACGATTCCCTCATAAAACTCACAAGACACTATTAAAATACTACCGAAAGCATGGTATCGGAGTAGAGGATCTTCATTCGAGACCATACCCTCCATGCACCGGCGCGATTCGAGTATCTTTACCCCGAAACACGACTCGCCCCAGAAAAAAAAACGATCCTCACTCCCGTTTTTTAAATCCCCGCCCTAAGACAGTTCCAAAATGTCATTTCGTCTCGCCGCGCGACAAAGGAAGGCCTCTTCGAAAGAGGGAAAGGGTCATCAAACGTCGAGGACCGGAAACCATGAGGAAACCCCACCGCGCACGGTCCAATTAAGCACCGGAACGCAATAAACAAAGCCCCCCTAATCACTCCCGTCCCGCGGCCTAATCATGCACCTTAGACAGACAGGCATAACACAAAACTCCGACCTCATTGGCTCGTCCTCATCCCCCGTCCTCCACCTCCTCCCTCCATCTCCATGTTTGCCAAAAAGGGCTTTGAAGGAGGCCTAATTTTAATGCCTAGGAGGGGAGCCCTTTGGATGCTTATCCACGCCACTAGCGACATAAATTATACGTTGCACGAAACCAGCTGAAGTGGACTCACTGAACTCGATTGGTACTGATGACTGGTGATTACTTTAATCCCCATCGTCCCTCCCCTCCCTTCTCTCCTCTCCTCTCCTCTCCCCACCACCACTACCTTTTCACATCACGGAACTTTCACGGAAATGATGTGGCAAATGGCAATGAAGTCCGCACGTTCGGACCGCCCGAATGGTTACCGCAACCCGATTCGCCCGTAATAAAATATCGCAACGCGACTTTGAATTCAACCCGAGTAAAGGGGGAGGAGGGGAGGGAGGCCAATGGAATCTCTCCAGCGCTGGAATATACGCTGGCCTTGTTACATATTCTAACATGGAAAAAGATAAAAGGGGAAAACCCACGACTAGAACCGAGGCACGGAGCAGTTAGACAAGAAGAAGAAGAAGAAGAAGAAGAAGAAGAAGAAGAAGAGGAAGAAACTCGGACGAAAAAGAGGAGTGACTTGGACGAGACGAAACGAAACGACTCGGGCATTGTAGCATTTTTTGAGGGCTTAATGATTAGCATATTTTCAATGGCTAAGTAAGATTATGGGATGACTAAAATGGGTGTGCAAGGGATCTTGGAAGGGAGTTGCTTGATTGTGCTGAAGATGCAAAGTGGGGCGGAGACAAGAGGCATTAAAGTAATTAAGAAGTTAGGTTTAGAATGAATTCTTTTTCCTCCTCCTCCTCCTCCTTTATGTCATCTTCCAAAGTTACCAATCGAGTCACGCGGCCAGGGAAGCAAGTCCCATTTCCACATAGGACCATCTAATCGTTGGATTCTATTCTAGGGTTTATTTTCGTGGTTGTTTCCTCGCCCTTTTCGCAGAAAACCATCATCCATTATCTAAACCTTGATTTGATGACTAGATTAGGTTTGGACGCAACGAGGTGGCAAATCTAAACTCTGCTATCGAAGGTCTTGGTCGTGGCATGGGCTTTATTAAACTAACTTGTGTTTATGGTGTGCTAAACTCAACTTGTAAAGTGGATACATCGGATGATGTGACAGGATTTTGATCAGGTGTTTAATGTAATCGGACTTTTTAAGTGTCTATGATGAATTTATGACGTAGCTATGTATAGCAATGATAATGAGTTTTAAACACAGCTACCATTGATATTGATTCCGACCAGGACACAAATAACGAGCATATTCTCTATCTCACCTTTCCTGTACTTGTTTCTTCGTGTATGATAATCCCCATGATGGAGATGCAGAGTCAACTCTCCTAGCCGGAGCGGGCTAAGTCGACCCTTTGATTATTAGCATGAAGCGAAGCTCGTAGAGATGATACACTTCATCTAACCTCAATTGAAGGTAGCTTTTTATCTTTAGTTGGTTGTAAAAGACCAATAATTTCGCAACTCCCGATGTAGACCCTTGCAAGTCTTAGTCCTAGTCACTTAGTATAAACTAGAAAAATAGACACATTTGGCGTCTCTAGCATAGCAAAATCAATTCTCAAATCAAGTCGGGAGATCTTTCTTATTTGGTTCCGAACTTACGATCCCTTTTAAACTTATGAGATTTTCTACGTTATTGGATAATTAACATGTACCTCTGAATAGGTGAACCATGTAAGTTCGAACTATCGCACCATCCGATATGGACAATTTCTAGTGTTGGTCCATTTATCTAAGTCTCGTTCTGCAATGCACAATCCAAGGATAACAAATAATGTATGGTTGCTTTCACTAGTGGCTGAAGTCAGATTTAATCTGAAGAAAGCAACCATTTAACAAGATCGAGACAATCCATTGCATTTAACCCCGATGCGTCGATGTCAGCGGTTGCTTTACAAGCTTAACTCCAAGCGGCCGAAAATCGAGTTGTTTGGACTTTGGACGATTAGTAGGGAATCTGCTACTTATTTTAGTACGAAATATGATTCCACTAGGTAGATTTATTGATAAAATTATATTATAACTTCCAAATGGTTTACCACTATAATTATTTACAAATGGGCTAATCAGATATAGGGGATGGGGTAGGTCTATTCTAATATCACATACAATCCATTCGTGCTATTGTTGCCGAATTGCACAATACAATTTCAAAACATGCGAATTCAGATCAAGTATATTGTTAATAAATTTAGTCCCGCCAGAGGCAAAAGTCATGAGATGACAATATGTTATGGCGGTCTGTTTAAACATGAGTGCTCGACACTTAGAAAGTTAGTGTCGATCAATCACGTGGTACTGGAGCAATGCTTTGAGAGCACTTAAATGCTTACTTGCCCCACATGATGCGATTGAAAATAGCTATGCGAAGTATGTGCGGCAAGCTTCATGTGATAGGGTATGTATAATGCTGCTTTCGGAATATTGAGGAGGTGCTCTCCACTGATTAAATAAGTTTTGGACATCATAAATTTTCCTATTTTCTCCCAAACAAAAACGATCGAAGGCCACGAAGAAGGACGACAAGACTTGTCTATTTGGATAAGTCACGGATGATGTCGAGTAACCATCTCCTTATAGTCTTGAATTTGAACGTATCGTAATTCGTGTGGAGCCCTTGTGATAATGACCATGATAGCAGCTATACTGGTTATTCCTTTTATCTTATATATATTTAATTTAAAAAGAAAGGCCGAATGGCCTTTTCATGATTTTGGATTGTTTGAATAGACATGAGAAATTATTGCATGAGTATGATATTGAGGGTGACCATGAGGTTCGGTTCAATCCAAGAACCCAGGATAAAGCCTTTAGGAAAAAAAAAATTGCACCATCGTGCACATAATAAATTCAAGGGAAAATTTCTAATATCACATACAATCCATTCGTGCTATTGTTGCCGAATTGCACAATACAATTTTAAAACATGCGGATTCAGATCAAGTATATTGTTGATAAATTTAGTCACGCCAGAGGCAAAAGTCATGAGATGACAATATGTTATGGCGGTCTGTTTAAACATGAGTGCTCGACACTTAGAAAGTTAGTGTCGATCAATCACGTGGTACTGGAGCAATGCTTTGAGAGCACTTAAATGCTTAGTTGCCCCACATGACGCGATTTTTCTTTTTGCGAATTTTTGTTGCAAGTTCTTTATTATTATTATTTTTTATTGAGGAGGTGCTCTCCACTGATTAAATAAGTTTTGGACATCATAAATTTTCCTATTTTCTCCCAAAAAAAACGATCGAAGGCCATCAAAAGGACGACAAGACTTGTCTATTTGGATAAGTCACGGATGATGTCGAGTAACCATCTCCTTATAGTCTTGAATTTGAACGTTTCGTAATTCGTGTGGAGCCCTTGTGATAATGTCCATGATAGCAGCTATACTGGTTATTCCTTTTATCTTATATATATATATTTAATTTAAAAAGAAAGGCCGAATGGCCTTTTCATGATTTTGGATTGTTTGAATAGACATGAGAAATTATTGCATGAGTATGATATTGAGGGTGACCATGAGGTTCGGTTCAATCCAAGAACCCAGGATCAAGCCTTTAGGAAAAAAAAATTGCACCATCGTGCACATAATAAATTCAATCATGGTTTTCAGCATAGACAATATTTCTATAGTAAAATGGTGCAGCATTTATATTTTATTATAAAGATTTAATATTACAAAAAAAAAAATTCAAACTGGTATATTTGAAACAAATTCACCACAAGCTAATTTTTTTAACTATCAGAAACCTTATATTAAGACTAATTTTTCAACCATTGATAAATTAGATTAATATCACAAAAAATTATAAAATTAGCACAAGCTCAGACTTCTACACTCATCAACTATTAAGTGTCATTCAAGTTAGTAACTTGATGGTAAAATTTTATGAAAATTGACAGTCTGAATTTTTATTATAAGTGTATCGATTTAAGGTGCTTTTCATAATTTGATTTTCTTTTTCTTGGATAAATCAAAAGATTGGACCAAATTTCCAGGCAAATTCGAGAGTCGGGGGATTGGTTATCGGTTCTAAAATGGGAACATAAAAAATGTAATCAGCCGAATACGAATCGTCGAAAAAGTCGCGGGTCTCGTATTCGCTCTCATTTTAAAATCACGCCACTTCTCGCAGTAGACGATACAATGGATCTTTCATCCACTTGTACTCCCCCGGCCCGGTCACCATCCACTATAGGGCCGCCACGTGGAACGCCAGCTTCAGGCATTCTCACGTGTGTGAAACTGGACTGCTGCTGTCCCCATGAAAGGAAAGAAAAAAAAGAAAAAAACCCACACAACATGGAAACGTCACCATCCAATGATACGGCCGTGTCTCTCTGTTCCTTCGTCCTTTTTGATTGGTCCCCCGGACCAATGGCAAGGCCACGTAATTTTCACCTTCATCTGCGGGTCAAACTCCATATCCAAGTCCAATACAAATCCTGTGAACGACGCGCAATCGCAAAAATCAAACCAATTCTTTCATTTTTCTTTTGCTAATGAAAATACATTGTCTGTCCTAAATATGACGTGAAATTTATTCATTTAGAGCCTCGTACAGACCTCGACATCCCTTCATAGCTCAAAAAATTATCATCTCGGTAAGTAAAATAGAGCATATGAGTATCGATACGTTAAAATAAAAAACGTAATCTGATAATTAGGAAATTATTTTGATTGCAAATCAATTATTTATTCTTTTGAAATTATATGTATAGACGTATGTGCGGGCGTGCTTGTTTTGGGAACTAAAACGAGAAAAAGAAAAAAAAAAAGAAAAGAAAAGAAGGGTTGAAATTAGGGGGAGACAAAAATAAAACAAAAATAAAAATTGAGAGGCTGGCCGAAAGAAATTTCTGCTGGGTTAACCCGGGCCAAAACCATGTTGCCTGCTGCGAAGCAGACAATGAAAGAGACGGCGGGATCACGGCGACGGCGACGGTAACGGCAGGGTCTCTCCGCTCCTCTCTCTCCTCTCTCCTCTTTTTACCTAACGGGCTCCGGTTAACCCCGGACCACACGCACCACCTCCTCCTCCTCCCTGCCGCTGCCGCGCCACCGTACGCCACCCCTGCCATCTGCTGGTGGGACTGAAATTAAAAAGAGACCACACGTACGCCTGCCCCCTGCCCTGCTCTGCCCCCCAAAAAAAAAACGAAAAAAAAAAAAAGGAGAGGAGGAGGAGGAGCAGGAATTGTACGTCGCGAGCCTGATATCATCGCGCTCAAAATGTGAACATGTTTTCTACCGTGGGACGAGGAGGAGGAGGTTGTTTTTTTTTACCTCCTGTCGTTTTAGGGTCAAAAAAATTCGCGAAATTCGTGATCGAAAGCGTTCGTTTGCCGAGGAAGCTACCGCGTGGGATTGGAGAAATTTCGTCTCTTTTGTAGCGTGCCATCGCTTTGTTAAATCTTCATCTTTGAGATAACATGTCACGAAACTTGATTTGAAATCTATCTCAATCGATACGAATTAAAAAAGTCGGCACTTGCTTACAATTTTAAAAATGATATGTTTGGTGTGGCCTTGGAATTTAAATCAATTGGTAGGCCCTCGTGATGGTTTTATTTTCCTTAAGATTTTTTTTTGATAACTTAGGGAAATTGTAAGCTAATAGCCGGTGGGCACTCCTATGAAGCAGGTAAGTTCACTTGCGACGTACTGGGAATTCGAACTTTTCCCTTTCATGAGGGTGAAAAAACTTGAAGTCAGCAGCGCCACTCAGTGCGATAGTTCCTTCGAATGTTCTTATCTTTCATTTATAAAGTAAATTAGTAGTTTAGAATTGATTTTACTTGCAATTCTTAGTTTGATTTTTGAAAATCATACTACAAAAAAGGATGTTGTCATAAAATCCCCTAAATTATATCCACTGCAACATATATATTACGATTTTTTTGGTGTCACTAAAAATCTTAAACTCGATCATTGTAATACAAATATTCTAATTTTTTTGTGTCATAAAAAATCCCGAACTTATACTAATTTGAAGAATATTTTCTCGATGAAACTAAAAAAGAGGGTTTTTTTCCACGATACAAAAAAAGTTGGAGACATTTATATCACCTTAACAAAAGTTGGTAAGTCCGTATATTGCTTTTACTTGTATATTTTGTATGAGATATGTTTTCAAGGAAGTGCGACTATTCTAAACACAATGAAGGTTTATGGGTTCCACGAAGGAAATTTCCTCAACACGCACTTTATGATTCTCCCACCTACTCTTGTACATAGCGAGGGGGTGGCACCTATCTTGTGATGGTCCTCTAGCTCCTTTAAATAGTCGAAGGACACGAACTCGGAAAAGAACCTGGCTACTTAGGGGAGCTCACGAAACATGGTACTAAGTCCTAGAGGAGCTCATGAAACATGGTACTAAGTCCGGCGGGGCGATTAAATTCGAGCCTTTGAAATTTGCCGACGACATAAATGGGCAGGACCGAAGTGCCGACCTCAAGCATTTTCTCATGTAAGAGAGAGAATCCCTCGGGTGGAAATCAATATTACGGTCGAACCGTTGTCGGTCAAGAAGATCGATTTTTAGCCACACGTAGGGCGGAGAGGTGAAATCCCGACCCCGTCCGGGGAAATTTACCGAGCGCGGAGAACGCCGCGCGTTTTCACGGTGCGTCGGCGCGGTTTCATGCGGGTTAAAATTGGCTTTTTATTTTTTTTTTTAAATTTTAAAATTTACATTTTTTGTTTAACCCGAGGCCCGCGACAGCCGGGTCGGGGGAGGGGGATGTGGGGCCCGGGGTGGGCTGCTCAGCACTGCCGTCCCTGCTCCGTCAGACCCGACCGTGAGCTAACCCAGGGGCGGGGTCAAATCCTAACCGGGGTTACTCCTGTTGGCGTTAACCAATACATCGCGGACAGCCAGGAGTTGAAATGGGGGACTTCCACAAAGAGTCACAGTTGAAAGGAAAGAAAGCCAAGCGAGGAAAGCAGTAAGAAGAAAGAAGAAAGCAGAAGAAGAAGAAGAAGAAGATTACGATACGAAGTCCGCGCGCATCGTCGGCTTCTTTCCTCTCCCCAGATTTTCCTCGAGAGCGCGTGTCCCTTTGGATTCTAGAGAGGGAGAGAGAGAGGGAGGGGGGTTTTTTTTTTTTGGGCTGCCGGTGGCTCTGAAGAAGCTGGTGGTGGCGGCGGTGGTGCTGGGTGACGGACGGACGGAGAAGGCGACGGCGACGGCGGCGGCGGTTTAACGTTGGGCCTCCTCTTTTTTTTTTTGTTGTTTTCCCCTTCGAGCGAATCGCGGCGGGCGGTTGTTAGCTCCGGCGGGCTTTGTTCATCGCCGGCTTTATCGTGCGTGTGGCGAGAGAGAAAGAGGGAGATCTCCGAGCCGTGCTTGATACTCCAGCGACCCCGCTAGCTCCGTCGAATTCCGCGCTCACATGGCTAATCGAGGTGAATGCCCGGAAGGAGCGTCGAAACCGTTCTCTCTCTCTCTCTCTCTCTCTCTCTCTCTCTCTCTCTCTGTCGAAGAGCTAGAAAGCGAGCTAGAGAGAGAGAGGAGAGAGAGAGAGAGAGAGAGCTGCTGCTTCTTATCCTTCTCCTCCTTCTCCTCTCCTTCTCCTTCTCCTTCTTCTTCATCCTCCTCCTCCTCCTCTTGTTGTTCTTCTTTATTTTTTTGTGGGTGGCGGTTTTTTGATTCGACGTTGGTAGGTGGTGGAGAAGACGATCTGTACACGGAGCTATGGAAGGCGTGCGCGGGCCCGCTCGTTGACGTCCCTCGAGCTGGGGAGCGAGTCTTCTACTTCCCCCAAGGGCACATGGAACAGGTGAGGAATCATTTGCCCACGATTTCTTCCCCCCCTCTTTTTGTTTAGAATCGACGTTTTATCTTGTTCGTTCGGTAGGGAACAAGCCCGAGAGATTTTAGCGCACGGATTTTCTTTCGACGTTTCTGGTTTTAGCTGGTTTCCTTTTACGTGTTCTTCCGCTCGCGTTGTTTCTTTCTTCTTTTGGGGGGGGGGATGCGAAATCCCGTAAATTATTCTTGCCTTCTAATTCGCGTGCCGTTCGGGTTTCAGCTGGAGGCGTCCACGAATCAGGAGCTGAACGAGAGGATCCCGCTGTTTAATCTTCCTCCGAAGATACTTTGTCGCGTCATGTACATTCAGCTGCTGGTAATTCGTCTGGACTCTTGACTTCAGTTTGTACGTGTGCTATAGCTCCTGGCTGGTAATTGCTGGATAATGTTATTCGCCGCGAATTTGGGCTTCCGTTGGATCTTCTTATCAGTTGAATTCCTTTTCTGGGTTCCTGAAAAGCGCCCTGGATGGGAAATAGAAGCCGTGATTCGAAGTGATTTTTGATATTATTTGTTCGGTCTTTTTGGTTTTGATGTTTAGGCGGAGCAAGAAACGGATGAAGTTTATGCCCAGATTACTCTACTTCCAGAGGCCCCTGTAAGACCCTAGTCCGACCATAATTCTCGTGGAAGCCTCGTACGGGTGAAGATTGTGTCGTGAGCTGTCGGTTAATTTTCATGGTTTTTCGTTTTCTGCAGCAATCCGAGCCTATGAGTCCCGACCCTAACCTTCCTGAGCCTCCGAGGCCACGAGTTCACTCCTTTTGCAAGGTTTTGACGGCTTCCGATACGAGCACGCATGGTGGATTTTCTGTTCTCAGGAAACATGCGACTGAGTGTCTTCCGCCTTTGGTAATTTCATCACGGCTCGTTTGGCCTCCACCCCATCGCCCCCTCTCTTACCTCCTTTCGTGTGAGCATTTTATCATGTATTATTCCTCCGCAGGATATGAACCAGTCAACACCGACTCAAGAGTTGGCTGCAAGGGATCTCCATGGTTATGAGTGGAAATTTAAGCATATTTTCAGAGGTAAAGAAGAAACGCTTTTAGTACGTGTAGGAAAGTGGCTTTTTCTCGGATGAAGAAAGTGCATATCGGTGCTCTATGAAGTTGTTTGCTGAATGAATATAAGTTGTGACTCATGCTTCCACTTGACTCTGAAAAAACAGGTCAACCACGTAGGCATTTGCTGACAACTGGCTGGAGTACATTTGTCACTTCCAAGAGATTGGTTGCTGGTGATTCCTTTGTGTTCTTGAGGTAGAGAGGCTGTTCATACTCTTAAATATCTGCTCCTTATTTGTTATATAGTTGATTTCATTGGATTGTCCCGCTCTGTCGTCAAGGCATTTAATAAGTACTTCTGCTTGATGCATTCATAGAGGGGAGAGTGGAGAACTTCGTGTTGGTGTCAGACGCATGGCACGTCAACAGAGCACCATGCCTGCATCGGTGATATCGAGTCAGAGTATGCACTTAGGAGTGCTTGCAACTGCCTCTCATGCTGTTGCGACTCAAACCCTGTTTGTAGTCTATTATAAGCCCAGGTACACCATATGGAAATTATCTTTCCTGCTATTATGTCAGCATTTCTAGATTGAAGCATGATAGAATTCTCTTCTTGTAAAACCTCAGGACAAGTCAGTTCATCATAAGCTTGAACAAGTATCTAGAAGCTGTTAACAATAAGTTCTCTGTTGGCATGAGATTCAAGATGAGGTTTGAGGGAGAGGATTCTCCTGAGAGAAGGTAATGGAAGTCACAATTTACTCTTTCTGGGAACTATTTTGGTTTGTAATTCTATGATCTCATATTTTCTCTTCTCAGGTTTTCTGGAACTATAGTTGGAGTCGAAGACATTTCCTCTCAGTGGACTGATTCCAAGTGGCGATCATTGAAGGTAACGACTAAATGGAAATGCTTTCCATCTTTGTAGGAATTTCACGTGCAACAGCATTGTCCCAACTTTTCTGGACCTCTTTCATCTGTCAGGTTCAATGGGATGAACATGCTTCTGTTCCAAGGCCAGATAGAGTTTCACCATGGGAGATTGAATCCTCTGTACCATCTATACCTCCAAGCATGACAGAGTCAGCAGTGGCGAAGAACAAAAGGCCTCGACCACCTGCTGAGCTCCCTGCTCTTGGTAATCTTCTAAGAAATTGCTGTTAGCGTCGTGTCTTGCTTTTCTGCTGCAGATATCTCTCTATTTACATGTTGTGGGTAACTAATGTCTTCTCATTCATAATCGTAGATACTTCTGGTGCAACTCTCCATGATGCTGGACTTATGCAGTCCTGTGATTCTACGCAACCAACTGTTTTCATTGAAGGAAAAAGAAGCGATAATCATGGTATTTGGCATCATAAGCAAACAAGTGTGAACACCGGCAGCAACTCTATCTCGTGGCCTCAGACTGAGGGGGACAGGCAGTTTTCTCCCAGTGTCTGTGGCTGGCCACTTCTTTCCAGTTCAACTATGCACTCACCAAAGCCGAGAAATGAACCTAAGGTCGAGCTGGCTGAAAAGCCCGAGAGACCTACTAGTTGCCGATTGTTTGGCATTGACTTGATAAATCATTCTTCAAACTCTCAGCAAGTGGACAGGCTGACTGTTCAGCCACTTGATGGATCTGCTGGCATTAACGAAACACACACTTCCAGGCAACGCTCCAGCAGCAGATTCACAGCAGAAGTCTCTCGTTTTAAAGACCTCGAAAGAGATAATTCAAAAGCAGTCTGTGGTTTCACCAAAAGAGATTAGAAGCAAACAAAGTTGTTCTACCACTGCAAGGAGTCGCATTAAGGTACCTACTTCGTGACTGACGATCTGGGCTACATTTTTAATATTCAATATGCAGTGATTGTTGTTTTCTCTACATTGTATATTTATCGCCATGTATTGGATTGGCTGGAATATGTGCCAACAGGTTCAAATGCAAGGAGTAGCTGTGGGTCGCGCTGTTGACTTGACTATGTTCGAAGAGTATGATCAGCTCATTGATGAGCTCGAGGAGATGTTTGAGATTAAAGGAGAGCTCAGTCCTCGGAATAAGTGGGAAATCGTCTTCACTGATGATGAAGGGGACATGATGCTTGTGGGAGATGATCCCTGGCCGTAAGTTCATTTTGTGCTAGTACTACTACTTCAATCAGTTTGGTCCCAACACTACGAGCCTACTCGAACTGAGAGTGTCCTCTTATTGGCAATCCTTTTGTGCAGGGAATTCTGCAACATGGCCAGAAGAATCTTCATATGGTCAAGTCAGGACGTGAAGAAGATGAGCCCCGGAAGCAGGCTCCCCGTGTCCTCGGTAGAAGAAGAAGGGAGCTAGCTTAACCACGGGAGTCAAGCCGCCTGTGTATCTTTTCCTCAATTTCCCCCTTGCAATTCTTGTCTGCAGCTTGTTGTCTGTAATCTCCTTGTGCCTAAGGGGCCTTCTTTTTTTTCCTTCATTTTCTTCTTATTCTATTTTTTTGTTTTGTTTTTTGGGGGTGGGGTTGAAGTTTGCATTAGCTTGGGGAATTGGGGGACTTGGCGTTATTGGCGAAAAGCTAGCTTCTATAATAGGACCCACTATCAATCAACACTTAGGAACTTGGGAGGATGGGGTTTTATATGCGTTAGGTTTTTAGGACCAAGAATCTGTGTATATCTTTGGAGTTTCTTCTTGGGTGGGATGTAAGTGGGGAGGTCTTTTTGTTTTATGTAGATATGTTTAATTGGGAAGTGGAATCCATGGTAGTCATCAGCTAAAATGGAAGATGGCAAAGCTTTTCCCCCCTTCTTGTTTTCTTCTCCTTCTCCTCCTCTTCCTCCTCCTTTTCTTTGTCCCCCTTTTTAATATATTAGCATGAGAAAACATGGATTTTGATTTAGGATATCTGCAAAGATGCCTTTTGGATTTGCCTTTTGCCCTTTTGGAAACAGAGAGGCCCCCAAAATTCAAACGAACCAGTTGTACGCACGTGGGGGAATTTTAAGGAAGGGGGGTGGGGGAGAGAGAAGTGGACTGACCGACCGGCCACCACACGCCGCACCAATCCCCTGTCGGGCTTCCTCGGGGCTGTCTGTTGATTGGAGTTCGATATAATTTATATTGATATCTGGAAATCCCCTTATCCTTTTCATTTGTTTATTCACGGTCTCGCTCCTCCACTAGCGTAAAGTGGGTCATTATTGGCCTTAATCTAATTCCAATGCCCCTGTTGCTTTGGAGCTTTACTGAAGTGATGAAGCTTTTTTCTTTGTTTAGGAGACGCATCTCTTTTCTTTTCATTTCTTTTTCTTTCTTCTCTCTTTTTCCGTCGCCCTTGTGGACCGGAGCCGAAATCTTCATCATGTCGATGGATGGCGGGGTTGTCATTGGATCTCAGAGGAATAGCCACCCCTTCGGCCAAATTTAGGGTCAACCAGTATCTCTCGTTGATGTGTCTGCTGCGTCTTTTATTCTGTCAATTATGGTGGCTCTTGCTCGCTCTCGAGATCCTTGACTCGGTCGCAGTACATACCCGAGAGGGACGTTACTTTGAATGGGTATTCGGGCGACATGGACGCGTTTGTTTTGCCGGTCGCTATACGTCCATGGGGAAAAGAGAATGGGACGTCAAATCGGAGGGGTGGCTCTTTCCTTCCGGTTTCCCGCAATCGCACAAACGCCCGCAAAGCTCGCTAGAAGGAAGCATGTACGTTTCGTGATCTGATCTCGGGCGGTCTCGTCGTCATCTTTCGTGAGATGAGGCGGCTTCCTCTCTTTTTCGGGTGTGTCATGATGCCACGAATAGGGAAGCTTCGTAAGTTTCTGGTCCCGAGTCTTGTCGGAGTTGAGGGTTTGGGAGGACCCAGTGATGGAAATTAGGTTGACGAGCCTTCCGAGCTATTTGAACAAACACTTACGGAACCCCATGGAACACGAGGGCAGGGCGGCCATGAGAATGGTCAACGAGTTAGACTTAAGTTACCAAACGGCTCCTTCTATAGATGTCTTTGTCCTTTCGTTTGATCACTTTTTTCGAGGGGGAAAAAGTGATATCTCCGAGCTAGACTTCACACCTTGATCCCTAACATTCTCCCATTGTCTTGTTACGTTAAATCTGGCCTGTTCCTCGGTCTCCTAACAATCCTGAGGCCGATCATGTGACCTCCGTGTTGGAGTGTCGATAAATATGCACATGTCTTCGGCCAATAAAACCACATGATTATATGAGCACGTCAAAGAAATCGTCACCTTCCTTGAGGAGGCGAAGCCTGAACATCTTTTGCAAAGCAAGCTCGATATTTGCAAGCATGCAGTCAACACGTCCCTTGCCAATTTAAATTTTTAAGAGAACATGATTCGTTTACGATAAGGGTGTCAAAAAGGCGGAACTGACTCGCACCCACCTGAACTGATCTGAAAATTTCGGGCACTTTCGGGTTGGGTCTCTTACGGTTCGGGTAGCTGATAGAAAAGTTCGAATCTCATGACAGTTTGGTTCGGTCTAGGTTAAATCACAAATCCAAACCGAAATACAATAATCTCTAAACACTTTGCTCAAAAGGAGCTTTTAGATTTTTTTCACCTAATCTCACATGCTTTGCTTCTCTTGTTCTTGTCGACGTTCTCATAGTGTTTCACTTCTCGTTCAAATCTCCCTCTTGTTCATTGCCGATTGTGGTTGGCAACTTTTGTTGAATTGTGGGGAAGCATGGAGTTAATACTCAGATGCACTTCAAGGAAGGTTTCGAACTTCAATTTCGATAACTCTCTGATATGGAAAAAATCCGTGGAATCATCCATGGAAAATATAATAGGAAAGTTTATCTAAATACTTTTGAATTAAAGCAAAAGAGATGTGGACAATATCCACAAAAGCTAAAGACATGAGCTTTCCTTCTATGAGTTGGAGTCGGTTCTTGACATTGGCATGTATATATATAGGGAAAAGTGCTAAAAAAGTTGCAAACCTTTTGTATTTGTGCCAATTTAGTCATAAACATTTTTTAGTGCTAATTAAGTCATAAACATTTTTATGTTGTGCCAATTCAGTTATTTTGGCTAATTTTGGCTGGATTTTACTGATTGGACGCCGGCCGGTTGATGTGGCTTGATCGGCGTTGATGTGGACAATATTTAATAATATTTTAATATTATATATATACATATTTTTTTCTTTTTTCCTTCTCCTTCTCCTCCTCCTTCCTCCAGCTAGTCGCCGGACGACCCTCGCTAGATTTGGCGAGGGCGAGCCTTGCCGCCTAGCGTGAGGCCGCCCTCGCGGTCACTAGCGATGTGGCCGGCAAGGTTGTCCTCAACCTGGCTGGTTGTCGCTTCTAGCCGGTTGCTGAGGTCCATCGATCGGCTGGAGGAAGAAGGAGGAGAAGGAAAAAAGAAAAAGAAAAAAGAAAAAAATAAAAATGAAATAAAAAGAAAAATAAAAAATTCAAAAATATTAAAATATTATTAAAAGTTGTTCACATTAGCGTTGATCATGCCACGTTAGTCGATCGGCGTCCAATCATCAAAATCCAGCTAAAATTGATCGGAAAAGACTGAATTGACACAAAGTAAAAATGTTTAGAGACTTAATTGGCACAAAAAAAAATATTTAGAACTAAATTGACACAAATACACAAGGTTTATGACTTTTTTTAGCACAATTCCCCTCTGACTCTACATGCCAATTGCGTCGGTTGATGTGCGGGTCTTCGTGTGGTTAATGAAAACTTGAAGCAATGACCCTGTACGTGAGGTCTTGAAGCATTGTTTCAAGAGTGCTTGGTCATGGGTTTCTTTGTTGGCTCCGTGTGATTACACCAAGAAGTTTTTAGTGTTAAAGTCGATTAAATATTGTGGTAAGATTTGTGTGTAAGTTCTTTATGAGATTAAGAGATTATTTAGCGAGGAATTGTGGGACAAAATATTATGTGAGTTATTAGATGTAATTGGGGTTTGAAAAACACCAAGAATGTTTGGGTGATTCAAGTGTGGTTATAATCTTTGTTATATTGATTGATATATAATGAAATTCATTGTTGCTTTGCTCATGGACAGAGGTTACTATGACTGAACTGCGCAAATTTGGTGTTCGATTTATTTTCTTTTGTTTTTTATTTTATTGTTTGATCCCATGTTTTCTATAACAATTGGTATCGAAGCCAGGTTTGGCTGAGTTGAAGTGAATTGATAATGACAGAAGAAAGGAAAGTGAGAATCGATAGATAGAATGTGAATGATTTTGGTTTTTGGAAGATGTAGATTGAAGATTATCTCTGTCTGATGAAATTGCACTTGCCATTGTGCGGGGAGAAGTTAGAGGCAATGAAGTAAGCTGATTAGGAATTGTTGACTAGATGGGCTATGGGTGTTATTCTGTTGATGTTGGCTTGTAACATTGCATTTAACATCTTGAAAGAGAATAACACTGCCGGTTTAATGAAAGCCCTATTGGCTATGTATGAGAAGCTCTTTGCAATCAATAAAGTCTATTTGATGCAATGTCTGTTTAACTTGAAAATGAGTGAAGGTGCGTTGGTTATAGATCATAGCAATAAATTCAATGTTATTGTTAATCAATTGAGTTTAATTGAGATTGATTTTGAAGATGAGATGTGTACTTTGTTTCTATTATCCTTATTGTATGATAGTTGAAATACTACTGTTACTACTCTCAGTAATTCCTCTAGGTCAATAACCTTGACATTTGATGGAGTTTGAGATTTAACTCTAAGTGAGAATTTGACGAATCTATATTTGCTACTTTAGTAGGAGAAAATAGATGAAGAACTAGTACACATATTAGAGGAGTAGTATAAACATGAATAGACACAATTAGTCTAGGATTGATGGTGCCATCTATTGGAGCTATGATAAGATGGGGCATATTAGAGGAAATTGTCTTAAGCTAGAAAATGAGAAGGGTAAGGGAATTATAATTAATTCTATAGATTATATAGCAGCTATAGCAGTTGGTAATTTGGATAGTGCTATTTATTTGTCACTAATTATTCATCATTTGATAGATGTATTAGGGATTGTGGTTGTTCATTTCATGCTACATCAAATAAAAAATGGATTACTAATTATCAATGCATAGAAATGTGATGTCGTAGATGTTGGCAATATTTTTAATAAGAATGCCTGATAGTATTGTAATGACATTGATTGGAGTGAGGCATGTTTCAGAGTTGGTTAAGAACCTGATTTCCTTGAGTGCCTTGGGTTCAGTTAGGTGTTGGTATTTTTCAAAATGTGGGTTATGAAAATCATTTGAGATGCTTTGGTAATAATGAGACAAATTAAGCATAGTAGCCCATATGAGCTTCAAGATGAAATAGTGGCAAATTTCATTGTAGAGACGTTAGATGCATCTAGATGTGGACAATATCCACAAAAGCAAGAGACGTGAACTTTCCTTTTATCAGTTGGAGTCGATTTCCAATGTTGCATGTGGAGTTAGATGGATATTGGTCCCATGCCCCCTCCCCCCCCATAGCACACACATATATTCATATGATGGTTGTGGGAATTTTGGGTTGTATCGGTTGATGCATGGGTCTTTGTGTAGTTAATGAAACCTTGAAGCAATGACTTTGTATGCAAGACCTCGAAGTGCCATTTCACGAGTGCTTGGTTGTGAGTTTTTCCGTTGGCTTGGTGTGACTAGACCAACAAGTTTTTAGCGTTGAAATCAATTAAATCTTATGGTAAGATTTGTGTGTAAGTCTCTTATGAGATTGGAAGATTATTTAACAATGAATTGTTGGGCAAAACACTACGTAAGTTATTGGGTGTAAGTGGAACTTGAAAAATACTAGAAGTGTTTGAATAACTCGAGTGTGGTTGTAATCTCCATTATATCGTTTGATCTATAGTGGAATTAATTATCGCTTTGCCAGTGGAAGTAGGTCATTATGGCCGAATCATGTAAATCTGATGTCTAACTTATTTTCTTGTTCAATCTATTTTATTATTCGATCGCTTGTTTTTCTAACAGGTTAGATGAACGATCAATTTGGTTCTGTGTCGACAAGAGTGCTCAGCATTGCGACGCCGTGGCAGTTGCTCAGCTGCAACAACTCCTTGAACCGCCACAACTTCGAGTATCTAGTAGAGTTGATCTTCGTGCAGGTCCACGTACCACCACTGGCACCTGCTTCCGCGAATAACTTCTTCATAGGTGGCCGAATCTGTCTTCTTCATCTTCATTTTCGAGCTGTGACTTGCTCTGCTGATTCGGTTTGGGAATTAGAGTAATCGGGCTTGGCTTGGGGTTCGGAGACATCGATGGCAGACTGGAACTTCTGTCAATTTGTCAACAGATTTGGAATTTGTGGTCGAGTAGATGGATGCCTGATATGCTCCATTTTCCGCAGTATCGGCGGCTTCTGTGCAGCGAAGGATAAAATGACTTTTTACAAAAAAATAAAAATAAAAATAAAATCAAACTGCTTTATTGGTTTGGATTACATTCGATTATCGGATTAGTTCAGATCACCATTTTGCCTTTTTTCCCCTTCACATATGGTTTGGTTTGGGTATTCAGTTTAGGTATCATGGATACCTGACTCGAATTGAACCGTTGACACTTGATTTACACGGCATCTTCCATAACAAAGCTTGATCAAACTTACCTGATCAATTGGTACTTAAAGGACAGCTTTCTCATGGCATGCCACCTTGAAGGGCTTCTTGTCTCGATGATAACTCATTTCCTACCGGACAGAGCCAGCCCTTCCATCCGATGGGATCAGCGTGCTGCTTTGCTCCAGAAGGCTCGGATAAGTGAAAAAAAAGAAGACAAAAGGTCGGGTCAAGTCTCTCCATGAAATCGCGCCATTTACTGGCATCTTCATTTCGGCAAGTAAAGAAGGAAAATCGAATTTAGAGGGGGCAAATAACGGGCTGAGCCGCCAAATTCTATGCAGGGTGGCGAGAAACGGGTGACACAAATGGTCTGGGCCTATTCAGTCCAATGAACGTTCGACCAAACCGTCATTCTTACGTCGCTCTGCTTTCCTTTTTCTTTCCCGCAACTGCACCTGTTGAGCTTATGTTATTCCGAGAGAGCCCACGATATGGGCTCCAACATCCTGAATTCGTTAATCCTAGGGTTCTATGCTTATATTCTCGTTTCTCCCATAGTATATACTAATATACATGCATTTCCTCAATAATGCTGCGACTCGTGAATATTTATAAGTATGTCAAGAGGCTCAATCAAATGCACCCCCAGTAAGAATACTTAGAAAGATGGCGTGTTCGTTGCTTACTCTATCCATTGCTTTCCATGAGGGGTTATAGGAAACACATGGTCAAGACGCGCATGTCTCTCAGCTAGTCAATATGGCTGATCATGGCAACGTATGGAGCTAATGTTGGTGCCACTAATAATGTTGTAGAGGATGGACAAGAGCATGAAGGTGAGGGTTGGACATGTCGTTGAGAAAGGTAAGGTCGGAAAGAATGCACTGATGGAGATTGGGAGCGCCGCCGAGGCTCTCAGCTGGTGCACTAGACAAATGAGTTCAAGCGTCAAGATCATCCCGCTGTCGTTTAGGTTCAATCGCAACTCTAAACGCTACTATTCCACTTCACGAAGGGACCTCATGAATGCACGTGAACCGTCTAGTGTACATGGTCCGCCTTTATCAAGAAAGGCTCCGCCTAGGCATTGGGAAAGGCATTGTCGTCGAGATCGCTCCGGGGTGGAGAGGTTGCGATTTGATTACGGGACTCGCGCATCCGAACCAGGAGTTTCACCAACTCTCGGTGGTTGTTGGCCGTTACATTTGATTAAATATGTCTAAACAACGTAACTCTAGGTGTCTTTCATGGTGGATTTGACGGAGGTTGTCAAGAGGAGAGTGGGGAAATTGACGGAAGGGTTGGTGCTGCAGTTCTTGTTGGCTGCTTTTGGGGTCGGCAATTGCTGGCGGATTTACGAAGCAAGGGAGAATGCCCTCAAAGGATACGTTGGCGGCTTCTGCATTTTCAGTGTTTCTTCTTTGTGTTGCACTTTCTCTAGCAAATATGAAGGATTTAAGGGCTTTAGGCTACGTTTGGTCGTCCGGATTTTTAATCGGAATAAGACTGGATAGGATATGATATGAAATCATGAGATTTTTTTTTATATCCTATCCATTATTTGGTGAATCGCAGTATTAAAGTCGGATATATTTACATCACATAATGTATATTTTTTTTGATAAAACGGTATATCATTATAAATGAACTTAAATGTTCATAAACGGAGATTGTGAAAATCTCTTGTAACATTATTTCTTAATTTATTTTAATTTTAATTTTATCTTATTTTTCCTCTTTTTATATTATTTTCTTTATTATTTCTTTTTTCCCCTTTCATCATTCTTTAATAAAATTTTATCAAATAGTAAACTGTACTAACATACCGAAATATATAATAAATATAAATATTTAATTTATAGATTAATATTTATTATAAGATAGAATTAAAATTGAATATAAAAATTAAAATAAGGTTAATTAAAAATATTTTTTTTATTTTTAATTTCTTAAATTCGAATTCAAATATTATTTATATTGAAATATAATTTCAATTTTATTAATTTAATAAGTTTATTATTCGAGAAAAATAACTTTCCTATTATGAACGTTAGAAATCCTATTAACTTTTATCCCATCACATCCATGGGATAATTTTATCTTACTTATATCCTCCTTATATCTAACTTCATCCTATCCTAAGTGAGCACCAAATGTAGGATAATCATATCTTATCCCGAATTTTATCCCGACTGCCAAACGTAGCCTTAGGGTTTTAGCTTTGCATGATTATTATTTTCATTCACGCATTTATGAGGATTGAGCTTATGATTGTAGGGTCTCTAGATCATATGCTTCTCCTCTTAAAACGGTCCTTCCACGTACTGACTTGGTGGCCAGAGTGTAGTCGATCGTCTGTGTCTACATCGTTTAACTTACCAGTTACAAAAATACTGTTGAATCTACGGGATTGTCTGAATTTCACAATGCATGCAATGCAAGTGCTCGGGTAGTTATGGTTGATTAGGACTATCTATCAGTCAATGATCTTCCCAGACGCATCTCTAGTTGCCACTCACATCACTGATGGAGACAATTCACGATGGCCACTTAGAGAAAGCTGCGGCGAGCTAGCGTGAGGACAAGCATGGGGCGGTTGTGGAAAGAGAGACTCTGTGTGTCATTTTTTCCGAAGCGTCTGGTAAAGTTAGACGGGCTAAATATGCGATATATACCAGTTAATTTAGAGGATCTCATTTCAATTAATAGTGGAGGGAGGCTCTTGTCAACTTCTAGATAGCGAAAAGGTTTATAAGTTATGATTAATTATTCGGAACAAATTCCCTCATTACTAATTAAAAAAAAATTACTCCTTCAATATCTAAAATTTTCATTTCATTTCCCCTAACTATACTAAATTGGTGAAAAAGATGTTGCCATGGAGAAACATAATCTACCCAATCTAAGCATAAAAGCACCACTCAACCAATGGCCCAACTTGCGGAATATTTATTGAGAAATGAGTGTGTGATAGTCTTTAATCTACCATGAGAATAATAGTTTATTTTATATTACAAAAAATAAATAAGAAATAAGTATAAATTATTATGGGACCCACTTCTCTAAGAATTTGTGACTTAAAATAAAGGGAAAAGTGTTGAAAAAGTCATAAATTTATCGTATTTATGTCAATTTAGTTATAAGTATTTTAATGGTGGCAATGTAGTTCTAAATCATGCAAATTAAATCTTTCTACCTAATTTTGGCTAGATATCATTGATGTAGGCACCAGTTGGCTTAACTAGCACAGCTAATGCTGACATGTATAATTTTAAATAATATTTTAATATTACTTTAGGTTTTTTTATTATTTTATTATTTTATTATTTTTTCCCCTTTCTTCTTTCTTTTGGTGGTGATTGGCCATTGGTCATGGCTGGGTAGGCTAGCCTTGCTTGAGCAAGGGTTGTCATTGCTCACCATAGGCGAGGCCTGGCCATAGAAGGGCGAGCCTCGGCGAGGATGATGCCTGGCTTGGGCGAAAGTTGGCCTCGCCAAATCTAGAGAAAATTAACTAGAATGACTGAATTGGTATTAAATCAAAATGTTTAGGACTAAATTGGCACAATTAAAAGGTTTATGACTAAATTGACGAAAATATAATAGGTTTGAGACTTTTGATCATTTTTCTGTAGTTTAAACATAAAGTTGTTTGTACTTGATGGTGTAAGGAATTGAAATCATGTGGGATCCTTGATTCAAGTGTAAAATCCCAATACCTTAGCCACTAAACCAATTCCATAATGGTCGAATAACTTTTGATATGTACAAGAATACTCGCAAAGTATTTTTTGTGTTTTAAATTGGTTCACTAGAATCTAGTCATAGCAAGAAATCAATCTGAGTATCGTTTGAATTGGGTCCGTGTTCACAATTCGAACTCCCAACTTGACCAGCCTTTGAATTACATGAATTGGAGGCTTTCTGGCAAGTTCTTGCAGAGCGCAATTTGGTTTCTCTCAACCCCCTCCTCTTAGGGTTTTCTCTCCTTCCTAACCACCAACCCCTTTTATGAGGTTCTGTTCCTAAGAGAGGAGTCTCCCTCCCTCTCCCTCTCCCTCGCCCTCGCCCTCTCCCTTTGCCTCTCTATCTCCCTACCTCTTCATCTTCAAGACTTCTCTGCGGATTTTGTGGACGTCGCTGTTGATTTCCTCCACAAAAGTAGAGGGTTTTGTCCCTGAGAGCTCTGAGGATCGAAGTGTGAGCGCCTTGAAAGAATCTACTCTCTCTAGATCTGCTCGCTCGCTTTGGTTCTATGTACTTGTTTTAGAAAGTCGAGCACTCCAAATGTCTCTGAAGCTCCTTTCTCGTGGTGTGAATGTGATTTTGTTATCAATTGGTATCTATTTTACAGCTCTTCTATCCAAATTTAGAGTTAAATCTAAATATTTGGGACTTTCTTTTTTAACATATTTGTGTTATTGTTGTCTCAATATTATGATGGTGCTGGAGACGCTAAAATTAGACGCGTATTATCTTTTGGTAAAGCTGTAATTACTAGAGAGAAAAATCTCGGTGTGTGCTCATCACTGAAAATGATGCAAGTTTTGGTCACTGATTGTTGGTTGTGCTATGATATTATGACAAATCCGTTCTTATGGAATGAACGAGTCTTTATAAGAGATATCGAATTTGATTCGTTTTTAGATTTGCACTGGACTATAACTCTTCGGGATTGGTTTTATCTTGAAATTATGTATCTCTTTTAAGTGTATTTTTCCTTCTAATGAAAAAAAAGAAGAAGAAAAGAAAGTAAATACAAGCGAATCTGCGGAGAAAATGCTTCATGTTTAAATTCTTACGGTAACAAAATTGTGATATAATTAATTAAACTGGGGACCACCTCTGGACATTGGCACGATTAATTTAGTTTGCATGTGATAACTTGTTATCTTACAAATCGGAGGCACGGAAAATATGTATTCCATTTCATAAATGGAAATTAAAACAGGATAATAGAGAGTTCAAAGTGATGGCAAGGCGTGCCATCCTCAAGATTTCTTCTTGATTCTCAAATTGGAGAATGGCCAAAATTTGACACGTCGCCCTCAAGTTGGCGATTGTAAGAAAGTTCTCGAGTCGGAAGCAAATTAAAGGCCGCAAAATCGATTTGTCAATCACTTACTTCACTCATAATGTCCTGTCTGAACGATAATGTTACCTCACCCCAGGCAAGGTTCTGGCAGCCGAGGACTAGCGTGGCTCGGCCTTACGCAGATCAAATCTGTGAGGGGGTGCGGAGTAATCATGACGGGGATATGATGTAATTATGGAGCGATTAATATATTTTAGTTAGTCTATAATTTATAAATTCAAACTTTTGAGCAAAAGTGAGCTTAATTAAATATGTTGGTGGCTTTGGATTGGACTCTCTCTTAATGATTTCTTTGGGTGATGATTTCGAGCTTTTACTGCGTGGATCCAAAAAGAGTCATCACATTTAACAATACTTAGGTACTAAGCAAGTCCTTAAAAAGCTTCATCTCAATCCTAGTTTGGACCTCGAGATCACCGGAATGTAAAACATCAAGAGGTAGAGTTGAGGTTGCGGCTCGAAAAATATACTAAACCAACAAACGGGTGGAACGTGCAGGTATCGGCATGTTAATTAAAGAATGTCATCTTATAACCCGTAGCATAAGCGGGCAGGCCGAAATAGCCCCTACTGGAGGAAATTCCCGTCTTTAGTGAGATGTAAACTCCACCCCTGATTTATAGAGGGACATGCTTAGAAATAATTTAAAGCGTAAGAAAAGTTTGGCATGATGACGTTCTCATCCGAAGTCATTATAATGTCATAATTGGTGAGCAGATCATAATAAGTTAAAGACCATATCTTCTCTTTAATATGATCTTTTTCCCAGCATATGTATTTTGTATCACGTCTAACTAGTTACAAATAGTTCATCCCAAAAATAACATACCTGGTTTTTACACGAAGTAAAGAAATAATGTATTTTTTTTTTTTTTTTTTTTTTTGGGGAGATGTAATTGTATTCCTTTGTTCTGTTCTTTGCACATGCATACATTCCTATTTATAATACAAAGGGAAATCAAGGAAAGAATAAATATGATTACATTTTCTTATTTTTATCTCTAAATATCCGTGATTGAATCAATTAGAATTGGAATAAAGAATAAAGTCAAATCTTCAAAGAGTAAAATCAAATCCTTTCTCCAAGACTCACTCGCAAGCTGATGGCTTAAATATGTCAAAGACGCCGAGCTTGCTCATCAAATAAGCATGTTGTCTTTGAAAGTGCTAGTATGAACACCTAGAGAGGGGGTGAATAGGTGTAAAAACAGATTCTACAAAATACAGTGAAAACCTATATTTTTAACCTGAGTTTGAATAACAATAGACTTTTGAAATAGTCTGAAGAGCAACAGACTTTGAGTGATATCGGACTTTAGCAGTTAAATAGAACTATGAACAAAATAAAGAGATTTGGGGAAGAGAATAAGAACACAAGGTTTATAGTGGTTTGGCTTAATCCAAGCTTACGTCCACTTTCCCATGCTAACAGCTTTCTTGGCTGGATTCCACTATGCAATTAATAAGAGATTACAACTTTGAGTGCAAATACTTAGTAGTAGATCACACTATCTCATTAAGTTACTCTTTTGGTATTTTTCTCACGATCACAAACGTTTAAGCTTACAAGAGACAAGTGTATGCTCGAAGGTCGCTCAGACTTTAGAATTATAAATTCTACGCTCCATCTCTTACTTGCTCATCGGTCCTTCATCTCCTTAAATACTCCTCCACTTCCAAACTAGCCGTTGACAATATCTTGAGGATCGTCTTCCAATCTACCCATTAGATAAATCTGTATCTAGAAGATTTGGTAGCTGTTGAGTGACAAAAGTAGAATCCCAAATTGATTCCGATCGCCCATACAAACAAAATCTTGGTTTCCATAAGTAGAGCTTTTTCGTATAGAAAGTTCTTATCTTCAAGATCCAATTGTCAATAATTAGATTGAGTCAATCAAATCAATCTTGATGTAGAATTCAAACTAGATTACTAACCATTATATGTTTGGGGCTTGTGTTACGTTATGTCGAATCTGGATATAAAATCTGAGTGCAATAGACTTTACAATTTGGGTCTGAACATATTCTGCTTCTGAACAGATTTAGCTTTAAGGTTTGAACACAGTCTGAATAAATTCAGCTTCAGCATAGAGTCTGTCTTCTGGTTCAGCTTTAGCATAGAGTTTGTCTTCTCGTTCTTCATTCACGTTCAGTTTGAAATTTGTTAGAGTGAGCAGACTTCTAATGTAGAACAGACTTTGACACTAAAGTCTGGTAGTCTTCAGACTTTGACAATATCTTTTACATGTTCTATCATCTGCACGGTCTATTACTTAACCATTAAACACGTTAGTAGCCTTTGATTTATTTTGTCATCTTCAAAATATCACAAGGGATTTCCCTAATAGTCTCTGGCATAAAGGCTTAGTGAAAATATTTGTAGGCTACTTCATTGTTCCAATTCCTTGAGTTGCAATGATTCATTCTTGAATTTTTTCTCGAGTGAAATAACAATCGACCTCTACATGTTTTGTCCTTTCATGAGATATAGGATTTGCTATTAATATAAGTGCAGCATCATTGTCACAAAATAGTTTGCTTGCTCCATCGATTTCTATCCCAAGATTTGACAGTAGACTCCAAATCCATATTATTTCACAAATCATTTTTGTCATAGTTTGTTATTTCGATTTGGCTGATGATAAAGAAACCATTGATTGTTTCTTAGTCTTTCATGAAATAAGGGATATTCCTAGCTTAATGCAGAAGCTTGTGACTGATCTTCTAGTCATTGGACAAGTTGTATAATCAGTATTACAATAAGCTATCATCTTCATGTTGCATTCTTGAGACAGTAGGATTCTAATTCCCGGACATCCCTTCAAATATTTCACAACTTTCAATGCTACATTCATATGAGACTGTTTTGGATTGTGCATGAATTGGCTGAGTATCCGTATTGTATAGCATATATCGGGTTTAGTCATAGTGAGGTAGATCAATTTCCTAACGAGCTGTTGGTAACCAGATGGATCTTGAAGCAACAGATCTACATTAGATGATGATATGCTTTTATTGTATTCAAATTTGTGAGCTTGACATTTTTTTTTTCAATTGGAATGATAGCTGGCTTGTATCCTAATAACCCCGTTTATGATATAATCTCCAAAACAAATTCCCGCTGACTAAGGCATATGCCTTTATCGGATATGGCTATTTCAATACCAATGAAATACTTGGGAGGCCCTAGATCTTTGATGTGAAAATTGAAGCTCAAATATTCTTTAAACCTTTCAATAGCGGAATCATTGTTTCTCATGATAAGTATATTATTAACATATATCAACAAATAGATTCATGAAGTGCCTTTGGTCCATGTGAACAATGCATAGTCATGTTTGGAATGTTGAAAACCTGCATTTATAAGTGTAGTAGTGAACTTTGCTTACCATTGCCAAGAAGCTTGCTTGAGTTCATATAGGGATTTGCGTAGATGACATACCTGAGACTCCCCCTATATGTGAAGGCCCAGTGGGAGTTCTATATAGATTTCCTCATCGAGATTACCAAGAAGGAAAGCATTATGGCATCCATCTGATGCACTTCCTAGGAATAAAACGTAGCAACAGAGAAGAAAGAGCGAACAATTACCTCTTTGGCAACGGGAGAAAAAGTTTCAAGAGAATCAAAACCCTCTCGATGATTGAACCCCTTGGCAACCAGCTTAGCCTTATAATGCTCAACGGAACCATCTGCCTTATATTTAATCTTATATACTCATTTGCAATCAATTGGTTTTCTATGTGAAGGTAGTGGCACTGTATCCTAGGTATGATTATCCACAAGGGCTCCCAATTCAGCCTCCGAGGCTCGTTGTCATTGTGGGTCATGTGTTGCCTCTTCGTAGGATGAAGGTTCATGTTCTTCTAATATGCGACTAATACAACACATATGTTCTAATGATAATCTACTAAAGGGATAATGTGTACCTAGAGAATATGATGTGGAACATATGTAATTCTTGGTCCACATAAGTGGACGAGTTTGTCATCGAAAATGTCGTGGATGCTGAATAATTGGCTAGTCGAGTGATGTTGATGATGATGAAGATCCATTCGTATATTGCGTTGGAGATGGAATGAATGAATCCTCTTCTTCATGATGTGACACTGGTGACTCATCTACTGGATTCATTGGCGACTTGATTGCTTGATTCTTGTATTCTTAAACTATTGTTGTGTTTTCTGTTGGAACAAGAAAGTATAGCAAAGTCGTAGACAAATCTTCTTTTGATAAGAATTGACGATGATTTGGTGTCGACATAGGTGTCTGGGATGAATATGTCGATTCCTAGAAAGGAAAGATCTTCTCATGGAAAACAACATCTCGGCTATAAAAGAATCACCTTGTCGATATCTCTGTAACCCCATATCCCTTTTGTAAGAGGGGATATCCCATGAAAATAGATCTAATAGCATGAGGGTTCATTTTGTCCCGTGGCCCCACAATTGTCACATAGCAAAAGCAACCAACAACTTTTAGGTGTCCCATTTATGGTGATTTCCCAAAGAGCATCTCAAACGGGGACCGTCCTCCAAGAATTCTAGTTGGTATGCGATTAATCACATAGACCACAGTGACCACACAATCGCCCCAAAATTTCTTAGGAATGGATGCTTCATAGTTAAGAGCTCGAGCTACTTCTAAAATGTGTCGATGTTTGCATTCTACTACTTCATTTTGTTGAGGCGTATAGGTAAAAGAGGTTTCATGAAGTATTCCATTTGAGGCAAAGAGAGAGTTGCATTCCATGATGGAAAACTCACGTCCATTGTCTGTGCGAATATTTTTGAATAGAGGCATCTAACTGATTTTTAATTAGGGAAAGAAAATTCGCCAATTTAGAAAGTGTTTGATTCTTGGATTGCATGAGTAAGACCCAAGTAGCTTGAGTGTAATCATCGATAATAGTTAGAAAGAATCGAGACCCATCACGATGAGAAGTCTAGTAAGGACCCCATATGTTAACATAAATCAAAGAGAATGCAGCAGTAGCTTGAGATGTGCTAATTGGAAATGACGATTGGGATTGTTTTGCCAAGGGGCAAATTGGACAATTGGGATAAGGAAATCAAGCACTATGGTCCAAGCGCTAATGAGAAGATAATTTTTATTGCTAGCAATAGCATTAGAAAAAATGCTTTTCTTTAGCAATGAAAATAAAAATCCCTTGGCAAGCTGATCCAAAAATAAAGCCCTTGTGTAATGCTACCCAAACCCCTCATTTTGCTAGATGAATGGTTCTAAAAAAAACAATTCTCGGAATTGAGTTCAACACGAAAATTGTTGTCTTCACAGATTTTGGACAATGATATAAGGTTGAATTCAAATTCAGGATTGTATAAAATATTTTTAAGAGTAATTTGCTGATTGAGGTAGACAATATAAATTTTGATAACATGAACAATGGTGCCATCGGGGAGGCGAACAGACACAAAAGGATGAATTTTTCTATTGTTGGAAAAAAAATCGCTCATCACGTATTATGTGGTTACTTGTGTTAGGGAAATCCCTTATGATGTTTTGAAGATGACAAAATAAATCAAAGGTTACTAACATGTTTAATGGTTAAGTAATAGACCATGCAGATAATAGAACATGTAAATGATATTATCAAAGTCAAAAGATGACCAGAAGAATGAATATAACACATGTCCAAAGTATATTATGAAGATTTCCAGACTTCTGTGTCAAAGTCTGAAGACTGCCAGACTTTAGTGTCAAAGTCTGTTCTACATCAGAAGTCTGCTCACTCTGACAAATTCGAGACTTAACGTGAAGGAAGAACTAGAATACAGACTATATGCTGAAACTGAACCAGAAGACAGACTCTATACTGAAGCCAAACTTATTCAGACGGTGTTCAGACCTTAAAGCTAAATCTATTCAGAAGCAGAATATGTTCAGACTCAAATTGTAAAGTCTATCGCACTCAGACTCAGATTGTAAAGTCTATTGCTCTTAGACTTTACATCCAGATTCGACAGAACTCAAGCCCAATCATATAACGGCTAGTGATCTGGTTTGGATTCCACATTAAGATTGATTTGATTGATTCAATCTAATTTATTGACGATTGGATCTTGAAGACAAGAACTTTCTATACGAAGAAGCTTTACTTATGGAAACCAAGATTCCGTTTGTATGGGCGATCATAATCAATTTGGGATTTTACCTTTGTCACTCAACGGCTATCAAATCTTTTAGATACAGAGCTGTCCAATGGGTATATTGGAAGACGATTCTCCGGGATACTGTCCAACGGCTAGTTTGGAAGTGGAGGAGCATTTAAGGAGATCATGGACCGATGAGCAAATAAGAGATAGAGCGTAGAATTTATAATTCCAAAGTCTTGAGCGACCTTCGATCATACACTTGTCTTTGGAGAGCTTAAACGTTTGTGATCGTGAGAGAAATACCAAAAGAGTGACTTAGTAAGATAGTGTGATCTACTAAGTGTTTGCACTTGAAGTTGTAATCTCTTGTTGATTGCATAGTGGAATCCAGCCAAGAAGGCTGTTAGCATGGGAGAGTGGACGTAGGCTTGGATTAAGCCGAACCACTATAAATCTTGTGTTCTTATTCTCTTCCCTAACTCCTTTGTTCTATTTGAAGTTTATTTTATTTTGCATATATTTGCCAAGATTTATTTTAAACACCTATTCACCCCCTCTAGGTGTTCGTACTAGCTTTCAAAATTGGTATCAGAGCCTGTGTACTCACTTTGTTTGAAGTGTTTTACTTCAGAGTTAAAGATCCATGGCTAGTATGTTGGCTCCAGGACTTATGGAAGGACAAAGCAACACAAGGCCACCATATTTTGATGGAAAGGAATACGACGTATGGAAGAACAAAATGAAAGCATTCCTAAGATCCAGAGATCTCTTACAATGGGATGTTGGGGAAAGAGGAATCAACCCCATTGCTACGTCTACATCAAATAAGAATGGCAAAGACAAAGAAACCAAACCCCCCGCTCTTATATCTCGGACGGAGTTGTCCAAAAGAGAAGCGCTTGATGCAAAAGCTATTTATTCTTTATATTGTGCCTTGTCTCCTGCTGAATATAATAGAATCTCTTCATGTGAAACAGCAAAAGAAGTTTGGGATAGACTTCATGTTACATATGAAGGGACCGATCGTGTAAAAGAGACAAAAATAAACTTCTTGCTTGGCCAATATGAATCATTCAAGATGAAGCAAGGAGAGTCAATTGGAGATATGTTCAGCTGTTTTACAGAAATTGTAAATGGTTTAGCATATCAAGGTCAGTAAATTTCTACCCCGATGAAGGTCAACAAACTCTTGCGAGGTCTCTCAAAAGATTGGAATCATGTCAAGACCTCAATTCGGGAGACTTAGAGGATTATGCCACTCTCCGTTGATGAATTGATTGGCACTATTCAATCCTATGAAGTGGAACAACTTAATGACGAAGATCCCGAAGGTAAGAAGTCCATTGCTTTAATATCTAATGTTGTTTTTGATGAAACAGACTCAGAAAATGACATGGACGATGAAGAACTTGCCTTTATGGTCAAGAAATTTAAAAAGCTGAGTAGAAAAGGAAGGAAATTTGATGGAAGAAATCAATACAAGCAGAATGGCCATAAAAGAATCATGAAAGAAGATGATGAGTAAGAAAATATATGTTTAATGGCACATTCAGAATCTGAGTTTGACTCAAACACCGACTCAGAATCAGAGTCTGACTCAGACACAGACTCAGAATCTGATGAGGAAATCGAGGTAAGTCATTCAAAAATTCCTCTCAAAGTTTCAAAGTATATAAATGAGCTTTGCTCAAATCTCAAATCTTCTCTTAAAAGAATCTCCGAACTTAAAAAGGAAAATTTTCAGCTTAGGCAACATGATCTTTCTCAAAAAGAAAATTTTGAAATTTTGCAAAAAGATTTTCTACAAACAAAAGAAAGTCGAGATTTACTTGTCAAAGAAAATGATTCTTCGAAGAAAGAATTTTTAAATATTTCGACAAGATTTTCAAATGGATCAAAAACATTAGAGCATATCCTTTCTATACAAGTTCCTTACTATAATAAGTCGGGACTTGGTTTCAATAATGAAAATGATTCTCTAATTAATTTTCCTAAAGTTAAGGAGAGACTTAAACAAAGACCTCCAAAGACATTTTACAAAAATCATTTTCAAAAAGTGTTTGTAAAACCTGTTGGTGGAAATGATGTCAAGTATTCAAATTGTGAAGATTCGGAACACTTTGAAAAAGATTGTCCTAAAGTCTGGAGACCTATTAAGAAAGATTGGATAAAAGCAGCATATTCTACTAACTCTCATGGACCCAAGAAAAAATGGGTACCAAAGAAAAGATGAGTTATTTTTGCAGGAAATAAAGGAAGAGAAGAATGATAGTTTGGTAAGGAATGTATATGTTTTTATTATCAATTTGGTTTGAGTACACAATTTAAAATTTCTCATTATACTTGATATTCGATATATCCTTGGTTGATTGAGATTTTATAATAATCATATTTTGCTTTATTGAAGAAAGAATCGTATAATTTGTTTGTGATTCATAAGTTGAGATTTGATTTAATACGTGTGATCATTTTTTATATCATGCTTAAGAGACAAATGAATTTATTTGGTTTGATTTTATACTCTCATATTTGATTTAATATGTGTGATTATTTGAGATAATTCAAATTATTTTGTCTAAATTTATGCTCTCAAATTGTCATATTTTGCAAAGTAAAAATCTGATTCTACGTGATACCAATTTTGCAAGATATTTTTTTCTGAGATACTCAAGGATTTTATTCTCTATGATTTTATCGTATTATGACTAAGTGAGAATTTATTTTTCAAGATATTATTATGCATAATATTCTTTCCTTAAATAACATGTTATGATGAGTTTAGAAAGAATATTTGATTATCTATGAGATTTTATATTTTGCTTTAATGTCAAGGAAGGATCCAAATTGATGGATACCAAAAAGGGAAATGAGTTGATTGCAGGAAATTCTTTAAGGGATGATTGATCGCAAATCTATGCAAATCATGATGCAATCAGAAATGCATTTCATTCGAAAATTGGTAATGATTTTTTTTTTTTTTATCAATGGTATATTTGAAACATATACCTGGGTAAGAGAAATTTTTCATCCCGTCTTGTAAATTTCTACGTGCATTTATCATGATTTTAGATGATTATTTATTATATTGCGAGTATCTTTTGTCATAAATATAAGGTATTGCAATTTTGGCACGTGACAGAAATATCTATTTTTCTTTTGCAAAATGCATATCTGAAATTTATGCTCAAGGAAATTCCTTTGATCTCAAAAGATAATATTGCATATTCATGGATATTCTTGCTATATTCTTAGAAGATATATTATATCTAGCAAGTTTGATTTGCAAATCAAAGGAAGATATTACGTGACATTTTTGCAAAGATGATTATCTATTATACAAGATTTTGCAAGTAACAATAGAATCTTCCATATGGATTTTGGAAAACTCAATCAGAAAATCATGGAGATTCTATACTATCTTTTGAAGGTTTAAAAATTCCCTTTCTTATGCAAAATTTTTGCAAATTGTTGAGGAAATCCCTTATGTGTCATACGGAAGGTTGAGTAGTTATGAATTTTAATTTTACATATGCTACTCAATTTATTTATTTGAAGAAGGGAAAATGTCGCAAATGGTCCCTATACTTTTGTCTAATGTGCAATTTCGTCCCTGAACTTTCGATTGGCTCAATTTGATCCCTGAACTATTGATAAATATCCAATCTAGTCCCTGAACTTTTGATCGGCTCAATTTGGTCCTTAAACTATTCATAAATGTCCGATTTAGTCATTCGTTACTGTTTTTCCTTTTTTAAAATATTTTAAAAATATTTTAAAATATATATTTTTTTAATTTTTTTAAAATTTTTAAATTTTTTAAATTTAAAATTTTTGATTTTTCTCCCTTCCCTCCATCGGCTCCGGCGGAGGGAAGCGCGTCCGGCGAGGGTCGCCCTCGCCGGCGTCGGTGAGGGCCGTCCTCGCCGACGCGCGAGGGCGGCCCTCGCCGGTGTCGGGCGAGGGCTCCCTCGCAGATCGGCGAGGAGCCCCGCCCGACGCCGGGTGCTCTCTCACCGGCGTCGAGCGAGGGGCTCCCTCACCGGCGTCGGGCGAGGGCTCCCTCGTAGATCCGCGAGGGAGCCCCCTTGGCGAGGAGCCCCTCGCCGGCGCCGGGCGAGGGGCTCCCTCGCGGATCGGCAAGGGGCTCCCCTTGCCGGCATCGGCGATGGCCCCCCTTGCCGATCGCGAGGGCGGCCCTCGCCCGACGCCGTGTTCTCCCTCGCCCGTCGCCGGCGAGGGAGCCCCTGCCCGGATCTGCGAGGGAGCCCTCGCCGGCGTCGGGCGAGGGCTCCTCGCTAGGGGTGCTCCCTCGCCCGGTTGCGAGGGAGCCCCTCGCCGGCGTCGGGCCACCCTCGCCCTGCGTCCGGCGAGGATGGCCCTCGCCGGACATCGGCGAGGTGACCCTCACCGGACGCCGGCTTCCCTCCGCCGGCTCCGGCGGAGGGAAGAGAGAAAAAGCAAAAAAAATTTAAATTTTTTTTAAAAATTAAAAAATTAAAAAAAATGAAAAACAGTAACGAAGGACTAAATTGGACATTTATGAATAGTTCAAGCACCAAATTGAGTCGATCAAAAGTTCAGGGACTAAATTGGATATTTGTGCCATTTTCCCTTTGAAGAAAGGGTATTACATATTACGTGGATATTATTTGTGGAAAAAGTTTGTTAAGTTAATGCAGGTTGAATTTGAGTTGAGCTTGATTGAAGAAAATAAATTTTTGCCTCGAATTTCAATATGCAAGTGATCATTGCGGATGTTGTCGCTACGACGGAAATAATGGAAAAATATTCTGCTCAACGTGCACAAACAACAATTGTTTCTATCCGCAAATATTGTCATGATCACAGGGGGAGAAAGCAAATCCAAAAGAAAAGAAAAGAATCGTAATCATCTCAAAAAGGCAACAAATTGAGGGGGAGCCTTGATTAATTATGGAAAAACATTTTTGGATTGATCGTGATCTTATTATGGATGGAAAGAAAGGTAAATGTGTCAGAATTTGTTCTAAAAAATTCAGTTAGTGCATCTTTTATTACTTTTTGTCATTGATAAATCTTGTATTGATATTATCATTTTATTATGACAAAAATGGTACGTGAATTTCATGATGCATCCATGATTTTTATTGGATATTTGCTGATATGATTGAAGTAAGCTATATTGCATATCTATAATATTCAATTTACTTTATAAAAGCTGATTTTTGGAAATTGTGATTCATGCAAGATATTTGTTATCATTCTCTACGTGATACTTTTTCCATTATTATCGCTTTTTAATTATGACAAAAAGGGGGAGAAGATATGAATATGCATATGTGTTGATTGGTTGATATTATTTATTGCATAATATTGAGCTGCGATTATTTTTCTATATATTGTTATGCTCAATCTATTTGCTATCTTCTGATATCCTTTGATTTAAATTAATATTTTTAAAAGCATATTTATAAATCTGCATATTTAGAGATTGTTTTGTCATCATCAAAAAGGGGGAGATTGTTAGGGAAATCCCTTATGATATTTTGAAGATGACAAAATAAATCAAAGGCTACTAACATGTTTAATGGTTAAGTAATAGACCATGCAGATAATAGAACATGTAAAGGATATTATCAAAGTTAGAAGATGACCAGAAGAATGAACGTAACACATATCCAAAGTATATTATGAAGATTTCCAAACTTCTGTGTCAAAGTTTGAAGACTGCCAGACTTTAGTGTCAAAGTCTGTTCTATATCAGAAGTCTGCTCACTTTGACAAATTCCAGACTGAACATGAAGGAAGAACTAGAAGACAGACTATATGCTGAAACTGAACCAGAAGACAGACTCTATACTGAAGCCAAACTTATTCAGACGGTGTTCAGACCTTAAAGCTAAATCTGTTCAGAAGCAGAATATGTTCAGACTTAGATTGCAAAGTTTATCGCACTCAGACTCAGATTGTAAAGTCTATTGCTCTTAGACTTTACATCCAGATTCGACAGAACTCAAGCCCAATCATATAACGACTAGTAATCTGATTTGGATTTCACATTAAGATTGATTTGATTGATTCAATCTAATTTATTGACGATTGGATCTTGAAGACAAGAACTTTCTATACGAAGAAGCTTTACTTATGGAAACCAAGATTCCGTTTGTATGGGCGATCATAATCAATTTGGGATTTTACCTTTGTCACTCAACAGCTACCAAATCTTCTAGATACAGAGCTGTCCAATGGGTATATTGGAAGACGATTCTCCGGGATACTGTCCAACGGCTAGTTTGGAAGTGGAGGAGTATTTAAGGAGATCATGGACCGATGAGCAAATAAGAGATAGAGCGTAGAATTTATAATTCCAAAGTCTGAGCGACCTTCGATCATACACTTGTCTTTGGAGAGCTTAAACGTTTGTGATCGTGAGAGAAATACCAAAAGAGTGACTTAGTGAGATAGTGTGATCTACTAAGTGTTTGCACTCGAAATTGTAATCTCTTGTTGATTGCATAGTAGAATCCAGCCAAGAAGGCTGTTAGCGTGGGAGAGTGGACGTAGGCTTGGATTAAGCCGAACCACTATAAATCTTGTGTTCTTATTCTCTTCCCTAACTCCTTTGTTCTATTTGAAGTTTATTTTATTCCGCATATAGTTGCCAAGATTTATTTTAAACACCTATTCATCCCCTCTAGGTGTTCGTACTAGCTTTCACAACTTGCGCCAAAATCAATTATCCATGCTTCAACTAAAAGATTACTATTCTTGGAAATAGAGATATTTGAAAAACATGCAGTCTTCGCCGTAATCTTCAATTGATTCAAGGTCCTTATAATGTTTTGGTATTGATCATGGGTAATCGTCTGATTTGCCCTTTCAGTCCCTTGAGCCAAAACTTGGTAAGAAGAAAAAATATTAGTCAGTTTTCCATGTAATTTCCAGCAGGTGTCTATAGTGTGATGTGGCCTTTTACAATACTCACAATATTTATTTTTATTTTTAAAAACCTGATCTCCTCCTCTTGGTGACGTGACACCACATGTAGGGGTATGCATGGTCCAGGCGGGCGGTTCCCGACCTAGAACTAGGAACCACCCATTAAGGACCGGTTCCGAAAAATTGGAATCGGAATCCACCCGGGAACCGGACAGCTGGTCCGGTTCGATTCTCGGGTGGATCCATGGAACCGATCTTGATGCGAAATAATTTTGGTTTTCAACATTGTCCACGACTTGAACTAGAACATCCTCCGTCAGCTTCACAACATCTTTCGCGGATGTAGGGGCTGCAACGGCGTTGGATTGTTGGCGGAGGGGGCCTGGAGCAGAAGCAACGACGGTGGTGCTCGGACAGAAAGCAGCAGAAGCGAAGGCAATCGCAGTGACGGGCGAGCGGGCGAAGGGCGCGCGAGGTTGCTGGCGCGGTGGTCGGCGCGGAGGTGAGTTGTGGCGTCGCGAGTCACTGCTGGGTGGAGCAGAGGCTGTGGCGGATGGCGGCCGGTGCGGGGGAGCGGAGGAGCAGTGGCGGCAGCGTCAATGCTCAAGGAGGAATCGAAATGGCTACAGGGATCGCGCAGAGAGGTGGTAGAGCAGCGACCGGTTCGGGATCTACTAGCGTCAGTCATCGCAGCTGTAGGGGCTGCAACGGCATCGGATTGCTGGCAGAGGGGGCCCGAAGTAGAAGCAACGGCGGTGGTGCTCGGATGGAAAGCAGTAGAAGCGAAGGTAATTGCGGTGACGGGCGAGCGAGCGAAGGGCGCTTGTGGCTGCTGGCACGGTGGTTGGCGCGAAGGCGAGTTGTGGCGTCGCGGGTCACTACTGGGTGGAGTAGAGCCTGTGGCGGGTGGCGGCCAATGCGAGGGGGCGGACAGCAGTGGCGGAGGAGCAACGGTGGCGGCGTCCACGCTCGGGGAGGAATTGAAATAGGGAGAGGAACCGAGGAAGAGACAGAGAGATAGAGGCAGCCGCAAAAATTGAAGAGTCGAAGACAAAGAGAAGTGAGATGAGATGGTGAGACCTAGGTTTGTTTTGGAATATTAAAAGGGAACCGGTATGGTCCGGGTGGGTGGGCTTTCGGATCTGCCCATGATACTTGGAATTGGACCGGTTCCCACCGGTTCCCAAAAATTGGAATCAGGAATCGGACCAGTTCCCTAAAGAACTGCCAGTTCCGAGCGGTTCTAGTCCGATTCCGGGTGGTCTGGGCGGTTCTTGGGTATTTTGCACACCCCTAACCACATGGCACCACTGAATTGGTTCTTTTGCTTCAACTCTGACATGGCTTAAGTAAGCAAAAAAAGCTTCACTCAATCTAACTTCTCATATATTTCACATATGTTTCCCACATCTGTTTTGCATCTTCAGTCACTGGGAGGTCAGCAGCGACATCGCAGGCCACGTAGTTCCCGATTCAAGTGTGCACGAGTTGGTTGCACTTGGGCCAGTATTGTTGCAATTGGTTGTCGGCCGACCAAGGTATGGTTCCATCGATGAAATTATCTTTCTCCTTAGTTACAAGGGCTCACCGAAAGTCCCAATCCCAAGCACTGTAGTTGTCGGGGTCGGCAAGTTGCATGTTGATGAGTTGCAACTCTAGTTTGTCGGCCGGCAACATGTAGAGCGTGTTGCCAAGTTTTCGACGATGATCGGTGGTTGGGACGGTGAATAGGTAGAAACTGGGTTGCAATCCCGGGTAAGGATTCAACTTTTGACCCATCGGGCCCATGCCGGGTCCATGAACCGAAGATGGCCATCCCGACCCATAACCTTGAGGTCCAAAACTCCCATCTTCTCCAGACAAGCCGTGTTGTGCCCACGGCTGATTTGGTTCAACAACCCATGGGCCTTGAACCGGAACCCACTGCGTTTGTGGCCATTGAGACGGACCGGATGTTTGGATTGGAGTGGACAGTCTTGCATTGGGTTGATCTGATCTGAAGTCTGATTTTGAAGAGAAATGTTGGACGATTCCTCTATTGAATTCTTGGCTTTCTGTTCTGACTTTTTGGAGATGGTGGCTATAAAAATGAAGGAATTCTCACTTACTGTGTCAATTTGTTTTGCAGGTAAAGTGTTGCAACAACAAAATTGAAAACAACCGAGGGCAATTCGAATGATTTTGCGGAAGTTATATCAGAACCGATTGCTTTGATTCCATGACACGAAGTAAAGAAAAAAAAAATTTGGGAGAGAAGACGTAATTGTATTGCTTTGTTCTGTTCTTTGTGCATGTATATATTCATATTTATAATACAAAGGGAAATCAAGGAAAGAATAAATATGATTACATTTTTCTTTTTTTTTAATCCCTGAATATCCGTGACTGAATCAATTAGAATAAGAGCAAAGAGTAAAATTAATTCCTCAAAAAGTAAAATCAAATCCAATCCCCAAAAAGTTTCCTCCATCCATTCTTTTTCTTAATAAAGATTTATCAGGACCACCTGTACAAGCCTAGGTAACCAGATCTCCACGCCAGTGTCCTAAGATTGTCATAAAAGAGAGAACTCCATGTACACTTTGATGATAACGAAAAGAAGAAAATACAATTTCCAACAGCAATTTTTGTAGGTAACTATAGGGCAAGTGTGTGACCAACCTTTTATAATTAAAGTGTAGAAATTTAATGAATATCCTTTGGGTATATTCTTTATTTGGGTAACCAAAGATATCACTAGATATCAGTAAAGTAGTGGTCGACATCTATGTAATGTGTAGTGAAAATGTCAAACGTCAAAGCATAAATATAAATCTTTGCATATCTAATATCTCTCATGATGTGTGAAATCATTGCATTTCACTCCTTTTTCGATATCTTCAATTACGAGTGTTGCTAAACAAATGTTTTCGTTTGATTGTAAGGAACACCGGGTTATTGCACGAGAATCTGCAAAGTGCATGACATAGTTTTTTTTTGACTGTTTTAGAATTCGGATCTTCGATGCATGACCAGACCCTTTTCTCATTCCTCTGTGCTCTCTCTCTCTCTCTCTCTCTCTCTCTCTCTCTCGTGTACCTTTCTTCGACATGTCTTCTATTAAAGACAAAAGCAACTTGATTGGCGAGAACTTCACAGAATATAAGATAAAAATTAGGATTGGTATGGCAAAAAATTCCAACTGTGATATAAATATCCTATTTTTTTTTTGTCACTAAAATTTCTAAACTTGCCACTTATGAGATAAATACCACAAACTCATAAAAAATTTCCAAACTTATACCAGTGTGACAAATAAATATACGTTGTACATGTATAAATTTCACTTTTTTTTTTATAACAAAAATGGGTATTTATGTCATAGTAAGTATAATTTGAAGTTTTTGATGATTTTAAAAAGGTTTAGAGTATTTGTATTATAAATGATATAATTTGAGGCTTTTTTTTTTAATGATATTTGCCCTATAAAATATCTACAACAATGATTTCTGTTCGTAAAATTCTAAACGCAAGTGCACGTATCGAACAAGTAATATAATGATGAGAAAAAGTATCGTCCCACGGAGATCGATGATTAATAAACTAATTAAATACTAAAATAGATTAATTCTAAAATTTATCTAACAAATCAAAATATAATTATGAATGAATTAAAAACGAAAATTGTAGACTAAATGCAGTAAAATCAATCAAATAAATATGTTAGAGCATCCGATTTCACCATAACCACTAGATATGAATTTCATATTGTTATGAATACAAGAAGCGATATCAAACATGTGATAGCGAATTTCCTAATCTATTTACTATCCTATCTCTAGGTATAGCAAACCTACTCAGCTTATTAATCCACTATATTTCTATGTGAATTAAAATAAACATGAGTGCATTAAAAACTATGAATATTCCCGGTTTACAATGAGTCTTTTGGATCACCTTATCACCGAAAGCTACACAAATAACGCGGTATATTTCTATCCACGTTTAATTCATGGTTATTTATTATAATGAGCAATTGCATATTATCACCTCTCAGTCTCAAACATGCACATCAGATCATTCAAGTGGTGGCCAGTCACTCAAAAGCATTAAACACAATAATATATAACTCACATGAATGAAATCAATTGCAGAACATAAACATCATGAAATTCACATCATCATGGTTAGGCTACATCGTAGCCCTAACAAAAGAAAATTAGAACATAGTAGAAGAAAAAATATAAATATAAATCAAACTCAGCATCTTGAATCAAAGAACAAGAATTCTGTCACCACTTTTGTCTTCTCTTCAAAATACTTGAAAAACTCTCAGAACAATGGAAAACAATCTAACTCCTCCTCTCTCTCTCTCTCTAAAAAACCCTAGTTGCTTTCTCTGTCTCTATTTATAGGATATATCAAAGATATCTATCTCCAAACGCTTGCAGATAACATCAGGGAACAAAATCAAGAATTTCCTGATTTGATATCCATCTTTCACTTTGCTGCTTTTATTTGAATTCCGATAATTGCCATTCTTTTCCTTATCTTCTCCATATCTCATTATTCTGCATAAACAAGGAAAATTTAAATAATCAGAAGGAAATCCAAATATTTTCTCATAGATAATGCATTAGTTGTTGCCTAAAATAGGTAAAATAACTCTATTTTTATAGAGTTATCAAACCCCAAACTTAACATTTTGCTAGTCCTCGAGCAAAATCAAGACATAACACATACTCAAGCTAACAACCTCCTCCATGACATCTTTCCATAATTGCTCAAATTCACAATTCAAAGAAAAACACAAATTTCATCCAAACATTGAAATCGATTTATAAGTTAAGACCAATTCTAACTATCTGATCCAAGTGTGTGTGTGAGAGTCCTCAACTTTTTCGAATTATATGCAATCCAAATAAATTCACATTAACATGCAACCTCTCAAAAATTTTCAATAATTATGACCAAATCTCATAAGTTTGCTTTTCATTCCTCTCTCCACTAATGTAAGCTAATTATCCAATCAAAAATCAATAGGACTTTTCTCGGGTTGTAATGTCGGGCTGGGCTAAAGGTGAGATAATGAGAATTTTTAAGCTCAAATAGCCCATCAACACGTTGATTTCGAGGATCTAATTAGAGCCAATGTCACTGTCCAATTTCACTCATTCAAGATAATTTTTCTGCCACCATATATCATCATTCTTTTTTTCTTTCCTTTTCTCTCTCTTTTCTCTTTTTTTTTTTGAATTGCTTTATGGTGGAGTTTCTCCCAAAGTCCCTCCAAATATAACATAAAAATTTCCAACCCATTGAGTATCCAAAAGGCTCACTCAATTGAAAGTTGGATAGGGAACCATAAAAGCAATTTTTTTTTTTTGACAATACATCCCAAACAACCACTGCAACCACTTTTTTTTTCTTCTTTTTACTCCATCATTCCTCCCAAATTTCTATCAAGCTCAAATAATTTTTTTTATCCCAAAAGAAAATCAACGTGTTCATAGGGCATGGGATAAGGATATAATTTGATCACGACTAGGCTAAACATATATGGGTGCCAATGAAAGATTGGGTAATAATTAAGGCCCAACGGGGTGACTAGGGATAAATAAATAGGGTTGGCTTGAAAGGCTCAATCGATCCAAAAACTGCCTATATCATTTTCTCAATTAGATTTAGCTTAGGATTTCGCCTCAAGAGAAAATCAAACAAATTCTAAGATTTGGGTGAAATCTAAGAAAATCACATATTTCACATGAATGTTCTCTAGATTTACACATAATTCAAAAAAATAAAGACTTTTAGTGCTCAATAAGTGGATCAACATAATCAGAATTAAGATTAACTCACACCTCAATTGCAAGTTTAAATAAAATTTAAATTTTCCTAAGAATCGCAAAAATTCACAACCAGGAAAGCAATCATGATAAAAAAAAAATTATCTAAAAATTTGTCTTCCCCCCAAACTTGAATGAAGCAGTGTCCTCAATGCGAAAAATAGAATAGGAAGAAGAAAACTTCCCTGGTTGTAGGATAAGTCCATAGATGATCTTGATGATTAAACTCTTGAAAGGTGCTCCCTAAAAATTAACCTGCATAAAACAGAGAAAAATTAATCTTTTTTTTTTAAAACATAAACTTAAAAATAAATAAAAACATAATTAAAATGCTTGGGTTGCCTCCCAAGAAGCGCTTGCTTTATAGTTTTCAGCCAAACTATCTCAGATGTCGCTATTCTGAAGGATGAAGTTCAATGGTGGTCTTCTGCTTGTTGTAACCACCTTCAAAGTAGGGCTTCAAACGTTGACCGTTCACTTTGAATGTGCCCTCAGTGTCATGCGCAACTTCAACTGTTCCATATGGGAATACCTGTGTAACTGTAAAAGGACCAGACCATCGAGACCGCAACTTTCCTGGAAAAAGTTTAAGACGAGAGTTATAAAGTAAGACTTTTTGACCAATTTTAAACTCTCTTCTGAATATGTGCTTGTCATGCCATCTTTTTGTACGCTCCTTGTACAACTTAGAATTTTCATAGGCCTCATTGCGAAATTCCTCCAATTCATTCAATTGCAATAATCTTTCTTCACCTGCAGACTGCATATTAAAATTCAGAAATTTCAATGCCCAATATGCTTTATGCTCTAATTCCACTGGTAAGTGACAAGCCTTTCCAAACACTAGCCTAAAAGGAGACATCCCAATTGGAGTTTTGAACGCTGTCCTATAAGCCCAAAGTGCATCATCAAGTTTTATTGACCAATCTTTCCTAGAGGCATTCACTATTTTTTCTAAAATTCTCTTGATTTCCCTATTTGAAATCTCTACTTGACCACTAGTCTGAGGATGATAAGGGGTTGCAACCTTATGTGTGACTCCATACTTACTTAAAAGTGCTTCAAATTGCTTGTTGTAAAAATGTGTCCCCCTATCACTTATGATTGCCTTAGGAGTGCCGAATCGGGTAAAAATATTTTTCTTCAAAAATTTCACTACAACTTTAGCATTATTTGTTGGTAATGCTACAGCTTCTACCCACTTAGACACATACTCCACAGCCACTAAAATGTATAAATTTCCATAAGAAGGTGTAAAGGGTCCCATGAAATCAATACCCCAAACATCAAATAATTCACACACAATAATGTTGTTTAAAGGCATCTCATTTTTTCTTGAAATATTTCCAGTTCTCTGACACCTATCACATGAAGCTACATATGAGTATGCATCTTTAAAAAGTGTAGGCCAATAAAATCCAGATTGTAAAATCTTAGCTGCAGTTTTTGTGGCACCAAAATGGCCACCTGTCTCTCCATCATGACAATGATGTAGAATGTTTGCCTTCTCCTCATCTGGAACACATCTCCTTATGACCTGATCTGCACATACTTTAAACAAGAAAGGTTCTTCCCAAAAATAATTTTTAACATCATAAAAGAATTTTTTCTTCTGTTGATATGATAATTCAGGAGGAAGAACATTACTAACCAAATAATTTACGAAGTCGGCGTACCAGGGAATTTTTGTGGACATGATGGAAAAAATTTTCTCATCAGGAAATTCTTCCAAAATTGGTCTTACCTTTTCCTTTGAATTTGGAATTCTTGATAAATGGTCTGCAATAAGATTTTCAGTCCCCTTCTTATCTTTGATTTCCAAATCAAATTCTTGTAGCAATAGAATCCACCTGATCAACCTGGGTTTTGATTCTTTCTTTTCAAGCGAGATACTTAAGAGCGAGTGGTCGAATAAACTATAACTTTTGAGCCAGTTAAGTAAGAACGAAATTTATCAAAAGCAAATACTACTGCCAAAAGTTCCTTTTCTGTTGTTGAATAATTCAATTGTGCACCTGACAAGGTTCGACTGGCATAGTATATGGTTTGAAAAATTTTATTCTTCCTTTGTCCCAAAACAGCTCCTACTTCGCAGAATCGCTAGCATCACACATCAGCTCAAAAGGTAAATCCCAATTTGGTGCTGCCATGATTGGTGCTGATATTAACTTCTCCTTTAAAGTGTTAAAAGCCTGCATGCATTCAACAGAAAAATTAAAAGGAGCATCTTTTTCCAAAAGATTAGAAAGAGGTTTAGCAATTTTTGAAAAATCTTTTATAAATCGCTTGTAAAATCCTGCATGCCCCAAAAATCCTCTGACAAGTTTCACAGATGTTGGCGGAGGTAATTTTGCAATGACTACCACTTTGGCTCGATCGACTTCTATTCCGTTTTGAGAAATTTTATGCCCGAGCACTATTCCTTCCCCGTACCATAAAGTGACACTTCTCCCAATTCAAAACAAGGTTAGTCTCCTCACATTTTTGTAAGACCAAAGCCAAATTATTTAAACAAGAATCAAATGATAGGCCAAAAACGGAAAAATCATCCATGAAAATCTCAATATATTTTTCAACCATATCGAGAAAATAGCCATCATGCATCTTTGAAAAGTAGCTGGTGCATTACAAAGACCAAAGGGCATTCTTCTAAAAGCAAAAGTACCATAGGGACAAGTGAAAGTAGTTTTCTCTTGATCTTCTGGTGCAATAGGAATCTGATTATACCCCGAATATCCATCCAAAAAGCAATAAAATTCATGCCCTGCAAGTCTTTCTAACATCTGATCAATAAATGGTAAAGGAAAGTGATCTTTTCTAGTGGCATCATTCAATTTTCTGTAATCCATACACACACGCCACCCAGTAACTGTTCTAGTTGGAATCAATTCATTGTTGTCGTTTTTCTGAACAGTCATACCACCTTTCTTTGGCACAACTTGTACAGGACTTACCCAAGAACTATCGAGATAGGATAGATGATACCCGCATCAAGTAGCTTAATTACCTCAGCTTTCACTACTTCTTGCATCTTCGGGTTCAAACGCCTCGAGGTTGGATAGTGGGTTTATATTGCTCTTCCATTAAAATTTTGTGCATGCAAATTGAAGGACTAATTCCCTTGATATCAGCTATTTTCCATCCAATTGCACATTTATGCTCTCTTAATACTCTGAGCAATTTCTCCTCCATCAAATCTGTCAAAGAAGAAGATATAATTACTGGTAAAGAAGAAACTCCATCTAAATAAGCATATTTCAAATGAGATGGTAAGGGTTTGAGTTCAAGAATTGGAGGCTCTTCAATTGATGGTTTAGGCTTTGTAATGTGTTGTCCAAACTTTTCAAATTTAATTGCCTTTTGCCTTGAATATGGTGGAATTGCCTCCATGAAATTTGCATACTCCTTTATCTCCTCATTATGAATATCTTTGTCCCTTGGTTGAATCAGACATGCTTCAAGTGGATCTTCAAAAATATTTTCCTGGAAAATCTTATTCACCAACTTGTCAACTGTCTCAACTCTAAAACAAGAATTATCATCAAATGGATATTTCATTGCTTTAAAAACATTAAATGAAACAAGATCATCTTGAACTCTAAGGATCAACTTCCCCCGTTGTACATCAATAAGAGCTCTTCCTGTTGCTAGAAAAGGTCGACCTAAGATAAGTGGTACCTCAAAATCTTCCTCCATGTCAAGAACTATGAAATCTGCAGGAAAGATAAATTTGTCAACTTTTACCAAAACATCTTCCACAATACCTCTCGGATATTTAATTGATCGATCAGCCAGTTGAAGTGACACTGTGGTTGCTTTTACCTCGCCCAATCCTAATTTCTTGAAAACAGAATAAGGCATCAAATTAATACTTGCACCTAAATCACATAATGCTTTTTCAAAGTAAGAATCCCCAATAGTGCAAGGAATAGTAAAACTCCCTGGATCTTTTAATTTCGGAGGCAATTTGTTTTGTAGGATGGCTGAACACTCCTCATTTAACTTCACAGTTTCATAATCCTCCAGTTTCCTTTTGTTTGCCAAAATCTCCTTCAAAAATTTTGCATAACTAGGCATTTGCGCTAAAGCATCTGCAAAAGGAATGTTAATGTGCAATTTTTTAAATACATCAAGAAATTTAGAAAATTGCTTATCCATTTTGTGCTGTTGGAGTCGCTGAGGGAATGGAATTGGCGGCACATATGGCTTGGGATTATCTGGAAAAAGTTTACTCTTACTTGTCTCCTTCGATTGTTTATTGATCACCTCTTCTTTGTCTCTGACAATCTCTTCTTCTCCCACTTGTTTACCACTTCTCAGGGTAATAGCCTTTATGTTTTCAATTGGATTTTTCTCTCGTGTTGCTTGGCAAAGAACCCTGTTGCCTTCCTCGACATCATGCTTGCTAACCGACCCACCTGCATCTCCGATTTCGATTGAAGCCTCTTGGTTTTGAAATCTCACATCCGTGCTTTTGATGAAGTCATGAGTTGTGTTAGCAAGTTTGGTGACTATGTCTTCCAAATTTGACTTTGTCTCTTCTGATTGTTTGAATCCAGGTGGTCTCGTCACATTCTGATTGTTCCATGAAAAATTTGGATGATTGCGCCATCCCGGATTGTATGTGTTGGAGTAGGGATTATTCTCGTGACCTGTTAAAATTCCCAACAAAGTTAGAATTTTCACTAGGTTGTTTGAAAGTATTACCTACCTGACATTCTGTGCTAACATGTCCTCCACCACAAAAATCACATGTCAAATTGTGAATTTTCATGGCTGAAACACTCATATTATCAAGCTTTTTGTTGATTGTTTCAAATTGTGCAGCAATTGCAGCAAAAGCATCAACTTCATGAACTCCGCTAACTTTTCGCATTGGTAATCTCTCGCAGGCCACTGATAACTATTGGACGCCATCTCTTCTAATAAATTGTAGGCTTCTTCTGGTGTTTTATTATTTAAAGTCCCTCCTCCCGCAGCTGCATCAATCATAGAACGAAGATTTGCACTAGAGCCATTATAAAAAGTTTGTACCGCATCCATACGGGTAGTCCGTGATGTGGGCATCTCCTAAGAAATTCTTTGAATCTTTCCCATGCTTCATATAATGATTCATTATCCATCTGCATAAAATTAGTAATATCGTTACGCATCTTCGCAGACTTTGCGGTGGAAAGAACTTACCAAGAAATTTCTGAGCCATATCATTCCATGTAGTAATTGATCCTGCAGAAGAGAAGAAAGCCAACTTTTAGCTTTATCTCTAAGAGAGAATGGAAATAATCTCAATCTAATAGCATCATCTGTAACTCCATTATATTTAATGGTGTCACAGATTTCAAGAAAAGCATCGATGTGAGCGTTTGGATCATCGCTTGGTAGCCCACTGAATTGCACTGATTGTTGAAGCATCTGAATGAGTGACGGTTTGATCTCAAAGTTGTTTGCTTGAATTGCAGGTCTTCTCATACTTGATGTGGCGCCTTGAACTGTTGGCGCAGCATAATCTCTTAAAAGTCTACGTGGATTTTCATTATCACCGTCTGCCATCTTAGCGTGATTCTTCTGTTCTCTTAGTCGCCTTTTGAATGTACGCTCGATTTCTGGATCAAGTTCAACAAGTTCCCCTTGTTGGCTACGTGTCATAAACCGATGTACACCCTGAAAAACAAAACAAAAGCTAGATTAAACTTAGAATTATCTGGTATCAATATTAATTAGTATTAAACAAACGATCCCCGGCAACGGCGCCAAAAACTTGTTCGTAAAATTCTAAACGCAAGTGCACGTATCGAACAAGTAATATAATGATGAGAAAAAGTATCGTCCCACGGAGATCGATGATTAATAAACTAATTAAATACTAAAATAGATTAATTCTAAAATTTATCTAACAAATCAAAATATAATTATGAATGAATTAAAAACGAAAATTGTAGACTAAATGCAGTAAAATCAATCAAATAAATATGTTAGAGCATCCGATTTCACCATAACCACTAGATATGAATTTCATATTGTTATGAATACAAGAGCGATATCAAACATGTGATAGCGGAATTTCCTAATCTATTTACTATCCTATCTCTAGATATAGCAAACCTACTCAGCTTATTAATCCACTATATTTCTATGTGAATTAAAATAAACATGAGTGCATTAAAAACTATGAATATTCCCGGTTTACAATGAGTCTTTTGGATCACCTTATCACCGAAAAGCTACACAAATAACGCGGTATATTTCTATCCACGTTTAATTTATGGTTATTTATTATAATGAGCAATTGCATATTATCACCTCTCGCCTCAAACATGCACATCAGATCATTCAAGTGGTGGCCAATCACTCAAAAGCATTAAACACAATAATATATAACTCACATGAATGAAATCAATTGCAGAACATAAACATCATGAAATTCACATCATCATGGTTAGGCTACATCGTAGCCCTAACAAAAGAAAATTAAAAGATAGTACAAGAATAAATAAAAATATAAATCAAACCCAGCATCTTGAATCAAAGAACATTAATTTTGTCACCACTTTTGCCTTCTCTTCAAAATACTTGAAAACTCTCAACAACGAAAAAACAATCTAACTCCTCCTCTCTCTCTCTCTAAAAACCCTAGTTGCTTTCTCTGTCTCATTTTATAGGATATATCAAAGATATCTATCTCCAAACGCTTAGATAACATCGCGAACAAAATCAAGAATTTCGATTTGATATCCATCTTCCACTCTGCTTTTATTTGAATTCCGATAATTGCCATTCTTTTCCTTATCTTCTCCATATCTCATTATTTTGCATAAACAAGGAAAATTTAAATAATCAGAAGGAAATCCAAATATTTTCTCATAGATAATGCATTAGTTGTTGCCTAAAATAGGTAAAATAACTCTATTTTTATAGAGTTATCAATTTCTCTCTCGCATGGGAAGTACACACGCACTGTTATATTTGTGTGGCTAAAAATGAATATAGTACATGATACCGTAAAAAAGATATTCGAAGCCTATAGTGATTTGTTGTTACATGTCATCGATGGATTGAAAGGTGTGGGGCGACATCCGCATTCAATGCCATAGATACTAATGGGGCCGCGATCTTCCGATCCCTTCATCTTTTGATATTTTCTGGGATGCTTTCATTTTGGCCCCATTCTAGTCTGCGGATGAAACGACTGGAAAAAAAAATCAAGGTGATGCGTTGGACGTTCGCACTGCAAGAGAAAAAAAAAACATGTAAACAAGTAAGGAAAAAAATCATAAATCTTGCTGTTAATCCGTCCATCGCTGGCGTGACAAGTTTTTTTATTTTGGGACTTTTTCGGAAACAACAAAAATGTTCCCAAAAGTTTCAGGTATCTGACATTGAGCACGTCTCTTTTCAAATGTTAAAGATCAGGTTAAGAGATAAAAGTAGAATATTAGAATCCCTATAAAATTTTACTTTAATAGTACTTTCCTCTACCAAACTCCCTAATTTTGTTGAGATTGCGCTTTTGAGTAGTCCACACCTTAGAAGTTAAATGACTATTATTCATATTTTGACTTTGCAAGTCTCTCAGAATTTTATTATATCATTTTGGATTTTGTGTTCCATTCAAAGATAATTTGAGAGTGGTCCAGTTTTATCTGAGATTAGTTAGATTCGAGCTTGGGACATCATATCCCAAACACATCTAGTGCCATTCATAACTTTGTCTCTCGGCTCTCTTGAACTTTTTTCGAAAAAAATGACTTCAATTTTTAATATGAACGATAATTTTGACTCCAATTTTCAAGTGTTTCATAAAAAGTATAAACTTTCACGTGGAATAATTTTTACCTCCGTCATGTATGGACTCTCTCTTTACCAACGAGGTTGCTCCACGGACTAAGGAGAAAAAGTGTCGGCATGATAACAATGGGGAGAAGTGACCGAGTCAAGAAAGCAATGTGGTCGTCGGACATGGAAGATGAAACGACATGGCCATGGCTCGATGGCGGTGGGGATTGTGGCACGGTGGTCGCGGCGTCCGTCTAGCTTTGGGCAAAGACAGAAGAGAGGCTGGGCTTGAGGGCCAGAGAGGAGAGCACGTCTTTTTCCTAGAAAAAATCACACCAATCACCACCACACGTACACATTCATTAGCTTTTCCAACCAGAATATTTTTCGTTAAAAAAAAAAGGATTATTTTAACGACAGCCAAAATTGTCCTCGGGCAATTGTCTTTAGAATAAAAGTTGATTTTATTATTTTGGAAAACCCCCGCAGGTAAAAATTGTCATATTTTCTTACCTAAGGCAGTACATTCACCACTGCTCTAGACCTAAGATAATATAAAAAGACCATGCCATTTTCGCCGTCTCTCCGGTCATCTAACGCCCCAACTTATTGTTTTTTTCATTAGAAAGGATGGTGGCTCCAAGAAGCAGCACGGCCGCAGCCACCGCCAACCACCCTCCTCTCAACTCCCGCAAGCTCCTGCGACGTGCCGTCTTCAACCGCGCGTTCGCCCTTGCTTACGCTTGTGCCATCCCGGCCCTATTCTATCACCATGTGAAAACTCTCCTCTGCCCTGCCACCGCAGCTAATGCCATCGCTGCCCTCCTTTTACTGCTCGCCGACGCAGTCCTTGCCTTCATGTGGAGCACCACCCAGTCCTTCCGATTGTACCCAAGCCACAACGAGGAGTACCCAGAGAACCTCGAGAAGGTGGTGGGAGGGACCGCGGGCTTCCCGGCGTTGGACGTGTTCATATGCACAGCGGACCCCTACAAGGAGCCGCCGATGGGGGTGGTGAACACTGCACTGTCGGTGATGGCGTACGAGTACCCGGCGGAGAAGTTGTCGGTGTATGTCTCGGACGACGGTGGATCGGAATTGACGCTGTTCGCGTTCATGGAGGCAGCGAGGTTCGCTGGCCACTGGCTGCCATTTTGCAGGCAGAGGAATCTAGCGGAGCGCAGCCCAAAGGCTTTCTTTGCGTCCAATCATCATGGCGGCGCTGAAATCGATAAGATCAAGGTATGCTTATCATTGCTTGCTCCCTGAGCATCACATACGCGTCGGATGCTATTTTCAGTTTTGTGTTTTGTTTCTTTTTGTTGCTGAAAAGATACTATTTTCCCTTGAGAACTTGACCAAGCGCCAGTCGAAAATCGACAAATTAATTCAAATCTTTCACCACTAATGTTTACAAGATTACCAGTCATCTGAATTAACTTTTTTGGCCACATCTTGTTTTCTCTATTGATCCTTGTGCATACGTCTATAACATCTCATGTTTAATTAGTCGACGGAATCAATTAATCTATTCTTATACAGATTTCGTTGAACAACTAGTTAAGAAAATTCTGCAAATTTCAAAACACGAACTTTTCTTGGCAAAAATGTAATCATTTATTGACACCTCGAATATTATATTGATTTTGTTTTAAATATGCTAAACAAGTGTTTTTTAAGTACTCATTCAAGACCTGATCGACTCAAAAGTGGAGGCGACCTTGGTATTCTAAGGTTTACAGAACCTTAGCCTTGGTATTTTGCTGGGAAAATTGTCCAAAAAATCTTAAACGTATTGCACTTTTTATCAATTAAATCAATCCAGTCAATTTTAGCCAGAAAATGGTGACATGGATGCTGCCAGTAGTCTTACGTAGACCGCCGATCTTTGACGTAGATAATTTTTAATAATATTTTTTGAATATTTTTTTCTATTTTTCTCCCTTTTTTTTTTCTTTCTTTTATTTTTTTTTTCTTTTTGGCTTTCTTCTTTGCCTATTCCGGTGGCCGACTGGCCATAGCTAGCTAGCTAGCCTCACCCGCCACAAGTGAGGCTCGGCTGGGTGAGGGCGACCCTCACCTAGGCCAGGGTGGCCTCACTGAGCGTTAGTTGGGCGAGGGCCAGCCTTGCCAGATTTGGCAAGGGGAGCCTTTGTTGGGGCTCGCCCTTGCCTAGACTAGATCTAGTGAGGTCGGCCCTCACTTAGGTCAAGGCGGCCTTGCTCGGCGTTGCCGTCTCCCGGCCAACGCTTGGTGAGGCTGCCTTGGCCTGGGCGAAGGCTTCCCTCATCGGGGCTTGCCCTCGCTTGGTCGGGCCTCGTTTGTGGCAAGCGAGGCCAGTTGGCTGGTTGTGACCAGTGGCCAGTCGTCGCTTGTGGCCGGTTGGCCAATGGAAGAGGCAAAGAAGAAAGCCGAAAAAAAAAAAGAAAAAGAAAGAAAAAAAGGGAAAAAATAGAAAAAAATAATAAATTTTCAAACAAAATCAAATCATTATTAAAAATTGTCCATGTTAGTATCGACGGTCTTATGTGGTGCCACTAGTGTCCACGTTAATATTTTTAGTCAAAATAGGCCGAATGGATTCAATTGGCAAAAAGTGAAAATGTTTATGATTAAATTGGCAAATTTAAAAAGGTTTATGATTGAATTGGCAAGAGTGTGATATGCTTAGGACTTTTTGGACTTGCATGACATGATTAAGGAATTAGGTGACCATCGTAGGTTGTGTCCATGTGACAACCCAAGCGGCGGTGCGCGGGGAGGAGGGATGGCGGTGCGTCCGCGCCTCCGGTCCTCGGACATGCGCAAGGGAAGGGGAAGGGATTCCTCTCCCTCTTGTCCCACATCGTTTAGGGAGGAGCTTCTGAGAGCCTTTATAAGGCTTGGGTTCCTTTAAACTAGTGAGACGCGTTTTAAAGCCGTGAGGACTCAGTGTCCAAAGCGGACAATATCACACAAGTGGGACCCGGGATGTTACAGTCCAACCTAAGGATTGGTTAAATCATGTCACTTGCGTATAAAGACATGCATGAATACTTTAATTGTGCCATCCAGTTTGACGGTCAATATCCAAATCACAATATTTTATTAGCTCATAATTTAATTGTGGAATTTGATTCTACTCCCTAAGTTGATGAGATTGAATCCAGTCTATATTTTGGATCAAGGTATCGATCTTCTACTGCTTTTCTAACATCGCCCATACAATACTCTCTAGACTCTAGATCCTTCATGAATCAACTTTGCTCCACCGATAGTATAACAGTCCTCTTGGTTGGGCAACATATATCTAAATTTTAGTTCATGTTAATGGTCTACAACACTTTTCCTTATTTTAATGAGTAACAATGGCATTTAGTATGTGCCTTGTGGTTTGTATTTTGTCTTTTCTTTACTCAGACGTCTTTTTTGTTAAGCTTAGCAAATGAAGAATACACTCATAGATTTAATTATTCACAATTCCATATCACGTGTATTAAGTACATGCGAGCGACGGGCTAAAGCTGTAGACCTAACATGCATGAGCGAAAAAAATTATAAAAAAACTAATCCACATATAATTTTATAGGAATACCAAACTCGATATATTTAGGTTTTAATATCTCATCATATAATGTAATATGGGCATCCGATTCATGGGATGTGCACTTCGAGAGACTCAAAGCTCACAAAAATCAAGGATCAAGGGCTGCTAACAGTCAAATAGAAAGAACCAGAGAAGACCAGCAGGTGGCACCATATCGTCAGGATGAACATCGAATTCTCGATCATCATCATTCTCGGAGAAAGAAAGAGATGTTTGGCTTATTCCAAGATCGAGTGCCACTTGCAACACGATGAGCTGATGACTCGAAATGAAGTACAAAATAGAAAAAAGAAAAGAAAAAAGAAAGGTGTCATTATCAGCATATACCCCTGGGATTGGGGAGAGGGTAGAGGGTGGAGGGGTCATCTCTAAGTTGATTTGATCGATCATGCGCATGCCAATTACTTGATTAGTGAATTGCTTAATCATTTGGACATCTCTCTCTCCCCCCTCGCTGCTGTTTGTGAAACTAGGTTGTTACCTCCACTGCGGCAAGAACTCGGCGTCGCCGCCTCCATCGTTGCCTTCGACCCTCCTACCCTCGACCATTGCTAACACCATTACCCTGGCCCCCTCACCAAATCCATGGCTTCTACCGTAATTTCTGTATCGCCCGCTTACAGATTCTATTTTCCTGCAACCCTCAGTGTGTCATTATCACCAGCGACCCCTTACCATGTGCTTTCAGGACTAAGTCACTAATGGACAACCTCAAGGGACAATAACAAGAATGAGTGTCGGATCTGCGCATGGTCCACTGCTTTATTAATTATTGGGCGTGATTCTAATCGTGTTTCCTTAAGTAATTGAAAGCTTGACCAACGTTTGATATCGTAACGAAAATATTCGTGGCTGTCGAACTAGACAGCTTTGTCCGTTTCGAGTCATAGGCCAGGCCATCTTCAACTTCATTATAAGATAATTGTATTTTTGATTTGGATGGATCGCCTCAATTATTTCCAAAAGAACGACAAATGAGTTCAGCCAAAAAGAGAGGAAACCATGAAAACACAAATCGTACGAATGGACTGAATATTTCTTTTAGCACTTTTCTTGTTACAAATTAGACGTAGCAATCGCAATTGGTTAACTAAATTCATGCAAAGTAAATTGTGCAATAATCAATAACGCTAATCATTGTAGATGATGTACGAGAGCATGAAGGTGCGGGTTGAGCATGTGGTAGAGAGAGGGAAAGTTGGGAAAGAGCACATCATTGGAGATTGCGAGCATCGAGCTCTCGGCAAGTGGACGAATGAGTTCACCAGGCAAAATCATCCTGTGGTCATTGAGGTAATTCAACTTACAATCCCTAGATCGTTTTTATATACTTGAAGAGCAACATCAAAGCTATATATAACTTTGGGTTTTTCTAACATCGTATATCTAGAAGGATTAGAATTTTATAATATTGGATCGAGCCAATTTCGTTTTGAATATCTATGGGACCCGGGAAGAAATATTATCGACTTATACAATTGTTTATCGTGATTGGTTTCTACCCATCACGTTATCAATAAAGTCAACACAATAGTTTCTCATATATTTATGTATTATTTTTTGATACATATTTTGGATAATGGGGATAATTACCAAAAAAGTTTTATGCCAATTTTGTGGATGTCAATTCAGTTTTAAGCATTTTAATTTGACAAATTTAAATATAAATATTTTTGATGATTTGCCAATATAATCATAATGACCAAATCATTGATTTGGATGCTAACCATTTTACGCAGCAATCAGCACTGATGTGGATAATTTTTGAAATTTTTTAAAAATATTTTATTTTTACTTCTTTTCTTTTGAATTGTGGAAAATGAGGGTTAGAACCTTTGCTAAATCTTGGTGAGGGCTGCCTTGCCGTGGCCAATGAGGACTTGCAAGCCCTCGCCAATGAAATAGAAAACAAAGAAGTATAAATAAATCAAAATTTTTAAAAAAATCGCAAAATTGTCCATGTCAATTTTTGCCCAAAATTGATAGGAAGTACTATATGAAGAGATTGCCAAAAGGTTTATGACTAAATTGGTATCCGTACAGTAGATTTCTGAGTTTTTTTTTCCCCAATTTTCACTCTAACAATTTAACTCTGGGTTTTGTACATGTTGAGTCCACATGGGACTTATGTTTGTCATTAACAATGGATGTTATCTATGAGCAGGTTTTGCTAGACAACAGCAGAGACAGAGACACCGTAGGAAATGTGATGCCCAATCTCATCTACCTCTCAAGAGAGAAGAGTAAAAACGTGCCCCACCATTTTAAGGCTGGTGCCCTCAATGCCCTGGTAATTCTAGTCTTCCATCTATTTGCTCATTATTTCATTTTTTATGACTCCCACATGAAATCATAGTTAACTTTGTTGCTCCAAATACACATATATTCCATGTATATAGGACCTTGTTGATCGATCCTTAGGTTTCATATGAAATGGCAACTTCAATTCTTTTCTATTTTGTTCCCTCTTGATGGAAATTTCTGCTAAGTCTACAAACTAATAGAAAGCATGTAGGCATCTAAGCTCGGTTAAATGAATTGGTATTTTTTCAAAAGTAAAAAATGAACAAGTTCTAACGCACGCGAGCGAGACTTCATTAGCAACTTACCGCCGTCCCATTTTTGCAGTGTATTGCCAGGTAAAATTTCTTCTTTAAACTAAAAGATACCATAGGATTCCTTCTTTGTATAACCATAGGGCTAATTTTTACAATAATTCTTTGAATGAAAGCTCCGGGTGTCGGCTGTCCTGACCAACGCCCCCATAATCCTGACCTTGGATTGTGACATGTGCTCAAACGACCCCGAAACACCTCGCCGAGCGCTATGTTACTTAACCGACCCCTCAATAGACCAGTCCCAACTTGGGTACGTTCAGTTCCCTCAACGCTTCCAAGGGATCAATGAAGGCGACATATACTGTAGCGATTTCAAGCGCCCATTCCAAATCAACCCAACCGGAATGAAGAACGGACCAAGTTACGCCGGTACTGGGTGCTTTTTTCGGCGACGCTGCTTGTTTGGTCCTCCTTTAGCTATTGTGCTGCCAGAGATCCCAGAATTGAGTCCTGAGCATCGTCCGAAGGGTTCGATTCGGTCAGAAAGGATGATGGCATTGGCACAAAAGGTGGCGGGATGCAAGTATGAGCACAATACAAATTGGGGCCACAAGGTAAGGCTATCCAATTCATGTCCTAGCAAGCTTATTCTCTCTTCTTTCTCCTTTTAGAGCATCTTTAATTACTCTCCAAGTTTTGAAAAGAGAAATGATTGGACGACAGTCTTCAATTAATTATAAGAATAAAAGTCGATTTTAAACCACAAAAAATCAAATTACAAATAATTATTAATTAGTATGGAGTCCATTCTTTCAAAAAGTTATGATTCATAATAAACTATTATTTACACAGTAGCCTAAGGATAGTTATATTAGCAAAACCCTTTTGAAAATTGGATGTGATCATTTAGGTAGGCTTTAGATACGGATCACTTGTTGAGGACTACTACACGGGCTACAAGCTTCAATGTGAGGGGTGGAGGTCGGCCTTTTGCCACCCTGAGAGGGCAGCATTTCTCGGGGACGTGCCGATTTGCCTTATAGACGTCCTCGACCAGAGCAAGAGGTGGGCCATTGGGCTCCTTGAGGTGAGCTTTTCCAAGTACAGCCCGGTCACGTACGGCATCCGGTCCATGGGCCTCCTCATGGGCCTCTCCTACGCGTACTACTCGTTCTGGCCCATGTGGTCCGTCCCCATCACCGTCTATGCCTTCCTCCCTCAGGTTGCTCTTATCAACGGACTCTCCATCTTCCCTAAGGTATATACTCATACATCATGTCTGGGTGCAATACTCGATCTTGTGCCGGCTAGGACTATCAATGGAACCGATTAAAATTGTCGCAGGTGTCGGAGCCATGGTTCCTCCTGTACATTTTCCTCTTCCTTGGAGCCTACGCCCAAGACCTGGCCGACTTCGTCCTAGCTGGCCACAACAGCACCCTCCGGCGGTGGTGGAACGACCAGCGGATGTGCCTGATACGCGGCGTGACGTGCCACGCGTTTGGCACCATCGAGTACACGCTCAAGTCCCTAGGCATTGCCGCGCATGGGTTCAACGTCACAAGCAAGGTCCTCGACAACGAGCAGAGCAAGAAGTACGAGCAAGGGGTTTTCGAGTTTGGGGCCACGTCGCCGATGTTCGTGGCGCTGGCGGTGGCGGCGATCATCAACTTGGTGTCCCTCGTGCAGGGTCTGATGGTGGCCATCGTAAGGAGAAGCGGCGGCGGAGACGCGGAAGGGTTGGTGTTGCAGATCCTGTTGGCAGGTTTCTGGGTCGTGAATAGTTGGCCGATTTACGAAGCCATGTTTGTAAGGACTGACCAGGGGAAGATGCCCACCAAGGTTACGTTGGTCTCGGCGTTCGTAGCGTCTCTTCTTTATACTGTAGTTTCTCTTGCATGAAAAATTAATGTGACATTCATGGTTCTCTTTGAATTATTTCTTGTTGGGTGAAGTATATCCACCATAGATATCTATGTTGGCACTAATCATACTGAGATATTGTAGGAGTTTTCCTAACGTGAACTATATTAATTGATATTATAATTTATCATTTTCTAACGTGAGATAATTTTTTTTTTTTTAATTAGTCTAATATGGGGCTGACCAGTTTGGGTTGAGTCAAGCTTGGATCGTAATGAAAGAGCATGGTTGAAAACTATACAAATAATACTCAAGTCTCAAATCTAACCCTAACACACGCAATTACGCTAAAAAAGAAGCGTTTACTAAACGCTAAGGGTGATAGGTCGTTTCATTGAGCTAGTGATATAGAGGGCGATAGAGGAGAAGCTTTTTAGCTTTGATCGTCACTATTCCATATTAAGAATAATGGTCCAAATCAGGTGCGCAAATCCTTTTACTTGTTTATATGCGTTCCTGATTCTAGTTATGAAGATCTTGGGATTGTGTTTTTGCGTCTTATGTGTGGTATCGGAGCAACCATAACCTAGGACTTGAATGCATAGTTTTTTGTCCAATTTTTGTGATTTGTAGTTCAATAAAAATCAATTTTAATTACAAAAATGGAACAATTTTGTTGAAATGAGCAAAACCATGGCCGGCGTGCCACCAAGAGACACCCACACGTTGAAGATGTGTCGCCACGAGCTCCCATGCGCCCTCACGTGTGGCCACGCATTGCGACGACTAGCACGCGTTAGGGTTGACATCATCATGATGTTTGCCACCAAGGTTGTGGATCGACCCAACTCGACTTGGGACTTGACCTGGCCAGCAATTGACCTAACCCACGACCCAACCCGTTGACCCACTCAACTCGATTCTCTATTGATTGGACCAATCAATTGGTCGGACCGGGAGTTGACTGGTTGGATCGGCCGTTGATCGGTCTAACTGTTCAGATCAAAAGTTGACCACTTGAACCGATTAGACCAATCCAAGCTGCTCACGCGTGCGTTGCATGTGCCGCACACTTCGGAGGTGTGTGAAAGTGCTTTCAACCTCCGATTGGGGTGTAAGAGTCATGTACTCGTATGGAAATGCTCTATACTGTGATATATTTTTATTTATTTATTTATTATTTTTTATAATTTTATAGATGTAGAAATACTTACAGAACCCTAAATACATGCGTTTTTTGTATGGGTATTTTAAAGGTATTTTTGCGTATTTTTCTATGATTTTGGACATATAGGTGCAATCTCACGTGCACATCATCACATAAATAATATGTCAAGCATTGATTCATTAATAACACGTATAATGTTCAATATGTATTAATGAATGGATCAATGTAATTGGTATGATATGTGATTTTAGTGATAAATTGCCCTTGTCATTAGGTATAAAATTACATGTATTAGGTAAATGTGAGTCATAAAATTTATATCCTCGATATGAGAGAGTTTTGAGGATTCAATTGAGTTATGATTGCTAAAGTGGCACACTTGATTGGGTTTGAGAAATATCGAACTTGTATAATGATGTGATATCCTCCTGTTTTGACGTGTGATCATATCCTCAAAAGAGGTGATTCTGTCTTAATTTATGGAGGGATATGGAAAAATGATTGATCCTAGTGGTATATATATCTAAAGGTGATGAATTCACAAATGTTGGAATATATCGTCATAGTCGCTGTCATGTGGGGAGCATATAATTGCATATTATGTATTCTGCTCAAAGGCGATTATGTGATGATATATATAATTCTATGGATGTGTACTTTTATGTTTTCAAGTTACATAGTGTTGCTAATTATACATTACTTTTTTTTTCAATCACCTTATTTGTAGTCAATAACTTCATAACTATTGGGATTTTTATTGGTTCAAAATTTAAGTAGTGAAAAGAGAATTTTTCGTTTGAGATGGAGCTGACAGTTATTCATATTGCTGTTACTGAGGATAGGTCGGTAGATTACACTATCAATAGTACGTAACCCAATAATACACATTTTGTTATTGGGAAAAGAGTAATTAGATTTGCTTGTTATCCACGAAACGTTTAATTCAAGAACACTTGAAAAGTGATTTACCAGTTGGATGCACTGCTAAAAAGATGATGAAAGCCTTGGTGGCTTGAAATTGTGTCTTGTCTAATACCAAAATTGGGACACATTTACAATGGCTTTTCAACATAAGGTATGATGGTTTTGATGAGGTTAGAGATTACATTCTAAAGATGATAGATTTGAAGTCTAAAAATCATACTCATAAAGAAACTCATGAAACCGTCGGTCATTCCGACAATTTGAATCTTAAGAAAGCATCATTCAAAGGATGACGACTATTGCTTTTTTTTTTTTTTTTAAAAGAAGAAATGTCACATAAAGATAGATTATAATAAATATACAAAAATTTGGTTATTCAAGCATAAGCCTGCAAGTAATGATTTTTTGGCATTATTTATGAATCCACTACCTATCAAAAGCCCTATCTAATTCTTGGTGGCTAGATAATGGTGCAACAAATTTGTTGCTTTTTCCATGCAGGGATTTATAAATTTAAGGAAGTCAAATCAAAATAAATTATATCTTACTGTGAAAAATAATGATAAATTTGACGTTGGAGATATCATTTTAATTCTAGATTCTTTTCTTAATATGATATTAAGAAATACATTCTATGTGGTTCTTTTGATATGGAACTTAGTTTCCGTATCTTGTTTAAATATGCGTGGCTACTTTTTTTTTTGAATTTTAAAATAATAATAGAAATGTTATTTTTGTGTTCTTTAATTCAAATAAAGTTGAGTACTACATTGTGTCCAATGGATTGTACAGATTATGTTTAATTCCTAATAATATATATGTAGCGTATATAGTTGGAAAGGTTGTTTCTAAAATATTTTTGCCTAAGGAATAATCTCATGCATTAATGTCTTAATCACAAGTCTAGAGAAAGAATTGAAAGCCTGATAATGTTGACATTCTGTCCACTCTTAAAAGTTACCTAAAGGCTTTCGTAAACTATTGTAGAAGTAAAATGACTAAAATAAAGACTAAAACTATAGTCTAAAGTTTTGACCTATTAAAGATCACTCACATTGATCTTAGTAGACCTTATATAGTAACGTTACATAGATTTTTTTTTTTTTTATTTCAACACAGTTATTCACGACTATTTCTTATGTACTTGATTAAGAAAAAGTATGAATCTCTAAATAAATTCATGATTTTTGGATTAAAATTGAAAAACGGTTGTGATAGGTCTTCAAAGTTGTCAGACTTGATCGTGGTGGTGAATATTTTGGCAAGTATGATAATACTAGATAGCTTAAAGGCCCATTTGTCAAATACTAAAAAGATTATGGGATGCTAACTTAATTTAGAGTGCCAAATACTTGGAGTACCAAAACTTGATATGGGAAGACATTTAAGTGTCAAAAGTTTTGAAAGTGACACTTAAGTGTTATTTTTTTTTTTTGAAAAATGGGATGCGTGAGTGCCAAGTCTGACAATGGTGGCAAGAAATCCTACATGATAATTTTTTAATAATATAACTTGCTTATGCAGTACACCGAAGAGCTAAGTTAGCGATGAAGAATCAAAAAGATGTTGTGTTGCTTTTTTTTTTTTAAAATTATAATATAAATATTAATTAAATTAAAATATTTACATTTACAAAAATTTAAAAAGAGAAAAAAAAAAAAAAAAGGAGGAGGAGGCAGAGGGCGAGGGCTAAGCCCTCACCGCCGCCTCCTTGCTATTGTTGGAAGAGCTGGTGCCTGGCGGGGCCTACGAGCCCTCTTTAAGATATGAGGCAATAATTGTGGCTCTCTCCTATATATGGTGAAGGTTGCCAGCCCTTGCCCAAAATCTCAGTGAGGGCTCATAGGCTTTTATTGTTGATCGGCTAGGGTTGGCGGCCCTTGGCCAAGGCTCGATGACCCCGGTCGACTTTACCCCCGTCGTCGTCGGCCTTCTAGCAAACAATGGGGAGGCGGCGGCCAGAGCTCAGCCCTTAGTCGCCCACAATCTTAGTCTTTTTTTTTTTTTATATAAATATATAAATAATTTTATTTTTAAATTTAATTTAATTAACATTTATATTAATTCATTTAGCTATGTTAGTAGAGTGACGTCGTTTTTGCACTTGTTTAGTCAAGTTAGCGTGCAAAACGACGTTATTTTGCACTGGTCTCACCGGAAAATCGCCATGTTAATATTTTGGCTGGATTTTCTCGCCGTTGGTACTTAACTGATGTATTTTGCTCCGATTTTGACACTTAACTGTTACTTTTGTAACTTTTAGCACTTAAGTGTCCTGTCGTGTTGAGTTTTGGCACTCTAGGTATTCTTTTTCCCTTAATTTATTATGCCTGAAAATCCTGAATATAATCACATAGTCGAAAGGCGCAATATCGCATTTGTGGAGATTATGAGGAGTATGATTAGTAGGATCAATTTACTCAGTTTTCTTTGGGGTGACGCTTTGAAAGCGATCATTTCACATATAAAATCGTGTTTCTACTAAAATTGTTCCATTGACTCTTTTTGATTATGGATTGGACGTAAATCTAGCTCGAATGATCTTAAAATTTAGGAGTGTCCTCTAGAAGTAAGGTTATATAATTCAATATTAAGTATGTTGGAATTCTGAATCACTCAGTATTATTTTGTATCTTACCTAGATCATTTGAAGGGTACCGATTTTATAACCTCAATGAAGGTAAAAAAATTGTGGAATTATAGATAACAAAGTTTCTTGAGTTTAATGTAGCTGCAAAAGATAGCTGTTTTCAGACTATTAAAGATAACATTATGGTGGAGACCGCTGTATCTTTATCTTTACATGTACAAATAATTATGAAATCTCGTACACCATAGACTAAGCCTGTTGAAGTTCCGGATATTGTTATTGAGGCAGTTCTTGATAAAGTTTCTCAAACCTCTTAGGTGCAGAATAAAGTGATTATAGCTCCACTCAAGAGATCTGTTAAGGAGAGACAATTAGTTATATCACTAGATTATATAGTCTAGTTGTGAGAGCATGACTACGATATCTACTGTATGTTGATTAAGTGACTTACACAAATGCTATTTCTTGTACTTAATCAAATCTGTGGTTAGATGCAATGAAAAATAAGATGCAATTTATGAGATATAATAGTGTTTAGGAATTTGTTGAGTTGCTTGAAGGTCACGAGCTCATCAGTTGCAAATGTGCGTATAAGACTAAAAAGGACTTTAAAGAAAGATTAAAGAGTTTAAAACTAAACTAGTAGCCAAGTGTTTTACTTAGAAAGAAGGAGTGGACTGTGAATAAACATTTTTCCAATCTCTTTTAAAGCTTATTTCAGAGTGCATATGGCATTAATAACTCATTTTGATATGGAATTAAACTAGATAGATGTTAAAACTGTTTTTCTAAACGGACATCTTGGTAAAAAAAAAAAAAAAATCTATATTGTACAACCCAAAGATTTTGCAGCAGATAATTCAAGTAAGCTTGTGTGTGTAGACTAAAAAGTAAGTTTCTAGACAGATGCTTGAAGTTACATAGTATTGTCACTTCATTCATTTTTAGTGAGAATAAAGTAAATTAGTGTATATCCTGCAAGGTTAGTGGGAGGAAATTTATTTTTCTTGCACTCTATATACATAATATCTTGCTTGCAATAAGTGATCTTGAATTACTATATGAGACAAAGTAAATATTATTGAAAAATTTTGACATGGAGGACCTTGATGAGTCGTCTTTTGTCCCTAGCACTGAGATCCATAAGAATCGTTCTCACCGTATATTGGGTTTATCTCAAAGGACGTTTGTTAATCGTATTTTGGAAATATTCAGTATACATCATTGCAAGTTAGGAATTGCTCTTGTCATTAAGAATGATGAATTGAATCCATCACAATATTCTCATTCATTTATTGAGAAAACCTAATTGAAGGATGTACCTTGTATCAGTGCATTTGAAAGTATCCTATATGTTCAAATTTGCACTAAACCAAATATCACTTTTGTGATAGAATTTTTAGGCAGATATCAATCAAACCTGGGACATGATCACTGGGTTACTGCCAAGGAGGTTTTGAGATACTTAAAGAGGACAAAAGACTATATGTTGATTTACAAACATATTTAGGTCTTGCAACCAGTAGGGTATTTGGATGCAAACATTGTTATGCTGTTAGGATGACATGAAATCGACAACAAAATACATCTTTATGTTAGCAAGAGGTGTAGTAAACAAAAATCTATGTCGTCCTTTACCATGTAAGCGGAGTTTGTAGCATGTTTTTCGGCTGTTACTTAGGCTATTTGGCTCCTGAACCTCATTAGGGAGTTAATCGTATTTAACTTTATGGATAGACTTATACGGTTGTATTGAGACAATAACTCTGCAATGTTATTTATTAACAACAATAGAGATTTCAAGAGTTCTAAACATATGACAGTCAAGATTTTGATCGTAAAAGAAATGGTATAGAATTGTGACATTATAGTAGATGATATGGTTGCAGATCCATTAACTAAAGACCTTCACCCTCGTGTTCTTAAATGATGTCATTTACATGGGTTTAGGAGTATCCTGAGATGCTGTTGTTTAATGAGAGCTGTTTCAAGTTTGCTCTAATAAAGTTTACATCTGTGTCTACTACATTTAGTAATGTTTTGATATATTTCAACTTTTGCATTCATTAAAGTATTTATGAATGTACTATTATTGTGTTTTAAGTACATATTGATAAAAATCTTAAGGTATTATATAAACCTTAAGTGAAAGCTAAGGGTTATTTGGTTATTAGCCTTGAGCATATGTCTTGTTACACATAAAGGAAAAGTTAACTGTAAGAATAAAACATATGCGAGTTCATTGAACTGTAAAGAGAGTCTCTAGTGACGCAGGTTTTTGTCAAACTTAAAGTAAGAGAATAGTGACTGATAAATGGGATTTGCCATACTACTATATTGAATCTATATCAATAAAGTTAAAAGCACTTGTGATTATAAAAGGCTAGGTGTGTATATATGCAGTTACAATCACAATTCGATATTTGAGATTTTGTAGGATAGGATTGACTATTAAGAATTATCTCTAAATATAAGTACGCACGTATACTACAATTTCAATTAATATAGCATAAGTAGGAGAATGTGATAATTTTCCTAATGTGAACTATATTAATCGATATTGTAATTTACCATTTTATGAATTTGGTCTAAAGTGAGATAGAAAGTTTCTTAATTAGTCTAATATGAGATTGACTAGTATAAGCTAAGTTGAGCCTGAGCCATAATGAGAGGGTTTGGCTGGAACTCTATAAATAGTAGTAAAGTCCCTCATTTAACCCTAACACACACAAATATCTTCATAAAGAAGCGTTTACTAAGTGCTAAAGTTAGGAGCCATCTCATTGAACCGGTGATACAAAGAGCATTAGAGGAGAAGTTTTTGAATTTAATTTGTCGCTATTCCACGAAGTTTTTGAATTTAATTTGTCGCTATTCCACCTCAAGAACAACAGTTTAAATCAAATGTGTAAATCTCTTTACATATTTATATGCATTTTTAATTCTAGTTATGGAGATCTTGGGTTGTGTTTTTGCGTTTTAAAATACACCTTTATATATGTTGAATCAAATTTTACTTGTTTGTCATCAACTGGTCTTTCTTACTAGTCCAGTTTTTCTATGTGAGCTTCACTTTTGCTTGCTCCTTGCTTGCACTTTGCGGCCTATGTTTCCCCTCACAAGAACTAGCATGAGACTCGAGACTGATTTTTCAACATCGTATACAAATTTTCCATCTTTACAAACTACAAGAGCATGAGAGAGAGAGAGCTGTGATTCCCGAAAACAAGTGTTCCCGCTCGAACTCGAACCTCGGATTTGTATGATGTCGTGTTCTTGTTGATGCTTTTACAGCTACTCGAGACGCGGGTGGACGAAGATGGGGACGACGGTGCAGTGACGGATAGGGCGAGTGGAGTTGGAGCGGAGCCAGCGGTGGATACAGTCCATTGGAAGACATGCCTGCAGGGCGGCAATAGGAGCAACTCCTCTTTCGTTTCGAACTCTCCCACGCACAAGCAACACCTGTTGTTCTGTTCGGGGTTAGAGAGATGGATGTTATGACGGCTTTCCTCCAGAGAAAAGACAACATTCCAAGTGATCCACGCACACACGAGTCCAGCGCACTGAAGCTATTGATGGTGGCAAGTTTCACGTAAAACCCAAATATTCTAAATGATGAATGCACAAAAAGATAATTTTCAAGAAGAATAAGTCTTTTTTTTTTCTTTAGATAATATCATCTATCCCATGTAATAAATGGTCGAGCAAGTTTCACGTAAAACCCAAATATTCTAAATGATGAATGCACAAAAAGATAATCTTCAAGAAGAATAAGTTCTTTTTTTTTTCTTTAAATAATATCATATATCTCATATAATAAGTGGTCGGGATTATTTATTTAGATATCTAGAAGAAAAGAAGATAAGTTTGTTATTAGTTTTGATTATTGAAAGGGGGAAAATCATTACATTGGATGATGTAATGCATAAGGTCTAATAACTCTTTGTGTTTGAATGGGTTACAAAATTTTCAAAAAGTGTTTCCATTGATTGTATTAAAACAATGTCAATTGACTATGTGACGTGTAAAAACTACCGAACTCAAAAAGATAAATAAGATGGAGTAAGAGCAACTGAACAATGATACCTCTATAGATGATGTTGAGCCAATTCACAGTGAGTCTATGAAAAGGCTTTCTAAAGGGAGAAAACAAGGCAGCTCTTATAGAAGTGGTTGTACCACCGGTGATTTTCCACCAAATATGGCTCCATCCCTTTTTTGATTCTTTTACGGTCTAAATACATGTGAGCCTAACTCACACGTAGCTGACACAGAGAGACCCACTTGATCAAAGGAAAAAAAAAAAAAAAGAAGAAAAAACGAAAAGAACACCTCCTCTACTAGAAGGGATTGAAGCTAAGGGGGTAGCACCGCCACCCATTACTTCGTTGGCGAGGGCTAACAGCCGCTTGCTCATGAGCCTAGGATTCCCATGGACACCTCATTTGATACGACTATTACTGGAATAATGTAGTGTTGGTAAAGGCAACATGATGGTTTAAGTTTTGGAAAGGCAATTTTGTCGAAGTTATGCTCTTAACTATAATATGCCCTTCGGTAATTCAACGTTCGTTCCGAAGTTAATTATTGTTTGCGCATCGAAATCAAGTAAGTTGTCTTCCGCCGACTTAATTTCTAACACTGGGGACCACCTCTGGACATCGGCATGATTAATTTAGTTTGCGTGCAATAACTTGTTATCTTACTAATCGGAGGCACGGAAAATACGTATTCCATTTCATAAATGGAAGTTAAAACAGGATAATAGCGAGTTCAAGGTGATGGCGAGGCGTGCCATCCTCAAGATTTCTTCTTTTGTTCTCAAATTGGAGAATGGCCAGAATTTGACACGTCGCCCTCAAGTTGGCGATGGAAAGAAAGTTCTTGGGTCAGAAGCAAATTAAAGGCCGCAAAATCGATTTGTTAATCACTTGCTTTCATAATGCGCTGTGTGAACGATAATGTTCCCTCACCCACAGGCAAGGCTCCGCCAGCCGAGGACCAGCGTGGGTCGGCCTTACTCAGGTCAGATCTGCTGAGGGTTGTGGCGTAATTATGGCAGGGACATGATGTAACTATGGAGTAGTTAACATATTTTAATTGGTCCATAACTTATTAATTCAAACTTTTAAGTAAAAGTGAATCCAATTAAATATGTTGATGGGTTTGGATTGAACTTCCTCTTAATGATTTCTTTGGGTGATGATATCGAGCTTTTATTGCGTGGACCCAAAAAGAGGGATCACATGTAACAATACATAGGACCTAAGTAAGTCCTTAAAAAGCTTCATCTCAATGCTTGTTCACACCTTGAGATCATCGGAATGTAAAATACCAACAAGGAGGTGGGGCGTGCAGGCACCAGTATATTAAAGTAAATAACAGTCTTGTAATCCATTGCATAAGTGAATAGGCGGAGATAGCCCCTATCAGAGAAACTCCCGATCTTTGGTGAGGTGTCCATATAACCAAATTCCAAGGATCCAAACACCACCCCTGATTTATAGAGGGACATGATTAGAAATAATTTGACGTGCAAGAAAAGTTTGGCATGATCGCGTTCTCATCCAAAGTCATTATAATTGTTCATTATCGGTGAGCAGCTAATGGACCATAATAAGTTAAGGACCATATCTTATCTTTAATATGATCCTTTTCCCAGCGTATGTATTTTGTAATACATCTAACTAGTTACAAATAGTTCATCCCAAAATAATATACCTAGTTTCCTCCATCCATTCTTTTTTCTTAATAAAGATTTATCGGGACCACTTGTGCAAGCCTAGATAACCAGATCTCCACGCCGGTCTCCCAAGATTGTCATAAATGAAAGAACTCCATGCACGCTTCGATGATAACGAAAAGGACAAAATAAAATCTTCAATAGCAATTTTTGTAGGTAACTATAGGGCAAGTGTGTGACCATTCTTTTATAATTAAAGATCAGAAATTTAACGAATATCCTTTGGATATATTCTTTACTTGAGTTCGGATCTTCGATGCACGACCAGATCCTTTTTCATTTTCTCTGCTCTCTCTCTCTCTCTCTCTCTCTCTCTCTCTCTCTCTCTCTCTCTCCCTCTCCCTCGTGTACCTTTCTTTGACATGTCTTCTATTAAAGACGAACGCAACTTGAATGGCGAGAGCTCCACCTTTCTTTGAGACGTCTTCAATTAAAGACGAACGCAACTTGAATGGCGAGAGCTCCGCAGAATATAAGATAAAAATTGGGGTTAGTACCGCAAACAATTTCAAATATGTCAATTGTGACATAAATATCTCGAACTTTTTTTCTTTGTGTCACTAAAGTCTTTAAACTTGCCACTTGTGATGCAAATACCACAAATTTATAAAAAAAAAAAAATCTAAACTTATATCGGTGTGACAAATATATATATATATATATATATATATATATATATATATATGTATGTATGTATATGCCGTAAATGTATGAGTTTGAGATTTTTCGTAACAAAAAAATAGGGTATTTATTTCATAATGAGCATAATTAGAGTTCTTGGTGACATAAAAAAAGTTTAGAGTATTTGTATTACAATGAATATAACTTGAGGTTTTTTTAAAATGATATTTGCCCTACAAAATATCTACAGCAATGATTTTCTCTCGCATTGGAAGTATACACGTATTGTTATATTTGTGTGGCGACAAAGTATAGTACATAATACCATAAATAAAAATTTGAAGCCCATAGTGATTTGTTGTTACATGGCATTAATGGATTGAAAGGTACGAGATGACATCACGTTACATGCAACACGATGCATCTATCTTAAGCCCCATATGTAATCAAATAACTTTATGATACAAAAGTGATGTGCTATAACACCGTGGACAATTGACTCCACGAGTTGTATTTTTTTTTTTTTTTGAGCAATCACGAGTTGTATTTAACTTGCGTGAAAAAGAGATATTTCTATGAGAAAGCCCAATGAAAGTAATGAATAGGTCAATTTCACAGACTTGATATGATTTATTTGATAATATTGGATAGAGATTTAAATGTTAGTTTGTTAATTAAACATTTTTTTTAATTATGCTCATCTTTACAATTCCTCAAAATACGCCCAATAGAAGAAAAGAAAAATGTGTAAACAATTTGGGACTTTCGAAAACGATAAAAATGTTCCTAAAGGTTTCAGGTATCTCACATTGAGCACGTCTCTTTTCAAATGTCAAAGATCAGGTTAAGAGATAAAATAGATTATTAGAATCACTATAAAATATTACTTTAATATTACTTTCCTCATCAAACTCCTTAACTTTATTGAAATTGCGCTTTTGAGTAGTTCACACCCTAGAGGTTAAATGGTTAGGTTTCATATTTTGACCTAACGATGCGAGTCTATTGAATTTTGTTTAGAAATGGCCGTCCCGATTCTTCTAAAATTTACTATATCATTTTGGATTTTATATCCGTTTAAAAATGGTCGTCCCAAGCACATCTAGTTGCCATCCATGACTTTGTCTCTCATCTCTCTGGAATTTTTTTTTCGAAAAAAATTGACTTCAATTTTAATATAAATGATAATTTTGAACACAACTTTTGCGTGGAATAATTTGTACCACCGTCACATGTATTCTCTCTCTCTCTTCCCACTAGGTTGCTCCATGGACCAAGGAGACTAGGGCGTCGGGATGATAACAATGGGGAGAAGCGACCGAGTCAAGGGCGCGAGGTGGTTGTCAGATATGAATGATGAAACGACCCCGCCGTAGCTCGATGGGTATAGTGGCACGGTGGTCGCAGCGTCCGTCCAGCTTTGGACAAAGACAGGAGAGAGAGGCTGGGCTTGTGGGCCAGAGAGAGCACATCTTTTTCCTGGAAAAAAATCACACCAACCACCATGTCATCTCACCCGTACACATTCATTTGCTTTTCCAAGCAGAATATTTTTCGTTAAAAAAAATTAAATATTTAACGGCAGTCAATATTGTCACTCACGTGAGCTTGCGTTTTCTTCACTTGTCTTTAGAATAACATTTAGTTTCATTATTTTAGAAAACACCCGACCCCTTCACTTGTCGACATAATTTTTAAGTCTTTCCATCGTTCATTTAGCAGGTAAAAATTGTCATATTTTCTTACCTAAGGCAATACTTTATGCATTCACTACTGCTCTAGACCTATATATATAGAGACCATGCCATCTTCGAGGTTTCTCCAGTCGGATAACTCCCTAGCTTATTGGTTTTTCCTAAGAAAGGATGGTGGCTCCAAGAAGCAGCATGGCCTCAGCCACCGCCAACCACCCCCCTCTTTACTCCCGCAAGCTCCTCCGACGTGCCATCCCCAACCGCGCGTTTGCCCTTGCTTACGCTTGTGCCATCCTGGCCCTCTTCTATCACCATGTGAAAACTCTCCTCCGCCCTGCCACCGCAGCCAAGGCCATCGCTGCCTTCCTTCTATTGCTTGCCGACGCGGTCCTTGCCTTCATGTGGAGCACCACCGAGTCCTTCCGGCTGTACCCGACCCGCAACGAGGAGTTCCCAGAGAACCTTGAGAAGGTGGTGGGAGGGACCGGGGGCTTCCCGGCGTTGGACGTGTTCATATGCACCGCGGACCCCTACAAGGAGCCGCCTATGGGGGTGGTGAACACTGCACTGTCGGTGATGGCGTATGAGTACCCAGCGGAGAAGTTATCGGTGTACGTCTCGGACGACGGCGGGTCGGAGCTGACGCTATTTGCATTCATGGAGGCGGCGAGGTTCGCCGGCCACTGGCTGCCGTTTTGCAGGGAGAGGAATTTGGTGGAGCGCAGCCCGGAGGCTTATTTTGCGTCCAGTCATCGTGACGGCACTGAAATCGATAAGATTAAGGTATGACGATCTTTGCTTGCTCCCTGAGCATCATATACCCGCCGAATGCTATTTTCAGTTTTGTGTTTTGTTTCTTTTTTTGCTAAAAGGATGCTATTTTTCCTTGAGAACTTGACCAAGCGCCGGCTGAAAATCGACAAATTAATTCAAATCTTTCACCACTAATGTTTACCAGAACAGAAGGTTAGAATAATCTGAATTAACTCTTTTGGCCGCATCTTGTTTTCACTATTCATCCTTGTGTACACGCCTATAACATCTCATATTTAATCAGTAGACAGGATCAATTAATCTATCCTTATAGAGATTTTGTTGAACAACCAATTAAGAAAATTCTGCAAATTTCAAAACACAAACTTTTCTTGGCAGAAATGGAGTAATCATTTATTGGCACCTTGAATATTATATTGATTTTATTTTAGTATGCTAAATGAGTGTTTTGAGTACTCTTCAACGTGACCTGATCGACTCAAAAGTGGAGGTGACCTTGGCATTTTTAGGTTTACGGAACCTTAGCCTTGTCGTTTTGCACGACCTGATTATGGAATTAGGTAATCATTGTAGGTTGTGTCTAACCAGGGGATTGATCAAATCACGTGACTTGCACATAAAGACTCACACGAATACTTTAATTGTGCCATCGTAATTTGACCGGCAAGATCCAAATCACAATATTTTATTAGCTTATAATTTAATCAAGTGGAATTTTATTCTACTCCCCGAGTTGATGAGATTGAACGCAGTCTACATTTTGGATCTTTATGATAAGGTATCAATCTTCTACTACTTTTCTAACATTACCCGTATAATACTCTCTAGACTCTAGATCCTTCATGGATCAACTTTGCTCCACCGATAATATGACAGTCCTCGTGGTTGGGCTACATATATAAATTTTAGCTTATGTTAATGGTCTGCAGCACTTTCCTTAATTTAATGAGTAACAATGGCATTAAGCATGTGCCTTGTGGTTTGTATTTTGTGTTTTTTTTTTTACTCAGACGTCATTTTTGGTTTAGTAAATGAATAATACGCTCATAGATTTGATTATTCACAATTCCACATCATGTATACTACATGCCGCGATGGGCTATAGCAGTAGAACAATCATGTATGAGCTAAAAAATTTATAAAAAACTGATCCATATCATAATTTTATTGTAAAATCAAATTCAAGATATCTAAGTTCAATATTTTATTATATAATGTGATAAGAAATCCGATTTATGGGGTGCGCACTTCGAGAGAGATTCCAAGAGTTCACAAAATATCAAGGGTCAAGGGCTGCTAACAGTCAGAAAGAACGAAAGAAGACCAGCAGGTGGCATCATATCGTCAGGATGAACATCAGAGTTCTCGATCATCATCATTGTTAGAGAGAGAGAGAGAGATAGAGAGATGTTTGGCTTATTCTAATGGATTGAGCCAAACATCTTGGACGAATTCAATTGGTAAATTAGACAACCAAAAGCGGTGGGTCAGCTACAAAACATTCATCGTCCCTTTTCCAATAACGAGTACCACTTGTGACACGATGCAGCTGATGACTCGAAATGAAGTACAGAATAGAGAAAAAAAGAAGGGTGTCATTATCAGCATATACCCTGGGATAAGTAGAGGCTCATCTCTAAGTTGATTTGATCGATCATGCGCATGCCAATTACTTGATTAGTGGTTTGCTTAATCATTTGGACTGCTCTCTCTCTCTCTCTCTCTCTCTCTCTCTCTCTCTCTCAACTATGTTTTCGCCTCCACCGCGACATAAGCTCAGTGTCGTCACCTCCGTCATCGCCTCCAACCCTCCTACTCTCGACCGTTGCTAACACCATTACCGTGGCCGTCTCACCAAATCCATGTCTCTAAGTGTAATTTCCGTATTGTCCACTCAAAGATTCTATTTTCCTTCAACCCTCAGTGGGTCAAGACCGACAACGACTCATTATCCCGTCGCTCTCAAGACTAAGTCACTCATAGACAATCTTAAGGGACCAAAACAAAAACAAGTGTCGGGTCATTTACTGCCTGAATAATTATTGAATATGATTCTAATCGCGTTTCTGATTGATTGAAAGTTTGACCAGTATATAATATCGTAATCAAAGCATTCACGGCCGCCAGATATCTGTCACTAGCAATCTCCCAAGAAGATAGGGGTCTCAAATCTCAATTATTTCGAGATTCGAATCTTACATTTATGCCCATGAAAATGGATAGTTTTGTCTGTTTAGAGTCATAGATCAGGTCATCTTCAGCTTCATTACAAAATAATTGTACTTTCGACTTGGATGGATGGCCACAATTATTTCTAGAAGGACAAAAGAATTTTGCCGAAAAAAATAGTTAGCTAATGGAAGACTTAATTAACGCTGATCATTGTAGATGATGTACGAGAGCATGAAGATGCGGGTCGAGCACGTGGTAGAAAGAGGGAAAGTTGGGGAAGAGTACAGTATCGGAGATCATGAGCGTCGAGCTCTCAACATGTGGACGGATGAGTTCACCCGCCAAAATCATCCTGCGGTCATCGAGGTATTCCACTTAGAAACCCTAGATCATCTTTATATACATAAAAAAACAACATTAAAGCTATGACACTCTTCTTTTTTTAGGTTTATATATGTGTTCCTTTTTTTTTTTTTTTGATTTATCTAACATCTCATATCTAGAATTATAAGAATTTCATTATACCAAATCGAATTGATCGTGTTTTGAATATCTACGGGACCTAGGAAAAATATAATTGACTTATATAGTTCTTTATCGTGAATGATTTTATCCACCACATTATCCATAGAGTCCATATAATAATTTCTCATATATTTAGGTATTTATTTTTTGATACATATGTTCGACATTGGGGATAATTACAAAAAAAAAAAAAAAGTCTGCATCAATTGTGCGGATGCCAATTCAATGTTGAAATTTAAAATTTGACTAATTTAATTGTAAACATTTTTTGTGCTTTGCCAGTGTAGCCATTCTAGCTAAATCACTGACTTGGATGTCAACTATCCTAAGTGGCATAACTAGCACTAATATCGACAATTTTTATAATTATAAAAAAATATATTTATTTTTTATTTCCTTTTTTTTAATTGTGGCTAGCAATGGTTTGTAGGTCCTCACCAACGACAATGAGAAACAAAGAAAAGAAAAAATAAAAAAAATTCTAAAAAAATTGCAAAACTGTAAATGTCCTCAATGTTCGCAAGAAGATTTAAAATTAAATTGATATATGTACAATAAATTTATAACTTTTTCCTTGAGTTTTGTACATGTTGAGTCCACATGGGACTTGTGTTTGTTACTAATAATGGATGTAATACATGAGCAGGTTTTGCTAGACAATAGCAGGGACAAAGACATTACAGGAAATGTGATGCCCAATCTCATCTACCTCTCAAGAGAGAAGAGCCCGAATGCGCCCCACCATTTTAAGGCTGGTGCCCTCAATGCCCTGGTAATTTTTGTCTTCAATTTGTATGCTCATTATTTCAATTTTTATTATGACTTTTTTTTCATTTTTATGATTCCCACGTGAAATCATAATCAACTTTTTTTCCTCCAAATACACATATATTACATCTGAAATGGGAACTTCAGTTCTTTTCTATATTGTTCCGTCTTGATGGAAATTTCGCTTAAAGTCTAGAGACTAATAGAAAGCTTGCATGCATCTAAGTTCAATTAAATGATGTGGCATTTTTTTGAAAATTAAATGAACAAATTCTAATGCACGTGAATGAGACTTCATTAGCAACTTGCTACCGTCCAAATTTTTTTTTTTTTTTGTGTATTTCTAAGTGAAATTTCTTTTTGAATCTAAAAGATACCATAGGATTCCTTCTTTGTATAACTATGGGGCTAATTTTTCTAATAATTCTTTAAATGAAAGCTCCGTGTTTCGGCCATCGTGACCAATGCGCCCATAATCCTGACCTTGGATTGTGACATGTGCTCGAACGACCCCAAAACGCCTCACCGAGCACTGTGTTACTTAGCTGACCCCTTGATAGACCAGTCCCAAATTGGATACGTTCAATTCCCTCAACGCTTCCAAGGGATCAATAAAGGTGACATATACTGTGGTGAATTCAAGCGCCTATTCCAAATCAACCCGATCGGAATGAAGAATGGACCGAATTACGTCGGGACCGGGTGCTTTTTCCAGCGGCGGAGCTTGTTTGGCCCTCCTTCAGCTATTGTGCAATTGGAGATTCCAGAATTGAGTCCCGAACACTCTCCAAATGGGTTGATTCGATCGGACAGGACGTTAGCATTGGCACAAAAGGTGGCAGGATGCAAGTTTGAGCATAATACAAATTGGGGCCACAAGGTAAGACTATATCATTCATGTCCTAGCAAGTTTTCTTTTGTTTTTTGGATTTTGCTAACATAATAGTTTTTGAGCTACTGGGAGAATAACAATTTATTGTAAGTTAAAAATTCTTAAAAAAGTATGCCTCACAGCAATTCGTAATTTTTTTTTATTTGGTTTTTTATGATCAAGGATTGATCGTTATTATCACAGTAGATTAATTACTATCACCCAATCATTTCTACTTTTATTTCTCCTTTTAGGGCATCTTTCATGGTTAATTACTCTCCAAGTTTTAAAAATTACATGTGATTATTTAGGTGGGCTTCAGATACGGGTCACTTGTGGAGGACTACTACACGGGCTACAAGCTTCACTGCGAGGGATGGAGGGCGGCCTTTTGCCACCCGGAGAGGGCAGCGTTTCTTGGGGACGCACCGATTTGCCTCATCGACGCCCTCAACCAGAACAAGAGATGGGGCATTGGGCTTCTCGAGGTGGCCTTTTCCAAGTTCAGCCCGGTCACGTACGGAATCCAGTCCATGGGCCTCCTCATGGGCCTCTCCTATGCGCACTTCGCGTTCTGGCCCATGTGGTCCATCCCCATCACCATCTATGCCTTCCTCCCTCAGATTGCTCTTATCAATGGACTTTCCATCTTCCCCAAGGTATGTACTTATCCATCTTGTCTTTCCTAACATTAAGGACCCAATACTTGATCTTGGGTGTCAAGAAGCAAAAAATAAAAAATTACAAAAAATATTAAAAATTTAAGTGCTTGTAATACACTTTTAGGCAACTTGGATAAGGTTATTTCGTCATGGAATCAGGTTCGATCCGTTCATTATACACATAAGAATTTTTATAATGGACAAATCTGGATAACAAATTAGGCTTGTTTTAAGGGTCGTGTCTGGCCCAAGCCCGTCCATTTATGACTTCTATTCATGCATAGAGATGGTCAGTGCCCAGCCACGAGTTCAATGGGAGACTTCTTTCTGAATTAGTCGAAATTAATTGACTTAAATTCAGTTAAATTCAATTTTTTACAGTTAGCATTTCCATTGAATTCATAATATTGTAGCGGCGAGGACTGCCAATGGAACCAATTAACATTGTCGCAGGTCTCGGAACCATGGTTCCTCCTATACATTTTCCTCTTCCTCGGAGCCTATGCCCAAGACCTGGCCGACTTCGTCCTAGCTGGCCACAACAGCACCCTCCGGCGGTGGTGGAACGACCAGCGGATGTACCTGATGCGCGGCATGGCGTGCTACGTGTTCGGCACCATTGAGTACACGCTCAAGTCCCTAGGCATTGCCGCGCACGGGTTCAACCTCACAAACAAGGTCCTTGATGACGAGCAGAGCAAGAAGTACGAGCAAGGGGTCTTCGAGTTCGGGGCCGTGTCGCCAATGTTCATGGTGTTGGGGGCGGCGGCGATCATAAATTTGGTATCCTTTGTGCAGGGTCTGATAATGGCCGTCGTGAGGAGGAGCGGCGGCGGAGACGCAGAAGGGTTGGTGTTGCAGATACTGTTGGCCGGTTTCGGAGTTGCGAATGGTTGGCCGATTTACGAAGCCATGTTCATAAGGAGCGACAAGGGGAGGATGCCCACCAAGGTTACGTTGGTCTCGGCATTTGTAGCGTCTCTTCTTTATACTGCAGTTTCTCTTGCATGAAAGATTAGGGGGACATGTATGGTACTGCTTAAGATTATTTCTTGTCGGGCAGAGTATATCCATCATAGATATCTAGGTTGGCACTTTTCATATCGATAAATAACTCTATATATGTTGAATAAAATTTTATTCGACTGTCATCAGCTGGTCTTTCTTACTATTCCAATTATTCTATTTAAGCTTCACTTCTGTTCGTTCCTTGCTCGCACTTTGCGTCCTATGTTTCCTCTCGCAGGAACTAGATTTAAGACTTGAGACCGATTTTTCAAAATCGTCTACAAATTTTCCATCTCTACAAGCTATAATAGCCTGAGAGAGAGAGAGAGAGAGAGAGAGAGCTGTGATTCCCCAAAACAAGCGTTCCCGCTCGAGCTCGAACCTTGGATGGGCATGATGTCGTGTTCTTGCAGGCGCTCTTACAGCTTCTCGAGATGCGGGTGGACGACGACGGGGACGACGGTGCAGCGACGGATAGAGCAAGTGGAGTTTCGACTGGAGCCAGTGTTGGGTGCAGTCCATGTGGAAGACGTGCCTGCAGGGCGGCAATAGGAGCAACTCCTCTTTCATTTCGGACTCTCCTAAGCACACGCAACACCTGTTGTTCTGTTTGGGGTTAGAGAGATAGATGCCATGCCGGCTTTCCTCCAAGAAAAAAAAAAAAAGACAAAATTCCAAATAATCTGCACGCATACGAGTCCAATGCATGGAAGCTATTGATGTTGGCAAATCTCACATGAAACCCGTATAATCTATACAATAAAATGCACAAAGAAAATATTTTCAAAAAAAATAAATACTTAAATTTTCTTTAAATAATATCATCTATCTCAAGTGGTAAATGGTCAAAATTATTTATTGAGATATCTAGAAGAATAGAAGATAAGTTCATTGTAAATGAGGAAAATCATTACATTAGATGATGTAATGCGTAATGTCTAATAATAATTTTCTATGTTTGAATGGGATTACAAAATTTTCAAATAGTGTTTCCATCAATTGTATTAAAACAATGTCAACTGATTACGTGACATGTAAAAACTGCCGAACTCGAAAAGATAGATAAGAGAGTAAGAGCAACTGGACATTAATACCTCTATAGATGAAATCGAGGCAATTCACAATAAGTATGTGATAAGGCTTTCTAGGGGGAGAAAAAAGAGCGGCTCTTGTCAAAGTGGTCGTACCACCGGTGATTTTCCACCATATATGGCTCCGTCCCTTTTTTAATTCTTTTATGGTTTAAATACGCGTGAGCCTAATTCATGCGTACCTGACACACAGAGACCCACTTGATCAAAGTAACCAAAAAAAAAAAAAAAACGCCTCCTCTACTAGAGAGGACTAAAGTTTTTTTTTTTTTTGGAAGGGGGGGGGGCGACAGCCCCTCACTCATGGGCCTAGGATTCCCGAGGACACATCACTTGATGCGACTATTAGTGGCATTATATAGTGTTGGTAAAGGCAACACGAAGGTTTAAGTTTTGGAATGGCAATTTTGTTGAAATTGTGCTCTTAACCATAATATGCCATTTAGAACATATCAAGGAAAAATTATCAAAAAATTTCTATATTTATTGCATTTGTACCAATTCAATCCTAAACTTTTTAACATTTGGTTAATTGAGTCTGTTCAACCAAATTAGGCTTGAAACTATTGACGTGGATACCGATTATTTTATATGACACGGCTAGCGTTGATATGGACACTTTTTAAAATAATTTTGAAGATTTTTTTTTTTTATTTTATTTTTCTTTACTTTTTTCTTGGCTTGGGGGTCGGCCAAGATCGCCAACCCTTGTCGACGCTTGCCGAATCTAAACAAGGCTACTCCCCCTCGCTTTGGCCAACAAGTGTGTTTTAGCTCTTGCTTAGGCCCTCACTAGCCAGTAGTGAAGGCTACAATGGTCTTGTCGGCCATAGTGAGAGCTCGCGATTTCTCACCTAGTGGTCAATGACCCTTATCGACACTCAATTGAAAAATGAAAAAAAGAAAAGAAAAAAACTAAAAAGTATAATAAACTCAAAAAATAATTAAAAATTACAAAATAAATATCCACGTCAGCTCTGGCCATGTTATGCAAGACGATTGGTGACTACGTTAACAATTGTCTATCAAAATTGACTAGATGGACTTAACTAGCAAAGTGTGAAAATTTTTATAATCAATTGAAAGATCTAGTCTGAACTTTAATCACTTCATCAACAATTACATATCCAATCAAATTGAGACATTGGTTTGTGTGGTCTATGTTGGATCAACATGTGTAAATAAGGATGAGTATGATCCAGGTTGAGCCGGTCCAGCATTTAATCAAGAGACTAGCCTACATAGTGTTGATCCACAACTTTCAGGATTGAGCTTGTTGAGCTTGAGATTGAGGACTAGACCCCTTATAGGTCCAATTCAATTCTAGAGTCAACTTAGGATCAACCAATGGCCCTCTCACCAAATCCATGGCTCTAAGCGTAATTTCTGTATTGCCAGCTTAAAGATTGTATTTTCCTTGCAACTCTCAATGTGTCAAGATCAACAACGGCCCATTACCGTGTCGCTTTCAAGACTAAGTCACTCACAAACAATCTTAAAGGACAAAAATACGAACACATGTCCATTCTGCACATGGTCCAACGCCTGATTAATTATTAAACGTGATTCTAACCACGTTTCTTTGACTAATTGAAAGCTTGACTAATATTCAATATCATAACCAAAATATTCCAGGCCGCCGGAAATTTGTCGCTAGCAACCTCCCAAGAAAATAAGGGCCTTGAATCTCAATTATTTCGAGATCCAAATATTACATTTATGCCCTTGAAAATGGACAGTTTTGTCTGTTTCGAGTCATACACCAAGTCATCTTCGACTTCATTACAAGATATTGTCCTTTTGACTTTGTTGGATCACCTCAATTATTTCTAGGAAGGACAAATGAATTCCCCCCAAAGAAAAGTATACTAAACGGATACAAATCGATGAATTTGACTGAATATTTCTTTGAGCGCTTTTCTTTGACAATTAGGCGTTGCAGTAGCAAGTAGTTAACTAATTTTTTGTAAGGTAAATTATGCAATAGTTAGTAAACCCGAATCGTGGCTACACAATGTCGTAGATGATGTATGAGAGCATGAAGGTGCGGGTCGAGCACGCGGTGGAGAGAGGTAAAGTTGGGGAAGAGTACATCATCGGAGATCGTGAGCTTCAAGCTATCGGCAAGTAGAAGGAGCAGTTCACCCGTCAAAATCATGCTGCCGTCGTTGAGGTATTCAACTCACAAACCCTAGATCATCTTTATATACTTAAAGAGCAATATTAAAGCTATGATACTCCTGATCTATTTATGTGTTCTTTTTTTTTTTTTTTTTTTTTTTTTTGGGGGGGGGTGGAGGAGGAGCTTTCTTACACCATATATCTAGAAGTACAAAAATTTCATAATACCGGATTGAGCCAATCAAGTTTTGAATATCTATGGGACCCGAAGAAAAAAAATGGCTTATACAGTAGTTTATCATGATTGTTTCTACTCACCATGTTATCCATAGTCTATACAATATTTTCTCATATATCTAGGTATTATTTTTTGATACACATGTTCAGATAACGGGAATAATTACAAAAAAAAGGGGGGGGGTCTTATACCAATTGCGTGGATGCCATTTGCAAATGAAAAACAAAAATAAGAAAAATAAATAAATTTTTAAAAATTTTGCAAAATTGTCCACATAGTAATTTTCGATCAAATAACCGAAATGACTAAATTAATAAATTATACTAAACTGACATCTAAACATTTATGATTTTTTTTAAAAAAAAAATTGGTCCAACAACATAACTTTAGGTTTTGAACATGCTAAGTCCACATGGGCCTTATGTTTGTTATTAATAATGGATGTTATCCATGAGTAGGTTTTGCTAGAAACCAGCAGGGATAGAGAAATCTCGTCTACCTCTCAAGAGAGAAGTGCAAGACTGTGCCCCACCATTTTAAGGCGGGTGCCCTCAATGCCCCGGTAATTCTAGTCTTCCATTTATGTGCTCATTATTGCAATTTTTGTTCTGACTTTTTCTTTTTTATGACTTCCCCATGAAATCATAATCAATCCAAATATACACATATTACATGTATATTGGACCTTGTTGGTCAATCAATAGATGGGAAAATTACCAAAAAGATCATAAACCTGTTACAATAGTACTAATTCAGTTATTAACTTTTTTTGGTTGATTCAGTTCTAAACATTTTACATTTGTATTAGTTCAATTCATCCGGCCAATTTTAAACAATCAGTGCTAAGAAGGACACTGCTTGACACTAACATGAACAATTTTCAGTAATATTTTTTTCAATTTTCTTTTCTTTTCTTTGTCCTTTTTTCTTTATGTTTTTTTTTCCTCCTTCCTCTAAATGACAAGGCTCTCGCGCACCAACCATTGGCAAGGCAAGGCCCCACCATCCTACCTTTGGCCAATTGCCGAAGGATGAAGTGAAGGAAAAAAGAAAAGAAAGAGAAAGAGAAAAAAGAAAAATATAGATATTTAAAAAAACATTTAAAAAATTGTCAATGTCAGTGTCGGCCGACTAAAATTAATTGGATGGACTGAACTAACACAAATGCAAAAAATTTAGAACTAAATTGACAGAAAAAAAGTTTAAGACTAAATTATAATAATTAAAATATGTTAAGGATTTCTTCGGTAATTTCTCATTAATAGGTTTCGTGTGAAGTGAGACCTCCAATTCTTTTCTAATTTGTTCCGCCTTGATGGAAATTTCTGCTCTTCTAGAAACTATTAGAAAGCTTGTATGCATCTAAGTTCAGTTACATTTGGCATTTTCAAAAGTAAAAAGATAAACAAATTCTAATGCAAAAATGAGACTTTATTAAAATCGACCAAATTTTAAGTATATTTTTAGGTAAATTTTCTTCTTGAAATTGAAAGAAACCATTGGATTCCTTTTTTGTATCACTATGGGGCTAATCTTTCTAATTATTCTTCGAATTAAAGCTCCGTGTGTTGGCTGTCATGACCAATGTGCCCATAATTCTGACTTTCGACTGTGACATGTGCTCGAATGATCCCGAAACACCTCGTCGAGCATTATGTTACTTTTTCTTTTTTTTTTTTGGTCGAAGTGAAAACGCTTTGATTGATACTAAGTAGGTGGAATACAAGTAGTAGGAAAATCAACACATAAGATAAGAAGAAGTTTGTGCGGGTGATTAGTAACCCAATTACCCGGCAAGCAACCGGAATTGTGTGATTTGGCAATCCAGTCCGCGGCTCGGTTGGACTCACGCGGTTCAAATTGCAAGAAGACGTCCTTCATTTGGCCCAGCAGCTGTCGGCAGTCAAGGACAAAGGGCCGCGAGGCCCATGGAATTTCTGTGCGGCCCATAATAGAATCAACGGCGAGGAGGCAGTCGCTTGATATGTAGAAAGCTGCTTCAGTTCGTGCGTTTGAAACTGGTTCTGTCAGACTAGTTCGCATCTTCTTCAGCCACACGAGCGTACGCTAGATGGCTAGGGTTTTGGCCATGTGAGCCGATTGAGCTCGGATTTTCTGCACAAAACCAGCGGTACACACCCCATCAGCTCCTCTACAAATCCCGGCTATGGATCCCTCCGATCTATTCTCCTGCCATGAACAATCCACATTTATCTTCCACGCATCCGGATCTAGAGGCACCCATGAGTATCGTTCCAAGGTAATCGTTGTCCTTTGTGGTTGCCACTTCTCAAATAGTTGCTGAGCTAGGTGAGCTTCACTGATTATTTTGTATTGTTCTGTTTTCCGACCTTGAAAGATCAGGCTGTTTCGTGCTTTCCATATGTACCACAGAGTGGTTGTGAAGGTCGCCTTTTGACTTGCTGAGTTGCCGGAGAAGAGGTAGTTGCATACCCACTGATCTATTCTTGTAATTGATGTTGGGGAGGTGTTGATTTGATCACTGAAGTTCAACCATAGTTCGTTTGTCCACTGGCACAGGATAAATAGATGCTCGGAGGACTTAGGATGCTCGTGACAAAAAGGGCAAGTAGGCTCAAGTAAGATTTTCCTCCGGCACAGGTTGATTCTTGTAGGAAGGCCTTCGGTACATAAGCTCCACATGAAGTGCCTGATTCTGGGATTAGTATGTAGGTGCCATATTTCCTTCCATAGTCGTTTGGGGACTTGAAAAGAAGATGATGCCTGGTTCTCTGTGTTGGTTATGGTTGTTGTTCGTAGTCTGTGGTACCCATTTTTGATTTTATAGTTCCCCGAGTGATGCCCTGTCCATATTAAGCAGTCAAGTCTAGTGTTTATACTGAGTGTTGTTTGCTGGATCTCCTCTGAGATGTTACTATCAAAAAGCTCATTGATGAGTTGATTTTTCCATGTACGCGAGCGTGGATCAATAATATCTGCAACTAGCTTCGGGTCATTTTGATTCGCCGGTCCTCCAATTTTGCCTAACATGAGCCAACGATCTTCTCTTAAGTTTATAGATTTGACATCCCCAACCTCCCATTTCAAATAAGGTTCAAGAGCATCTCGGCCAAGTAGGAGGCTCTGCCAACCCCATGATGGTCTGGCGCCCTTAGTAGCGGTCCATAGGCTACCATTAGGGATGTAGAGGCCTTTAAAAATTCTACTCCATAAGGCCTCTAGAGTTTGATGTAGTCTCCAGGCTTGTTTCCCCAGCATTGCCTTGTTAAGTTCCATTAAATCTCTAAATCCCAATCCTCCTTAGTCCTTTCTCATCTTTAAGACATCTCAACTCTTCCAATGAATACCTTTCTGTACTACATTCTTCCTCCACCAGAAATCTGAAATTTTCTTTTCAATCGCTCGGCAAATGGATAGGGGTATTTGAATATATTCATGGCATATTGGGGTAGAGCCTGAACAACCATTTTTATTAGTACTTCTTTCCCTGCCTTTGAAATTAACTGCTCCTTCCAGCCCTCCAGTTTTCTATCCACCCATGCCATGATCCAATTGAACATCTATTTTTTTTGTTGGACCCCAATCTGATGGTATCCCTAAGTATTTTCCAGTTTTTTCTAAGATAAGAACCCTCAATTCAAATGCAATGTTTCTTTTTAAAACCTGTGGACAGCTTTCCCCAAAAAACACCCCAGATTTGTTACGGTTAACTGACTAGCCCGTCGCAAAGCAATAGCAATTCAGTAAGTTTGCAAGATTCTGAGCTTCTCTAAGTGTTCCATCCAGAAAGAAAATAGCATCATCCGCGAAAAATAGATGGGAAAGAGTGGGGCAATGAGGGTTTAATTTGATATCTTTTAGGCTACCATCACTAACAACATTTAGCACCATGTGGGAGAGGACGTTGGCCAAAATTATGAACAAATAAGGTGAGAGCGAATCGCTTTGTCGTATACCTCTCAATGGAATAAAGGTTTCCCTTGCTTCACCATTGATTAAGATTCGAAATTGGGCTGAGGAGATGCAAAATCTGATTAGCTACACCCATCTATCACTGAAACCCATCTTCTTCATGCAATCACATAGAAAGTCCCACTCTACTCTATCGTATGCTTTCTGCATATCTAGTTTCAGCACAGCCTGGAATTTTCTTCGTCTTTTTCTAACTAGTAGCTGATGTATGACTTCTTGGACTATAAAAATGTTATCTTGTATCTGTCGATTGCTAACAAAAGCGCTTTGTTCAGGAGAAATAATAAGATGGAGCCAAGGTTTGAGTCGATTCGCCATGATTTTTGTGATAACTTTATAGCTGAAATTACACAAGCTAATGGACCTGAATTTTGTTATGCTTTCAAGGTTTGCCACCTTGGGGATGAGTGTAATATGGGTTACGTTTAGTTCTTGATCAAAGGTTCCTTCTCTGAAAAAAGAGTTTACAAGCTGGAATATGTCTTCATGAGTGATATGCCACTGACTTTGATAGAATAGGCCACTTAAACCATCTGGTCCTAAGGCTTTAGTTGCCCCCATCTGAAAAACAACCTGCTGCACTTCTTTCTTTATGACTGGTCTTATGAGCGCCTCATTCATTTCCTCGGTTACCCTGCATGGACATTGCTCTAAGACTGGCTGATAGTATCGATGCCCCACAGATTGGTATAGATTCTTGTAGTAGCTTGTGATGTGTTGTTTGATAACTCGAGGCTCACGGCTCCATAGATTCTCATCAAGTTTGAGCATGTTGATTTTATTTCTTTGTCACCTCTAAATGGTTGTTGCATGGAAGAATTTCGAGTTCCAATCACCCCACTTCAGCCAATTAATTCTGGATCTAATGCCCCAATACATTTCTTCTTGGCACCATAATGTGCCAATTTTCTCAGTTAAATTATAGTATTCCTCTCCCATATTTGTCTAATCTGCCCTATTCATTATATGGATAAGTTGGTTTCAGAGCTGATCAATCTGTTTGGATGCATTTTTAAAAGATCTCCTACTCCAATTTCTCAAATCTTGAGTTACTTGCTTTGTTTTCCTTACCAGGTTTTGATGCTGCCCGTTCACTGCCTTCCAAGCCTGATCTACCACAATTGCACACTTAGGATGATCTACCCAGTAAGGCTCAAATCTGAACAATTTTTGTCTTTTCTGTACAACTGAATTTAAACAAAGCATTAGAGGACCATGATCAGAACCTATGGCTGGATATACAAAAGCTTCAGCATGAGGAAATAGGAGCCTCCATTCTAGGTTGCAAAATGCTCGATCAAGCCTCTTCTTGACTAATTCCTCGCCTTCCCTGTTATTTGTCCACGTAAATGCACACCCCTTACTTTCAATGTCTATTAACGAGCATGAATCAACAAAATCTCGAAACGCTGTCATTTGGAACCTTTCCACTAATCTTCGACCCACCTTCTCCCAATGGTATAATACCTCATTGAAATCTCCTATACATAGCCAAGGTTGTGAGGTGTTTCCATTTCTTGCTCGAAGATAGTTCTAAAGAGAGACTCTCTCTTGGAAATCTGTTGATGCGTGCAGCATTGAAATCTTCATTTTAATTCCATTTCCAGCATCTGTGCATGAAACTTCGATCATCTCTTGGCAACTATACTCAATAGAGATTTGCACCGACTCATCCCATAAGAGTACTAGTCCTCCCGCAATGCCGATAGGATTAATAGCAAACATAGAAGTAAATCTTAGTCTTTTTTTGATATTTTCCACCACCGGGTATTGATTCTTTGTCTCCATAAGAAAAACCAGATTAGGTCTCTCACAAGCCACTAAGGCTTGTAGGTGCTAGACTGTCAAGGGAGAACCTAGACCTTGATAGTTCAAGCCTAAAACTTTCATGGCTCCTTTGGTGGCTTGTTAGGGCTAGCCACTAAAGCTCTTACAGATTCACCTTCCCATACTTGAATTGGTGTATCCATAAGTTGGTACAGATCTACTAGGGTTGTCAGTGAAACCCTCTTCTCATAGGGAGCAAATCGTTTCAATTTTTTGGGTATTGGTTTCGTTGGACCAAGTTTCACTACCCCCTGAGTCGCTACACCTGCATCTTGTATTTGATATGTCTTTAGAAGATCCGAAGGCTGTTGTGTCCTTTTCCCTTTGTCCTTTTCCCTTTCTTTTGTGCAATAAGCTCTGCTGAATCTGGTCCTTTTGGTGTTGTTTATGTCACAGGTTGATAAAGTACAAGGGCTTGACTCTCATCACAAGAACTTTTCCTGTTTGATTCATCACAAGAGGGGATAACGGGGTTAACAGGGTTTCGGGAACCATATCATCTTCTATTAAGGTAAAATCGATGTCGCCGCAGAAAGTATTCTTTTCCTTAAATAAGATCATTTATCTCTTTGCTTTAGCATTTCGACAAATCTCAACTTTTGATAAAATGGTCTGGATTATCTTTCAAGATATCTAGAGAATCATTGTTCCATTAGATACCCAACATTTTTGATCTAATGGAAAAAAAAAAACATAGTTTCTATTGGAGGGGACTAAAGTGAACTGGGCTGGTCCTTTTTCATCACAATGAAAAATTCATGAAAAATGCATAAGAAAATTCGAGAAATCATTGTTTCCGGATGTCCAAAAAAAAAATGCATCATGCGATTGTGCATATTCTTTAATTTAAGGGCATGTTTGTCACAAAAGTCAATTCAAAAAACTAATACTATTATGATGTAACAGCAATGTGGTTTTTTCGTTGAATTTCAAAATAGTTGGCCCTTCACCAGCTATTTTTTCTCTTTTTAAATAATAAAGATCCTTTTATAAATATAAATTCTCCAAACATTATTTTTTTCAAATGTATCTTATAATAGACTTTCTGAATCTGGTCCTTTTGGTGTTGTTTATGTCACAGGTTGATAAAGTACAAGGGCTTGACTCTCATCACAAGAACTTTTCCTGTTTGATTCATCACAAGAGGGGATAACAGGGGTTTCGGGAACCATATCATCTTCTATTAAGGTAAAATCGATGTCGCCGCAGAAAGTATTCCAGCAAGGGCTAAGATTTTTCACCTCTGCCTTTAACCAATAACCATAGTGGCCTGGTTTGTCCTGAGGAAGTCCATATTCTTCATAGGGGAATGTCGGACAATAGTTAGCATAGTGGCCTATATAACCGCAGGAATAGCAATAATGTGGGAGTCTCTTGTATTTAAAGTCAATCCATCAATTGCGATCTCCCACGTGAATGATTGTTCCAGTTTTAAGGGGCTGCATTAGATTCAGCCTCACTTTTGCTTTACCTATCTTTCGAGAATCATTGTTCCGAGCATTGCTTTCAATTAAAAGAGTTCTAGCCATTTCTTGAAGAAATCTATTCTTCCTTTCCACAACTCTGTTTTGCTCTGGAGTATATGGAGAAGAGAACAAATGCTGAAAACCAGATTCTTCACAAAATTTTGTAAAATCTTGATTTTCAAATTCACCTCCATGGTCTGTTTTTATACTTGAAATGACATACCCCTTTTCATTTTGAACCTTCTTAGCAAATTTTTCAAAGTAAGAGAAGGTTTCAGACTTACTTGCCAAGAAATATACCCAAGTAAATCGTGAATAATCATCCACAATTACTAGGCAATATTTCTTACCTCCAATGCTCTGTGTTCTTGTTGGTCCGAAGAGATCCATATGCAAGAGCTACAGTACACGGTTAGTGGAAACTTGATTTATTGGTTTAAAGGAATTTCTTACATGTTTTCCCAATATGCATGGTGTACATAGGTCAGACTTTTGGTATGATAAATTGGGTAGATCACGAACAAGTTTCTTTGCTGAGATTTTGGCTATCTGCTTCATGTTAATATGCCCAAGCTTTTTGTGCCATAAGTTCGCTTCGTCTTGGATTGAGATTAGACATTGCGATTCATCTGGTTTCACGTCCAAGAGGTAGATATTTCCATGTCTTCGACCCATGAATGACTGAGTAGAGTCTTTACTGGTTCCTAAAAAAATACCCTCTTGAAAGTTGATTTTAAAACCGGCATCACATAGGCTGATCGACACTTTGAGCAAATTGTAGTTGAGCCCTTCAACTAAAGAAACATTGCTTATTGTGAGGTTCTCAATCTTTACAATTCCAAATCCCACAATTTTTCCTTTGTTGTTTCCTCCAAATGAGACTCTTCCACCATTTACTTGAATAAGCTTTATGAAGTAATTTAAATCTCTTGTCATGTGTCTTAAGCATCCACTATCCAGGTACCATTTCACCTTTTTCTTGATAGTGACCTGCATTTAAAAAGAGACTCAAGCTTTCTTTGGTACCCATATTTTCTTGGGTCCTTTTGAGTTAGTCTAATATACGGTTTTTGCCCAAACTTTATTGATAGGCCTCCAAACCATAGGATATTCTTTTTCAAAATGATCCACACTATTGCATTTTGAACATCTAAGAGCATTGCGACCTACTGGTTTTACAAAGGTCCTTTCAAAATGATTTTTGTAAGCATTTTTTGTGGGTCTTTGTTTAATTCTTTCTTTCACTTTAGGAAAATCGATTAAAGGAATGGTTTCAGCAGTCATTCCTAAACCAGATTTATTGAAATAAGGTCTTTGGACAGAAAGTATTTTCTCCAGTTTTTCAGATCCTAGAGAAAATCTTTTGGAAATATTTGAGATATTATTTTTTAAAAATGCATTTTCTTTTAAAAGATTATTTTCACTTTCTTTGAGAGAAGAAACTTCCTGGTCTAAGCATTTTACTTTTTCTTCCAAAACATTCTCTTGCTGTTTTAGAGCAGAATTTTCCTTTTTGAGTTCGGAAATTCTTTTAAAAGAAGTCTTAAGACTAAAACATAATTCATCAATGTATTTTGAAACTTTAATAGGGATTTTGAAGTTACTTTCCTCGAATTCACTTTCTCGAATCGAATCGGTCTCGGAGTTTGATTTTGAATCTGATTGTGCCATTAGACATATGTTGGCATAACCATCATCACTATCTTCGCATTCTGTATCACTCCAAGTTTCAGCTTTGAGAGTTTTTCGATACTTTTCAGTTTTTCCTTTCTTCTTCCTTAGAAGAGGACAGTTGGGTCTGATGTGTCCCTTTTTCTTACATTCAAAGCAGACTACATCTTTGTTTGATTCATCATCTTTAGCAAACTTGGTCTGTTGCTTTTGAAAACTTTGTTTCTTTGAATTGAATCTTCTTTCCTTTCTGTTAAGCTTTCTGAATCTTCTTATCATGAGAGCAAGTTCTTCATCATCCATGTCGTCTTCGAATCATTACATCGAATCATCATTAGATTTTAATGCAATAGATTTCTTACGTTTAGGATCTTCGTCTTCATTGATTCGTTCCACTTCATAAACTCGAAGGGTCCCAACCAACTCATCGACGAGACAAAGTGGCATGATTCTTTGGGTCTCTCGATTGAGGTCTTTATGTGATTCCAATCCTTGGAGAGTCCACGCAGTAGCTTGTTTACTTTCATGGGATCAGAGATTGGTTGACCTTGATTTTCAAGACCATTCACGATTTCTATAAAATGACTAAACATGTCAGTTGTAGATTCTCCTGGTTTCATTCTGAAGGCTTCGTATTGACCGAGAAGAATGTTGATTCTAGTCTCTTTCACTCGATCGGTTCCTTCATAGGTAATGTGTAATCTATCCCCGGACTTCTTTGGCTGTATCACAAGAAGATATTCTGTTATTTTCGTGGGTGATAAAGCACAATATAAAGAATAAATTACTTTTGCATCAAGAGTTTGTCTCTTGATTATCTCTTCCTGAGTCATTTCGCTAGACTCAACAGTGTCTTTTCCTCTTTCTGAGACAGATGCAGCTTTAGGAATGATCCCTTTTTCTACAACATCCCATTCCAGAGGATCCTTTGATCTTAAAAATGCCTTCATCTTGTTTTTCCATATATTGTAGTCCTTTCCATCAAAGTAAGGCGGTCTGGTATTACTTTGCCCTTCTACCAGCCCTGGAGCCAACATACTAGTCATGTACCTTTAACTTTAAAGTAAAACACTTCAAACAAAGTGAGTGCACGAGCTCTAATACTAATTGAGACAGCTAGTATAAGCACCTAGAGGGGGGTGAATAGGTGCACAACCAATTTATCGAGATACGGAAGCGATTCGTAGATAAACGATTAAAAGGAGTTCACAAAATGAAGTATGATCAAAGTAAAGAGAATAAGGAAGAGAAAATTGAACACAAGGTTTATAGTGGTTCAGCTTATTCCAAGCCTACGTCCACTCTTCCGCACTGATAGCCCACCGACTGGATTTCACTATGAATAAAAGAGAAGTTACAGCACAGCTCTTCCTTGATTCCACAGTATAGATGTTCTACCACACCTCCTCAAGGTTTCTCACAAATATAGACTCTCTTTTGTGTACAAGATTTCGCTCAAAGAAATTGTCTAAACAACAAGGAGTTTCAGACTTTGGAATTCTTCTATCGCGCACTCCTAGAACAACTTAGAACGTCTTCCTTATATACTCATTTATGCCATCATACTCGTTGGCACTTACCAAAGGAATTCCTCCAATCTACCCGTTGGACGGAATCAATTAGGAAGATTATTCGAGCTATTAAAGGAATGTGTCGATAGCCCATCAATCATGTTCGCCCATACAATCAAGATCTCGGTTTCCATAAGTAGAACCTTTCCAAGAATATTTAGGCAATCATCGGATCCTTAATCTTCGAGTCAATCTCGATCAATCAAAGGATTCCGTTGTGTCTTTTCCAGCCAAGAGATCTTCTCCAGTCGATAAGGTTATATCCTTAATGAAACATCCAGTTCTAGATAACCTTTCTTCAACAGATTAGAGACTGTCAATGAGGATAGACTTTGAGTCTTGAGTCTGGCTGTCCAGAGGTCTTCAGACTTTAAATAGCAGTAGAGTCTGCAAACCTTCAGACTAGACTGATGGAAATGTTTTGTCAGCTTCAAAACACTTCAAGAAGATTTCTCCAATAGTGAGAAGTTACTAAGGCAATCTGAAATATGCAGGAACTATCATATGACATGTATCTAGTGAGACGTCTTTTAGTAGACGTAGGTTGTGTAGTGCTCGATATATCATCGCAGGTCCATGTATGTTATGTTTTAAGTGAAGGTGTTATCTTACTGTGCATTCCATGTTTCTTGCAATTCCTTTTTGAGGGACTTTTGCGTACCAGTCCATGTTGATTTACAAAGTTCATAGATTAACGGAAAGTCAAAACTCTCACAAGTGGTCAATTGGTCCACTTCCTTGTAGGGAAAATACTTAAAAAATCACAAATCTATTGCGCTGATGCTAATTTAATCATAAACATTTCAATTGAACTAATTTAATCTTAAACATTTTTACATTTATATCAATTTAATCTATCTGATCAATTTAAGTAGGAAATTATTGATGTAGACACCGACCGTTTGACATGATACAGTTGACACTAATGTGAACAGTTTTTTTAATTTGTTATTAATTTTTAAAAAATTTCCCTTTTTTTCCTTTATTTTCCTTTAGCCTATGGCCAACAACTAGCCATAGGCAAGGGTCGCCCTCATTAGATCTAGTGAGGATGACCCTCGTGGTCTTGGCAAGGTAGGTCACTCAAAATATGTCTCCAAGAAAAATGGGTACTTTCAATTTCATTTAACCCATGCAATGCTCATTTTCGTGTCTTGACAATTCTCTAACCTTTGATAAAATGGTTGAGACTATATGTTTAGACATCTACAGGAGCACATACTGTACAAAGGGTCCATGTCCAATTTTCTTAGTTAATTTTAGGAAATGAAGATAAGTCTTAAATCTTTTAATTGTGCCAAACTTTACAAGTTTTATCAATTGAGTTTATTCGGCCAACTAGCGGCACATGTAGATGTTATGCCAACTTTCCTCAAGAAAAAGACATTTCCAAGTGATCCTTGAATACACGAGTCCATGCATTCAAGCTCTTGATGTTAGTGGATCTCCTGTAGAACTCATACGATCTAAATGTTAGAATGCACTAAAAAAAAAAAAATATTTCCAAGAAAAAAGGGTATTTTAATTTGTTTTGAATAAAATCATCTATCTCATGTAGTGCTTTCTTTCGTGTCTCAGCAAATCTCAACTTTTGATCAAATGGTCGAGATTATTTTTTAAGACATATGAAGGAAATGAAGATAAGTTTGTTATTAGTCTCAATTACTAAAATGGAGAAAGTCATTCCATTTGATGATGTAGGGTGCAATGACTTATAATAACTCTGTGTTTTGACTTTGAACCGGTTACAAAATTTTCCGATTGTGTTTGCATTAATTGTATAAAAACAATGTCAACTAATGATATGACATGTAAAAACCATGAAACTCGAAAAGATATATTGGTTGGAGTGAGAGCAACCAGACACTAATGCCCCTATAGATACCGTGCCCATTCAAAATGAGTCTCTGGTAAGACTTTCTATAGGGAGAAAAAAGAGTGGCTCTAATCAAAGATTCGAAGTGGTCGTATGGCTCCGTCTCTTTTTGGATTCTTCTATGGTCTGAAGTTAGCCATCAGTTTTATGACCAAAAATCACAAAAAAAGGTCACAATTTATGTGAACCTAACTCACACGTACCCGACACGTGAGACTCACTCGATCTAATGGTACATGAGAGTTAGGTTCACATATATTAAATGCATTCGTACCTGCTTTACAAACATAGCCATGAGACTGTGCTCGTGCACTGCCGGCATAGTTAAGTTTCCTTAACCCAATTTAGAAAACAAACTATGCATTCTCTTTATAAGTAACAAGAACCCCATCTTCAAAAAGTGAATCACGACTCATGAAACACATCACTAACCTTTCAAATCGGTAAGACGAGATCCACAATCCAAGTGGGTGGGTGACCCGGATATAAAATTATTTGCACTCAGTAAAGTATTTACCGTGCATCTGATTTCTGTCTATGTTATAGCCGGTACACTCTCTTTCATTTATAAGTAGTCAATCTCGGTAGTTCATATGACTCCGCGTCGTGATATGTCTTAGGCTAAAATATGATTCAAATACGCTCCGTGCATAATCGTAATGGTTGAGAGTATTGATGAGGGGAAATGGTTAAACGTCCGACAATCAATGACTACGAGATGAATTAAACAACGACTTACGGCGAATCCTTGGCCCCTAGTTCTTCATGGAACACTACCGTTGGAAGCCTGTCTTTGAACTCATACTTTAAATTTCATTCGCCATGGCTGAAATATGGAAACGCATATTGCATTTAGGATTCATTCACTGCACGCCCTCCAAATCCATCTAACAATCTACAAGAGAATCAAAGATCCAATTCTTTAAGATACAACTCTAACAGGATCCATTCCTACTAATTGGACCGATCACACATTCCTCGGATTAATCATCGATATCCGAAAAAGATACTATCTGGCATGCCGTAACATTTACTTATTTGTAACCACTTCCAACCCTTAAGTTATCGGCGATATCAAATTTGTCAGTATATTTTTCTCAAGTATGTGAAATTTAGAGATCACAAATCTGTTGGCCAGTTTTGGGGTCGTGAATTGTTGGCCAATTTTTGAAGCCATGTTTATGAGGAGCGACAAGGGAAGGATGCCCACCAAGGTTACATTGGTTTCGGCATGCATGGCGTCTCTTCTTTATACTACAGTTTCTCTGGCATGAAACATTAATTCATAATGTATGGTTTGGTTTAAGTTATTTTTTGTTGGACAAAGTATATCCTCGATATATATGATAGGTATCTATGTAAAAGATCAAATTTTACTCAAAGAACCAATAAATGTCATCAACTGCTCTTTTTATTACTCTAGTTTATACTTGAGAGTTGAGACTGATTCTTCAATTTTGACCCCCCTAAAAAAAGAGTGTGAGTAGTGGGGAAAAAAAACAGAAAACAAAATTTTCTATCTCTGCAAACTACAATAGCACGTCACCCTAGAATTTCATGCCCGACCAAAAAGAGAGAGAGAGCCTCTCAAATCGTGCTTCCTAGAGTCTCGAGCGCTTGGACATTGACAATCACGGATTGTGAGTCCCCAGGACATGCATCCCCACTTGAGCTTGGACCTTGGATTGGCACAGTGACATGTTCTTGTCGATGCTGCTGCGGCTGCTCTAGATCGGGCCTAATGAATGCCTGCGCGGGGTCCGAGGAGCTCTGGCCATCTTGGTGGGGCTGCGGCGAGCCGTGAGACTTGGCGGTGGCGGCGGGGACGACGGAGCAGCGACAGAGAGGGCAAGTGGTGTTGGAGTGGAGCCAGTGGTGGATGCAGTCGATGTGGAAGACGTGCTTGCAGGACGGCACTTGGAGCAGCTCCTCTTTCATCTCGAACTCTCCCAAGCACACGCAACACCTGTTGTCCTATTCATGGTTAGAGAAGAGACGCTACGCCAGCTTTGCTCGAATAAAAAAAAAAAAGATAAATTCTTGTGTGAACCAGGTGCGAATTGTTAATGGTGATGGATCTCAAGTGAAATTTAGGTGACCTAGATATTAACATTCATTAAAAAATAACTCCAAGTAATGGGTTTTAATTTTCTTTAATGAGATCATCTATCTTGTATTGTGCTCTCTTTCATATTTCAACAAATCTTAATTTTTGATATATTTTTATTTTTATAAATCAATTTTCAAAATTCTTTATTGAGACACAAAAGGGAGGCCGTACGACATGCACTTTTTTCCTTTAGCTAATGTCAGGAATTGAAGAGGATTTCCTTCTATAATTTCAGTTAAAGTCATGTTAGGGCCGTTGATTGTAGAGAGACTTGACTGCTGAAACTATCTTCATGTGCGTATGTCTGAATAAAGGTAGATGAAAGGAGGGTCTTGGGAGTGGATATGCCTCGCTCACTCAAGCCCTTATTTCATAAATTCCTTCATTTTATGTTCACAATTCACCTAATATATTCTTTTGGTTTATTTTCCATTTAGATCAACAATTTAACTACTTTTAGGAAAATTGCAGTTTACACTTTCTACTCTTCATATATGTATTTATTTCACCTTCATTTTAAAATATTCACTTCTCTTTTCCTTAATAATAGACTCATCTAGAAAAAATTGTTGAACGTAGTTTCACTTTTTAAAACTCATGTAACTTTTTCAATTCTCTTTGAGTATGTTTTATTAAGTATATTGTATAAAATATTTTGCATGATTGGCTTCACGAAGTATTAAACCCAAAAATTACTTATCCTGGGGAAAAATATATCTCAATATTTTAAAGTTGTCAAAATGACTTTAATTATCAGAAATTATTTGTCTTTTAAAAATTTGACATTTCTAATACAATAAAAAAAATTAGTATCTGCATCTGATTAATTCATACTTACAAAATTAAAAGAGGAATCAAAGTGGAACTTAATCAACAGAAAAGTTATTGTATTGAGTAGGTCTCATGAGAAAGTTACCCTTCCTAACATGTAACCGGCCATCTAAGTCAAAGTCTAGGTTTTCTTGTATATATGCAAATAATTTCATTTCAACCTAAGTAATTTTGATCTACCCAAAAAAAAAAAAAACCTTAGTAATTTTTTGAATTTCTCTTGATACCAAGTACTACCTGTCCGATCAACTTGGCTTTTGCCATGCTTTCTTTTTTATTTTCTCCATTATTCTACCTTTTTCAGTTTTATGTTTTTCCTAAACAAACATTTCTTTAAAAAAAAAAGCTAAAGGTGAAAAGTTGTGAGTTCATGTAATAGTTAATGAATATAATGTGAAAGCCGATAATTTTAATGTTTTTAAAGGAGAGAAAATAAAAGTAGGTAAACTATAACAAAAAAAAATAAAAATAAAAAAGAATCAAATATGTATTAGCAAGCAACTTCAATAATAGTTGGTAACTAAAAATTTGTTACAAATTCAATCAAATAAAAGTCGGAGAGCAACTCAAATAATGACTAGTAAATTTATATAAGAGTTGGTAAATTGAAAGTGCTGTTAAGATAAATAAGTAAAAGATGGTAAAAGTTAACGAAAATAGGTATTGTAAAGAGGAGTTGGAAATTTCATAAAAGTGTCCATAAATTTACAATAAGATACCAAAAAATTTGACGATCGGTAACTAATGCGGAAAATTATCAGCACAGGAAGATATTCGTTTTTTAAGAATCAACTAGTGGAATCATCTAGTGGAGTTACTGATGAAGAATCATCTAGTGGAGTTACTGACTTGCTCTTATTAGATGATATAACAAACGATGGCTACTAATAACTCTCTTTGCGTTTGACTTTGAACATTGGCATCGAAAGGTCCCCACCCTGTTCGCATCTTCTTTGTGTTAAACAACGCCAATTAATAATAAAGTGTCGTGTAAGAACAGCGGAAACTCGAAAAAAGGATATATTCCATCGAATTACTTTATATATAGCGAGCCCATCTAACATGCGTCTCTCGTCAGGCTCTTTTCAAGGGAATAAAAAGAAGTGGCTCTTATCAAAGATTCAGAGCGCTCGTACCAGCTGTGATTTTTCAACCCAAAATGACTCGGTTCCCTTTTTGGCCAGTGTGTAAAATTGATGCCTTCTTCTATGGTCTAAAGTTATCCACCAGTACGGTTAGCAAAAATCATCAAAAAGAAAAGGTCACCCACGGGGAAATAAATATTCGCCATGCTAGAGATGTATGTGAGCATAAACTTGCACATACAGTTGGGCGAGATTAATTGACCCTGCACGAGAAATGCTTGATCTAATAATTCATTTGGATTGAGACGACATATATTGAGCGCACTCAAAACCTAATCCATAAACATAATGCACGGGATTGTACTCGTACACTGTCTAGATAGTTAAGTGTTGTAAGCAAAATTTAGAAGAAGGAACTATTCATTCTTTTTACAAGTGAAGAGAATCTTATTTTAGATAAGCAAAGTCCAACACATGAAACGCGTCGCTATTAATTAGACAAGACGCGCTCTCCCATCCAAATTTATTTGCCACCTAGTGTCGTAGAAAATCGGCCCTTATAGGCAAATACTCTTTTTCCCCGTGGAAAGAACTGGAAACCATACTGTACGGTTTCTTTCAGCAGTGGGATCCAACTTAAAGCAAAAGGGGACGGCCATTATTAGTAGTCAATCTCAGTCGTTCGCCCTTTTATGTGGACCAGCCACGACTGGGTGGATGGACATAAAACGACGCCACGTGGTGCACATGTCACAGGACAAACTATCAATCAAACACACGATCGTGCATACTGTAATGGTTGAAAAGAACGAAGGGGCGAAATGATTAAGGGTCCAAGAATCAAATGATCACTAGATGAAAGTAAAGCGAACAAACTTACTGCGAATCCTTTGCTCCGAGTTCCTCATCGAACAATACTATTGGAAGCTTGTCTTTGAGCTCTCCTTTCAATCCCACTTGGCATGGCTGAGAAATGTAAGCACATATTGCAACATTAGGGTTTCGTTCATTGCCTGTCTTTGGGGTCCATCTAAAAGATCTCCAAGCGAAGCAAAGATCCAATTCTAAACAATACAGCTCGAAAAGGAGCGAATCCTACTAATGGGACCAACAGATGGGTATTTCGTGCACCACAACATTCTAAAGTTATCCCCAAACACAAATTCGTCGAAAGATCGAGCGAGAGAGAGAGGCTTACCGAGGAGACAGAAGGAGGTGCTCGGTTGGAGGATACAGGCAGGGCAGGTGGGGGAGAGGAGAGAGAAGAGGCCCTCTTCTTTAGGTAGAACAGGTAGAACAGCAAGAAGAGAATGATGGAGAAGAGAATAGGGATGGAGAATATGAAGGCCTGATAAAGCTTGAGCTGAAGCGCCTGAGGATACAGATGAGGTGGTGAGATTGGTGGCGATTGAGGAAGACCCATCAAAACTCCTGACACACTTTAATGAAAATTTAAAGAAAGAAACTATGTTGATATATCTATCTCGAGTGGGCGAAGTCTAGAGCTGATAAAGGCAAAATATATAGGGGGTTAGAAAGGCCTTCTTCCTCTAAATATATGGAGAAGATTGCTCTGTGTGACGCACACACAGACTCTTTATGAAATTGTTGCAAGACTGAGGAGAATTGCTAAAAAAAAATGAGGGCTTTTTGTTATTAAATTAGAAGCCAGGGGACGAGCGTTTGACATCAATAGAACGTGGCATCTATTCCCTGCTTTTCAAGTGATGGGACTACCACCACGCTTAAGCCGGTGAGTCGCCACAATAAGATGGCCCCTCACACTTGCTAATGAGGCCCATTCGTCCTCACTCTCTAGGCAATGGCCGTCAACAGTACAATGCCATCTTAACTTTTTGTTTAATGATATTTAACACGGGATCATCTTAGTGACTCCAGTGCCCAGCTTTGATAATGAGAAAGTACAAATCTTTGGTTTGTGTATGCTTAGCTAAGCGAATTCTTAAACGCCCGAGTTGTTGGTAAATTGTCCCATCGAGAAGTGATGTAGGCAAATGTTGGTCTTGAGTTCTGTCGTGATATTGTGGTGGATGAGGTGATTCTTTGCTATTTAGATTTTTATAAGTCTATTTGATGATCCATCATTGGCAAGTTCATGCACCTAACGACCTAGCATATGAGGAAGTATGAGGCATTTCAAAATCGCATTGTTGTCTTACATTATTTATGATTCAAAGTACACGAATTATCGAGCGACGAGTGTTATAAACTATTTTAATTTTTAGCAAAGCAAAATAAGTTCCAAATAAATATCGGTTTGAATGGACCTTGCGGAGTGATGAGTGATGTCATTAGTTTATTTGCCAAAGAAAAAGAGAGGTTCCAAATGATTATTGATTTGGATGGAGCTTGCCTAGTGATTAGTGATGCTACTAAAGTATCTTTTTTTTTTTTTCCGTACCAAAGAGATACAAAACAGAAGCTCATAAAAACCCTGTAGACAGGAGAATTACCAAAAAAGTCATAAACCTATTACAATTGTGTTAATTTAGTCATAAACTCTCTTTTTTTTTTTTGGCCAATTTAGGGTCCATTTAGTTCAGCTTTGGGCAAATGCCATTGGGAAAATGCAAATACCTTTGAGTTAAAGGGGTTTGTGAAAATGCAAATAGCGTTTCGTAAATTGTAGTTTTAAATTGCATTGTGAAACAACTTTGGACAAAATATTGTTTGATAAAAATTGTATTTGGAATGGACTTTTGTTAAATTAAAAAAAAAATAAAATTTTTTTTTAGAAGTTTGGTTGTCAGACCGACTAAATCTGGCTACTGGACAGCCCGATCTGGCGGTTAGACAATGGAATCTGGCTGTCATACGGCCCAATCGCCCTCAGTTGCCGTCGCCTGAGGTTGCCCACCTCAGGCGTGTGACCCCAAGCATCAGTCGCTTGAGGTCGTGTGACCCAAGGTGTCGCGACCTCAGGCAACCGACGCTTGGGTCACCCGACCCAGCGACGGGACCTCGGCGGCCGCCTAGGTCGCACGATTCAAGCAACCAACACCTAGATTGCGCAATTCGGTGTCGCTGAGGTCCGGCGATGGTCGCCGGGGTCGGTTGACCCTCAGGCAATGGTCGTCGACGCATGCCACCCCTTAGCCGGCGGTCGTCAGCCTCTGATCAGCAACGACCAATTGGAGAAGTTGGAGAAGATGAACAGTAGCCAAGCTATTTGCATTCCCAACATACAACTTCCCAAAGCACCTCAAGCCTTCCATTCAGCTAAAGTTCCTTAGAGCCATTTGAAGATGCAATTGCATCTTGCCAAAATCACCTAAAAAATCGAACTAAATGCGTTTGCATTTGGCCAAGGGACTTTAAAGTCCCAAAGCCCCTTCTGAAAGTCGAACCAAACGGGGCTTTAGTCCTAAACCTTTTACAATTGTGCCAATTCAGTCCATCCAGCCAAAATAGGCCAGTCGACGCTAACGTGGGCGTCAGTTGGGGACAAATTTGGGCAAGCGTGACGCTGATGTGGCAATTTTTTTAATATTTTTTAAATATTTTTTGAATTTTTTTTATTTTTTAAAAATTTTTAATTTTTTTATAATTTTTGAATTTTTCTTTTCTTTTTTTTTTCCCACCTTCTTCTTCCTCGGCCGACAGTTAGGCTGGAGGCGAGGGCCAGCGAGGTTAGCCTCGCCAGCCACTAGTGAGGCTCGCCCCCATCGGCCATCGCGCGGCCGGCGGCCTTGCCGGCCACCGGCAAGGATCGTCACCAATGGCCTATGAGGCCGATCTCACCGGCCGACGCTAGCCAAAGGAAGAAGAATGTGGGAAAAAAATTTAAAAAAAAATCAAAAATTAAAAAAATCGAAAAAATAAAAATATATATATATTTAAAAATTGCCACATTAGCATTCGCCGGCCAGCTATCCCCGGCCGACATCCACATCAACACCGGTTGGCCAATTTTGGTCGGATGGACTGAATTGGCACAATTGTTAAAATTTTATGACTAAATTGGCAAAAAAAAATGGATTGAATTGACACAATTGCAATATGTTTATAACTTTTCTGATAATTCTCCCCTCTCTAGGTTGGTGTAGTTGATTGGGCCATCTGGGGTTTTCACTTGCAAATTTAAAGGTTAATCTCACTCATTGCATGTAAATTGCTTTGGATAAGGCCCACTTGCACAAGCAAAAGGTCTGATCTTAATTGGCTAGCAAGGTATTCTATGGATTTCTAAGAGCGCGCATGATAACTATTATGTTCCAAAAATAGTTTCCGGAACAGAAATAGATTTTTCTATTTATATTTCTAGAAGAGTTTCTAAGCAAAAATAACTGTTTGATAACGACACAAAATTTCTACTCTAAAAATAAAAATTCGTTTGATAACAACACAAAATTTCTTCCTTTCGGATAACGGCGTACCGGCGGATGGCGGTGACGGACGGCGATGGCAGCAGCGACGGCGGCGGCTACCGACAACCGATTGCCGGCGACAGATAGCCAGCGGCGACCAGCGGCGGCAGGGGTTAGCGAGCGGCAAGCAACCAATGGACGGTGGTCGACGGCAATGGATGAATGATCGATTGACAAACGATGAGAAAAAATTTTATTTCTCATTTTTGTTCTAGAAATAGAGAAGTAGAAAATTTCTACTTCTGATTTCTATTCCAAACCTATTTCTGGAATAAAAATCTATTCTAAAAATAGAAAAACGGAATAAATTTATCAAACGGATTTCTATTCCAGAAATTGGTCTGGAATAGAAAATTTGTTTCTGGAATAAAAATTATTGGTTGTCATGCACCCCTTAAGTAAGCGGATTGTTGTACTCAAACCTATGAGTTTTCAAAAAATCTAAAACACATTAAGCTCATATATCCGGTCAATAATAGGTTTACAATTTAGAGGAACTCTCTTGTTAGTACTACTTGTGGATATATTTTCTATGCACACAAGTAATCAAATTTGACAAATTACTCACACTACACCATTATTTAGTAAAAATTGAGTAATTATGACACACATCACTAGTATAAAGAAAATTTTACACAAACGACTTCATTCACCTCTGATTTGAGGAAGTATGCAATTATAATCCTCAAACCAATGATTGAAAAGGTGGCTTGGGTAAAACTTCCTTCGCACTGGCAGCTGAGGATTTACTTTTTCATAAAGATATTGTTATGGATCTGATTCATTACATGAGCAGTCATTCGAGTTAGGCAATACTTTTTCCTTTCTTGTCTCCATTAGATTGACCCAAGTGGTTCAAGGTAGGCATTGCCTTGAAAAGGTGAGAGAAAAAATGATGTGTCAGGTAGGCATGTGTGTTTTCCAATTGACAAACGACTTTGTGGTGTCCGTGTAGATGTTAATCTAACCTCCCTAGCTGTTCATGACATTGATTCATACATGGTCAAGAAGACGATCCAATCAAGACCATCCGTTCATCTCTCATCTTTCAATCAATTCTTATCTAAAATCGATCCATTCCTAATCAAATGATTCAAATCATCAAATATATATATGAAATCCACGAAATCCACTAGATTCAACAATTTATAAATCAGTCAATACACCATAAGTTGAGTTATACGCAAAACACATCCATTTTCTTCGCCTTTGGAACTAATTATGAAAACATTGAAAAGAAGAAAGGAGGTGGGTGTCGAAGGAGGGGGGGCCAAGCCAAGGCCCCTCTTCCCTGTACCGATAGAATTGGAGGAACTTATTCTTCTTTAAAATGAAGAAAGCGGTCCACGCACTACTCCAAAAAGCGAAGGTCCGATGAGATTCACCTTCTAAAAATCTTCAAAATGTTCTTTCTTTATCAGCAGCAGCCCTGTATTGAAGAATAAATAGGGCTGGAGACAGCACGCTTTGGGACAGCTGTTGCCTGGAAAAAGTGTCAGCTTCTACTTTAACTAGTGCAAGTCGATAACATGTAATGCCTCGATCTGCTTGGTGTTTCATTAGTCATGATTGGAAGGATCAAAGAATGTTTCTTCTTCACCAGATCTTCGTGCAAATGTTTCGATCAGTATTCATCATTTTACAAGTTGCACCATGTTGGATAGTGGCAAGTTGGAGATTTTATTCGAAGAAAGAAGCACTCATTGTATGTTCCATCAAAAGAAATATCGAAATCAAAGGATAGAGACCCTAAAACGATTATAAGCTCCGAAAGCAAATTACTCTAAGAATGTGTCGGGCACAAGTGTGAAGATGGGAACGCCTTTGAATAAGGTTCGAACAGCTCCTAAGAAGCAACTATTCATCTTTACGAGGTTAGAATCACTACAGAGAAGTTAGACCAAACGCTTGTCAATTATTCACTATGAGCCTCCATATCTAAGCAAAATCAAACCCGTCCTCTTTCCTTCAAATGTTAATCAATTAACAACTTCAACTCAATACCAAAAGAAGATCTTGCCCTTGCTTTCAGTGATTTGATTTATGAGACCCATCAAGACATGACTTCACTAAAGTCTTCTGCAATATCATGATATCCTTCACACTCTTCCTAGTTGCCATCTTTTCTTTTTCTTTTCTTCTTTTCTGTTTACTATCGTTTTAGCAGATGTTGGTGATCGATGCGAGCACGTACTTTTATTACCTTTTCATTTATCGACAGAGCTCTCGCTTTGATGGGGATCGTGAACGAAAGCTCTCTCTCTCTCTCTCTCTCTCTCTCTCTCTCTCTCTCTCGCGTAGTGGGCGAGAGATAAGATCTACAACTACACCACTGAAAGTCGGATTCTCAATCTGTGACGCAGAAATGTGCATCTCTCGATCTCTCCCACGTTTCCTTTTTTCCTTTTTCTTTTTCTAACTGAGAAATAATGCCACCAACAACAATAATAATAGTAACATAATGAAAAGTGCTTCCACTTTATCCTATAATAGTCGCCGATGGCGTGGGTGACGACCATCATGGTGTAGTTGAAAAGGATCAGTCCAACCACTATCAGATTACGAAATATCTGATCGTGGCCTCGGTGTGCATACAGAAAAATGATTATTATTAAGTTGTAGAGCCCTCACGTAGGACATTTGCGATTAAAGAAGGGATTAGAGGGCCATTTGATTTTGTGGTTATTGCCTTCCAACTCAGGTGCTTATGATAGATTCAAATAATTTCGTGATCTTGGTCAGTGGACGATCGTCAGGACACTAGCCTAGATATCTTTAGTTGTCTACGAGGTTTCAACCTCCGGGAGTATTGTATGCAATGTTATTTGATTTGATGAGCCCTCGAGCCGGAAATGGCTCTAGAAACTTTTGCGCGATGGATGCACTTTGAGCGTGCCTCGTGCTATGACATCAACGCACGGCTTGTTGTTTAGTTAGCCTTTGCCTCCTTCCGGAGAGCGAAAAGCCAATAGAAGCGAACAAAAAGGATGTGAAAAACTCACGAATAGTTGATTGGACTTCAGATAAGGTACGTTTTGGGGAAACTTTCTTGGACATGAGTCATGTTGCATGGCAGGTGTCTTATTAAGGTTAAATAAGAAGGGCCCGACCCAAATTTAATCAATATCGACTCGTTGTACACTAAACATACATGACGACAGTTTTCCAAGTGCAAGTATGTGAAAATGCAACCAACTTCATCGTCACTCTAGTTGGGTTGGTTGGTTGAGAGAGAGAAAGAGAGAGAGACCGGGGGGGTGGAGAACATCCCACAAGAGCTTCAAATAACCAAGGAAAATGCAAGATAATTTCCAGGAACTGTTCTTTTACAAAGCTTCAGGGCACACAACATACAAGCCACGGATATGCTCACCAGCCCACCTCTACCAACCGGATTATCCTACAGCAGAAAAGGGTTAAAAAAAAGGAAAGAAGCTATAACGCCGGATCGCAATAATTGCAAAAGCAGAACCATAAGTAAAATTGGTCGCATGCAAGAATTTCACCTCCTTTCCACCTCTGGCGAGAGACCTGTGATTTTACAAAAGAAACTAATACTTCCTCTTCCTTATTTTGAAGGTAGATGACCGGATTACATTATCATCAGCATTCAGGGTCGCCTCCAGAGTCTCAATAGACTCGGGTTTGGTGAAATAGGTGAAGAGAAGGTAGATACCATCCAAGTAGGTGTTAGATTCCCCTGCTTTGTTCTTCTTCTTGATGCTGTAGGCCAATGGAATCACACCTCTGTTGAAAACCTCAACGTACATTCCGCCTCCAGCGACAAGCAGCTGCAACAATGTACACCATTAGCAAGACGACTCAAGTTCGTGACAATAGCAAGTATCAAGTGATATGCATGCAGCTTGAACCATCACTTGAGAAGATTCTCCCAAAAAAAAAAAAAAAAGAGGTTAAAAAACACATCTGCAACTAGGGCTCATTAGTCCTTTCAACATGTATCCAGTGACATTGGTGATAAGACAATATACACAGTTTGACCATGCTCAGACCTAAACATCCTTCCCTGACAGAAATGCAACAAACTCTGCTAGAAATGGAAAAACATGAACACAAAACAGGAGCGAAATAGCCAAGGAGAGAAAACATTAAATCTTGTAAACAGAATGTTAATGAAGAAGCTTTGGACTTATTGACCTCAATTAGCAGATAAGACAACACTGACAGATAGAAATTCAGCACATTAAGAGTTAAGCTAAACTTTGCACTGAATTAGACCATATCAAAACTGATAAGTAGAATAGTCCAATCGATATCAATCACGTCACAAGCATTATAAATGGAAGAAAGTTCTTAGGCCAAATCCGCTGAAGGGTGTTATGTACAGTCACAGAACTAAAAAGAAATGCAAGGCTTATACAGTGCAAATGGATGATTAGTACAAATACACCAGAAAGCAGGTAATATTGTCTGAAATGTCCAGATATTACATCGAATCACTACAGTATATGCTTAATGGCCTTAAACAGACTTTGACGCTCAAATTATAAGCGCATGAAAACAAGGGAAAGAACAACAAAATCAAAGAATCATGACAGTTCAATGTTTTAAGCCCCCATTACCTTTATACCATACCTCCCAAATCTATGGATAAGAAGACAACAAAAGATGCATCAAATTTGCATCAGAAGCAGAAGGGGAACCTGCGGAGATTTCCCACTGAGAGAGAGATGGGTTATGACTATAGTCTATAATAGGAGATAATTATATGAAACAAGACGATTATCAACCTTGAAGAACCCCTTCTAGTCAATAAAGCCGCCACGAACACAACCAGCTCATTTCTTTATCCAGAAGTTCATGGCATTAAGATATTCTATAAGAAAATAGTATCTCTGTTTATCATATATTACCCAATGCGAAATTTTTTAATAAACACAAAAAGCAAGTAAGGGCATTTTCGTCTCTTCATTTTCATTTTATGAATCTGACAGACAGTTATAAAGGGTAGATGTCCTTCAATTTCCCGCTCTGTGATAAGCATGATGAGATAAGCTATCGGCCAGTTCAGCCGAATATATGATCCAGCTAGAAAAAATTACTTACTCTTGAAAAAAATGGCCAGGAAAAAAAAAAATGGCCGATGGGAAACCAAGAAAACTGTCAGCCTCAGTTGAGGAATAAGACAAAACCTAACCTAGACTTGTGAAGCGGGTAATGTATCATGTATTATGACAGCAGTTCATACTACATTCTTATACCAACAAAGGATCTGCTTAGGCCCCCATTATGAACTCCAATCACAACCAAGTGCAAGACCACTGCTGTCATGAACATGCAGAACATGCAATTACCTTGGATAATAATAAGAAAAGACTCAGTCATTGTCCCCAATGGGAAACTAAAATCACTGAAGACTAAAGTCCTCATACAAAGTTAAGCCCCTATTATGCACTCGAATCACAACCAGGCGCGAGATCGATAAACAAAAATTCCAGGTTAATTATGTTCCTTGCAAATAAACAACGACAATTTGCCTCCTACCAATCTAAAAAGCCAAGGGGAGTTGGCAAAAGCAATCAACCTCCAAGTGAAAAAGTTCCCTTTCTCTGAATGCACATAATTCGCACCTCTTCGGTTAATTTTTCATCGCTATCAGTCTCATATCTCTCCGGATTACATTGCACATTCACTTGTAGAGGCATTTCTTGCATCTACATATAAGTGTTAGATTCTTGCAGGACAACTTTCAGTAGAATGAAAGATTACTAGCAACAGCTCAAGACAGACATTAGCAAACACAAAGCCATATAATCCTGAGGTGTGTCTTCTCAATTCTTTCAGCAGAACCCATTGTACAATCTCCAACAAAGCTTCAAACTTGCATCATCAACTTCCCCTAGCTAATGTCCAATAAAGCCTATACAGTATACCAGCAATAGAACATACCATACTCCACTAAAATCGTTTCGTTCTCTTCTTCCTATACTTCCTGATCAAAAGAAACAGAACGAACTAAAAGTCCAAAACATCACGAAGCTCAAGAAACCCATCACCTCTTCGTACTTCTGGGTCAACGCGAGCCTCTCGTCCTCGGACATGTCGGGCCTCAAGACCGCCATGGTCTCGTACGGCCGAAGCCCGGGCGGGCACTGGGGCTCCTCCCTGTCCTCCACCGCCGTCGCGCCCGACCCGGGTGGCGACCCCGGGTCGTCGTCGGACCCCAGCCCGCCCTCGAAGAAGGTGCCGGAGAAGTCGAGCGTCTGAGCTCGGACCGCCGCCGCCGCCCTTCCCCGAGGGCGGTGCCGGCGGGCGGCGTCGAGCCGGGAAGGGAGCGGCCGGAGGGCGCGGGAGAAGGAGACGAGCGGGGACGAGAATCTGGAGGGAGGGTAGGGGCAAAATGGGGAATTCGAGAGCGTGGTCGCAAGGGAGGAAGACGGAGGAGAGGCCATGGCCGACGAAAATCGGAGGAGAAAAATGGCGGTGACGGAGGAGAGAGCTGGTTAGAGTGGATATCAGGATAAGGGGCGATCGGCAAGACGATGGATGGCTCATTTGGGCCTCGGCGGGCCGGGCCCGGCCCACGTTAGGAATTTTGTGTTGTTGTGGCCTCCAGTACGAAAGTTCATCATACGTCGTTAGTAGGATTATCAAATGGAACGGACAACTTACTTAATTGATTTTCCAGCAATTTTCTATGCTAGTTAAAAAGAGAAAAAAAAATTTCCGTGAGAAAGTTACCGCCACTAAAATATGGGAATATAACTTGGGTCAAGAATCCCAATAATTACATGCATGCAAGCTGTTTTGGGGGGATAGATGTAATTTGGTCACTGAATTCAATGAAACGACATATTTTGTTGCTTGAATTAGACAAAAGGGAACAAACCACTAATTTGGTTTAAAGAGTTTCCAGGTGATTTTCTCTGTTTGAAAAATGAAAACTTCTGGTGAAAAAGTTACCACTACTGAAAAATAACAATATATCTTTTGATCAGTATTCTATCAATTGCATGCAAATTTTTATAAATTAGAGGAATGACTTTTATGTTGTCATGTGCTCAAATACAAAAGTCAATCATTGTGTAGTTTGGGCCATAGAATTTTGGTGAAACGACATATGTTGTTGATCGAATTAAATAAAAGGTACTAGTTTAACGAATTTTCAAGTGACTTTTGCATTGAAAAATGAAAATTCTTGGTGGAAAAGTTACCATTACTGAGATAGGGCAATATAGCTTTTTGTTGAGAATCTCACCAACCTTTTACAAACTATTCTCAGTTAGGGCGACAAATTCTATGTTGTTGTGGCCTTAAGTACAAAAGTCTATAGTTGTGTGTTGAGATTTATCCCACATCGATTGTGGAAGGGGTAGGTAATCAGTTTATAGATGTGAGGAACGGCCTCAAGCTAGTTTTTAGAGTGAAAGAGACTCAAGACTACCCGACATTGTGTAATATGGACTAGTGGATTTAGTGAAACAATATATGGCATTGATCAAGTCAAAGAAAAGGAACAAATACCTAGTTTAACCAATTTTCAAGTGATTTTCTACCTCATTTAAATATAAAAACTCATAGTGAAAAGTTACCATCATGAAAACATGGCAATTTACCTTTTGATTGGGAGGCCCACCAACTATATGCACTACTCTGTATCAACGTGACGTATTTTATGTTGTTGTACCCTTGAATGCAAAAGTCTGTCCTTGTATAATTTGGACCATCGGATTCCAATGAAACATTGCCCATTATTGATAGAATTAAATAAAAGGAATGGGGAACTAATTCAACCGTACCGACTGAAAAAAATAATAATAATTCAATCAATTTTCAAGCGATATTCTACACTAGTTAAAAAATAAAAATTCCTAGTGAAAAAGTTGCCATCATTGAAGTACGACAATGTACCTTTTGATTAGGGAAGTTGCAAAATGAATGAAAAAAAAAAATTACTAGCTACCAATCATACCTTTTCCAATTTTGAAAATATTCTCACCCCATTGAAATTACTAAGCATGATGAAAAGGTTTTATGATTACTATCATATGATTATGTTTTGCTTATAGCAATTACCAATATATATTGTAAGACTTGTAGATTCACACTACTTGACCTCTCCGGTTGACTTAGGAATTTTTAAGGGCCCTATCCCTTAAAACACCTTTACATGAGCAGTTCTCTAGGAAGTTGAGAAAGGCCATTCCATCTCCATGCTCGAGCATCAATGAGCCTGCAAAAATACATTTGCATTGCTAGAACGTTCTTTGCCCCTCCCCATCTTCAATCAATCCTTACGACTTTGTTCCCTAGGCTAGGCCCCATAAGCTTTATAAAAGTGGTTCAAGTCACATTATGAGAACTTCACTGGCCTAATGATGATTTCACATCTATGGTTCTGCCCTGATCATCACCTTATATTATATTCTTTGGCCCGCATAGCAAAGATCTAATTTGGGTGGGTGCATTTTGCTGCCATACCTCTCTTTGAACCATCTCTGAATTGCATTGAGCTCATCGACACGAATTCAACCGGAATGTGAGCTCGTGAATCAAACTTATGCTTTTATTGTCAAGTCGCGTTCAAAATTATCGTTTTGCATTATAAATTAAGTTGGATTGCAATCGATCGCAGCGGAATTCTATTTGCTAGGATCATGCAATATGCGGCTGTATATTTTCTTTGCAAAAAAAAAAAAAACATACATAACACAGCAAACAAGAGATAAGAAGAGAATGATACAACACTCTAACAGTGTTTCTCTCACAATTTTAAGCGACTTTTTAAAGACTCTTGTGCTCTCTTTTGAGTATTTCTAGTGCACACAAAAAACCTCCACTCAAGCCCTCTGTTCAAAGTTGTAGACTTCCCACCAAGTTAGGAATCCTCCCTAGTTGATTGACAATCACCTCCCAATTAGAAATCTACTCGATTAATTGGAATTCCTCTATTTGGGCAATTACCAAAATTAATTCCATCCCATTTTTCTTCCTAAATAAGACTCCTCCTTATTTAGATTTCTTCCTTTTTAGTTCCCTACCATAATAGGACTCCTTATTAGGTATTCTCAACAAGCAATCATCAAGATACTCCAAATTGGCTTCCAAATATGTTGACTACTCATAACACTTGTAAGTACTTTAGATTGAGTGCAAGCGAATCAAGGGCTACTCGAAACATGACCATTGGAATCTAGTAGAAACTATAGCCTTGCGCTCAATGAGGATAACAGTTGGTGCCAAAGCACACATGCACAAGGAATTGAGGAAATCGTCGGCCTTTCGATGCTGGTAATGATCTTGAGAAATCAAATGTTTTGGTGGCATGGAAGTTGTTGGACTCGTGACAGGTCTATCGCAAAGGAGGCAGTCCTTGGTTGGTTTGAAAAGCCGCCAATGGGGGCTGGTTATTTGTTACTGACGCTAGCTCTAGCCTTCCCTCATGATCAAGAATTAAGGCATGAAGTTGGTTCTTTGTCAAAGACCCAGTTTGAGTTATAACGGAAATTGTGGTGTGGAGACCATAAAATTCAGCACCCAAACCACAAAACAATTGAGTATGATATTCATTAATAGATAAAGGCTCACCAATAACGGCTAATTAGTCTATGAGGCTGGTGGCTTCTTGTAGAATTCGTGACGGATTGGTGACCTTTTGAGAGGATTGAAGCTGGAGCCATAAAGCGGATGTGCGAGTAACTGTCTAAGCGACAAGATACCTCTAAACACTTGTCATAGATGTGTGACTAGTCCATTGGGCAACTATCAAAGCGGTGAACGAATTGAGGATCCAAGGCGAGGCAATGGACTCTCAAAATTTCCAATTTTCAAACATTGGATTGGTCATCTGCATAATAGCATTTCCCGGTGCAATCTCCCAACGGTGCAATCTCCTCGATAGTCTCCTCCGGTTGAGGTTCACTGCCATCCAGAATGGACAGTAACTAGGCAACTCATAAATACGGCAAGATCTATGCTTTTTAAATCGGAAATTTCATCCCGATTAATTTCTCCCCAATACTTGGTGGTGACATGAGGGTGGGGTTACTTGAGACAATTGATGATGGCATTGATGGCGGTGTCGGTACAAACACTCCTTCCTTTTGAGCCCTAGTGCGTGAATCGAATGCATTATTTTTAACATATCTTTTTCACGTGGGTCATTTCATGTTTAGATCACTCAACCATGCATTAATTCAGTAACAAGGTATTATCTCGCTTGAGATTTGCTTATGCAGAAGTGTGTCTTCTGATCATAAAAGAAAAATCAAACAATCTTACGGTCATGAAAACCCGTCTATCAAATCAAAATTAAGCGACATGGCAATGCACGAGTAAACTCATTGAAACATCCAATGGAGAAACCCCCTCCTCTCACCCCTACACCACACCTTTCGTATACATGAAGCTTACGGGTGTGAAAAATACCCGGGAACCGCCCGGACCGCCTGGAACCGGCAGTTCTTGAGGCCTGGTTCCAATTTTTGGGAACCGGTGGGAACCAATCCGGTTCCTGGTTCCATGGGCAGGTCCGCCCACCCGGACCGGACCGGTTCCCTTTTAATATTAAAAAAAAAAATTACTAAAACAAACCTAGGTCTCACCATCTCATCTCACTTCTCTTCGTCTTCAACTCTTTGGTTTCTGCGGCTGCCTCTCTCTCTCTTTCTCTTCCTCGGTTCCTCTCGCCATTTGATTCCTCCCCAGGCGTCGACACCGCCGTTGCTACTCCTCCACCACTGTTGTCCGCCCCCTTGCGCCGACCGCCACCCGCCACAACCTCTACTCCGCCCAATAGTGACCCGCGATGCCACAACTCGCCTTCGCACCGACCACCGTTCCAGCAGCCGCGAACACCCTTCACGCACTCACCCGTCACCGCGATTGCCTTCGCTTCTGCTGCTTTCCATCCAAGCACCACCGCCGTTGCTTCTGCTCTAGGCCCCCTCCACCAGCAATCCGACGCCGTTACAGCCCCTATAGTCGCAAAAGATGCTGTGAAGCCGAGGAATGATGTTCTAGTTCAAGTCGCGAACAAGTGCTTCTCTCTGAACTAGCTCGATGATTGACTACATCTCTTATGAAAGCTTGCCACATCACTCAACATTCACTATTAAGCAACAAGTTCGGCTCAAGCTATTCTCACATTTGTAACTTTCATATCTTTTACATGTTAATTTGGTCCTCCATGTCTCAAAGACTTATTAAATTTTGTGTTATGTTCAATGTTATTTTGCTCTTGTTTCACATCAAGATCAGTTCCACGGATCCACCCGGGAACCGGATCAGACCGGTGGTCCGATTCTCGAGTGGATTTATGCAACAAACGGGTGGATCCTGGTTCCAATTTTTCGAGACCGGTTTTTAGTGAGCGGTTCCCGGTTCTAGGTTGGGAACCGTCCACCGGACCATGCACACCCCTAATGAAGCTTTAGTATGTCGATCATTATTTTGTTAACGAATGTCTAGTGAACACTCATGAAACATTCAAATAAAGAAATCCCATCATTTTCAAGACATTATTTTTTCCTTGTTAAGCATATTTATTTCACCGTAAATCAATATATTTCTTTATTAGGTACGATTAATAAGGGTGTGCATGATAAAATTTCTGAAACAGAAATTAATTTTTGGCCAGAAATTAATATCAAGATAAGGGGCGATCGGCGAGACGATGGATGGCTCATTTGGGCCTTGGTGGGCCGGGCAGGGCCCACGTTAGGAATTTTGTGTTGTTGTGGCCTCGAGTACGAAAGTTCGTCATTGTGTCGTTGGTTTTCAATGAAACAAACGTACATCGTTAGTAGGATTATCAAATGGAACGGACAACTTACTTAATCGACTTTCCAGCAATTTTCTTTGCAGATTACAAAGAAAAAAAAAATTCCGTGAGAAAGTTACTGCCACTAAAATATGGGAATATACCTTGGGTCAAGAATCCCAATAATTGCATGCATGCAAGCTGTTTAAGGAGGATTGATGTAATTTGGTCACTGAATTCAATGAAACAACACATTTTGTTGGTTAAATTAGACAAAAGGGAACAAACCACTGGTTTAATGAGTTTCCAGGTGATTTTCTCTGTTTGAAAAATGAAAACTTCTGGTGAAAAAGTTACCACTACCAAAAAATAACAATATATCTTTTGATCAGTATTCTATCAATTGCATGCAAATTATTATAAATTAGAGGAACGACTTTTATGTTGTCATGTGCTCAAATACAAAAGTCAATCATTGTGTAGTTTGGGCCATAGAATTTGGGTGAAAAGACATATGTTGTTGATCGAATTAAATAAAAGGCACTAGTTTAACGAATTTTCAAGTGACTTTTTACATTGAAAAATGAAAATTCATGGTGGAAAAGTTACCATCACTAAGATAGGGTAATATAGCTTTTTATTGAGAATCTCACCAACCTTTTACAAACTATTCTTAGTTAGGGCGACAAATTCTATGTTGTTGTGGCCTTAAGTACAAAAGTCTATAGTTGTGTGTTGAGATTTTTCCCACATTGATTGTGGAAGGGGTGGGTGATCAATTTATAAGTGTGAGGAACGGCCTCAAGTTAATTTTTGGAGTGAAAGAGACTCAAGACTACCCAACATTGTGTAATATGGACTGGTGGATTTTAGTGAAACAACATATGGCATTGATCAAGTCAAAGAAAAGGAACAAATACCTAGTTTAACCAATTTTCAAGTGATTTTCTACCTCATTTAAATATAAAAACTCATAGTGAAAAAGTTACCATCAAGGAAACATGGCAATTTACTCTTTGATTGGGAGTCCCACCAACTACATGCACTACTCTAAATCAACGTGATGTATTTTATGTTGTTGTACCCTTGAATGCAAAAGTCTGTCCTTGTATAATTTGGACCATCAGATTCCAATGAGACATTGCGCATTATTGATAGAATTAAATAAAAGGAATGAACAACTAATTCAATCATACCGATTGAAAAAATAAATATCAATCAATTTTCAAGCGATATTCTACACTAGTTAAAAAAATAAAAATTCCTAGTGAAAAAGTTACAATCATTGAAATACGACAATGCACCTTTTGATTAGGGGAGTTACAAAATGAATGAAAAAAAAAATTACTAGCTACCAATCATAGTTTTTCCAACTTTGAAAATTTTCTTACCCCATTGAAATTTCTAAGCATGATGAAAAGGTTCTATGATTGCTATCATATGATTATATTTTGCTTATAGCAATTACCAATATATATTGTAAGACTTGTAAATTCACACTACTTGACCTTTCCAATGGAGTTAGGAATTTCTAAGGGCCCTATCCCTTAAAATGCCTTTACATGACTAGTTCTTTAGGAAGTTGAGAAAGGCCATTCCATCTCCATGCTCGAGCATCAATGAGCCCGCAAAATACATTTGCATTGTTGGAACGTTCTTTGCCCCTCCCCATCTTCAATCAATCCTTACAGCTTTGTTCCCTAGGCTAGGCCCCATAAGCTTTATAAAAGTGGTTCAAGTCACATTATGAGAACTTCACTAGTCTAGTGATGATTTCACATCTATGGTTCTGCCCTGATCATCACCTTATATTATATTCTTTGGCCCGCATAGCAAAGATCTAATTTGGGTGGGTGCATTTTGTTGCCTGACCTCTCTTTGAACCATCTTTGAATTGCATTGAGCTCATCGACACGAATTCAACTCGAATGTCGGCGCACAAATGAAACTTGTGCTTTTATTGTCAAGTCGTGTTGAAAATTATCATTTTGCATTATAAATTAAGTTGGATTGCAATCGATTGCAACGAAAATCTATTTGCTAGGATCATGCAATATGTAGCCATATATCTTCTTTACAAAAAAAAAAAGTACAAAACACGGCAAAAAGAGACAAGAAGAACAATGATACAACACTCTAATGGTGTTTCTCTCACAATTTTTAAGCTACTTTTTAAAGACTCCTGTGCTCTCTTTTGAGTATTTTCTAGTGCACACAAAAAACCTCCACTCAAGCCCTCTGTTCAAAGTGGTAGACTTCCCACCAAGTTGGGAATCCTCCCTAGTTGATTGACAATCACCTCCCAATTAGAAATCTATTCGATTAATTGGAATTCCTCTAATTGGGCAATCACCAAAATTAATTCCATCCCGGTATTCTTCCTAAATAAGACTCCTCCTTATTTAGATATGGAAGGCAACAAATTATAAAATATTGAAAATATTCAACAAATATTCCCTAAATACTTGCTGAATATTTTCTTCCCTTAATAGAATAAATAACCAGTTTAACCAATTTTCAAGTGATTTCCTACCTTGTAAAACTTCATAGTGAAAAAGTTACCATCATAACATGGCAATGTACCTTTTGATGGAGAGTCCCACCAATTACATGCACTGCTCTAAATCAAGGCAATGTATTCTATGTTGTTGTACCTTGGAATACGAAACTCCGTTCCAGTATAATTCGGACCATTGGATTCCAGTGAAACATTGTCCGTCATTGATAGAATTAAGTAAAGTAATGGACAACTAATTCAATTGTACCAACCAAAAAAAAAAAAAAAAAAAAAGAAAGAGAAAGTAATTCAATCAATTTTCAAACAATATTCTACACTAGTTAAAAAATAAAAATTCCTAATGAAAAAGTTACCATCATTGAATTATGACCACAAAAATTTTTATTAGGGAAGTTACAAAATGAATAAAAAAAAATTACTAGCTACCAATCATAGTTTTTCCAACTTTGAAAAATTTCTTAACCCATTGAAATTACTAGCCACGTTGAAAATGTTCAATGATTACTATTATATGATTATTTTTTTCTTATAGCAATTATCAATATATATTATTATATTGTAAGACTTGCAGATTCGCACTGCTTGACCCATCTGATCGATTTAGGAATTTTTAAGGGCTACCCCTTACATGAGCAATTCCCAATTGAGAAGGCCCTTCCATTTTCATGCTCAAGCATCAGTGAGCCTGCAAAAATAATTTTGCATTACTGGAACATTCTCTGCCCCTTCCCTTCTTCAATTAATCCTTACGGTTTCCTTCTCTAGGCTAGGCTCCATAAGCTTTATGAAAGTGGTTCTAGTCTTATTATGAAAACTTCACTAGCCTTATGATGATTTCACATCTTATGGTTCTATCTCGATCATCCCCTTAAATTCTTTAGCTCGCATAGCAAAGATCTAATTTATTTATTTTTTTGGTCTAGAAGCAAAGATCTAATTTGGGTGGGTGCATTTTGCTCCCAAACCTCTCTTTGAACCGTCTGTGAATTCCATTGAGCTCATCGACATGATTTCAACCCGAATGCAATCGGGCGAATCAAACTCATGCTTTTATTGTCGAGTCATGTTGAAAATTATCGCTACATGTTGTAAATTAAGTTGGATCGCAACCAATAGCAACGAATTGCCGGGATCGTGCAATATGCAGTTGTACATTCTCTTTGCAGAAGAAAAGTAAATAACACAAGAGATAGAGAAAAAGAACAACACTAATAGTGTTTCTCTCACAATTTTCAAGCCACTTATTGAAGACCCTTGTGATCTTTATAGAATATTTTTTGGTGCGCATAGAAAGCCTCCACTCAAGCTTTCCTATTTATAGTGGTAGACCTCCCCACTCAAGTTAGGAATCCTCCCTAATTGATTGACAATGATTAATTGAAATTCCTCTATTTGGGCAATTACTAGAATTGATTCCATCCCAGTATTCTTCCTAAATAAGACTCCTCCTTAGTTAGACTTTTCCTTTTCAGTGTCCTACCATAACAAGACTCCCTTATTATAAGGTATTCTTGAAATCATTGGGATATTTCTAATCGACTCCCGAACACGTTGGGCCACTCCCAACACTTCGTATGTACTTCCAAACAAGTGCGACCGAATCAAGGGCTACTTGAAATGTGAAATCTAGTAAAAACTATAGCCCCATGGATTAAGGAAATGGTCGGCCTTTTCATGCTGGTAATGATCTTAAGAAATCAAATATTTTGGTGGCATTTCCAATAGAGAAAAGCTTGTTCGGCTGCCAAAACGGGTCCCGCCAAATTTCCAATACCGAAGCGATCTCGTTCATTAATGCCTGTCGTCTCCAATGTTAAAACACCGATTCGTGGGTTTCCACGAAACAGAAAGGTGGTGGCCAGCGACCATGCCCTTCTTTCAAGGTTTTGAAGCGATTGACCAACATTGCGTCGCACGTAAGTTTTCGCCATACCATGTGATAAGCAAGCCCTTCAAAAGTGCGTTGAAAAGGCAGTCGCACATACAGAGTATTTGGCTCACTAGACTTTTTCCATACGTCTGAAAAACAACCAGATTTTTCCGTGAAATCCGTTTCAAGATGCGATAGAATTTAATAAGAGTAGAAAATGCAAGAAATCTGTCGTGTCGTGTCATTTCGTGTTGTGTCCTTGTTTCAATAGCGTCGTTGCTTGTGTGTGAAGGGCAGTGTTAGTGCAATCAAGTGGTGACCCGTGTTCACAAAATTTATGATTTTTTGGGACTTTTTTGTGATTTCAAGGCCATGCCCCTTTATTACACGCAATCTTTTGACAGGCAAAGGGCAATTCATCCTTGACAATGCGATGATCACTGAATGCATTCCAGGGGACCCCTAGATGGTTGAAATGAAGTATAGTCACGAGTGTTGGGTGCTTGTGAGACTTGCTTGGACTAAACCGTGCAATTCTTATAGACCATAATTAAAGCAATCATTGAACTTTGAACCAAATTACTTTGAAGGCAAGAATCAACAAATAAGAACCAATATTAATAGGAAGAAGAAATTCTGTTTTTCATTCCTCCTACTTTTAGTTTGTCTATTTAAGCTCTTCCACTTTCCCAAATCGTGTAATTAAGTCCCTCTAATGGCAAACCTGACCGAATTAAACTAATTTGGATGTTGGACAAAGTAAAAGCATGATATGGATAAGATATGCGCATTCCACGCAGATGTGTGTGCATTATGTCTTGAGTCTAATACGAATAAAACTTAGCCAATGTGGACATCCACATTGGCGAAGTTTTCATCCATGTCAAATTAAGACATTGTCCGATGGCCACCGAGTTGGATTGAGCTAGAATGGTGTTAGAGGGATTTGATTAGAAGAATTATGAAAGTAAAAAGACTTGATCAAACAAAATAGAAGTACAAGGATTTCATTAGGGGAAAAAACCGTGAAAGTGCAGAAATAACAAATAAATTTTTTTTAATTGAATAGAGTGAGACCAACAAAAGTTATTTCCTGGCTGGTTCCCATTGTTACAGACATTCCTTCCTTTTGAGCCCTAGTGCGTGAATCGAATGCATTATTTTTAGCATATCTTTTTCACGTGGGTCATTTCATGTTTAGATCACTCAACCATGCATTAATTCAGTAATGAGGTATTATCTCGCTTGAGATTTGCTTATGCAGAAGTGTGTCTTGTGATCATAAAAGAAAAATCGAACAATCTTATGGTCACGAAAACCCGTCTGTCAAATCGAAATTAAGCGACATGGCAATGCATGAGTAAACTCATTGAAACATCCAATGGAGAAACCTCCTCCTCTCACTCTTACACCACACCTTTCGTATATATGAAGCTTTGGTATATCGATCATTATTTTGTTAACGAATCTCTAGTGAATACTCGTGAAACATTCAAATAAAGAAATCCCGTCATTTTCAAGAACATTATTTTTTTTTCCCTTGTTAAGCATATTTATTTCACCGCAAATCAATATATCTCTTTATTAGGTACGATTAATGAATGCCCCTCGGAACGCTCGGATAGAAGGACTCGTGGAGAACTTGCCGGCCGACACAGGACATTGCCTGGAACAGGGGAAGTAACTGTGGACGGTGAAGGGCCACGTGCCACCTGATCCTACAAATGAGAAAAGAAATGAACGCAGTCCCATTACGCTGGACTCGCGTGGAGCGCCTGTGACCACGCGACGGTCGGCTTAGTCGCAGGTCGACAACATGAACATAACAAATAAATAAATAAGAAAAAAAAATCAATAATCGGAACACGACACGATCCGATATACCACAAACTCAATCGACAAATGAGCGGACAAATGAGACTGCTTGGATACATGGATAAAGTTTATCACTTTCCAAGTATCTTGTTAAGATTGTGGTGCAATTACGATCATGAAGTCGTTGTCCTATTTAACTAAAATAGATAATTTGAGTAATTGTTTATCCATATTTGATTATCAAGTGTGCTAGAGAGTAATGACATTAGAACTTGGCTAGTAAAAAGGGAATGTGTGGTTGCAATGTAATCATGTTCCCAACTTCGTTACCCCATTTAACCAAAACAAAAAATTGGCGTATTTGTGTATCTAGACTCAATTATCGACATTTTGAATGCTTATCTTAGAGAGTCATGACATTGGAACTTGGCTAGCGGAAATGAGATGGTATGGTTATAGTACAATCACATTTCTGAACTCATTACCTATTTAACCAAAATAGAAAATCGACATAATTATGTATTTGAACTTGATTATCGAGATTTCGAACGCTTGTGCTAGAGCGTCATGACATCGGAACTCGGCTGGTGAAAACGGAAATGGTAATTTTTGCTAGTGCTTGCCGAATCGCTAATTTCTACTTACGAAGACAATCGGCTCCATTCCATTTTCGGTCCAATTTAAGTAGTCATGACAGCACGAGGTGAGATAAGAACCGCTCCTTTTTTTTGTATTAAACACCTTTCTCGTCATGATTATGCGCGTGGCTCATTAAAAGTACAATGCAAGCACGTTTACTTGATTACGTTTACTTGATTAAAATACAACCCAACTTGTAAACTTTCTGTTAAAAGAAAAGAAAAAGTTTCCATGATCATAGAACCAAGATGCCACTGGACACCCTCCTTAAACTCTTCCAAATTTAGCATCTAATGTCCTTTTTTATTTATGTTTTTATTTTTCTCTTCACCACATGTTGATTATAATAACGAATCTCATATCCCACGTGATGGGTCATTTATTTGACAATTATGATAATAATTAAATGCAAAACCTCCAAGATCTTCAATTGATAATACATTAATTAATTGCCGCGATCTCTTTTCCTCCTTGCATTTTCCGTGATGCAATGCATACGGGCTAAAACTCAAGATCCACAACACATGCCCGATGTTCCATGATGATCACAAATAAATAAATAGATAAGGGGAAAAAATCATTTATTATGTTCAGTGGTATTTTCGTAGATTTCCCTTCTCGAGTTTGCCACCTCGGCAAAAAGAACAAAATGAGAAAAGCCAGATAATATTTATCTTAAAAATAACTGGTTGCCGCTTTTCCACCCCCCCCAAAAAAAAAAAAATAGAGGATAAAAGAAAAACGACAACATTTTTTTATTAGTCTCTATATTTATTTTCCGAAATTCAGGAAAATAAATTATTGGGTATTTATAGAGAAATTCCCACACCGAAAATTTGAGAGGTGATAGGATGTGGCGAAAGATATTTTAATTTTTCTCTCTCTATTTTTTTCCTTTATTTTTTTGGCCATTTCGGGCAAAAGGATTCGTTGTATCTCTCTCGTTCTTACCATGTTCTTCTTCCTTCCCTTCGTAATCGAGAACGAGAAGAGGTCTTAGGGTTTTCGTGATTTGACAGGAATTTCCGGTTTTGCCCTCCCACCTGCTCTGTTCCCACCTGGATTTGAAGTCGGTGCTTCGTCGCCGGGGAGCGAAATTGCCGAGCTGGGTGCTGATCTCCGGCCGTCAATTGGGGCATTCCGCGGCGGGCTTGAGCTGAATTTCGGTGGCAATCGAATGAGGGAAAGTGGGGAGGGAACGGCGGCTTTGGTGAATTTTGGGGCGGGCGGTGGTGTTCTTCCGTTGCCGAAGACGGTAGGTTCTGTTTCCGGAGCGGCGATTTCCTCCTCCTTCTGCGAGTTCTTCTGCGGAGGAGTGAGGGTTCTGATGGCATTTTGGTGAAATTTCTATTTTTTATGCGGATGCTGTTCCTTTTCGTGTTATCTGACGTAGGAACGATAGCTGGGTGCGACTCCTTTGTCGAATGATTTCGTTTCAATTCGGTTCTTGGTGAGTGAAAGCTTTGTGGGCATGTTGTGGTCGCCTTTTTTCCGTGCTCTGTTCCAATGTTGTGGTTGAATGGATTGAATCGAAATGCGACAAATGCTTCGCAGGGAACAGAGAAGAGCGAAGCTTGTAGCTTTTGAGTTCTGTGATTTAATTGCAGACGTAGTTGTAGTCAGAATGCAATGTGATCAGTTGATTGGATGAAGCCTGGTTGGCATCATGGATGAGGGGGTGGATGATGAAGTAATGGCGCTGGATGCAGCCAAGGGAGGTCACCTGCAAAGCAAGGAAAGTGAGTATTCGCACAAGACTGAAAGTGGCAGTATGTTGGAATCACAGGAAATGGTTACTCCCCAGGAGGCTGAGTACCATGAGATCGCATCCCACATGTTAGCCAATATTCTAGATGGTAAGGATGTAAGTAAAAGTTTAAGCTCTTTGGACCCCCTTGATCGTCCGTCTGTGAGTCCTCACTCAATGGAAGGTGACGGTGGTGTGGTTGAGGAGTTAACTTTAAGGAACTATAATAATCTGAGTTCAACTACAGTGGGCACCTCAAAAAGTAGTGGTAGGATGGGCACTAGGATAAACCAATGGCAGCACATCTATCAGACAGCAGGTGGATCAACAAATTCGAGCTCCCATGGATATCCTGTGAACCGGGAGGGTACAAGTATCTGGGAGGACATAGTAGGCACATCCTTTTCTGAACTATTGTCTCACAAATTATTGAGAAGTGATAGAAACGAAACCATGGAGCAATCACCTCATTCTGAAAATAAAGAAACTTTAGGTGGTGTTTTGGCTCATGGTGGTACTCGAACAAAAATTCTATCGAAGTCAGGATTCTCAGAGTTTTTTGTGAAGAACACTCTGAAGGGAAAGGGAATCACATTCAGAGGCCCCCCTACTGAGTCAAAAAGTCCGAATAATGTAACTGTAGCTGGTGGTTCCAGGATGGCTTCTGATGCATCACTTAGTTCAAATCCCTCGAGTGTTGTGCCTTCTACTCATGATACCTGTGGGACCAAGATTGTGTTCAGTTCTGATCCTGATGGAGTCAATCTGAGAGAATGGCTTAGCAGTGCACACAGAAATGTAAATAAAGCGGAGAGATTAAATATTTTTAGGCAAATTATGGATTTGGTGGATCACTCTCACTCCAAGGGGATTGCCTTGCATGACTTACGGCCATCTCATTTTACATTGCTGCCTTCAAATCGGGTGAAGTATCTAGGATCATCATTGGGGGGAGAAATTTCTGGAACCTTTGGAGACAAACATCTTCCAAGCAACGGTAACCAGATCATTGAGAAAAGGGTGCTAGAGCATGGTTTGGTTCGACCTTATAGCTCCAGTGCAAAGAAGCAAAAGTTCAATGAGGGCATCAATAATGTCTGGCAGTGGCCTCAGTTTCATTCGAGACCTGGTTTAAAAGCTGAAGCTGTGAGTGGGACTGAGATGAGTGCCGGTGATCCACAATACTCAGGCTATGTTTGCAGTGCAAAGAAGCTGAGTGCAGAATATGGATCACAAATGTCTGGTGACATTCCTACTTTAAGCACTGCTGCAGAGTCATTGACTGCTGCAAGGTACCAGCTGGAAGAGAAGTGGTACAAGAGCCCTGAGGAAGTCGACAAGGGATCAAGCCATACACCATCAAATATATACTGTTTGGGCGTTTTCCTTTTTGAGGTGCGATCTGATCTGGATATTGCTTCTGTACTGAATTTTACTTGAACTTGTGGGCAGTGGTTGCAAATTATAGTGTGTCTGGGACGATTTTTGCCTTTTGTGTTTTTTGCTTATGTTGTGGATTTCCTTTTGGAGAGTCTGAAGTAACACTGTTATTTAATATCGAGCTCATGAAATTTTACAAACCTGCATATACTGATTTGTCATATCAAATAGAATGACTTTATCCATTATTTTGACAATTGACATAGTTTTTTCTGGCACGTGAGGTTTGGAGGGAAAGCTGATCAATACTTTTTCTGAGCTTCTACATGCGTATTCATATGTCTTTTTCTAATCTTGATCCAGAAGTTGCATCTGATGGACAATTTCAATAATTGTATTGTTTATCGATTTGTAATGTTCTGTTTAATTTTGATGATTAAAGGATTCTCTACATCAAGTTGTTTCTTGCAACGGAAGGATAAACATGACCCTTTGTCTGTGAACCAAAGAGGCTACATTCTCATGTTGTTGTCTAAACAATTTGAATGGCAATCTTGCTCCGAATGTTGACATATCTGCTATTGATGGGGTTGATGCTGGATCTTTATAGCCAGCTCTATCCCTGAGGGGCAAGGATGAAAGTTTTCCTTTATGTGTAAGACCACCTTCTGGCAAAAGTAAAGCATAGCTTAGGGTTTCCCAGAAAACATAAGCTTTGCTTGCTTATTTCTCAAGCTTGTAGTGTTAATGTGTTTGCTTGACAAGGTGTGATATCTTTGCATTGAATCAAATACATCTCTTCAAGGTGTAGCTTGTGTTGCCTATTGCTATTCGCAGAACCATTTGTTATGATCAGCTATATTGATGCATCATTTTGTCTCTGCTGGATTCTTTTATATAATATTGGTATCCCAGTCATAAGACACTTCATCTTCTTCTCATTTCTCTGATTTTGGCCTCAAAACTTGGCAGCATTGTCAGAATTAGGGATCTATATTGTTGTCAAAAGCTTTTCCTTGAGCATATGCAATTAATGAATATATTTACTGCTGTTTTTCATTGATCAACTCTATATCATGTTCCTTTTAAGATCAATTATCTATGTTACATCCTCCACTGGTTATTGATTCATTCTACTTATAGTTATCAAAAAATGATTAGGCATGTGCTTGGCCATAATATTTTCAATGAATATCTTTTTTCAGTTACTCGGTCGCTTTGACTGTGAAAAGGCTCGGAATGCAGCAATGATGGATCTTCGTCATAGGATTCTTCCCCCCAGTTTCTTGTCTGAAAATCCAAAAGAAGCTGGATTCTGCTTGTGGCTACTACATCCTGATCCTTCTTCACGTCCAACTTGCAGGTAGTGTTAATCTACCCACCCATCTGTACAATAACAATTGTGGTGATCTGGCATGTCCACATAGGGGTCCCAAACGAAACAATTTGCTCTCATCATCAGCTTGTTAAGGGAGATGAAATAAGATTAAACAGCAATGTCACCCTATGTTACTTCAGCTTCTTACTTGAGGTCACATATCTTTATGTATATGATATGGATATGACATGCTTGTGGCCTGTGGGATTCTTATGGGGACATAAGGTGCATTTGATTGAGCATTTTGAAAGTCCATTGGAAAATGCAAAACAACTTAGCCTAAAAGATTTTGGATAAATGCAAAGGCCGTTTAGTAAACTATGTTTTGAGAAGCAATTTTGAAAAAAATGCCATCTGGTAGATAACACAATTAAAAAACCCATTTGATGAGTAATATTAGTTTTTTAATTTTAGTTTGTTTAAAATTTAAAAAAATAATATATGCAACTTTTTAAATATAAATTTTGACAATAATGTTAGAAAAATCATATATATTTTAATAAAGACCAAATCCTTCACGGTCCGGTGAAGGGCTAAGGCCGCGGTGAGTCGGGGCGGCCACTTTGGTTGAGGTCACCTGAGGTAAAGCAACCTCCAGCAAGGGTCGCACAACCCTCGCCGCCCTTTGCCGAACTAGCAAAGGGTTGGTCTTTTAAAAAAAAAAAAATATATATATATATATATATATATATATATATTTATATTTTTGATTTTTTTAGCATTTAGAAAATAATGACGAGGGCAAATCAAAAATTTGAAGAATGGGTAAGGGTAGTTTTGGAAGAAAAAAATGAATTTCAGCATTTGGCCAAATACTAATAGCCCAAAGCTTGTCCTTACTAGCATTGGCTTTTTAATCTTCCCAATGTTGGCTTTCACTCAAAAGCTACTTCAAAATAATCACCAAATGATTCAGTATTTTTCCAAGGGGCTTTGGAGGCCGAAAGCCCTTTAGGAATGCTGAACCAAACGCACCCATATTTGAAAAGATCTAGTGTGATCTAAATGTAAAAAAATCATAAATAGTGACTGAAAATAGAAGAGACTTATTCTATTAATTATTACAATCCCTAATGCATATTATCTTGGGTCTTGAGACTTATTTTAGTAATTATTACCACTTTCTTAAGGTTGAAAAAATCTTCTAGGTGCATGTTTATTTTGTTTAGCAGAATTCATTATTTTTGGGGAAGGTCAAGGTGAACTTTTATGGAATGACAAAGAATTTTGACATTCATCTTCTTATACTTTGCAGACTTCTCTGAAGTCTTTCAAGGCAATTAATTTTGCATCCATTAGATAGCAACTCACCAAGTTTGTGTCATTAACCTGATTATTGCACATGTTTAAATATAATCTGCGACATCTATGGCTGTGATCTTTGACAGGGAGATCCTAGAGTCGGAAGTACTTAGTGGGCTTAAGGAGGTTTGCTCGGAAGAATTGTCCTCTTCTATAGAGCAAGATGATGCAGAGTCCGAATTACTTCTGCACTTTCTCATCACCTCAAAAGAGCATAAGCAGAAATGTGCCTCTAAGTTGATAGAAAATATAAGTTGCTTGGAAGCAGACATCGAAGAGATTGGGAGAAGGCGCCAAGCAATTGGCCTGGCTGACTCCTTTGATTCAAAGGAGAATAAGCTTTATCTTAAGGAGCTTTCAACCCCAGACGTCGTTCCTCATCTTTCTCCTGTCATAAATCCGGTTGAGTCTAGGTGGATGGGGAACATCGGTCAGCTTGAATCTGCTTATTTCTCCATGAGATCAAGAATGCAGCTCCCTGAGGCTGATGCCACAAGGCGCGCTGATAATGATGTGTTAAAAAATCATGAGAATTGGGGTCCTCCCAATAACAATGACAAACAGAAGGATGGCTCTGATCAGCTGGGTGCTTTCTTTGATGGCTTGTGCAAGTATGCTCGATATAGTAAGTTCGCAGTACGTGGTATACTGAGAAATGGAGAGTTCAACTCCTCAGCAAATGTGATTTGCTCCCTAAGTTTTGACCGGGATGAGGACTACTTTGCTGCTGCTGGGATATCAAAGAAAATAAAGATATTTGAATTTGATGCACTCTTTAATCACTCTGTTGATATCCATTATCCAGTGATTGAGATGTCAAATAGGTCAAAGCTAAGCTGCACTTGCTGGAATAATTATATCCGTAACTACCTCGCTTCAACTGATTATGATGGCATAGTAAAGGTGTGTGAAATGTCCATTTTAAAGTTTGTATTTTAGTGCTTTTTTTTGGGTACTTTTGCTGGTTGACACTTGGCTTCTATTGGTTGAAATCTCTGCTTTTGGATTGATGATTTATAATCAGCATTCTTGAATGGTGGTAGGTCATATCCTGTGATAGAGCTGATATTCAAATTTGTGGTGGTTTTTTTGTGTTATGCCTTTCTGCAAAATAGTTCATTTTCTTGTCCATTGTAATATTGATCTCGTGTTTTGTGACTTTGAAGTTCCTAATGTGAATATCCAATTTAAATGAGGAAAGTTCCAGATAAAGACATCACAAGTGTCATAACTTTCATACGGCACTCATTTAAGAGCCATGACATTTTTACTGAAGTGCCATAATTTCTAAAAAAGTTCACTTGAGAGCCATTATCTTTCAATCATTCACTTAAGTGCCAATATTTATTTAAATCCGACATGGCATAGCACTTGTGGTAAACATTTTTAGAAATTTATGGCACTCAAACGATTGATTGAAAAGTCATTTGACACTCAAGTGATCAGAAAAAAAGTTATGCCACTGAAGTTAGCGTCCTTCATAAGTTATGGCACTCAAGTGACCGAAAAAAAAAAGATGATATGGTATTCAAGTGAGTGCCGTACAAAAGTTATAGCTCTTATGGTGTCATTTTCCCAGCAAAGTTTGTTGAGGAAAGTTAGGGTGATAAAAGCAGATCCATCAGAGAGAAAGAGAGATGATCTGCAATTCTCTTGCTCAACAAAAAATGCTTGACAATGTTCTCTTGCATGTCGCTGTCGAATAGCTATTCCGCACTCTGTTCTTTTCCATTTCTGGTCCAGTTGAACTTTGTGATAATTTCCCAGAAACATGATAGCTATTCTGCATGCGGATATTATTGCTAACTTTGTATAAAGAAATATGCTGCATTCCCACTTACTTTCTATTTTTGCTCTTAACAGCTCTGTTTGTTTTCGTATTAAGGACATTTTCTAATTCAGACTTTCCTGCAATGATATCCAGTTATGGGATGTAAATACTGGTCAAGGGTTTGCCGAATTCAGTGAGCATGAAAAGAGGGCCTGGTCTGTTGACTTTTCACCTGTATACCCTACAAAGTTAGCAAGCGGAAGTGACGATTGTTCAGTGAAACTTTGGAGCATCAATGAGGCATGTTCCCTCCTTAATTAGAATTACCTCTTGCATATGTAACAATCTGACCGATGATTGTTTATAAACCTATTCAGTTGCAAAGTTCTGGCATTCACTGCTTTATAACTTAAGATAACTAAAGTAACAATGAAAACTACTCATTTAAATTCTCTCTCACATGTGTTAAGAAAATAGGTTGACAAAGTCATGATAGTCATGTAGGCTTTTGACTATGGGATCGCTATACATTAATTCAATAGCAAGCAAATTCAACAGCAAATTTCAGCTTTATACTTACATATAGTTTGCCCTTGATACTTCACTGTGTTACTATAATAAGTTTTTGATTTAGTGAGGCCTTCAAGCTCATGCAACATATATTTGATTTTGAACAGAAAAATTGTTTGGGGACAATAAGGAGCATAGCAAATGTCTGCTGCGTTCAGTTCTCTCCTCATTCCACTCATTTGCTGGCATTTGGGTCTGCTGACTATAAAACTTACTGTTATGATCTTCGGAATGCGAGAACTCCCTGGTGTGTGTTGGTTGGGCATGAGAAAGCTGTAAGCTATGTGAAGTTTTTGGACTCTGAAACCATGGTAACTGCATCCACTGACAACACCTTGAAGCTTTGGGATTTGAACAAAACCTGTTCCAGCGGTCCGTCAAATAGAGCCTGCAGTTTAACATTTAGTGGGCATACAAATGAGAAGGTACAATCGCAAGGCTAGACAGCATTCCATTTTCTTTCTCTGGTCTTGAATCTGAATTTTCATTTTCCCTTTAGAGGACTTAATGTTCTTCGTTTCTTCATCGGGATCACTTACTTCTCATTTCATGTTCTGCCAGAATTTTGTGGGTTTGTCCGTTGCTAATGGTTACATAACATGTGGATCTGAAACAAATGAGGTATGCATACCATTTCTGTCATTGGGTCAAATTAGTAGCTTGCTTCTCTTGCTTTTCTTTATTGAAGTTTCCTATGTAATTAGAAACGATTGTGCTCTTTCATGATTTGTGTCTTTCTTTTGGTAGGTTTTCACATATTATAGGTCTCTGCCTATGCCAGTAACTTCCTACAAGTTTGGTTCAATTGATCCTATTTCTGGGAAGGAAACTGATGATGACAATGGGCAGTTTGTTTCCAGTGTCTGTTGGAGACAGAAATCAGACATGGTTGTAGCTGCCAATTCAAGTGGCTGCATAAAAGTCTTGCAGATGGTTTAGGGTGTAGGGAGACCTGCGAAAAAGACGGCAACGCTTCATGTACCGGCTTTGTGCTTGTGAGTCTCCAAAGTTGTAAGCGCAGGCATTTGTTTATGGCCAGAGCCTTAAATCTGCTTTGAGACTCTCTGATCATCTTGTCTGAGAACTGAACGACCCAAAGCTAATGCATGTGGTGTCATGCAGCTATGAGTTCCTAATTGTCCCATGTTTGCAGAGATCAGTTCACACACAAGTACATTGCCTGAGTAAGCTGAAAAATGCAAGAAATTTGTCAAGAGAGATGGTTTTCCCATTGGAGCTTACGGAGTCAACTGTCAGAAGAGGTGAACTATCTCAAAAGGCCATATAGTTAAAGTGGGTACATGGTGGACTTGAAGTGGGAGATGGAAGTAATGCTGGTTGGTTGGTTGTTTTTTTTTTTTTTTTTTTTTTTTTTTGGGGGGGGGGGTGGAGAGGGGGGCGTGGGTGTGTGTGGGGAGGGGGACGGACGGGATCACATGCCTGGCTCCGATGGCAGGCATTTCAGGATTCAGGACATGCGCAGTTGCCAGGATGAAGGTTCATAGTGCTGTCCGACAAGTATCAGAAGTTTTTCATTGAGCTGTATGTAAATTTTACCGTCAGAAAGATGAACCTTACCTGATGTAAATGTCGTATAGCTTGCTGTATAGAATTATTTGTTTCAGATTTTTCTTTTCTTGTGGGAGACCTGGTGCACGAGGATTACGTAGTTTTGTTCTCTTAATTGCCCCTCAATGGCGGGGGAGCCGGAAAAGTTACTTGTGAGGACACAAAGGTTTCCAATTAAGAAAAAAAGAAGTGCGCCATATTCAGGAGGTGCTTCATCGCTTTGAGATCGTACCCTTGTTCAAAACGCCATCCTACAACTAAAGCAAAGTTCTTGAAACATGGAGACAGATCAGGCAAACAAACATTATGGTTGGTTTGACGTGAGATTCAGCACATTCTAATTAGTGGTTAATCTCTCTCTCTCTCTCTCTCCCTCTCTCTCTCTCAAAGAGATGGATCTTTTTATATCTGCCGAATAATACAGCGAAGTGAGAACAGAATTCCAGCCCCAGGTACGGTTAAATAAATTTGGTCAAAGATTAACTCGGTGACCTTCCCAATCTATAATGCTCTGGGGAAGTGAAGAGACTTCCAAACCTCAAAAATACGGTGTTCAGTCCATCGCAGCCTAAAGCCGAGCAAACTGCCATTTACATAGTGCAGCTGCATCATCTCAGACCGGTAAAATCACCAGATTGCGGATCCGAGTCCTTGCGTGGTGAAGCAGACAAATTTCCCGACCACGACCCACTCCTTTGAAGTTTACTTTGGAACAGAACCGAAACTGGTTCAGAAGAATCTCTACACAATCTCTCTGTATCTGTCTATGTAAAAGAGGTACGTTCTAAAACAGCAAGAGATTGATTGTAACAATTGTAAGCTGGTCTGTGGAATCGAACGCTGGATTCATTCTGCCCTCACCAAATCGGCCTGACATGATCGAATGAGCACCAGAGACTGCCGTGTGAACTGAACTACTTTAAGACAAATTTTCCTCGGGCCAAAATTTTCTAAGAATGATCATGCAGTGCAGGAGTGTAAAGGAGGAGACACTAGCTATCGTATTTCGGAATCTGATACATGTCCACGCGTTCTTCCTCGACTCACAATTCTAGAGGAGGTCATGGGTACAACGAATTCCCTCCTCCTGTTTACCTTCACATTACGGCATTCAGGATTCAATGTCCGCGCCCTGTCTTGTGGTTTCGGTGTTCCTGTGATGAACAAGCCACCGGCACATTAGCAGACAGATCTCCAAACACAACTTTTGAAGACACTTCTCCACTTCTCGAGACATAATCACTACTCCTCAGAAATATGAAACAGATCAACAATAGCGAGTTCAAAGAAATATATTCACCTGAAGTTTTCCGTGTCTTAACATCAGTGCCTTTCTTAAATGACAAAGGTCTCTTCTCTGGTATCTCTGAACGAATGGACCTCACATCGCTTGGCCGGACCTGATCTTCTGCAAGAATCAGAGATACCAATCCATAAATGACCTAAATAATTGTTGAGTGTTGGGTTAGTCATTCAGTTGAGTCAGCAAGTGACTTGTCTGGCAATTGAGTTGACACAATCATGAAATGTTGGAAGTGAACTAACCTGGAGATCTTCTAACCTTCAAAGCTGTGCCTTTGTTAGTCAGTTGATTTTTCTCGTCTGGGATATCAGTAAAAACCGATCTTGCATATCTAACGGGTAGTAGAAAAGAATCATCCTCAGCTAACAAGTTCTCGTCCTTGCAGGTTGTTTCTGCTTCGCTCGCTGTCTCACTGATCCCGACCTTAGTACTCAGGCGAGTCTTGTCTAGCTCAGCTAGTTTATAGGCGAACATGTGAAACGGAATCTGCGTTACTGCAATTGAATTCCCGCTCACAGAAAACTTCCTTTGAAATCCGGCCTCTATGTCACAGCAGTCTACAGGAGGAGATTGCAGCTCAGGGTGACCATTATCTGGGTTCATCACCAAGAACTTCTTGATGTAACGCAGAATTCTACATATCGATGAAAAGCTTGGACGCAGTGAAGGCTCTGTTTGCCAGCATCTTCTCGTAAAATTCACCAAGTATCTCGGTGAAGGAAATGAGAACAGAGGCCTCTCACCAGCTCTTATGTTTCGACTCATCTTATCTCCTTGAAGATGGCCTTCCTCAAAGGGTATTTTCCCGGTCAAAAGCTGAAAGCAAATCATCCCGAAGCTGTACACATCTGCTTTCTCTGAGTACTTAGACTTAGAATCACCCTCTGGCTTTTCCATTTCGGTGAGGACTTCTGGGGCATACCAAATTAAAGGGTTGGTCGAGTCCTGGTTTGGGAAAGAGTGGGAATTACGGTCGAGCGCTCCTGATGAACCATACCCTGCCACTTTAACATAATAATAACCTTCCCATATAGTCCTTGGTTTGAGGAGGATGTTGGTCGGGTTAAGATTGCCGTGATAAATCTTCTGGGAGTGGAGATACTCCAACCCTCTTGCAATCTGAATCATGATGTCGACTACATCCAGAAGGGAGAACAATACCCGCCTCTTCGGATTTGAATTTTCTTTTATGTGACAAGCGAGACTCTTGTTAATCAACTCCGCAACTAGAAAGCATTCATTCTTTTCTTCATCACAAAAGGCGCAGAAGTAGTGAAGCACGTTAGGATGGGAAAGCGATAGGAGAGTAGAGATCTCGCCTTTCGATGGCCCGGCCTCTCCGAAAAGGTGGTGCATAACAAAGCTCTCCCCTAACCACTGAATCTCCTTAAGCTCTCTCCCAACTCCCAATCTCCGCCTCACGGCATAGTCCTTTGCCCCAGTAAGGATCGAACTAGGAAAGAGTGTCCAATCGTACGTCTCCGAGGCACTCATTTTCCGGATCAAGAGGTCAGCAAGCCGCTGCTCGTTCTTTGTCAGAACAGCAGATTCCGAGCTTTTTTTCTCCTTCAGAGCCTCGCAGAGAAGCCATCTGTCCTCTCTCCAAACCGTGTCCAATCTCTTGCACAGCTCTTTAGGGACCAGGTACTGCTTACCGTATCTCAGTTGGAAGAGTTTCGGGTCACTCCACTCATTATCGTACTTCCTCCTCAGCATAATTCCTTTCTTTTGCATCTCATCAGGATCGAGCCCAGAAATCTCGCCGGCAGTCTCAATCGCCTCAATGACTGCTGGGAAACTACATAGCAAGTTGTGGACGTGGAACTCGACACAATCCTTGCTGTTGTGAAGGGTGATCACTTTGCCCCAAAAATCCTTGACATCCAAGCAGTGCTTGATATAAATCTCGCCTTCTTTGAAAACCCGGTGGAGCTCTCTCATAGGCTGCTCGAGAGGCTTCCACTTGGTGTGTCTCTCTTCGAGCCTGAGGTTCTCCTTAATCTCCGATGCGATCTCTTCAAAAGCCGTGGTGAAAATGTGCAGGAGCAAGCAACACTGTCTCCTATTGATTTGGATATCGTCTTGCAACACCATGAGAGCCTTCATACTTCCTAGCACCTCTCCAACCTGCCGGAATTGGTCCATCCCGGCTTCAAAGTGTCAAATCTGGAAGCCAGGCACGCCGCAAGACTCAGCTCAATCGACCCAAAATCTCCCAAAGTTTATAGATTCAAGCAAGATGTGCCTGAAAACTAGAAGCACCACATATACACATACCAAGACAAATTCAGCATCTTTTGTGCAAGTTCAACACGGAATTCACAATTACTCGAGATTGGCCATGAAAAAAGACACCATAAGCGGAATCTAAGGAACGTCCATGAGTCGACAAAGGAAAAACCAACCTATAAAAAACCGTCCCGTGCGAGAAAAACAGAGCAGCAAACATCTCTCAGGTTGTTTAGAACCCAATTCACAATCATCCAATCCAGGAGAGATCTCCAAAAAGAAAGAAGAACCCGACTCATCCGACGCGAATTCGACAAAGCAGAGGATCTTGGAACCCGAAAAAGAATAAAAAGAAAGAAAGAGAACTCACCGGAAGAAACAAGAAAGCAGGGCGATGTATCTGGCGAAACTCCCCCCACGCGACAAAGGACCCAAGAACCCAACGATGATCTCCAAGCGAAAACAGAAGAAACCGACGTTTCCTTTGTCTGCAGAATGACTCGAGCTGGAAGAGAAACTGATGCTTTCAGGTGTTTTGGTTTCGATCCTCTTCTCGAGTTGGTTCGTTCGAGCTTCGACGATGAAACGAACGAGCGAGAGAGAGAGAGAGACAGAGACCGGGCGTGGCCGTTGAAAATGTCCGCTCTCTTCGGAGACATCAGGGTCGTGCTTCTTTATATATTGCCTTCCCGCGAGTTTCGACTCGGACTGCTGCTCGAGCGACCGTTGCTTTTTCAGGGTGGCGTGGGGGCGGAGTCAAAGGTCGTTTTGGGGACGGTCTGAACGCGAAACGACGGGGTGCGAGCGGTGCCGCGTTTTGACTGCCCCCTACAGGTGATGCCACTCTCCATCAAAAGTGGTGGCTCTCTTTAGTTGTTTCATTTGGTAATTTTTTCCCTTTATACCTGTTAATCATTAGGTCATTCTCTCATTTATTACCCACTTCATGTGTTTGGACCGTTTTCGGTGATTGCAAACTTATTGCTGAGCAACTGTTAGAAGGACTTTTCTCTAAGAAACATGTTTAGATCAATCCACAATCTCAATATTCGAGTCTGCTCATATTTCGAGATCCCTAATCCGATAGATGAAGGATTCGAACACCTGAATCTTTAAATGTGACCCTGAAGTTAAGACTCAAACCTCACTGATCCGACATAGGATCCTAATGCCCTCACTTGATAGTCTTGTGCTTGAACCAAGCACGGAGAGGATTGGGATCCCCTAAAATTGGTGCTAGGTTAACGAGTTGAGGTACATAACATAATGTCAGCCTAATTCAGTTTTATTAAACATGAATTCTTAGTGTGAAGTCATCATTATATTCTTAAAGATCATCTTAGTATCTTGGAGAATAGCTGACTTTCCTTTTATCTGAAAAATTCTATGCCATCTATATATATATATGACATGCTCCTATCCACCTAAAAAAAAGGCCAAAACGCATGAAAGCGGATTGGTTTGAATGCTCTTCCTTGCCATGGAATTGGAGTTGGTGAAGGATAAGCAATTGACAATTTATGTGGGACCCACCAATGCAATTATAGCTTCCATAATTTATTTGACTCTTGAATTAACTTTCCTTCTGTGGATTTTTTGCACACTGATTTTATCCTCGATGGATAAAAGCTAGTTTTAAGCATCTACGGGTACAATAAATTGCATTTACCTTATTAACCTCTCGATACATGATTTCAATTAACTCCATAGAAGATTTTTTCTTTTGCCTGACTTGTTCCTACACCTTTTAACTTTAACCTTCCATTTGCATTTAAGAACACTTTTATCTAATGCTTGCGCCAATCTTACATTTTATTTGGTCCGAAAGGACCTCGATTAAAGATTAAAAAATACTTTAATTTGCTTCCTTAACGAACACGTGTCACAACAAGTCAAATAAGTACATGTTTTATATACACGTTGACACTCAAAAATGTCCAATTTCTAGTTATTATGGATATGCGATGATTGTTTGGAAGTAATAAAAGTGGACTCGACAACCTCTTATACAACCGTCAAAATTAGCGAAGAAGAGGAAAAAGAGTGAGTAATATACTATGCAGACATGTCTAGTCATCTGTGGAGGAAACCAATTGAATGGATTGAAAATTGGTCAATATTATTTGCAGTTGATGACTCGGATGAAAGTGCTAGCACACGTCAACTAGTGGTAAATGATGACAGATTATTTTACCAAAGTTGTCGAGAGTGTGTTAACTAAGGAGCAGATGATCGATTCAGAGGATTGCATCTAAGGCTTAGGCACGTGTAAATCTAACAAGAAGATCATGGAGAATAGTTAGGTGAAAATGAAGACTGAGGTTGCTATTTTGAAGGAAATTGACAACGTGGTAATGAACAACTCCTTGGAGATAAGGCTGTTATCTTGAAGGAAGTGGACAACATGAGAATATGGGACCATTATTTTCAAAAGCGTTGAACTAAAATTCAACAATGAAGAAACTACTCCCAAATGGTTATGATAGAAGGTCTATAAATATCAAGTTCTCATCAATTGGATAAGATCCCCAGACAATTAAATTGTAATTTTTTTATTATATTTACTTTCCTACACTTTATCTTTCCTTAATTATAACTTTCCGATTCGTGTCGTCAATTAAATGCTAACATGTATCTCTATCGTGAGTGTTTGCCATCGATTTAATTCCAACATTACATCTTTGCACGTTCGCTAGCTTTGTCGTCGATTAAATTTCGATGCAGTTTGTGTACATGTGTTGCTATAGAAGTGGTTATATTTTCAAGCTCTGCCGTTCATTGAATTTCGGCACAGTTTATATGTATAGTTTGATTCGAAGTTCAAAATAAAGGCTTGTAGTTATTTCTTGTCCCCCTGGATATTTCCTGTCCGGGTTTACTACAACACCTGTCTCCTCTCTTCAAAAGCTAAAGAACGACTTTTGAAAAAAATGTTTCGCCATAGATTAAATTCTAATGAAACAAATGGCATGCTTGGTGGGACCATTGTGGTTGATTAGAGGAGATATGATGGTGTAATTAAGGAATCAACTTGATCTTGATGATGGTGGTGGTGACAATTCACAACGAAGTGGTAATGATAATATGGGAAACTTTGAGTTGTCAACTGCATCACTAGGTGGCAAAGCGAGAACAAGGCGGAGATGTCGATATCGCAAGACAACACACCGATGAACAAAGAAGGCAATTAGAGCCAACCCTTGTAATGTTGGCGGCCATGCAATGGTTATTCAAGGAGGAAAAGAATGAATTAACGAACTACGTGATAAAATATCTCATTGACGTGATCAGGCCAATTATTATCAATATCTTCCATGACGTTATGAATGAGCCAAGAATATCGAGTCATTCAATTCAAGTGCAGGCAAATCCTGATAATCCTACACTTTTGGGACCTATGAGGTTGGTGGTATCAATTATGGCAATTTGTCAATGTCAATGGGGCACAGGATAACTTTTAGGTTTCCTAACTTAAAAGAATCAAATGATTAATGAATCATTCCATTCTTTTAAAATGGGGTGTATGTTGACACTCAAAAATGTCTGATTTTTAGTTATTATCAATATGTAATGATCATTCAGAAGCAACAAAAGTAGACTTGATAACCTCTATGCAACTGTCAAAATTAGTGAAGAAAAGGGAAAATAGTGGAAAATACTATTTGGGCATGTTTGGTCATCCATGGAGGAAACCAAATGAATGGATTGAAGATTGGTCAATATTATAAGCAGGTGATGACTTGGATGAAATTGTTAGCACACATCAGTGAGTGGCAAATGATGGCAGATTATTTGACCAAAATTGTCAATACTATGTTGACTAAGGAGTAGATGATCAATCCAGAAGATTGCATCTAAGGCTCAGGCACATGTAAATCTACTAAGGAGATCGTGGAGAATGTTTAGGAGAAAATGGCGACTAAGGTTGTGATTTTGAAGGGAATTGACAACGTGGGAAATGAATAACTCCTTGGAGGTAAGATTGCTATTTTAAAGAAAGTGACAACGTGGGAATATAGGACTATTATTTTTGGAAGCGTTGAACTATAATTCAATCAGAAAGAAACTGCTCCCAGACTGTTATAATAGAAGGTCTATATATATCAAGTTCTAATCAATTGGAAAGGACTCGCCGGACAATGAAAATATAATCTTGCATTATCTTTACTTTTCTACACTTTATTTTTCCTTAATTATAGCTTTGCAATTCGTGTCGTCAATTAAATTCCGACACATATCTCTATCTTGGTTGTTTTGCCGTTGATTCAATTTCAGCGTTATATCTTTGCACGTTCGCAAGCATTGTTGTCGATGAAATTCCAACGCAATTCATGTATGTGTGTTGCTATGGAAGTGGTTATATTTTCAAGTTTTGTCGTTGATTGAATTCTGACACGGTTTGTATACACTGTTTGGTTCAAAATTCAAAATAAAAGCTCGCGGTTATTTTTTGTTCATCTAGGTATTTTCTATCCGAAGTCGCCATAGAACTCATCTCCTCTCATCAAAAGCTGAAGAATGACTTTTGAAAAAGATATTTCGTCATAAATTAAATATTAGCAAAACACACACACATATATGTATATATATAAAACTCTAGGAGTCTAGAATGTGTCCCACTCCAACATGTGTAAAGTCTAATTGAAGGGGAGTGCACGTCTTGAGCCGTTTGCGGGACGGCCACGACCTTATAAATTGAAAGAAAGTTGGCAGACAGGACGGTCCGTCTTCCACGCACTCGGCTTGACCAACCAAAGACAGCAACCCTAACAAAAAAGATTGATTTGTTCTATCTCTAGAACTTTCTTAAATTCAAAACACATGACACGTGTTCGATTTCTGGGCCAAATTCCTAATGAAAAAAAATCAATTTTACATCGAATATCAATTTTGTCCCAAAAGTCCCACTTGATGGTCTTTCCAGAGTGGTGAAGTCTAAATGGAACAAAAAATGCATATATGGACAAAAAAAAAAGTACAAAATAACAAGAAAAAAGAGGACCAAACAAGTAATCAAAGCTTGGATATATTGAAAGTATACAAATGTTTTTTTCTTTTACATATGATATTAGAGTTATGATGAATTACTTTACTTAATTTTGATATTTTGTATGGAGGCATTGGGATGACGGAAATAGATTTTCATAAAATTTTGATGAATCCAAGTTGGGCACCGGATATGTCATTGATTTTTTATTGACTAGTATGACGCATTTTAAAGTCATAAATCTAAAATAAAAAGAAATCAAATTTTTAAGAATTTATAATGTTTAGACATGACCAAATGTTTAGACATGACCAAATACATAACATTGGAAAACATATCTTCCTTTGTGTTCGGAAATTCCACAAACATTTAACACGTTTGATCATAATCAAGTACACATGATCCCATAAAATGCATTCTTGTTTAGTTTTGCAATTAAATTATCTGGCTTTAGTTAGTTCAATAATTAACAAGCATATTCTCATACTAAAAAATACAAACATAATCTTAACATGTATACTAAGAACTTGATTTAATTGGCACCTTCCACGGCACGTGTTAACTATAATTATAATCAGCAATTTTTTTATTAGATCAGATCTACTTTTTTTTTTTTTTTTTTTTTTTTTGGGTCAGAGATCAGATCTACTTAAATACCAGGCTTTAGCTGGTACGCAATTCCATTTTCGCAATACTATAACCACAAATTAATTAGCCGCCTCTATGGTCATTGATCGTTGGTAGTCGACGTCGCTAGTCATCACCCGCCAATTGCCAATGCCACAGCCGGTCAAATCATAATCTACAATGTTTCTAATATTTTCTGAACTTTGTAACGCTCCGGCTTTTCATCAGGGGTGAGCATAGTTCCTGATTCTAGAGAAAGAGGTTCTGATTCCCGATTTCAATTTTTCGGAACCGACAACTAGGAGCTGGGATTCCAAAACCTAAAAATCCCTAATTTCTTCAATCTTTAGCTCCTCTATTCTGTCTCCCGATACTTTCCTCTCTGCGGCATTGTAACACCCCCGATGGCAACCCGACGCTACTCACCGCCCTCGACACCATCATCACGACCCACAACGTTGTCGCCAACGTTCGAAGGTGCGGGCAACATGGGCGTTCCCACTTTCTACCGGTGGCTCGCCAATCGGTACCCGAGCTCAATTGCGAACGTCATCGAGGAAGCGCTGCCCATCGATGCGAGCGGTGTTACCCGGCTGATTGGCCCCTCCAGGCTGAACCCTAACGGGATGGAATACAACAACCTGTACCTCGACATGAATGGGATCATCCATCCTTGCTTTCACCCCGAGGGCAGGGTACGTGCGTGCATGTGTCTCCCTCTTCAGCGCGCTTGTGTTGTCGGGTTCTTTTGATTTTTGAGTGGTCTCAAGCTGGAATTATGAGAGGTTTTTCTTTTGGGGGACGGCTAGATGTTAAGATGAATAGTTTGGTTGATCAATTTTGAAGAGGGTAGGAGGTGAATGTGGGAAAATTGAGTCTTTTCTTGCTGTGAGGGATGTATAATTTGGTTAGTCTTCCTATGTTAGGTGTGCGTGCGAGTTTATTTGTGGAATATAGTGGGAGAGATTGGCTTCACGGGTATAAATTGCTTTGGGATGCTTATGATTTAGGTGAGACGTTGGAGGATGCTTGGTTTGTGCTTGCAGATGGATGCTTCTGCATGGTCCTGACCGTTTATTGCTTTGTTTTCTTCACTCTTCTTTACTGCTACTTCATTCCTCTAATTTTTTTATTATTATTTTTTTTTATAGTGACACTTAATCTATAGCGTTTGAGATTCTAATGGGGTTTTTCTGTTTTCTCTGGCATTTGGTTGGCCATCTATTTGTTTATGTGTTTAGTAAATCAGTAATCTTTACACTCATATTTGGCATGATAGCCGTTAAATTTTTGTTCTTTTTTCCCTCAGTCTGTAGTGATGGGCAATGTTAGTGGTAAAAGTGATGGAGAAGGAACTTTGCAAGATATAAAATGAACATTATGTGGAGAGTTCATACGGTGGAAGTCACGTTTGTGATGGGCAATCTGATTTGATATGTGTATTAAAGATCTTATGTATACCGACCTATTGGTGAAGCTAAATGAACAGAATATGTTTGTTCGATTTGGGTAGTTTACAAGTTAATCATGCATAAATTCCTCTTGATATTTAACCACCGTTACATAAGACTTTGGGTCAACATGAATTGGGTAATTCATTTTTCATGCTCTGTTTGAAGGTAATAACAGCAGGAGAGCAACCTCTAGAATTTCAATTTTGTTTTTATTTCTCTGTGCTTTCTAGAATTTTTGTTGCATGGAGGTAATGTTGTCGAGTTATAATCCAACGAAGAACTTCTTGCATGGGAAATAATCTACTTAAATTGCTAATTTTAGTGTGACAGTAGGTGATTGTGTAGTTGTAATTTTAGATCTGGGAATTGTTGGAAGGTGTTGATCTTGATCTATTCTGATTTGGATTTTGTGATCATAATGTGTGTTTCTACTGTGCTTGACCTATTGGTGGATGTTTTGCTTCAAAGTTTAATTGTTGGATGTTTAAATACTAAGCTAAGGTACCTTGTAACTATAGAAAATTATAGAGTGATGGTGTTGTGGGTCTTGGTATGGAGAAGTAAATCTTGGAAGTTAATGTGTTATAATAAGCTGGTGCAGCCATTTCTCAAGGTAAGTGTTGTGAAATTTTTGCTTAATTAAAGATGAGGAAAAAAAAGAATCTATTAGAACCTGAAACCGACCTTGAAACATGTAATAGGGTAGGTTCTAGGTTCCAAATTCCAACAAATAGGTTCAAGATTTCAAAAATTAAGGAATTTATACCCGAATGTAGGTTTCAGGTTCCAAGCCAAACCTGTAAAGAATTTGGAATTGTTCACCCCTACTTTTCATGGTAACCAATAAAATTCTGTTAAAAAAAAAAAAAAAGATTGGTACCGGACAATGAAAAGTCCTTAGAGAAAGATGGACTAGAGATCAAGAGAACATGGGACGTCCAAATGAAGAAAAAAAGAAAGAAAGATTTCTAATTTTTCTTTTCGAACATGTGAGGCAACTCTTTGACCGACCTTCTCTATTTGTCATTCACATAAATCCATTAGCCAATTCCTCTCGAAGTGAAAGTGGTGAATGAAATTGCACCATCATTCAATCGATAACGGGACCGTTATATTAGCACGGCTCCTTATTTAACTCTCAATTTAAGCCTTTCTTAATGCGGATTTTAGCACACTTTTTTCATCCATGACGGATAAAAGAGAATCTTAACTACATGGACAATTAACAGTAATTTCCTCATCAATCTCTCAACACATGCTTTCAATTAACTTTTTAGGTTTTTTTTTTTTTTTTTTTTCCTTTTGCATGGCTTTTTCCTTCACCTTATAACTCTAACCTTCCGTTATCACTGAAGAAGACTTCATCTAATGCTAGCACTAATTTTTCCTTTTTATTTGGTCCCAAAGCGCCTCAATTAAAGGTTAAAATTTAGCGAAATTGGATTAACAAATTGTTGCGGGAAATTATTATTTTTAGAAAAAGGCTTCAGTTGCTTGTCCTTAACAAACGCTTGGTGTGACAAATTGAATATATATATAAATGTTGGAGTGGGAGACATTCTAGAATCGTGGGATTAGTCACTTGTTTTATATATATAAATGTTGGAGTGGGAGACATTCTAGAATCGTGGAGTTAGTCACTTGTTATATATATTATTTGTAAGTATATAGCTTATAGAAAAATCCAATTGAAGGGAGTGCACGTCTTGAGCGGTTTGCGAGACGACCACGACCTTTTAAGTTGAAAGCAAAGCCAATGGACGGGACAATGGACGGGACAAAACTACTTGCATAGACAATCGACGGTCGAGTCTATTCCGCTTTAAATTTAAAAATGTGGGTTCAGATATACACAAGTTAATGGTCCAAACCCTACCATGACGAATGCAAATATCCCATACAGCCCATCGGATGAAATGCATACGGCCTGATGAATGAAATGTCTAATAAGCTCATTGATCATGAATGTTGTAATACTTCAATTAACCCACAAGGCCCATCGATAGAATGTCTTGACTTAATCGATCGTGAGTTTTCGATAGGCGGTGTTTTAATAAAGGTACATGATACATGGCAATGACCAATTGACTCAAAATGTGTATTTAAGATTGAGTTAAGGGTATCTATTGATTAAGGAATTTGGAGTAATTACGGATTATTCCTAAAAAGGGAACTGAAGTTAAGGCAATAAGAGATTACTGCGAGGAAGACATCGACACATGACAGAATGGCTCATGAAAGATGCAGGAGAAATCAAAGTAAAGGATCCCACAATACGACCAGTCCACACATAGCATCAATCAAGGCATTCATAAACAAACATTATAGCAAAACAACATTCGATGTAACCTATGGCGACCTCGATCGGGATGGGCAGTGATGACATCCCAGCAATCAAATTTAAATAGTTTTTTTTTTTTTTTTGGTCAAATCAAAAGTAAATAGTTGATTGTGAGATCTTTATCAATAATTTGTCTCACACAGCATCCCTAATTAACTAGGAAAACGATAAGTCTATAATGTATTTAGGATTTTAACCTTATCATCTTGGGTAAACTAGCTAATCTTGGTACATCAATTATTCAATGTTCCCAACCCATCTGCATACACTTGTCCATTTTTCCGTTGATGTATGACTTCCAAGGCAAGAGAGATGATCGGAGGGAGGAAGAGAAAAGCCGTGACCCCCAACTCCCCAACCATATCCTTCTATAAATTGGAGTTTGTTTCAGTTGACCAGGTCAAATTCCCCCTCAATATCACTTCGATCGATCAATCATAACGAATTAAATTAACGACCTCCCGAAATCATGATTTTGGGCCTCTCAATCATAATTAGGTAATTGACTCGCTTTTAAACTTATAATCGTTGCCTCTCCTTTCGAACGCAGAGGCATCAACACCAGAAGAACAGATTTGCAGAAGGGCAGTAAAAGGGTCGAGGAAGTCACAACCATGGAGAGATCATCATCATCAATGAGTCTTGGTTTGGTCTTGTTGGGCTGCTCAGTGATGGCGATGCTGATGGGATCGACGAGCGCGGTGCTTCATGTCGTCGGCGGTCGTCAAGGATGGGATGTGCCCGACAATGTCACCTTCTACCAAGATTGGGCCAAACCTAGGACCTTCGGCGTCGGTGACCAACTCAGTGAGTTTCTACTTGTTTCGGCAAAATCAATCATAATAGCCGTCGTTTGATCATGTCATTTACCAATGTAAGTCTCTAACAATGCCATTTCCGCGATGATACATTCAACTCGGTCAGCACTGAGAATGGGGACTTCCACGAACATTTCATGATATGCCGATTGTTAGGGTTTGCTCGATCATTATGCTCATATGAGTCATCTCGGTCAGAATTCTAATCCTCGTACGAACATTTTCTTGGCGCAAAGTTTGTCGAGAAAACGCAACATGTAGTGCATACGCATGTTCTAGCATCCATAAGCGTTAAAAATTGACAGCAATAAGTCCTAAATCGTCACGAACTTGCACATATGCATGGCAGTTTTCCCATACAGGCCGGGCTCCAACAACTTGCTGGTCGTCGAGAAGAAGGGCTACGAGACATGCGACATGAGGAACCCCATCCACGTGTACTACATGGGCCCCACCATCCTCAACCTCACCGCCGTCGGCGACCACTACTACGTCTCCTCCTCCGGCAGGCACTGCGAGTCCGGCCAGAGGCTCCACATCACCGTCAAGAACGCCCATGGCTCGTCCGGCGTCAAAATACCCATCAAAACCCACCACTGATCGGTCCCTCTGCTCTCGCTCCAGCGCTCCTCCAACGGCACCGTCGAGAAGGCCGGGATGGTTCCCCTTTATTTTGCTGACCTTCTTACCAGTGATGGTAGAGAGGCCTTATTGATAACTGTCAATATATTGACATAAATAAAATAGCTTGCTGGTTTAATTAGATGCCGTAGCTTTCTTCCTGGTCATGAAGAAATTAATCTACACATGCTAGTTCCGAAGAAAAATGCTATTTTCCCTTTTCTTTTTCCGTTTGGAATATCATTCGATTTCGTTCCCACTCGCGGAGCTACGAGCGGTCCATGTTTGCATGGGGTCGTTATTTACAGTTACTCATGAGCCACGTAGGCGTGACAACGTTCGATGCGCCGCTTGCCACGTGGGTTCAGTTTCTGAGAGCGAAAGCCGAGATTAGTCGCATACGAAAGAAAAGATCTTGTTTGTCCCAGATCAGACATCCCCGCGCATGGCGATTCGCCGAGCGAAGGGGCAGGAGATCGGGCCTGAAGATTCTGCTCGTGCAAATTGCAGTTTGGGAACCACCCTGGCTCGTCACTTTGCCTCGCCCTAATCCGTATCGACGAGCAATTTGTAGATGACAATCGCATGAAAAATCGGATTAGGTGATCGGCTCATGTTTATACTTGGGTTTCATCTGTCCAATTATACTAGCGCGAGATATTTAGTACTTAGTGTCGGATCTATAAATCTAGCGATCAGGTTACAACTAAGACCGAAGACATTATAACCTGTTGTGTCGCCACTGAGCAACACCTCCGACCTTGGTCCCGATGGGTTTGCCGTAAGCCTTGCCGATGACCCGGATTCAATTTAAAAACATTCATTGAGTTCATGTATTGGGTGCTTGTGGAGTGAATCTCTACTCATGTGCCCCTCTCGTAATCTCTCTCTTAAGAGTTCTCAATGCACGGCCTCAAATTGGAGAAAGTATTTTATGTGACGGATACATCACGTGACAGTGACATCTGCACATTAGTATAGTCAACCTATCAAAAAGTTACATGAATACACAAACGACACCAGCCAAGAAGAAATTCATAGCATGCGAACAATAGTGACTAATCACTGTCACGCAATACATCCGGAGCACATGAAATGCTTTCTCCTAATTAGGCTCCCCCTGCCGGTACGAGCGGGTAATCGGAAGCGTCGAGATCCCACCTGGGCCACACGACACAATAGCCCACCAACAAGTGGGCCTATAACAACATCTCGACACTCTCAATTAACATCTTTTGTTCTTTCTTTGCCCCCTAGCGAAACGAAATGATCACACCTCCCCGATCTATCCACAGCGGAGGGTCTATACGAGACGGGAGGGGGCTGGACCACGAATCGCGACCGTACCCTTAGCAACCCTGACTGGCTGAGCTGGCGCTGGCGGGGACACGGGGGACCGCGGGGACCGCCGCCCCCCGCCCGCCCGCCCCCACCTGCAACCGGGGCGTTCGGGTCCTTGGGGACGACGAGGTGACGCGATGCCGCCCGTCGTCGGAGACTGAGATTACGCGTACGGCCACGATCCTCCTGTCGGCAGGCCACTCCCGGAAAGAATAACGAAGAAGATCTTCGGGTGGGGTCGTCCTCTTTGTCCTTCGACAAATGGGGGCCCCGAGAAGAGCCTTCCGAATTACAAAAGCGAACGCCCCGGGATCGAATTCGTTTTTTAACGGTGGGTGATTGACGTCGTTCGCATCGAAGAGAGCGGCAGCGGCAGCAGCAAAAGCAGGAGCGACAAGCGAAAACCGCGCCAGGCGAAAAAGCAGTCGAATGATGCATGCGCACGTAGGCCGCCCACACCGCATTGCCCTCCCGCAGGAGGTTGACGTGGCGCTGCCCTAGCCTAGTAATATTGTCTGTCCCTCGAACCGCTGCGTCGTTCGACAACTTGGGTCGGACCGGCTGTGCCTGTATTTCGAGCCATCATGTGAAGGGGAAGGGTGGGGCCCACGGCCTGATGAACTTCCCGAGAGGAGGAAAAAAGGTGACTCGACCGCCGTCTGATCGTGGGAGATCCAAGTTGCGCAGGCCCAGCGGGTGGGCCGCACTAATAAAGGTCGGGGCCCACACTCCTGCTAACGCCCGCAGGGGCAGGATCCGCCCGAGAGCGACGTCTCCTATTTCGGCTTAGATACTGCTACTCCGGCGATTTTGTCTGCGACCCGCCGATCGCGTGGTGGGGCTGGCTTGGGATTCGATTCCATTCAACATTCATTCCCATTCTAGCTGAAAAGGAAATTTGAAGATCTCCCAAATAATTTCTTCTTCGTTCTTGCTTTTTGTCATCGTTATTATTTTTGAGTAACTAAGACAACATCGCGATAGAATTTCACATCGTACGAACGGCTCTTGAATGTTCGAAAGCATATATATGGCCTTTTGGATGTGTCTGTTGTCCCCTTGCGGTGGGATGGTACACAAGACAAAATCACGGTTCGCGGAAATAGATTTGGGTACATTTTCGGTTCAGTTAGATTAATGAAAAAAATAATATTATATATTTTTATATAATTTAAGGACTAGATTATGTGTACGATATGTGAGATAATTATGATTTTTGGTTTCGGCATGATGTTGTGAAGGTTTTTAATGGAGTTGCAGGAGCGAGAGAAAGGGGGCAGAGTAATTACACCGCCGAAATCTGGCCGCTTCTAGGACCACTTGGTGGATGTGCTTTCACCAAGAAGAAGAGGCTTGTCCCCTATCGCAGCATGAACCCCATTAGACATTGTTCTCTTGTCTCTTCTTGGTGTGCAAAATGATGTACACACCCCATTTGCATTTAATAAATTTCCCACCAAATACGAATCAGATTGGGGAGTACTACTATTAGAGCAAGAGTTGGTTGCTCCATGCCGCGGGTTATGAATCATATCAATAATTATGATGTCAATGAGGCTGCAAATGTAATTCTTACGAATGCAAAGCTTACTATAAGATCGGGTAAGACCTTGCCTTGACCCATGTGCCAAGTATTCTCAAATCAACAAGAAGTAAAGAGTGCAACTTTATTTAGATATTTGCCATCCGTTAGAGTTCAGTTTAACTCAAAATGAAAAATTTGATGAATGACTTTGACTTATTGTAGGAAAATGGTACATTGGAACAAAATTATGACCGAACAATACATAGGACTGAAGCTTAATTTTTTTTCAAAAGCGCGAGGTTAATTTCCTTTCTCTTCTTCTTCGCTTTTTCATATGGAAAATGAAATTCCTCCATTCTGCCCTTTTTTTTTTTTTTGGGGTTCTCTTCTTGCTTATGTTGTTTTCGTTATTATTACATGGGATCGAAACTGGGACCAGAATATCCTGACCCGCCACTTGTACCACCATGTCACAGTCCAGCTGGAAAAAAGTGCGCTGCGGGTCCACTCGAGTTTGCCAGTCATTCATCGGTCCAATTTTCGATAATGATTTTAATACATGATCTTAATACACCTTGTCCAATTTTCGATAATGAAGCGCGTAGACCAAAACTGAGATAATGATGATCTTAATACATGATCTTAATACACCTTGTCAATTTGAGATGGGTTTCTGGTAAAACTTCTCCAATTTTTGATAATGATTTCTTTTGCCAAACAAATTATAAACCCTTTTTCTCCGTTTGCCTCCATTTCGTTAAGTTTTTATTTTTACTTTTAAGGATAATGGCAAAAATAAATTCTGAATTTTGGCAAAATGTGTAATGTGATTGCCAAATTTTTAATTGGCTTAATGTAAACCATGAACTTTAGTCTAACATGTAATGTCCAATTGTTTGATATTAGAGCCATGTCATTTTTCAGCACATTTCCAATTCCTCCCCATGGTCTTTTGATAATGATGGAGCTAGATCTTGTGAATTTGTTGGCGACTCAAAAGTATCCGGACCAGGATAATAAGTTCCATCTTTGAGATACATTCAAAGAAATTCTTTTTTTTTTTTTTTTTTTTGGCAATGATCATCTTAGCTTATCCTCAACGATATCATGAGTTGTAGAGGCTATTGTGCCCCATCTGGACTGTAGATGAGGATATCATCAATGTAAATTAGAGCATTAATTAGGATAGGCTGGAAAATTCTTATTTTTGGCGAGTGTGAACCCGAAGGCCATTTGGGCTTTATCTTGATCCTCATTTTGCTGAGGAATTGCAAAAATTTCTTGATGAAAATCTTTTGCTCATATGGTTTCAAACCCACTTGAGGCTTTCCTATGAAATCAAGGCAGACAAAGTAGTATGCTTTGCAGTGTCTGCACTTGTCACAATGTGGAATTTATGCATCGGAATTCTATTATTAATCGATGTGGTCCTTGGACTTTTTGCATATGTTAAATGTAACCATAAATTATATAAAAATGCTTAATGTTACCATCCTATTAACAAAGTTTAGTAATAACATTAACATTATTCACATAATTTAAAGACCAAAATTAAACATGTATCAAAAGTTAATGGACTACATTGAACAAATTAAAAATTCATAGACAATAGTACACTTTGGTTAAAGTCAATGACTACATTAAACAAGTTAAAATTAATGAACCACATGTTTAGGGATCATTTATATCATTTGCCCTTATTCTTACTAAGCAAGATGGAGAAACAAAAGATCTAATATATCATAATATATCTCCAATGATAGTTTACAAGAATATGGCAACCAGGCATCAAATATTTGAATTCGATACACTTATTGAAATGTCTAACTTGTCATTATGTGTCACTCTTGTAAACCGATATCAATATGATTTATGCCTTTTCTCCTCTTTATTCCAATACATCAACGTAACCTCGAGAAGAATCTCATATCATTTCAAGACCACCACGCATTTGAGATCTTAGACTAAATTTAATTAAGGACGTTATTCTTAAGGAACGAAGGCGACGTTGTGAGCATTTAGCAATACGTGCTCTTTCTGCGCGTTTTGAGACGAGCAAACCAATAAGCAAATTGAATTATCTATACTTGGCCCTTTTGCCATTTCTCGAATGTCAACAACAATCTCCGGTGCGGACAAAAAATTCAAGTGGACGCGACACTACGCATACGTGCAAAAAACACCCATCTGACCCGCGAGAACAATACACCCACGTACGACCTCGTTTCAATGTCCGCGAATTAAAATTAAACAAAGCATCTTAACTTTCACGCGTGCCCCCCGTCACGTGCGCGGCACGTTCCCGACACGAACGAAATCTCAAAGGCCACATAGAGGAAGAGGAAGAAGAGGAGAGAGAACAGTGCACGTAGCCAAAACTCGTCCGCCGCCGTTGCCTTCGACGGAGACGTAAATTTCGTCGTCGCTAACGACTTATTGACACGAATTGAAAATTACAACCGCGACACCCGAGGGACAAGAGCCAAAACGGGACGTCGCCGGTACAAAACTGTGGCCGGCCGGTGACCGGCGCGACGTGAACAACACCACGGGACTCGATCTAGAAAAAAACACAAAAGGCCAAAAAAAAAAAAAGGGAAAAAAATTCACATTGCTAACAGATGGTCGGAGCCGAACAAGTCCCCTATGTCCTGGAAGTGATCGTCGTCGACGGTCCAACAGGAGGACCCGGACCCGGACCAGAATCCGAACCCGAAATCCTCGCCCGGGTTCATGAAGGCGTCGACTCCATCGTCCTTGAACATGCTCTCTCCGAAGCTCGCGTACTCCTCGAACAAGGTCGGGGCGGAGCTCCGGAAGTCGAAGAAATCGTCCGGGAACAAGCTCTCGAAGCTCGCGGCGTGCTCCGACGCGTTCGCCGACGCGCACGACTCGTCGCCGGCGCTCCCCTGCGAGTCCTCGACCTCGTCGGGGAGGCACCGGAGGACGGACGTCGGCGAGCGGGCCTCGCCGGACCCCTTCGCCGGGGGCGTCGGGGGGACATCGCGGCCACCTCCAGCGGCGGAGGGGTGGCGAAGTTGGTGAGCGCGTCGGGCCCGCGCAGCTGGATCGCCGCGTGGTCGTAGACCATCGCGGCCTCCTCCGCCGTGTCGTAGGTGCCCAGCCAGATCCGCACGCGCCGCAGCGGGTCCCTGATCTCGGCCGCCCATTTCCCCCAGGGCCTCCGCCTCACGCCCCGGAACTTCCTCACCCCCGCCGGCGACTTCATCTCGCAGCGGCCCACCCGCAGTGCCGGCTTCCCCGTCGACTTCCCGCACAGCTTGCTCCTCAGTGACCGGCTCTTGACGACCTCGTGGCTCTCTCTCGAGCACGGCGGGTCGATGGCAATCTCGTGGACGAATCTCTTCACTCTCCGGCGACGACATTCGAACGGGCCGTCCTCTTCGTCGCTGGAAGAGTCGGTGGCGTCGCCATCCGTGTACGATATCCGGACGACTCTGGGTCGGATGCCGGGGTCGTCCGCAGGCTCGGGACTCAGGAGCCTCGCCCGGGTCCGATGCTCAGTGACCTTCACAGGAGGCACGAAACACGTCGTGGCTTCCATAGCTTTCTCCTTCTCTCACTTCAAAACTGCAGGAGCTCCTCGGTCAGACTTACTGTTAACATCGAAAGCGAAGCGAAGAAGGAGAGAAAGGAGGGGTGATATAGAGGAGGGGAGTAGGGGGATAAAAAAGGAGAGATTCCTCTGAGACTGGGACACGAGGAGGAGGAGGAGAATAAAGAGGAAAAGGTCGGAGTGAACCACGTTAAAGAGAAGCTTCAAAAACGCAGAGAAATCTAATCGACCAAACACCCAGAAAAAGGTACCTGGGGGGAAAAAAATCTGGTGAGAAATAAAGTTGGTGGTTCAAAGGGCGAGACTGTGAGCGAATGTCAAGTAAAGCGAGAAGTGCAAAAAGCAAAGAGAGGCCCCAAAAAAAGGGAAAAAAAAGAAAAGAAAAGGCGGCAAGCGTGCGTGCGTGCGCGAGCGAGAGAGAAAGCGAGAAAGAGAAATGGAATAAGCAAGAGGGGTGAGGAAAGGTACGGAAGGCGAAACCACTGAAGCCGCAGCAGTGATGTGCCAAAAAAGAGAGGGGCGAGTTCAGGGACGACGACCCGGAAGCAGAGCAGGGCGGTGAGAGGAAAGGGGGGGCGGGGGAGAAAGAAAAAGCAGGGGATTTTCCTGGAAAGTTGAGGGGGAGAGGAGGAAAAGCGGGGGAGGGGAAAAAGAAGATGGTGGCTTTTGCCGGAAAAGGGAAGGGGGGAAGAATATATGTGAGCGAATCGGGCCAGCACCCAACTAGGCCGAGCAAAAGGCTCGTCCCAATCTGCTGCGTCTACGCAGGATTTGCTACTTCGGGGGTGAACTCCTATCTCGCCGTAGGAACTCTGCTTTTCTCTTTTTCTGGGGATTTTGGCTAAAGCTTTAACTGGGGATTTTCTCGGAAGCGGAAGAAGCAACAAAATGAAACCGTCGAGATCGAGAGAGAGAGAGAGAGAGGGAGGGAGAGATTGCGTTCGAGGTAGATTTGCGGAGAGATAAGAGGGTCGCGCGAACGGAAGCACGGTTGCTGGTGCTGGCCCTGCCTCTTTTATAGGATTCTAAAACGGCTGTTCCCCCGATTCAAGTGGCATCTCCTTATTCGGTTTCTTGGAAATTCTTTTAAATTTTCTTCTTTTAGATTGCCATTTGACTCCCAAAAATTAATTCAGCGAACCAAGTGATTTGAGTTTTATGCATTTTAGCTTACCTTATCTGCACATAAAGTTTCAGCATATGGCCAATAAAACACTGAAAAAACCGATTGAACTGTAAATTTTTTTTATCTTCGCTGGCTTGAGTTGGTTTGATAACTCGAGTTTAAATTATGATATAATGCATCTTTTTAACCATTTTCAAGAGCTTGCCACGCCCATTTCACCTTGAAAAAAAGTGGCTTCATATAGCCCAAATCTTAAAAAATACAAACCATTGACTGTTCTCCGATTTAATATTTTCCTAATGTAGGATTTTTGCAAAGTTGTAATTTCATTGTGACTATCTGTCTTATAATGTGAGGCAAGTTTAATATAATGCGTGCTTGTTCAAGGGTTTCCGAGTTTCACATGTGGCAACCCAACATAAAACAACACATAGCAATCCTCGTTTTTCCAAATTTTAAAAAGTACCAATCTACATGACAATACCACCTACTTTCCTCGGACATTTTCTTAGTGTATTTCGTACTCATATAGAGAGAGAGAGTGAAGAGAAAGGAGAAGGGACGGTAATTCAGGGGAGGGTCCGGGGACAGAAATGAAATTCCAGCGAGGCCACAAGAGGGGAGGTTAAGAGATATTTACGAGGCGCCGCATAACTCGGTCATCAGAGGCTCGACACGTGGCAAGGTGGGTCCGGCCCGAGCATCTGAGCCAATGGGAGTGGGGATGAGATTTAACAGGTGCTGACTCGACCGGGCTTTTCTTTTCCCCTTTTTTTCTTCTATTTTTTCTTTTTCTCTATTTTTCCTTTTGCGCTCCCTTGGAAGGAGCGACGCAGGTCACGTGACACGGGGTCTCGACAAGAACCGTGTTCAGTACCCCCCTTTCGTCGTTTGACCAATAAAAAATAATAACGAAAAAAAAAGCGAAATTAAGGACTGATCCGTAATTACCGATTAGTCTAATCCCGATTTTTAAATTTAATCAGGTTTAGCTTCAGGCGCGAGGGCGTTTATGGTCATTTCAGCCGCGAGACCGTTGCCGCTGTGGTGTGGCAGGCAACCTCGAACCACGCGCCCTTTCTCATTAATGATGTCTCTCTCTCTCTCTCTCTCTCTCTCTCTCTATACACGTTGCCACTCCCCGCCAGCACGCTCTGCCGATGCTTTCGACTTTCCATATTTTTATATTTATTTTTTTCTGCTTCGTTAGCTGAAATTATCGAGTGAAATTGTCGGGTTCCGTCATTTCTTACCGTTTTACGGAACGTAATCCCTGATCTGGAGTAGAGTTTTTTACTTAATAATGTCTAAGCGGTCCTGTTAATGACTATTTTTACGTAACATGAACCCATTAAAAGCAATGCCCCATGTTTTATATTTTTAATTAATCCTGCGCTCAAAATATTCCTTAAGTTTTCTAAATTTTTAGGATCAATTTCACAAAAATCCAAAATCAGTATGCATGTGATAAATTTTCTTAAAATCAATTTTTTGACTACAAACAACTTCTTAGTTTCATTAAATTGGAATGGTACTATGAAAAATCACAAACTCGGGTCTTCTCCTTAAAAGATGAACCAACCAAACATATTATTTGTGACATCCGAACATGGTCATAAAGCAGTGATATTGAAAATTTGTTTGAAGAATCCAAATAATCTAAACTATTACATCCGTCAACTATTATATATTATCTAATTCAGTAATATGATAATAAAATTTAATAAAAATTAACAAATAGTAAATTTATCATGAATATATAAGTTATGGGTTTTTTGTGTTATTAATCTCAATTTTTACGCGTAATATATTCCTTTGACAAACAAATAAAAAGACGCTATTAATTTGTGCCATCCATATTCACCATAAAAGATTTTGTACTATAGCAAGTTGACAAGTGAGTTTGTGGTCGGCAGAAGAGTAAGTTTTGGGGCCTCTGATGAAAAGAGAATGAGCGTTACAAATAGTTCTTTCACAGAGAGAGAGAGAGAGAGAGAGAGAGAGAGAGAGAGATAAGGAGAGAGAATGGAGTGGGCTTGTACGCCATGTTTTGTCACGTGATTGTGCGGTTGTGTTGGTCAGTCGATGTGAATGAAAAGAGGGCAAGAATTTACCGTTCTTTACGTGTTCCAAACGATTCGTGTCGGGTGACCACAATTATTTGGTTCTAATTAAGAGGTGCTTGGCGCTTTTTGTCTGTCAAATAATTTCCAAGTAATTTTATTAGGTTGAGTATTTTATATGTTTTTTCTTTTCTAATTTAATATCTACCCTCAATTTTACGGTGGCAACATTTAAGAAGGATCAAATTTTATACCTATAATTTCATTTATTCGTGTCAATTGTGAAAGAGATGAGATGTTTCAAATTAAAATAAGAATGTAAAATGGGAGTATCTGATGGAAGAGACTGCAAACTCAATCCACGATACTACGTTAAGAATTCAAATGGGTCCAAAAGTTAGAAATCATGAAACAGGGTCCATATCACGGCCTACATCTCCACATTATCTATTTTTAAGAAATGCACATCCTCCTTCTTCGCCTTCCCATTTTGGTCGGCAGCAAAATAGTGGTTGCCTTGCCATCCGCTCACGTTACAAGTTGTATTAATTACGCCAGACTTTGCTAGATATTCCCAGGTATTTCATCCAGAGAGAGAGGATATTGCAGTGGCAGCTAGATCCTCAATTCTTCCCTCACACACACCTCGTCACTGTATAAATGCACTGAATTTTCGAAATTGGGTCATGTCCTGTTTTGCAACTTGCAATAAAATCCACACCCTCGTTTTTTCTTTTTCTTTTTTTTTAAATCCCCCACAATATATTTTTATTCATGGTATTATAGTAATTGTTTTATCTTTATTTTTTATTTTTATTTTATTTTGGGCGGGAATGGTGACCGAACAAGATAGTGCCTCAAAAGAGCTGTCTGAAAAATCCATCCCAAAGGGCCAAAAATCGTCCCACCACGTGGGCCCCACCTGCGTGGTCCACACAATCCTCGTACGCCGTGTCGGACGAAAAAGCCGTCTCCTTTGTCTTTCTTTTTCTTCTTTTCAAAAATTCCGGTTTTATTAGTTTATAATGAGTTGCAACTTGCAACTTGCAACTAGTCCGAATTTTCAAAATATTTGCTGAAGGGTAACTATTGTCGTTACACTTTATGCCCACTGAAAATGAAAGAAAAAGAAGAAGAAGAAGAAGATCATCTTTTGCTGTTGTACGAATTTTGCGAGATGTGATGGATTTTTGGCTTAATTCATTCTTGACTTTTGAAAATTTTGAAAGTAATAATCTCAAATATACACTTAGCTAAGTTAGAAGTTCGAAATAAAAAGTATGGTGCTCCCATCAATCACTTATGCCGGTTTGTGCTTAAAGTAGAGACGGACTATTTGACAACTTATATACTTGGCCTTTGTTCATAGGTCATAATATAATAATAACCATAGTATATGTTTACGTGTCCGCTTCGGTTGTTCTTTTGTATGGATTGAACAACTTGTACATTTTATGTACAAAAGGAGGTGCAAGTTTAATGTTATTTCTTGGGTACCGGTCAATTTATGAGCAAACGGCTACGAAGATGACAAACCTAAAGGTGCTAACGTCCCCTTCCGATGAAAATACGGAAAATTGGATGATCAGATCAAATCACTTGGCAACATTAGTATAGGTAAGTTCTAGCTGGGGCGGATGATCTACCCACAGCAATATTTATTGATATAAGTGATTCACATTTCTAACACCGTGCAAGGCAAACTTGCAATGATAGGAGTATTCTAAATCTAGAAAGGTGATGACTTTTTAAGTTAGGTTAATGAGATGATATGACTTTATTTAGGCCATTCAATCGAGTTGATATCTCAACAATTTAGAGGGAATAATATAATAATTTGAATTCACCTTTCTAGATTTAGAATACTCCTTGCAAACACGATGTTAGAAATGTGAATCACTTATATCAAGAAATATTGCCTATGTTGGTTTGCACACTCACATAGTGCATCTTATATCCGATCTGTTCACCTTTGGTCAAGGAACTTTGAAACTAATCCAACTTATTTAGCTTAAATAATTACATTGTGCATCTGTATTATATAACCAATATAAATTATCTAGTCTCTGTAAAAACATTCGATATATTAGAACAATAAAAACATGTACATGTAATTTATCTCAATGTGAAGTAGTATGAAAAAAAAAACTAATATACCTAATTATTTCAATGAAAATTGTGAAGTAAAAATTCACAAGATTTAAATAGACTTGAGAACTTTTTAGTATAGCAAAATTTAATCAATGAAATTAATAATTCTTTGAGATCTTAGAAAAATCTCAAAAGAGTTATTTTTGGAGAGTATCTTTAAACCATTGTGTGTGTGTGTGTGTGTGTGTGTGTGTGTGTGTGTGGATATTCGGATTCAACAACAAATATACAAACATACGAGCATATATGCATCCAGATGTGCATATTCTAATGACTCTTCAAGAAAGAAGTCAATCGACATCAAGCCCTAGATGCGGTTCTTGAGCCACCAAAAGAAGAAAGACCAGTCATGGTATTTCTACCCCTTTAAAACAGGCATTAAAGAATTCTGCTTTGGGTCGGAGACCAGTACTCGTGGATCGAACATGTACGATCGTATCAAGTCAAATCAGCTTCCGAGCGCGGAGATCCACACGCATTGATTGACCTCGAAGTAATTATTCCATAATTATTGCCCAAACACTGTTTTTTAATTTTACATAGGCACATGTGCTCGTGCATCGTATTCTGTATCTGATGCTCTTCCAGGGGCGTCCTCAAAATCGTGGCAGCACGTCGGAGCCTGGTGACATTCGGACCTCTGTGTTTCGCTTAGTTTATTACAAGTCACGATATTGAATTTATCGAAGAAATTTAACTTCGGACAAGATATATATATAATTTTTTTGGTAAGATCGGACAAGAGATATTTGTGGCCATTGAACGTTTTCGATTTTTTCGATGTTTTGTCTTCTTTAAAACCTTTTCCAAATAGCTAACCTAAGCTCATTTAAATAAGAAATTATACCGAAAGTACTTAGATGCTGTGATCGAAGTACAAAATTTTAGTTATGTGACCAATCTTTGGACATAATCAGGTCAAATTCAATATGGCAGATTGCTCAAACCTAAGTCATAACCAACAGACTTGTCTATGGTTTGAGCTCCACGAAGCTTTTGTTTTCAAGCTCGACTTCAACACTAAGAGCAAGAACGATACAATCGAGATTATCAATCATCAAATCTCACTCAAGTTAATAACGAAACATACTTGAGCAGAAACATTGAGCTTGATAGAAATGAACGTTCTTAGTTTTCATTGCACCTGCATTCCTTTCGTGTCTTTGTCCATGTTAGTTGACAGTAAAAGCTTTTTCTTTTTGGCAAATCACTTGTCCTCTCTCATTATCCGGTGCCGAATGGAGTACCGTTATAACAAAGTTACCTTTAATGAATCTTCATCAAGACCCGTACGTGGAATGAAATGGTATCCCACTCCGTATAATTCAATTGAAAAACCTAGTTTCTCAGTACGGGAGAACCAAAACAAGGCAAATTGAGATGTACTCCCATTCAAATTGAATGCTGATTCTGTCGCTTTTGTAAACAACTGCTCCCTTACAACTCTTTCCGGGACGAATCTTGAACATTAAGTTAGGAATGTGTGTGCGAACGATAAATGGGATTGACGTCTCAGAGCATGTGGTTATTATCTCGCTTTCTTCCGATTTGATGCACGTAGCATTTATTGTTTCTGCCGTATGAAAGAGAAATAATCCATCCTAGCCCGCATATGTTGACTTGAAATTACCGCAAGTTGGTTTGTAAAAATAATCACTAGACGGACTGGAAGCAAGAAAGCTTCTCAGAGCTTGTTCTTACAAAGGATCGAGTGAGAGAGGACAGCATTAAATGATTTCACAGATTCCCAAACAGCATCTGTGCCGTTCGTGGAAACCCTCAGCCCTTTCAAAGCAGGGATTATCGTCTAGAAGCCCATGTCATTCATTTCACTTTCGTCAATCCTAAACTTTTGAATTTTACTAATTGAATCATAAACAATTTTACGTTTTATCAATCGAGTCTATTTGGCTAATTTTAACTTAAAATCGCTAGCATAGACGTCAATTATCCGACGTAACATAACTAATATTGATGTTGATAACTTTTATAATTTTTTTAATTTTTTCTTTTCATTTTTTTCTTCTCCTAATGAGGGCCGGTCAACTCTCACCGATTGCAAAGCCCTTGCCCAGACATAGCGAGGGCCACAACTCTTGCCCCCGATCAACAAGGGCTTCATAGCCCTTGGCTAGTGGCTTATGAGGATCACCAACCTTTGCCCAGTGGCTAACAAGGGTTGCTCGTCCTCACCTGTGGTTGGCAAGGGTTGGCCAACTTAGAAAATAAAAAGGAGAAGAAAGAAAGAAAAGAAAAAAATAAAACTATAAAAAATTACTAAATAAATCAATTTTAAAAATTTGTGGATGCCAGTCCGATTGTTCTACGTGGCACTGTTGGCGTCAACATAAGTGATTTTCAATCAAAATTGATCAAATTAACCCAATTGACAAAACATTAAATTTGTTAAGACTCAATTTGCATAGTTAAAAAGTTGATGATTGAGTTGGCTAAAGTATGATAAATTTAAGATTTTTTAAACAATTTTTATTTTCATAGCCCCTCGTTGAATGCTTATAGTGGAGTCCATGAAACATGCAACCCTTCCTTAACGCTGAGGGGTGTCCGAAAAGAGCCAAGCTTACAGGGATTTTTATAAGAAAACAAAAGCCAGTGATTCTCGGGATTAATTTAGTCGATTACGTGCACTATTGATTGAGTAGATACTTCCCTTGTTGAGCACTTGGATTCATCTAATTGCTTCCATATTCTTTTGTTAGCTTGATTAACCATGGAAAGCCTTTAGCGATCGACCTCTCCCCATGCATGTGTAGACAAGTCTTAACATTTTGTGCCGAAAGTGAACTACTAAAGAACTGGGTAAATTTACAGGTAGAAGACATGATAGAGAAGCAAATAACACGTCGATTCTTCGTATCTTACAAAAAATTAAGCATCAGAAAGGGAAAAAAATTAAGAGGAGAAAAAAGAATGTCCACGCCAGAGGGGCACCGATGTTACAGCTAACTAAGAGCAAATGATGGCCATGTTATGGGAAACTTAAGTATGATTAGGTTTCAGGGAGAGTGATTAGAGAATGATAATTAGTGTATGATCCAACAAGCAAAATTTCCTCTAGTATGCAACTAGGGGAGGCTTTTTCATGTGGCGGCTGTGTCATACCATCGAGAACAACTTCAAAGTTTGACTTTTCGCTGGTGGTCCACAAAGACAAAGGGCCGTGTTGGAATTAATGATGAGTGATTAGAACATAATTAAGAAAAAAAAGGGATTCGATGGGTCAGATTTTCAGGTGCCGGGTTCTTTTTACGACCGGAGCGCTCGTACGTGTGCACGACTCCTCTGTCTCGGGTCTTAAATCATTTTCTAATTGCAATCTTTTGTGCTTGCGTGCATAATAGGATCTACATGTTAAGAAAATAGGTTTGAAGGTCGGTACATGCTAGGCAGATTTGCACCAATAGTCCCTGCATTACCTTTTAAGTTTCCATGATCTATCCACCAATGCGTGTTAGTAATTTATGTATAATGTAAATTCTAAAATAGCGATGGGAACAATAATGTTATCATCAACTATGATTATTTCTTGTCAATTAGGTACTTTTTGACTTAGTGAGAAGCGGTGAAATTTTACTTGCAAAGACGACCACTTCACATGCAATGCCAATTTTTTGCATGCAAAAAGTCACGTAAAACCCTAATTTTCACTGCCAAATGGTAGGATTTGGGTTGTGTACTTCAACTGCTGTTTAATAGGAATGTTGCAGCGACCGTTGATAATATGACGTTTGGTCTCCGACTCTCATTGTAACATCGACAATCTCGTTCCACTTACGCGATTCTCGACAGACAAATACTATAAAAAACCGAACATCTCGAGGCACAAGTACAAGGAAAGTATTCTAAGACCGAAGCTAAACGAAAGTCTTCGGTTATTAACTCCCAAGCGAAACGGTGTTCGATAGAAAAGGACACGGGACACACTGCCCCAAATGCTAAGTGCATAAGGAGTGACATTAAATGAAGTTACGCGGCTATTCTTATTTTAGTTTCTTGGGGATCTTCTGTTCTTTTTTCTTTATCTTTCATGGGGAAGAACGCACAAAGTCAGTGTTGACTCCCTTGCTTCACGGGGCTCGTGCATGAGTCGGCCACAATATATCTCACAATATATTTGTTTTTGCGAAATGCGATCATGGTCTCGGACTTGCTCTCACGTCTTATTGAACAGTGCTATTTCAAATTCTTAAATTCAAACAGCCAATCTCTCTTCCTTTCTCCGAAGAGTCGAAAGGTTCCATCTCCAGCTCTTAATGGTGCCCACTGCCCTATTTCAATTTGGTGGGCTTGATGAGCAGTGTCGTGACGGAGTTAGAGATCGCTCGCACATTGGGAATGGCGATTAGTTTGATTTAATCTGACAGCCTCGTGGTACAAGTGGGTTTATTTAATTCCTAAGCTCAGTTTATGGCATCGTTTAACAACAGACATTTTGCAAATCAAGCCTTGAACTGTGATTCTTTCAAGTGTTATTATGTATATGTGCTTCTCTTGGATCCGATTAGATATTAACGAAGTACACGCGACAAGGATTAACACACTCTTTTAATCCCTAAGGATAGGTGCAGTTGATTGGAAATTTTAGCAAATTTCCATCACAAGAATTATAGAACACTCTATTTAAATCAAGCAGATTGCGTGCAAACTATTCTGAAGTAGGGCTATCTCTATAAGCTGACAGTTTGAATTTTACCAGTTCATGGGATTTATAGAGCATTTCATGACTTTCTAGGTTGTCAGGGCTCCGCACCGCTATCTTTGATTATAAAAATATACACGCACATTTTTTATACATGACGTATTCATGCTTCTTACCTTGAAATGACTAGATATTATTAGGAATTCAAATTCTGAACCGAATGATGCATGTCAAAAGAACGACACTACTTGTGCATGGTTCTCATTTAACAGTGTCAAAGTTCCATCTGATTTAAGATTTCTGGATGAAGATCTTTATGCCTGTTATAGAGCCACAACTACTCGTGTCATCCTCTGAATTTTACAGAAATTGCCTCATCTCTTCTTCCAATTTAAGTGAACATTCTGAATCATTCTGTAAGTAACACTTTCCTTCAGCTCATGGTTTGGAATTACAATGTCACAAATCAAGGCGCACCCTGAGTGAACCTCGTTCCACCTAAATTGACCAACAAACATCACATTTTCACAAAGCATATGTATCCGATCCTTTCCGTAAGCCGACTCTGATTAATAAGGTATCACCCTAAGTTCTCCTCCACTGCTTCCGGGAGTGTGCCATCCTGGCACTTTCCGATGGACTTCCTCAACAATCATATCCATTTTAATTACTATACAAATTTAAATTTTTATAGAGATTTGATACGCATACGTGTGTGCTCTATTAATAGTTGCATGTAAAGTAGCAATGTTTAGTTTCTCAATAATATATTCAATGCCCCGGGGCACATTTTAACTAATCCGAAAAATACGAAAGAAAAAGGTGGATTCACTCAAGCTTTTCCAAAAGTTGGCATATTTTGAAAGGCTACATTCACTTTAGTATATTTTTTCCCACATTTAATCCTGAATTAAATTTGATCTCATCTTTCTCTTTTCTTAAAGATATGTGTGGTTTGTGAAATCAATTACGAAGTGCAATCAAACACATTTTTGAAGAATGGTTTTTCAATTTTTTTAATGGAATCAGATCAAGCCGCTACTTGACTCTCAATTTTAAGGTCCTATTGCATTCTACAATGTGCTATGACCATCATTCTTCTATCAATTTTCATTATAGGCTCCATACGGAATATGAATTATTTAAAAATATTTTTCTAAAAATAATTACTTACATCATTTGAAATAATTAACTAATAAAAATTGTTTGATTAGCAACAACAATTTATATCTGAAATTTTTTGTGGACAATAATTTTTTTTTACTCGTTCATTTTTGTAAGGGATGGTTTGTTGGAAAATATTTTTAAATTATTTATTTTTCGTAAAATAAATGTACCTAGAATCCATTTGTTTCATGGAAAACCTACAATTTTGAAAAATATATTCCAAGAAAATAACTTTATTTTCGAGTGTTTGAATGAAACTTGAAAAAGACTTGGAAAGTATTTTTTTTATCGCTTGATAAGATAAATCTTATGGGGAAAATTACATATATATATATATATATATATATATATATATATATATATATATAAGAGGCCATATTTTTAATTATTTTTATTTTTCAATTGTTTTTATGTTTTATTTTTTATTTTTTTTCTTTTTACTTCTTTCATGGCTAGTTGTCAACCATGACAATAGAGCCTTCTACTGACTATAGGTTAGCTCAAGCCATGCCGCCAGAGGTTGCATGCTCATCTGATCCAGTGAGGCTTGAACTCATTCGTCTGCCATGGTCGGCGATCAATAGAGGAAGAAGCAAAAAGAAAAAGGAAACAGAAGGAAGGAAAGGATAAAAATAAAAGAAAAAAAAATGTTAAAATAATTTTTACTGAGGACCCAAACCCCAAGCACCAAAGACTTGAGCATAGCCTTTATATATATGAGTTTGAGTACCAGAGCATTGGGTACGGGCACTGGGAGTTCAAAATCAACTTCCATGGACCCGAACATGGGCAATGGGGGCTATGCCAAGCACTGTGATCCCAAGCTTGGCATTGATGGACCCAAAGTCAATCACCGAAGACCGGATCCTAACTGCCAAGACTTGGGAACTAACATTAAAATTCATGCGCCCACACATGAAGTTTTAGATTGAAGACCTTGTCCTAACTGCCAAGACTTGGGAACTAACATTAAAATTTATGTGCCCACACATAAAGTTTTAGATTTAAGTGCCAAGACTAATCGTATTTTGGAAAATATTTTTTAGTTCTTTTAAAGAAAAAATCATTTTCCTAAATTTAAATTTTTGTAGAAAAACCTTTTTCGTTAACTAGAAAAACCTTTTTGGTTGACTTATTTTCTCAAACAAGCCAAAAACCAAAAGGTATTAGAAAAATGTTTTTCGCGAAATAAGCAGGAAACTTTGTTTTTTCTTCTCCTCAAAAAGGGTGCCTTCGGTACAATGTTCTTAACCGTCTTCACGCCTACAAATTGACATCCCCCCCTGTCTCGGGCCTAGTTAATCCCATGAAGCCCGGCCAGCTTCGATCATCAAAGAAGAACCCAACCTTTCTGTCATAAAAAATCCTTAAAATGGCACAGATGGTGATCTTTTGCTATGTCTCACCATTACCAAATACAAACTACGTGAAGTTTATTAAAAAAATCATCATCCGAGACACAAGAACTCAATGTATAAAAACTCCCCCCCTCGACCCCAAAATTGCTTTGAAGAGCATTTAGCAAAATTATAGAACCCATGGCCCTCCGACAATGACCATCGACAACCCTCTAGTCACCAACGACTCTCATCATCGAGACTCCGGCCAACATTCGAAGTCCAGAGAAAGAGACATCGTCCGAGACATCAATCCAAGTCTAGATCAACAGAGAGAGAGGATAGATTTTACCAGACTGGTCACCTGAAGGTCACGACAATGGTGGCAGTTGCCAACATCAACCCCGCTCTACTCTCCTTGGGTTTAAAAAAAAAAAAGACTCGGTTTTTTTAACGCTATCTAGACCATCCATACTCCATACACATTTAATTTCACCTATGATCAGGATCTAATCCCAATTCAGGGGAACATCCCAATCACCGGCCTGGATCCATGTCCCTGCTCACCAAAAACAGCCTCAGTTATGAAAAAGCCAATGCATCTAAAGCTCAAACGGATCGGAACAACCCCAAATTAATGAAAGACATAAGCTTTTAGGTCACTAGCTTCGGATACGGGCATCTCAGAAATACCTATTAGGGAGCAACTCTCCTCATAAAGACTAGAGAGAGACAATTGGACTTTCCAGCCACATTTAAACCTAGTATCAAGAGCCTAATTTAACAATAGTCGCAGAAGTCGCCGCCCCAGGAGTACATCGGAGCGCAACAAAGCAAGGCATAGAAACATTAAAGCGTTTTTCATGGTTTTAAAGATAAATTCTCATAACAACCAATTAAAGGCTATTTCAAGGAGGACAAACTTCAAACTCTCCCTGTTTAAGTGCAGTGATAGAGAACACAGATCACACACTTTCATTCATAAACACAATTGGGAAGCAAAATACCCAGGGGAAGAAGCCCTCCTACACAACACAGACATGCAGTGTTTCTAGCCCATTGCGTACTTCTGGGTCCAGCTTCTGGCGGTGGTTTCGTACTTGTTCCGATCAGTTTTGTACATGTGCGCAATTTCCGGCACCAAAGGGTCATCAGGGTTTGGATCGGTCAACAATGAACAGATTGAAAGCAACACCTATACAATAAGGCCAAAACCAATTAGTTCCATGCCAAAAAGCCACAGGAAGTATCTGCAGCAGAGCAACTAAACAACATTGGTGCTTGGCACAATGAGCAGTGCCAAAAAATAATAATAAACAATGAGCAGTTCACTTTAAGGTAAGCAAGGTTGGTATATGAATTTACAACAGAGAGATAAAAAAAAAAAAAAAAAAAACGTGTATCTTTTCTTTTCAAAGCCAAGCTTTAACCTTCTAATAAGCATTCTGACGACAACAAGAACAAATCATATGCCAGTAACACAAGCTCCTCTTTGAATCACACTATTTCCAAGCAAAGATGAGCTGACATACTCAAGGAGTGGTCAGTGAGGACTATTTGAGAGACTACTAGAAAGGATGAGGCCAAAAAGAGCTAGAAAGCACAAGTTAAACCTACTGGATTTAGGGACAAAGGATAATGCGGTAATCCCTGCAATAGAGTAATTTACCAGTAGGTGAGGCAGAAGGCACATCTATGCTCGCTGACATCACAAATGAATTTTAAATCATGCTTGACTTTGTAACTATATCAGAAGACTAAAGTTTGATTCCTTCACCACCCCCCCCCAAAAAAAAAAAAAAAAAAAAAAAAAAGTTTGATTGCAAGCCACCACCAGGGCTAATTACATGAATATAAAGATCTCAAAAACCAAAAAAAGAGCTCATTCAGAAGACAATGGATCTTCAGCATTAAAATGCAGGAGATTATCCTATTTGATTTGGAAGTTTAAAATTTAAACAACTATTCCGTAATCGCAAAAACAGAAGAATGCATCCCTAGCATTGCTCATTTCTTCCTACCGCTTAGATTAATCAGATTCAAGTACCAAATGCATCAAATGCTATGAAAATACCACTTCACATTCCAGTAAAAGAATAAGATTTCTCTGCTGGATGCAAGCATTCAATAAAACAGACACAAAGATGCGACACTTCATCTACCGCACAGTACAAGTGATTTGCACCAAACAACACATCACTCTCTCCAATCAGCAAATAAAGCTTTAGAGTCCAACGGAATTCAACCTTGGAAATAGTGAGGGCAGGGCTCCATTGCTCCTTCAATATGTCGAGGCAAATGCTACCGTTGCTATTGATGTTAGGGTGGAAGACTTTTGTCCTGAATGCAACCTGCACACAACATCAACAGTTATAAGCAAACTCTACAGCCCAGGAGAGCACAGGAAATGGGACAATTTTTTCAGCTATATCCTCTGTTTTGAAGAGACAGTCTTAGGTACCAGTGACTACATGGTAAGACTAGAAACCATGAAGCCCATTCCCCCAATAAACAACACATGCCCTCCCATCCAACTTTAAGGTAGGAAAATTCAATGCTATGTCAAACGTTCACCAGTAATTCCTGAAAACGATGCCTACCACACACGATAACTGAAGTTCCACCAAATACAACATGAACACAGAAAAAGGGAGACAAAATACAAGGAGACGGTTATATGAAGCTGCGGACAATAAATGACCATAAACAGAGATTAATAGTGAGACACTCCCAGAAGGGAAGACTATATGACATATCACAAGGGAATAGTAAACCTGAAATACATAGTTCTGCGTAGTTATGAAGCTTTCCTATGATTTAAGAAAGGCCAAAATCAGTTCTAACTGAATTTGACCACTTATAGGAGGACCCTTTTACTTGTCAGAAGGCAAAATGTAATATGCCAGCGTATTTAAAGCTCACAAACACAAATTTAAAGATGTTGAGTAGCTGGTTAGTACGAGCCTCTGAGGAAGTGATGGGACATGTTTAGGTTTTCCAGATGTAGGGTACTGTATAGAACCTTAAACAGAGGGATTTCAGAGTAATTCACTGTAAATATGCAGTTGCTTCCAAGGCAATATTATGGTCATGTTAACCAAGGAGCCAAAGAGTTAACTATTCAGGGAAAAAAAAAAAAAAAAAAAACTCAAGTCTACAGCTCATAAAACTTCTTCTGAATCTCGATAACTTAGAGATCGTGTCTCCAGTTTCCGGTGTATGTAGCCAATTCCCGGCTTTCCGGTCTTCCTAGCCTTCTGCTTTCAGACTTCGACGCTGTAAACTAACTCCTTACCTTCTTGCCTGACTAACTATAGCGCTAGCTGCACCAACTGAACGAACCAATTTCTTTCAAAATGACTTTGCCATCTGTTATTAATGGAATCCTAAAGGAGCTCTACCACGTTCACGGGGAGGACAAGAAGAGACCGATCCTCATCACTGGTCATATAGAAGATCTTAGGCAGAAAGAATTCCCTATACAGAGTCATCCATATTCACACTGAATCATAACATTAGCCTACACAAAAGTTAAAAAACTAAACATGAAAAATGTCTGATTACAGAAAAGCCTCAACATATTAGGAGACATAGACTCAGACTGTAGCAATATCTTACTTATTACTCAAACATCCCACTTTTGCAGAAGTAAAAACATTGTAAAGATATAAAAATCCCCTGCAGTGTCACTCCCCCAAAAAATGAGACAACAGAAAAGTCAGATCAAACATCAACCAGATAATTCCAAGAGCATGAAAGCTAATAGAGAAGAAGAGTCTGCAAAAGCTCACACAAATATCCAGATTTATTTGAGCAACTGTTAAGCCCCTGGTAACGAATGGAAACATAGCAGCCAGCAGCAAAAGCAATATGCAAAATCTTTAGATGCAATGATCACAGTGATTGTTACTACCTTCGGTGGTTTAAATGGATAGTCCGGCGGGAAATGAATTGTGACTAGAAACACACCACCAGCATATGGACTGTCTGGTGGACCCATTATAGTTGCTTGCCAATGAAACATGTCTTCCGCAACTGGACCTAAAGAAAATGAACCAGTTCCCATTAATCTAAAATTGACTAGGTATACCAATAATACGGTATATTCCACAGACAACCAATAATACAATATATTCCACAGACAACATGAAACTAAAGTACATCATAGACTGATCAAAAGTATAGCATAACAACACCATAGCCGAAGATCACCACTGCCAAAGAATAATGGAGTTAAAATACAATCAGAAGCGTACACCAGACAGAAGAATCTTTAGCTATGGAGAAAAATCCAGTAATAGTAAACACTTCAAAGAAGGAAGCGACTCCAAACTTTTTCATCAGAAAGAGTAACATAGCACCACACAAAGGAAAGCATTCAAATCTCAGATAAAGCAATTGACAAGACATCACCTCGGTTCACGATTTAAATCTCCTGCTTCAACATGGCAATAACTGAAAAGGCAAAATTATAGATAAATAGGAGATAACAGACAATTTGCAGGCCATAGATTTCCATGGATCAAAAGTAAGGCCATCGTGTCCATGCTTTTACAGAAAGAAAATCCCCCATGTACAGCACTTAGGCATCAAAGTAAGACCATTCCATACATAAGGCCGGCCCAATCCATGACAAGATCTCATGAAATATTCACATAACCACTGGAAGCATGTTTCATTGTCACTACGAGCCTTCAACTGGGAAAAGACATCTATGTATTTGCAGAGCACCCATCATTTACCTCCTTTTATCAGACCCAGACACATCTGAGCATCGCAACACGTCCCAATTACCTCACGTTTACTTGCATGATTGGTGGATGCACTGTAACAACCCAGAAAAAATCAAACTTTCCTACATTTCTACAAGGCAAAGACAATTCAACCTCTGAGACCAAGTAAAACAGGCCCGTCAGAGCTCATTTCGTCAGCTCAGACAACGGAATCTCAGCCAAAAGCGAGGCAAACCCATAAACATGCAACAGCAAATCAAGCTAGCCAAAGCAACTCCACAAATTTTCCCACGACCGAAGTCAAACAACAAGCTCAGATCTCCTCTCCACGAGGTACCCACGTGAACATACGAATCGGTACCGCCGCAAAGCATCACCCAAGAAAGCCGGCCGAGAATCGAGCCATCAGATCACCCAAAAGAGACGAGGTACAGAGAAAACCAAGATGACAAGCGAGTGAGATCTGGGAGGAGGGAAGGAGTACCAGCGCTGCAGGAGGTAGGAGGATCCTTCTGGAGATCCTTGAGCTCCTTCAAGATCCGCTTCGAAGCCATCGCGTCTCGATTCCGACCCTAGCAGATCTCCCCAAAGACAAAACAACACCACCACCACCAACAACAACAACAAAAAAGGACCCACCTTCTCAATATCAACGAGCAAATCAACGAAAACCCAGAAACGAAGCGACCTCGCAGATGCCCAGCGGGCGAAAGCTAGAGAGAGAGAGAGTACCTTGAGATCCTCCTGGTTTATTATTTGGTCTGCGTTGCGTCTGCAGAGAGAGAGAGAGAGAGGGCAGGAGAGAGAGAGGAGAGGAGGGATGGAGTGGGTTGAAGAGAAAAGACTTTTCCTTTCTGAGCGATCCTGTGCGGGCGGTCGCAGGATTGCGGCCGCCGGCTGCTCTGCGATTGGTCCGCCCTCCAGCGGGCCCCACCCGGGATCGACGTCTCTGATGCCTCTGCCTCGTTCGGCCGTGGGACCCCCACTCTCCCGGTCCTTTCTGCTTTTTGACCGGTTGACCCGAGGCGGAGGCGCCGTTGCCCTTCGGTGATTACGACGCCTCTACACCTGATCATCCGGTAACCGGAGGGTTGCCCTCTTTGGTAACCTTTTGGTTTTCTTACCTTCTGCTTTCCTAATTAAGAAAATGACATGAATGGTCTTTAAACTTTAACTTAATAGGAAACATGATCCTTAAGCTTTTAATTTATTTAAAATGATCCATGAACTTTAATTCAATATATAATTTATTCCATAAAATTTCAATTTATTTAATATGATCATCGAATTTTTTGTGCATATTCAACTTAGTCCTTAAACCATATAAAAATGCCTAATGTTGCTCATAAACTTGAATTGATGAAAGAAAAATAATGAACATTTTTTTTATAGTTAGATTACTAAATTGAACATATACAAAAAATTCAATAACCATATTGAACAGATTGAAAAGTTCTTAGATTATATTGCGCATTAAGTTAAAATTTATGAACCATATTAAACAAATTAGAAATTCAGGAACCATGGACTAATTTTTTAAAAAATCCCAAACTTTAGGTCTAGTCCCAATTATACCTAAAACTTTCTTTTATTTCATAAAAAATCCCAAACTTTAAGTCTAATCCTAAATTTGCCCCAATTTTTTTTTTTGTCTTAGAAAAACACCAAACTTTAAGTTTAGTCTCAAATTTGCTTTGAACTTTCCTTTTGTCTTAGAAAAAATCTCAAACTTTAGTTCCAATCCAAAATCTATTCAAATTTTTTCTTTTGTTGAAAAGAAAATCATCAATTTTTATTCTAGTTCTAAATTTGCCCTCATTAGCCATCTATCAAATTCGTCCCTAAATTTTATATCCTCAAGCGGTTTTATTTTGAAGATAAATTCTCATGTTGCCTTCGATGTGTGTTTAATATTTATGTGAAAATGCCACGTAAGTTGGGACTGGACCATTAGGTAGATTTAAGAATAGATTAAAAGTTGGTAATTTTTTTTAGACAAAACAAAATTCGAGACAGATTTGAAACTGAACCTAAAATTTAAGATTTTTTCAAAAATAAAAAAAAAATATTCATGATAGATTTGGGATTAGACCTAAAGTTTAATATTTTTTAGGGAATTAGATCGAGGAACCATGTTGTTTATTAGGCCAAAGTTCAAAGACCGCTCCTAGTTAGCATGGAATTTATATGTAATTCTTTTCTTGAAGATTTATGTTTACTAAAGCTGCTCCTCTACTCTTACACAACTCATAGAGAAAATTGTAATTTTAGAGTTTTAACAATGATAATAATCATGAAATTGTAGGAGAAATATTGTTTGACAATTATCCATAGAATTTAGAAGATAATTGAGTGCTGCAGGTTCATTCGCCTTACTTATAACTTCATGTTACACTTATCAAACATCATATATGTCATCCTTTACAAATATCGAACTTATCAGGAGCTGATTCTTTAAAATTTGACTCGATTGTTTTGTAATTCTTTTTGAGTAAATATATTCCTTTAAGTAACTTTAATGTTGTCTTACAAAGTAGTTCTCTCACGGGGCATTATTTTACAAGAGGGTAAGGTTAAACTTTCACTCTATGTTATTGTATAGATGTAGAGTCGATTTTTTCTATAAATATACCACATCACATATCATGTGCAATGGAGTCAATTTTACATGAAACTGTATAGTTACTTTCTTATTCTTGTTTAGTTAACATTCTATGTTTTTCCTTTTACATTAAATCAGTTGGAATTGGGCTAAGAAATAATTTTTGGCAAATGCTTTAGCCGTAACATCGATTTCATGTCTTTTTGGCATTGCAATATTGATGTTGAATATTTAATCGTGTTAAAAATATCTTACAATGCAATATATATATATATATGGTCTCCCTCTTTTTATTGATTTAAATTTTTTAATTGAAATTTCTTACATGATATTTTGTCTGTGTGTCCACCCCAATAATCAAATTCCATGTATCGCTCCTAATCTTGAAAATATGAGAGGGGACATTGAAAATGTCTCACATTATTTTGGATTTGACTTTTTAATAGATTGCATAAAAAATGCAAATGAGGTGACAATTCCTGCTTTTGGCTTGGTTGTACCAATAACATATGCTATTTCTCATATATCTGATTTCAACCCATTATTTGAAAAATGGATCAAAATCTTCTAGCAAGTCAATTTCAAATCAATTGCATTCATACCTTACTTTTATTTTGAATTTCTCAGATCAATCTTTTTGCCATGCCTTCGTCATGTGGAAGAATGACTACCCCTTTGGGCTGCGCAAGATAAAATTTTTGTTTCTTGATTTTTCTGTTTCTCTGTTTCTCGGAACAGGTTTGGAACAGAAATCTATTTGATAACGTAATTTGATTTCTCTATTTCTGAAACAGATTTCTATTTCAGAAATATATTTGAAGAAGAAATCAGAAGCTAAAATTTTTAGCTTCTCAGTTTCTAAAATAAAAATTGAGAAATTAATTTCTGGCCAGAAATCAATTTCTGTTTCAGAAATTTTGTCATGCGCACCCTTAGACTAACCTATAGTCAAGTGATCCATTTTAGTGGAGCTAGAAGATGAAATGCTCGTGCTGATACTTCCTTTTTTTGTATTCCTTTCGCCAAATGGAAGTAGAGCATCTGACACACAACCTATGCATGCATTGCTCCTTCATTAGCTACATTATGCACCCTGACACCTATTCTACAAACGTTAGATGGAAGGATGCCAAGCAGATTGCCAATATGCTCAGCAACAAACGATATAATGCCAAAAATTTGAAATTGAATTCAGAGTAAGAAGCATTGAGAATTTCATGCTGTAGACTCAATCCATGATGCATTTGCATTGCCAAAAGTGCGGGAATATGATCCGACCACAGGCATCAAGAACAAAAACTATGAAACAAGTATGAACTCAACTATGGTGGCTGACATAGAAATAAGGCTAATGAAGCCAGCAAAACAAGAAACCAAACTATAGCGCCTGAAGGGAAAAAGGGCCAAAAAAGAAAAAGAAAAAGACCACTCAAAAGTCCTATAATGAGGATGACGACTCGGTGCCAACCGCCGGTTGTGGCGGCGAAGAAGTCCCGGATTTGTTCTCCTGGGTGTGGCTGCTGCTTCTGACATTTTCAATCAATTTCACTAGATCAGGCATTTTAGGCCTCTGATCGGGCAACCTTGCCACACACGACATTGCTATCTGCAGCATCTCCACCATTTCTTCTTCTATGTTTGGGTACCTCATTAGCTCTATGTCAAACACTTCTGCCGTCCACTCCTCTCGCACGACCGAGTGGACCCACCTCACCAAGTGCATGATCTCGTCCCCACCACCACCACCACCACCACTACCGCTAGTAGTACCGTGGATTGGGGACTTTCCTGTCAAGAGCTCAAGTAGCACCACACCAAAGCTGTACACATCCGAAGGTTGCGTGGCTTTTCGGTTGTCTGTGACCTCCGGAGCACGGTAACCCGTGGCACGAGAGATAGGTGCAGCCAGCCCGCTCATTACAGTGGCTAGTCCAAGGTCAGAGATGCAGCCATATCCTTCAGCGTTGAGGAAAATATTAGAGGATTTGATGTTGCCATGAACAAGCTTCCCGTTGTTCTGGAGATGGATATGAGAGAGCCCTCTTGCTGCACCAATGGCAATTCTCATGCGGGTGTCCCAATCCAGAGGGTTCCTACCTTCCCCTCGTTTACCTGTGAGAGAAGCGCAGCTCAAAATTTACAGATATGGAACTCATCTGATAAAACAGAGGCCATCAATTTAAACATAGATCGCACAACTGGAAATACCTGAACAGAAGCATGTAAAAAGGCTTAAAATCCACTTTTGCTGCATTGATATAGCTTGATTTATTAGAGTTTTCTGCTTTAATTTATTTGAGTTGACAATGTTCAGTGTATAGACAATATATGAGTGCATTTGATGGTTTTCTAAATGGAGTTCAGTTATACTTGTGGAGCGACAAAAGGTAGTTCCAAATGACCGTCCAATCTCCAGTACTCACCAATGTCTGTCTTTTTTTTTGGTGTTGCAAGACTCTGTAATCCAATTTAGGAAAGACAAGTGTCATGCAAGAGCAACTTTATATCATCAGACGAGATCACGCTATTAGTTATCACGAGCGTTTCAAGGTAATAGAGAGATAAACAGACCGGATCACATCATTCATATATTCCTGATGAATGCAGAAGCATAGACATGTCACAAGAACAACTAGCGATAACAATTTATAGATGAAGAGACAAAACCAAAATGCAAATATATGTGCAATACAAAGACATAGCATATTTTCTGTTAATGCTACATTTTCTCCAAAACTGATGATGTACTGCTCCCTTCCCAAGTAGCTACTTGGCTGGAAACACTTTAACAATTAGGAACAGCAAGATTGATTCACTTGCAGGAAGACACATATGCATCATGTCACCAAAAAGACAGAATTCTGACGTGAATATGCCTAAAGAATCATTTGGACGACTCCCTAGGTATCTTCGGCATCTGGCACGCCTTTCTTTATGAGGGGATTTTTCGTAAGACTCCAAGATTGCTCAGTTTTGCATCAATCATGACATCCAAATTTCCAGATATTTCATCCTTCCTAACACATGAAGCATGATTTGCAGAACATAACAAAACCACGTAATGACTAAGATGGTTTGAGATAATTTGAGGCAGGATCCAAGGTAAAGGCTCTAAGCCAAGCATGAGCAAGCACATGGCATAGATACCAACTTGATGAAAACCCAATTGAAACATTTTCCGTTTTCAATTAACTTCGGAAATGAACAGATGTGTCGTCTGATGCCCAAGAAAACGTATATATGGTGGAGAAAATAGGTTTAAGTCAATCAGTAATACATATAAATCATTACAATTGAGCACCGTAAATAGTTTGTCGTCAAAGTCAGTTAACCCATTGTAGAAATTTTGAAGCACTCACAAGCTAGAAACTCAGAAAACATGCACAGTATATTGGCATTTCGAGCATCAAAAAATCTAATGCAACTTTAAAGCCCTTGACCCTCCGTCAGTAAGTATGAATATTAGTAGAAGCATGTAGAAAGCTGAATGGTGCAGAGGTTTTAGAGTTTAGACCAAGATCCAAGTGATCAAATACCAAAATTTGGATCTGTCCAGCCAAGGCCAATCCCTAGCTTAACTTCAAGAACCTATTCTTTTTGTCCATCGTAAAACGTCTAGGAATTTGGGAACTATTCTCCTCCATCAATTCCTAAGTTTCTCTGACATTCTAGCCAGCTTTAGTTTATCCATCAATATCAATTCAAGTGACTTCCCAGTACAGCATAGCTCCAGCTTTACCCACCAATGCCGGTCTCAGTGATCTGCCAACGATGCTCATGATACTGATGGCCCATTTCAAATGGATTCCATCTGATCTTATGCATGTGGTCACACTTAAAGATTACAACCTATAATAACACTAAACCGACGTTATCTCGATAACGTAAGAGCACTTGCGCTGTTTTGGCATGTATAGAATTGCTTACTAAGTTGGAAGCGTAATCATTAGCACTTCCTTCAGAACTTGAGGGCAAATAAATGCTGAATTTCAATAATGACAAGCACATGACTGAGGCAAATTGATCTTACCATGCAGCCTAGCATAGACACTCCCTTGACTGTAGTAATCGTGCACAATTAGCTTCTCTTCTTTGGAGTAGTAATAAGCTTTCAAATCCACGACATTCTTGTGCCTGATTCCGCCAACAATCTCCATGTGCTGCTCAAAATCCCGCTTACCAACTGCAACCTCCTTCAACCTCTTCACAACCACGGTGTTTGCATCTTCCAAGGTCGCCTTATAAGCAGTGCCGAACGTGCCCTTACCCAACACCTCGGCCGAAGCCCTCAACAAGTCCTCCAAATCAAATGCATAGCTACACCCCTCAAAGAACACCAGTTTGTTATTCGCTTCTTGACTCCTTGAAGCCTCTTTATCCGGTGACATCTCTGCCTTCGGTAACTTCCCCAAGGAACGATCCTCAGTTGCTCTTCTCCTTCCTTTCGAGCAGTAAAATAGCATCAAAACACCAAATGCCAATACAACCAACACACAACCGGCAATAACAATTCCTAACAACGCGCTCTCACTAAGCTTCCCTCCATTTCTGGTTCTTGGCTCAGAAGCAGGTGAGATGGCAGGAGAGAGCTCAAAAGTAGAATTTTGCGATGAAACATTGTTGCCAACAAAAGCTGAACTTGGAAAATGCTCAAGTGACTTAGGAAGACTCCCACTCAAATTATTGTGGGACAAATTTAGCAACTTCAAATTGGGCAACTGAAAATCAGGAATTTCACCAGAGAGCAAATTACTCGCAAGATTCAAAGCCTCCAGCCGAGTCAAACTGGATATTGAACTGGGGATGCTGCCATTGAACCCATTGTGGGACAAATTAACAATCGTCAAGTTCTTCCACGCCGAGAAATCTTCCGGCAACGGCCCGGAGAAATTATTGAACTGAAGATAGAGAAAGGACAAGTTCCTCAAATTCGCGAAATCCGTAGGGAAGGTCCCGTTAATGCCATTAGATCTGAGGCTGAGAATCTGCAACGCCGATAGGCGGCTGAGGGTGTTCGGCGGGATCGGCCCCTGGAAGCCGACGCCGGGCAATCGGACGGCCACTATTCGGGAGCCGTCGCCGCTGCAGGTGACTCCTGCCCAGTGGCCACATACAGGGGAGTCCTCGCTCCAGCTGAGGTTGCGAGAGTGAGGCAGGTTGTTGACAAAGTCGAGCAGGGCTCGCTTATCATCAACCGGCTCAGCATTTGCCCGCAATGCAACAAGACCCAGATAAAAAATCGAAGCCAAAATGCCCAAAGCTTGCATCTTCCGTCCTTCTGCGAAAGAAGAACCCAGAAAAAACCAGACTTGAAGCCCAAAAACGAACGCTTTCTGCAGCTCCCGCTTCTCTTACGCTCGCACCAGCCTCAATAAAGGGAGGAACTGTCGAAGCACGTTTACGGAAAGAAACAAGAACGTGAGACTGAGGCAGGGGAAGAGAGAGAGAGAGAGAGAAGAGAGGGGAATTACGAGGACTGTGTCTTCCGATAAAGCATTGTCGAGTCGGGACTTTGGAAACAGTTCGGGCGCATGAAAAAGGAGGTGGGCAGGTAAGTAGGTAGGGTGCACTTTGAAATAATGCAGTACCGTCAAATGGCCATTTTTGAATCTTCAATTAAAAAGCAGAGCAGGATTGGAGCTTCTTTTTGTTTGTTGGCGCTTTAGCTTTTTTGTAATGGAAAATGCTTAGCTGAGAATCCACCAGCTAGGACGAGCAGAAAGCAGCTCAAGCTAAATCTAAACAGATTCCTAGAGAAGCGAGCCCCCCCCGAGAAAGTAAACGGAGAAGTCAGCTAAAAACAGTTAAAACCTAGCCCCATGCATTGCAGCGTGAATGAACAGTGCTCGCCGAACTCAAAATGCCCATGTTCTCCTGCACATTCATGGGATGAGTCGTGGTTTACCTTCAAAAAGCTTAAATAGCGTGTCCGAATTTGTTTCACCAGCCCACGCAGCTTTGAAGGAGTAAGGCAGAGTGCTGGAATCCTTCTTGATGCAAGCGAAAATGGCTGCGGTAGAGAAAGAAGCTTCCTTTCGATTTGGTCAGCGGAGAGACGGGGAGCTTCGGTGCAGTGCAGCGAGGCTAATGGTGAAGAGGATTTGAGCCCCGAAATTCAGAGGAGGGAGAGAGACACGGGGAGGAGAGTGACAACGGCATTATTCATTTATTGCTAATGTAATTATTAACGAATAATTATGTACATCGTAAGATGGGTTTCCCCAAAACGGGTCTTGTAAACCAAGGTTTTAGGATACCTGTGAAATACTCAATTTTCAAACATGGATCATGCACGTTGTGACAACGGTCAGCATGTTTTGCAATCACAACTTGACCCGTTTCGTTTGTACATGACTCTCTCATGGCTTGATCGAATTCAATTCACGGAAAAAGTGATTCGGGTAGCGTCCAAATTACACCGTTGGTCTCTCCCTCAAAGGGAAGCTCTTTCCATCCATCCGAAATGCGCTGGATCCAATACGAAACACGTTCCTTGCTGGTCCTGCGTTCCGTTACACGCAGAAAGGAGGAGGAGGAGAATGAATTGAGGACTCGGTCGGGGTGCGGGTTCCGGGAACGTTACGTCAACGGGAATAACGTGGCCGAGGCGCGTCCGGAGGGGAACCCGGCGACGGGCGCGTGGGGATGGGATGGGGGTGAGTTACGACAGCGCCGAAAATGCGGGTCCCAGTGAGTAAATGAGGGGACGGACGAGGGGACACTTAGATTTTGGTCGGCTGGTGAAGGGTAAGGTCAGATCTGTTTTTGGGCCTTGGAAGGTGGATCTCTTTGGTGTCGGGCCTAATTAACATGATCTCCCAAATCTTTTGGAGTCGCTCAGATGAGCCCTTATGTGATTGTATGCATATGCGTGTGTATATATATATTTGGCATCAACTGGGGGATTGAATTTTCCAACATTTGCCCATGATGGTTTATCTAGGTGATAACTAAGGCTTTAACTTTTGATTTGCGTATTTTGGCATTTGAAATACGAAATTCCTTTCACATATAAATTTTCACAACGCTTGCAATTTTAGAATTTTCAACCATTTTTTAAAAAATCTAACTTCATGATTCACAAAAGGAAGTGCTTAGAATGTGTAAAGTCAAAATTTTCAATCAAATGATGAATCGCAGTGTATTAGGCTCTCTTATTCTTTAGTAAATATATCTAAAATATTTGTGTGAATCCTATTTTGATGGGAGCTTGATGAATCAATTTGTCCAAACAAAGAAAATACGCGGTGATATCAAAGTGTCACATCAACAACTGACGTGGTGTGTATTTACCTAGTTAGATCCCTCCATGACTTTATATTAGGCAATTGAATTAGCCTGGCCAAATTTCATTGAAATGGAGAGTCAAATTGAGCTCAATTCAATCAATTTCAACCCATTTAAGTTCAATTAGACTTAGGCCTTAATAATTTAAGGTCATTATTTGATTAAGGTTGAAATTAATGACCCGCGAAAGACCTAAGTTTCCTTCATATAATCTCGCTAAGTCTACATTAATCAATGGGGCAATTTATAATTCATAGCACAATGAGAAGGGGGACTTTTGCATCTCTATATGCAAAGGATAATGCGGATTCTATTGAGAATTGAGATAAGAGCCAATAAGAAGAGCCCGAAAAAGTGGACCGTTATTTAGAATATGAGGTGATCATCGAAGAAAATGACACCAAACCATTATGTATCGTGTCATGCTCATATGTAAACGATAATAGAATTCCTGTATTGATAATGAGATAATTGACAGAATTTCAAAATATGACATAAAAGCCACTTACTACTTTTGTAGATAGTAATGACGACATCATTTTGGGCATAGGGATTGATATGAACGCACACGGAATTTTATTGATATCTATCGACTATTAAATAAAATATACTAGCATTATCAATTTTCACTCGGAAGTCGCTAGGGCATGTAGCAATCATCATCCGTAATCTAAACACCCAACAAACAATAAATACAGAAATTTAAATTCGTCCATGAAGAGAATATAACACTTCTGCTTGACAATTCAGAATGCGCTTTGTTTGACTTGGATAATGCGCCATATTGAGAAACTGAAAATTATATATGAAAAATCTACTATTTGCAATAAGTTTGCACAATTATTAGAGAATTTGAGGTCTCAAGCTCGAACAACAAGTGAATATATTCTTTGACAATGACATTCTAACCTTATTTAACTAAAGAGCTGATGCAAACACAAAGAAGGACACTCTCCACGAGGCTCAAATGTATGAAACAAAATAGTGTACACAAGAATCATACTTGAGGCAAAGAGCACAACCGGTCAGAGGATTACACTATCGGAACTTACAGCTTTATAAATGGGCATATTGGATTCATCTGCACCACTCCAAGTTGAATGCCATCTTAGTACATGGAAATTTGGGTAGGTCTCTTTATCCATCACCGATTAAGAAGGAAAAGGGAAAAAAAAAATCAGAAACAATCACAAAAATTATCTATTTGCAATCATAAAATAAAATAAAATAAAATAAAATAAACGTTAAAAAGTGATAGAGGGATGAGAAAATGGCACTTGTTTCTTAAGAAAGGCATGGCTGAACAACTAAGTGACGAGGTTGTTTTGAAGCTCGAAGCTTTTGCATATCTCAACGGTTCAATCCTTTTGAACTTTGATCACACACTTATATACTCTTGGACGATCCACTGGCAGCCTTGCAGACATATCCACCCCATTGTTGCTGTAGTTTACGCAGCATAGTATGTAAAACTGAGATATTAATTAAGCCTGCAATGAGCAAATTTTAGCCAGCCCATTGTACACATACCCGGGCCGAATTTCATAGAAGTGGAGAGTCTAATTGAGCTCAGTTCAATCAATTTCAGCCTATTGAAGTTCAATTAGACTTAGGTCTTAGTAATTTAAGGTCATTATTCGATTAAGGTTGAAATTAAAAGCCTGCGAACGACCTAAGTTTCCTTTATCTAATCACATTAAGTTTACATTAATCAAGGGGGCAATTTATAATTCATAGCACAATGAGAAGAGGGACATTTGCATCTCTATATGTAAAGGATAATGTGGATTCTATTGAGAATTGAGATTAGAGCCAATAGGAGAAGCCTGAAAAAGTGGATCATTATTTAGAATATAACGTGTTCATCAAAGAACATGACATAGAATCATTATATATCGTGCCATGCTCGTACATCCTACATACACAAACAAGAATATATTGGTAAAGGGTAATGATATATTGAGCTTTAACCAACAAATATACAAGATCAGGCACTACAAAACTTGCACTCAACAAGATACAACGTCTAATCGAGTGAAAGGGCGTCGGACGCAAAAGGATACCGCAAAGTGGTCAAAGCTACCAAGGGCCGAAACATGAAGCCCAAGAAAGAAGGCCACGCAGGGCTGAGACAACCAACCAAACAAAACAACCAAACTAACCTAAAGGGCGGCCACGTAGGGCCGGGTAGACCAACCTACCAAAAACAACAAGACCAACAGAGAAGAAAAACACCAAAAGGCAAGACACCAACGAAGCAAAGCAACCCCGCGGAGGTGAAGCGCGAGCCAAGCCAGGGAGACGGTGAAAGCAAGAGAAAGCACCCGCAAGGCTAGATCAAGGCGACCTAGGCGGTTGGCACAGGAGAACTGAAAATAGAAGGGTCAAGGCCCCAGTTCCGTTGTAACCTCTTATTTCTCGAGCAATCTTCCACGCTTCTAAAGGTTAAGGCTTTATCCTTAACTACTTTAATAAGATACTTCTTAACAGCCACAACCACGACTAGATGCTCTCTAAAGAGAATGTCATTTCTATACTTCCAAATGAGGTGGCATAATGCACCAAAAGAGAAGCGACCAATGGAGTGATAGAAATCCTTACCTAAGAGGAATTTCATCACCCATTGAACATTTTCTATCCAAGTCCCGTTCCTCCACGGTAGATTACACTTGGCCGCCCAAAAGTAAGCCATACTAGCCGTGATGCAGCAACCGAAGAAGAGGTGGTCAATAGAATCCGGCGTGAGCTTGCAAAAGGCACACACTTCTCTCCCAATTCTCCCATAAGACATAAGAAAAGCTTAGGTAGGAAGACGGTTCTTTATAATCAGCCAGAGATTGAATTGGTATCTCGGAGTGATGACCTTGTTCCAAATAAAGGATGACCATTCAACCCTGTCTTTCCTTCTTCTAAGGATATGCCAAGCTGAGGCGACCGAGAAGACATCGGAAGGACTGTCACTCCAAATAAATCTATCCGGAACCTTTGAGAGAAGCGGAAGGGGCTGGTTCCAAGAGTCCATTATAGACCTGAAAACCTGACCCGTCGGAGAAAATAGGTTAACAACAACTGCACTCCTAGGAAGCCTCAAATTAGAGATAGTCTGCTTTGAAGAAATAGAATTCAGCGGACCACTCTGATGCTAATGGTCGAACCAAAGGGATGTCGCCTAACCGTCTCCAATTCTTCAGTAGAAATTGAGATGGAACTCGGACCTCAGGTGGAGGATCCTCTTCCAAGCCCATAAGCAACTGGTCGGCACTTTGACCACCCATAAATTCAACCTTCTTAGAAAAGTAGAGTGTATCCACTTACACCATAGAGACTCCTTATCTATGAAGAGGATCCAGATGTGTTTTAACATCGCCACGTTATTGCACTCATGCAATCTACGAATCCTCAGACCTCCTTATTCCATCGGGAGACAAACATCCTCCTGGGAAACCTTAGCTCCTCCTCTGCCAAGGCTGGGCCTCTTCCACAGGAATTGTCTAAGGATCTGTTCAATACGGTCTAAGACTGCCACAGGAATAATTAACACACTAGCCCAATAAGCTTGGATTGCATGGAGCACTAACTTTACAAGCTGAACTCTCCCTGCAAAGGAGAGAAATCGATGGGTCCAGGATTGCACTCTAGCCGTTATGCAATCAACTAAGGATGCACAGTTTGCCTTGCCGAGCCTCGAGGATATGATAGGCACTCCTAGATAGCGCACCGGCAACTTCCCTTCCATAAATCCAAAGGTATCCTTGATTTGACTCCTCAAGTCATCCAAGCCCCTTGCAAGAAACACCTCACTTTTGCTATTGTTTGGCTTGAGTCCACTCCAATTCGAGAAGGTATCCAACCCATCCTTCAGAAGTAGGATAGAGCCCATATCCGCACGGCAAAAGAGAAAGACATCATCCACAAAGAAAAGACGAGATAATCGAGTGGCCTTGCACCTCCAAGAGAAATTGAAACCTGGTTGCTCCGCACGAGAAGTGAGGATCCTTGAGAAGACTTCCATAACCAAGGTGAAAAGATATTGAGACATGGGGTCACCATGTCAAAGGCCACGGCTACTAGGCAAGAATCCATGGAGATCCCCATTCAAGGAGATATAAAACATAGGCGTACGTACGCATACCATAATAAGACAAATGAGATGATCTAGGAATCGAAAAGCACGAAGAACCAACTCAAGGAAATCCTAGTCAACCGTATCGTATGCTTTCTGAAAGTCCACCTTCACAACACATTTGGGGAGGTAAGGCTGAAGGTGGAACTCGGCAAATAACACCTGAGCAAGGAGAATATTATCCTTAATCTGCCAACCCTTGACAAACGCATTCTGAAAAGGGCTTATGGTGTCTTGAAGCACTGCAGCGATGCGGTTGGCTAAGACCTTGGTAATACATTTGTAGATCGTATTGCAGTAAGCAATGGGCCTATAATCATTTATCGAGGTAGCATTAGGAACCTTAGGGATCAACACCAGGATGGTGGAATTAATCTCCCTTAACAGTCTCCCTGTAACAAAGAAGTCATTTATTGCTTCAATCGTCAAAGGCTCAACAAGATCCCAATTACTTTGGCCCCGAAGCCTTCCCACGAGCTAGAGAAAATATAGTATCCTTGATTTCTGAGTCCGAAAAGGGACGGGCGAGAGAAGCGATCTAATCCTTCGAGAGCGGACACCGAATGGCTTGTTGTGAGTCTCCCAAGGCCAGCCTAAGAGGAAGAGAACGTGAGGCAAACAACTCCTTAAAGTGAGTGACAAACGTATCCTGAACAAGGCTCGATTCGAATACAAGGTTGCCATTCCTATCAAGAACTGAGATAATCCTATTCCTCAGTTGCCTTGTAGTCATTGAGTGATGAAATTATTTATAGAATTCATATATTGATAATGGGATAATCAATGAAATTTCAAAAGAGAACATAAAAGCACTTACCACTTTTGTAGATGATAATAGGGACATCATTTGTAGCATAGGATTGATAAGAACACAAACGGGGCTTTTATTGATATCTATCAACCATTAAATAAAATATACTAGCATTATCAATTTTCACTTGGAAGTCGCTACTCCATGTAGCCATCGTCATCTGTAATTTAAACACTCAACAACAATAAACACAAAAATTTAATTTTTTTTTTATGGAGAGAAGATAACCATTCTGCTTTGATAATTTAGAATGCGATTTGTTTAAATTAGATAGGGATTGCACCATATTGAGAAATTGAAAAGTACATATGAAAAATCTATTATTTGCAATAAGTTCGCACCATTATTAGAGAATTTAAGGTTTCAAACTAACCAACCAGTAGATATATTCTTTGGCAATGACATTCTTCTAAAGAGTTTATGCAAACACAAAGAAAGGAACCCTCCATGTGACTTAAATATATGAAATAAAATAGTGTACACAAGAATCGATACATAAGGTAAAAATCACAATCGATCAGAGGATTACACTATCGAAACTTATAGCTTTATAAATGGGCATATTGGATTCATCTGCACTGCTTCGAGTTAAATATCATCTTAGTACAAAAAATTCAAATAGGTCTCTTTATCTATCACCGATTAAGAAGAAAAAGGAAAAAAAGAAAAATATCAAAAACAATCACAAAAATAATCTTTTTGTAATCATAAAATAAAATAAAATAAAGGCCAAAAAGAAAGGGAGAGGATGAGAAAAAGGCACTGACAACACCTGTATTGCTTCTAAAGGAAGGCATGGCCGAACAACTGAGTGACTGGGTCATATTGAAGCTCGAAGCTATTGCATATCTCAACGGTGCAATCCCTTTGAATTTCCATCACACATTTATATACTCTCGAACAATCCGCTAGTAGGCTCGTAGACATGTCGACCCCATTGGATCTGCTGTTCATGCAGGATAGTAGGTAAAACTGAGACATGGCATGGATGGAGTGTTTGTAAATATTGAAGATCACCTGGGGATGGAGGTTGAAAGTGAGAGGGCTACTGGAGGAATCCATTGAAACTCGGCTATGAATGAAAAAAACAGATTGTCAATTCTTTTATTTGTAGTATGATACAAAAAATTCAGCATTTGCATATCAATATATGTAGGATGCACGCAGATGACACGAGATAGTATAGAGCCCTCTATGTACATGTACTGTGTCATGCACATTGTTGACACATAAATATAAGTACTTATTTAGTAGTAAATAGCAAGGAAATTTAGAACTGAACTTCAACCCCTAAATAAAAATAACATAATTGAATTGCATAGCATATAATTTTTTGGAAGCATTTATTTCGTATACGTTAGACCGACGGTGGTGAACCAATTTGAATTAATTGTGTGGACTTGACACACAACAAATGTAAAATTCAGCCAATATTGGGAAAGAAATTGCCACATTTTCAAGTTTAGAAATCAGAGTATTTGAGTTTTAATTAATGATGTGTTTGTTTCACGGAAAACGTAACGTTTTTGGAAATTGTTCTTCGGGAAACCATTTTCGAGGAAAATGGTTTGTTTTCTTTTGTTTGGTGATACGTGACTGAAAGTATTTCTAGTGTTTGGATCGCATTTGAAAAATGATCTAACAATTGACAATAGTGTGCCTCTTACTTCCGAATTAATTTGTTGAGTCCATGTTACTTTATAAACGAATTTTTTTGATCAGTTTAGTAAATTTAGAATTTGAACGTGCAAAATGAAAAGGAAACCTGAACTCATATACGTATTTTTTTTTCCTAAAAATGAACATGATTTCCGGTTACAAGAGCAAGTCAAAACGATCTCATTAATCGCTTCAATACATTTGGCTCTCTTCATATGGATGCGCCTCTCGTGCAGCTCTTTGCAAGTTATCCTGAATTGCGCATGGACACCAAAAGGGACCATACCCAGAATTTATGTCCTGTAGATAAGGAAATTGATCAATTCTCCATGGACACAACTATTGCTCCGCTACACCCCCACGGAGGGTCCTCATGAGTTTTTCTATTCTCCAACAGGATACTTTGATATCAGAGCTTGAAGCAGAGAGGTCAATGACGAGCTTAAGCTTATGGTACGAGAAGCTCAGCTCTAAAGAGCTGAGAGTTGTGCAACGCCAAGCCGTAATTTGCAATAGCAGTAAGAAGCACTGATATTGTCAAACACGAAGTTCAGAATGCACTAGACGATCTTTCTTGCATCGCCCACAACTTGAAAGGACGTGGAACTTCAAATATTCCATGTAGTACATGAGTTAAACATTTCATAGTTTAGTACTAATGTCTCTATCTTCCCATGACACATTAGGATAAATTGTGCCACAAAAAGCGACTTGGATAGCTACTAAAAGTTACCAAAGGTCCAATGTTTAGACAATATCAAGAACAAACATTCAAAGTCTAATGTTTAGCTACTTGAATAGCTACTACAAGTAACCAAAGAACAAGTCTAATGTTCAAAAAGTATTAAGAACAAACATTGAAAGTGAGATATTTGACAATATCCACTTTCTCTTCTATTTAAGAAATCTTCGAGCCATAACTTCTTCAGCTTAACACTCTTGACAATGAATGCTTTTGCAACTCTCTCCTTATCCACTAGATAATCAAAGGCATGTGCAAGGGTAGCTTCATCAAAACCATCAACCTCCATCACTTCTTTGTAGAGCTCAGCAACATCCAATTGATTTTGACTCATCTTTTTTATTGCATTAGCAACCTCTCCAATTTGCTCCGAGTGCATTGCAAACCTATCATCCTTGTTAGTGGCACAACTTCACTTTCTATTAAGTCTTGAAGGATCTTATATTCCTTTCGTAGTATTGTCATTACCATCATCTAGTTCAGTTGAGAAGTCTGAATCGCCAAAAGAAGGTAAGTCGATGTCTCCAAAGTTTTGCAAAGCATCCTGTGGCCATGTCTTTTCCAGCCACCGAAGCGAGTTCATCGTACATCTCGATTTTCTTGTTCAAGTACTTCTTATGGGTAGGATGTGCCTACGAAAAATCACAAAAACACAAGGATATAAGTAGGTAGATTTGCCATTTATGATTACAGTTTCAATTTGCTCGTCATCTATCTCTCTTAATTTTTTTGTCTTTTTATATGTAAAGAACATATGACGCATAAGCAAACAAAATTATTGTAGCCTGAATATAACTGTAACATACCAAGGTACATAAACTTAACCCACAATTTTTGGATATCAAATGCTAAGAGTATTAAGTTATATAGAAATTTGAAAAGCACATTACAGTTATTTCTTCGTCATAAACTTCCTTTCGAACAATTGTGATCATCTTCAAGTTATGGTCCCACTAAAATCCACTCTTAACCTGCAATTTTTGGATGGTAGCCCAATTGTTTTTAATAGTTCCAAGATGATTGTCCACATGATCAGGCTCACATTTAGTCCCAAATTTCTCATTTATAGCTTGAGCAACTCGAACAAAGGAAGATGGTTTAAAGGCAGCTGAAGGTTTGTTCCCTTTGGAAGTCTCATCAGCTAGTATCTCTAAAAACATACGCTTCATAGGTCTTGATCATCTAAAATGCTTGGACTTCCCTTCTCTAGTCTTGCCCATTGCTACATTATTGGACATATTCCACATAAGAAATTGTGATAAACAAAAAATAACACAATAACAAACATCATTTGACTACTAAGACAAGGAAACATCACAGTGATATAGATAATAAATCAAGTTCACATTTACAAGAACTTCAATCACAAAGTATTCATGTCACATAAAAAAACATCAGACATTTTCTAAGAAGATACAGATACTAAACATTCATTCTATGCCTACTATAGTCATCCCACATTAAACGTGCAATACTATCTTTTTTTGCTGCCCACTCTCTGTTTTCCTCCCTCTCCTCGCTTTGTGTTTGTTGATGTCTTCTTTCTTGATTATGAGATTCGACCTCTACATTTAGTTCTTGCATAAAGGGATCATACGAGTCAACTCCCATAATGAAGTTATGTAAAATACAACATGCTAAGACCACATCAACTTGAGTATCAAAAGACCAAAATGGTTCAACATCTAATACACGAAAACGCCTTTTTAGGACCTCGAATGCCCTTTCTATTGCATACCGTAAAGATGAATGCCGATAATTGAACAACTCTTTGTTGTTCTTGGGTGAGTGGTCACTAAACTCCCTCCTGTGATATTGAACTCCACGATATGGAGAAATTATTCCCGGTTGGATGTCATATCTGGCATCAGCAAGATAGTATTTACCTATCAATTTTATGTAAAGTTTCAACAAAATGTTTCAAGAAAATAGGATACAAATTTTATAGAAAATATGGAATAGTCTATACCTTTAGGAATTTTCATTCCTTGAGGCCTTGAAAGTGCATTTGTAAGAATACCAGAGTTATGGGCAGTGCCTTCCTAACCGGCTAACACATAAACGAATTTTAAATCATAAGTAACAGCTGCAAGAACATTTTATATTGTTTTCCCTTTTTGACCATGAAATTTTCCTTGAATTTCTGGGGGAACTGATGCACGGACGTGGATACCATCAAGAGCTCCAATGCAATCCTAATATATTCAATAAATAAGTAAATGTAATAACATACTATCAAAATGAAATTCGTGATACTTGTCATATTACATACCTTAAAATAAGGATAAAATTTTCAACTCTTGGATATTGTCGGGAGTGTAGTGGCATCCGGTGGTTTTATAACATGTTTGTATAATTTTAGAATTGCTTGTAAGACAATTTTAAAGTATCGATGAATGGTCTTAGTGGACCTATTGAACCTTGACCCTATTACTCTTAACCTCACATTATGCCTTAAAATATGGCAAAATACGAGCAATTGCTCTTTAATTGACACATTTACTGTTTCGTGTAAAAAATTATTTGACCTAAGGACTCTACACAATTCAAAGAAGACTTGTGGTCTCATACGTATTTGATTGACACAATTAGTATCTCCCGAATGTAAAATGCGATTAATGAATAACCCTCTCTCAAAATCTCTTTCCCCCTATGGCACTCAAAGTATCTAACTACTAAAAACTTCATCCTCCATTACTAACATACCATGTGCCATTATTGACGCAGCTGTACCCATTATTGCTCCATTAACATCATTATATTCCATCTACAAACAATAATAAGAATTTTCAGAGCCTGTTATGATAGATGTTTTATCTTGAGGGTAAACCCAATAGCAAACATTAAATAAATAAATTGTTAAAAGGATTAAGAAGGCTAGTGCAGCAACATTTGCAATAACACAATCAACTCTCGAAGGAACATGTAAACCAACCATTGACTTGCCTAGCAATAGAGGCATATTGATGGAATTTGCAAAATATGTCGATCCACTTCCTGAGATATGTCAAGAAATATCCATTGCAGGAAGATGAGATTAAAACACCAATCTTATGTCACACAACTACTTAAATTTTAGTGTTATAAACAATGGACAGGTGACTACTCTAAGTGACCACATTCACATTATTTCAAGCAAAGAGACAATTTAATCAATGATAAGCAATCTTAACAGGTATCAACTGCAAGAAAAAATAATTATAGGATACATAAATCTCAAGAACTAGAAGAAGAATTCTTCATACTACAAGTTTTAAAACACGTGTGCATGATGCACAAGATACTACTAGTTTTGATTTCACGAGAAATATGCTAAGATATCATAATCTATTATACAGATTGAAAAATCAGCAAGTGAAAAATTCCTGAAAGATAAACCTCAAGGGTATGCCTCTAAAGGAACTTCATTAATAAAATCAGGCATGCCAAATGCAGATATTCCAAAATAAGAGCATCCTAGCCATTGCAATCATCACTTACTAGTATTTAGAACACAAGGGAATAAGATGTTAATGACATGCACTAAAACTAACGAGTGACACATGCTGTGAAGGAAGAATCTTTGTACCTTGCAAAACTTGCTTTGTCAATGGTCCAAGTGTCACATAAGCATTGGGAGCATAAGCTGTATACTGATATTCTTCTTTCTACACAATCAAAACAAGACTTAGAACTCACCAAGAGGGTTTGACCATTTGACTAACATGTGTATATATCAAGGAAGCTCTTCTTACTAACATTCGATCCAATATTAACTGTATCACCAATTGCTCTAATTGCTCCTTCTTAAGATCAGAACCTGAAGAAGATACACAACAAAAAAGATAACATGAGAGAAAAATTAAAGCTGGAAGAAGGGACAATCACAAAAGGAAGCTATAGACTCCTAGAGTGGCATTATCAAGCATGAAAAACGGATCATTCAAAATAAATGGATAGCATCTCATAAGAGGAGATTTATTAGCATTAGAACAAAAGGAAAACCCATTTACAGAAACCTATTTGTTTGTAGCTGATTGCTAAAACTATTTGATTGATGAGTGAGTATGTACATGTAACCCTGCAGAGTTGGGACAACTTTCTCAGCCAAAATGCTTGAACTCATCTGGAAAAACAAACATTCTCTCGTTCTTGTACCTAATAGACTTGCTAAAAGATCATATTGGAAAAAAGAGACAAATGTTTTTAATATGAGTTGACAATAAAGAAAATAAAACTCATGCTTTCGAGCACTCTTATTTCATTGAAGGTTACAAAAGAACCAACAGATGTCTAATAGACTCCAGAATAACTCAACTTCGATAGCTAACTTATTTATTGATTATACATTGCAAGTGTCAGCAGTCTCGTCTATGAATTCAACATAAGAACATGGAAGATAACCATCAATTGACGGGCAAATTATCAAAAACTTGAGGGATGATCAGATCAATCATTCTCAATCTTGAAACATTGATAGTTACATTCAGGGAGAAGAAAGACGAGCGAAAAAATGGCTTGCTCCTCCATTGAGGGTACAAATAACATAGCCGAACTAATCTACTTGGGTATTTCACTAAACACTTTACTTGCATTCGATTAAGCGGCACAAGGAAACAACAAGATAGTGAGAACCACAGCCCAATCAATACGAGATCATCAAGATTGAATTGAAAGTTACTAATATAATTTCAGGCGTGACCGATGTTCATGCTAACAACAACAAAGCTCTTGGTTTCTCTTCCACATGCATAATGGAAGAATGTACTGAACTTCCACGCTCAATGAAAACTGAAAGCTCCAAGGCTCCAAGTTGTCGAAGGTTTGAAGAATCTATTGGTTCAATAAACTTGAGTCCATTGATGGAGCACACGGATTCAAAGCTCAAGCGCATGAGAGCATCGCGATTCGAAGAGCACCTTGGATATGGCAAGGTGAGCAGTGGATTCCGGCGTCGATCAGCGGGGCAGAAGCTTCTAGAATACGCAGAGGATTGATAAAGAGGCTTTGAGGGGCGTTTTACTTCAATTGCTTGAAGAAGATGAACAGAAACGTGAATTAAATAACTAAAATGCAGAGAATCAACATCAACTCAACGATGTAAAGCATTGATCAAAAAAATTCTAAGATTATTCTCAAATCAAAGAGGAGAGAGAACCTAGAACCGTGTTGAGCGTTGTTGAAGAAGAGCCAGACCTTCAATGATGAAGAAGAAGATCTGGACCTTCAATGGCGAAGAAGATGTGCGTCGTTGAAGAAAAGCTGAAGAAGAAAGACGAGCAAAAGAAGCAAAGGGAGAGAGCAGTGTACAGAGAGGAAAAGTGAAAGGTCAGAGGGAGAAAATGAAAAGGGAAAGTGTTTTCACCTTTTGAGGGAGAGGAATTCGTTTTCCTAAAATAAAACATAATATTTGTATTGACTAAAAAGTCTTTTCCATTGACCAAATATTTTTTAGCGAACCAAACGGCTGAAAATTCGGAAAACACTTTCTGGTAAAATACTTTCAATGAAATAAACACACCCTTAGGCCAGCCCATTGCATACATAGCCTAGCCAAATTCCATAGAAATGGGAGAGTTTAATTGAGTTAAGTTTAATCAATTTCAGCTCATTTAAGTTCAATTAGACTTAGGCCTTAGTAATTTAAAGTCATTATTCTATTAAGCCCGAAATTAAAAGCCCATGAAAGATTTAGGTTTTTGTTATATAATCACATTAGGTCTTCATTAATCAATGGGACAATCCATAATTTAGAGTATATTGAGAAAATGGACTTTTACGTCCTTACATGTAAAGAATGATGTGAGTTCCGTTGAGAATTGAAATAAAGGCTAAAAGTATAAGCCTAAAAAAGTGGACCATTGTTTAGAATATGAGGCGGTCTTTGAAGAATAGACCATACATACAATGCACAAAAGTAATATTTTGCTATTAGAGGTTAGGTAGAGTAGAATTTGGAGGAATGAAGGAAGCGAGCATATGATGTTGCACCTCAAGACCTTGAGTAGATTTAGGGGTGTGCATTGGGAACCGTCCGAATTGGGAACCGCCCAGATTAGATCAGATTGATCAATTTTAGGTAGTTTCTACGGGCAGCGGTCCAGTTCCCGATTCCAAACTAGAAACTAGATCGCACCGATTATATATATAAATATATAACAATTAAAGTTTTTTGATATGCAAAATAAAGTGGTGGAACAATTTTAAATTCATATAAAACATTTCCGAGGAATCAATTCTATACTAGTTAAATCGGTAAAAACACCAATCACCTAATCACAAAATTATTGAATTTTTTCAACAAAAATTACTGGCCTAAGCCAGTTTTGCTACCATTAAATCATCATAAGAATATCACCTTACATTAGCAAAAATCATATTAGAATTACCAATCACCAAACCACTTTAAAAATCTCCAAGTTCCTCTGATGATGATGATAGTGGCAATACAAAGAAGATTGCTACGATATTAACTTGTCAGATGAGGATGGAAATGAGTAGAGGAAATTGCCAATCAAAAATTACCAATTACCAAAAGGAAACAAAGGCCAAAGAAGACAAAATAATTTTCAAAGAACACCATCATATTTCATTTGAAGAGAAAAACTTGAAGATGTTATTGCTATTGCCTAAGATTCATCCAACACCCAAAAAAAAAAAAAAAAATCATTGTTCACTTCGTCCAAGCTTGCTGAGTTTTGCCTATAAAAGAATGAAGAGGGAGGCACCACTTGCATTTAGCTCTCTTGCGCTCCTGCGCTCTTGATCTCTTGTGTCCCAAAAGCTTCATTTGATCACAACCTTTACACTTTCATCACAAGTCCACTTATAATCACTTGTATTCTGTTATAATCACTTTTTAAACACTTGTAATCACCCCTAATCACTTGTAATCACTTCTTCAAGATATCTCCAATCACTTGTACTCATCTTCAATCACTTGTATCAATTATCAATAAGTTTTCTATTAATCAATAATATAATAAACCAAGTTTTGGTTGGTATTATTACTTCATATTCTTAACTTTATTTTATTTTTACTTTAAATTGGATCTCTATGGACTATCACCCTTATAGAAGGTTACCTTTTCTTTTATTACGTATATCAGTGGGATGTTTGCTTGAGTGTGAACTACCGCTCTTACATGAGATCACCCCGTTAATTACTTTTTACCTATATCAATGGGATCTTTTCTTGAGTGCAAGCTACCACTCCATTGATGAGATCACATTATTATTTACTTTCAATTATGTTTATGATCAAAATCATAATTAGTTTAATATATATAACAATTAAAGGCCTTTTGTTATTGCAATTGAGGTATCAACCTCATTGTGACCAAGAGACCACCAAAACCCTTTTTATTCCTCACTACTTAAAGAGAGTCTACTTATTAGTTTCTTCTTTCATCCAATGTGGAACTAAGGATCCAAGAGCCACACCCTCATTCCTCACTCTCTCTCTCTCTCTCTCTCTTTCTCTCTCTCTCTCTCTTGCGCGCGCACACAAGTGACAATGCATTCCAATCCTTCAAGAGTCCTAAATCAAGCAAATACTCAAAAAGCATAAGAGAGATTGTCTATAAAACCCAAGCCTCGTTCACAACCTTTCTGGCTAAAATTGAGAGTAAAATATATGAAGTGCGATCGATGCTCACATAGGTGGAGTTCGACTTTTTTGCACGTGAGAACATGTGCGATTGGTTCTATTGGACAGCCTAAGAATTGAATTGGATTGATCGGTCCAGAGCACGGCCACTCTTTGGCCAAAAAAAGTGGTTGGTTTCGTTGAACCGGATTAGAATCGATGGTCCGATCCATTCCTAGTCTTAGGACCAATCGGTCCGATCCCTAACTCCCGGTTTCACCTTGGAACTAGACCAAGTCGGAAATCGTGCATCCTTAACTAGATTATCATAAGTCCTTTGACCATACATAAAGAAAAGGCTTGGCTTTCAATTTGGGTAATCAACTACTAACATTTCTTACTAAAGTATCACTTGTTCATCAATATATGATTTAGATAATTTGAATCAACTGATGAAATAGAAATATTAAATTAATAAGTCAAAATCGAGGGCCCGAAGCAAAATACTTAACTATGTTAATAGAGCAAATTCATAAAAGCAAAGGCAAACTTATTTACTTGCATAACAAGTAGTGCACATGTTTTACTTATATAACATTTTAGAACAAGAAATAATGCTCAAAATCTAAACCTTGCATTAACTCACCAAGTTCACCTCCTAATTAAACTTACTTCTCTAGAAAAGTGCTCTCTTTTAATTAGATTATTGTCATGAAAGCATTTTGCTATGTGAGAGAAAAGAAAACCCAACACAAGTTGGGGAAAAAAATCAGCATTTGCACATTAATACACGTGGGATGCACGAACACAATATGGTACGGTATGGAGCCCTACAATTGTACATATCATGCCACGCACATTGTTGACGTGTAAATTTGGACTTCTCATTTAATGGTAAATTGTATAGAAAGTAGGGACTAAACTTTAACCCCAAAATAAAAATAACATAGTTGAATTACATGATGTATAATTTTTTAAAAGTATTTATCGTATATACATTGGACCAATAGTGGTGAATTGGCCTAAATTAATTGCGTGGTCTTGGCCTTCAATGGAGGTAAAATTCGACCAGAATAGAGAAAAGGGAGGCCAGATTTTCAAGTTTAGAAATCATAATATTTGAGCTTTAATTGAGTTGGGTTTAGTCCATAATATTAAAAGGTATGAGCTTAATTAGAATAAGCCCCTAAATAGATCAAACATGTTATTAATTGAGACTATAGTGAGCAAATTTCAATCAGTCCATTGCACACATAACCTAGCTAAATTTCATATTAAGGGTGGAGTTTGATTGAGCTCAGTTTAATAAATTTCAACACATTTAAGTTCAATTAGACTTAGGCCTTAATAATTTAAGACCATTCTTCGATTAAGGTCAAAATTAAAAGCCCGTGAAAGACCTAACTTTCCGTTAAATAGTCATATTAGGTCTTCATTAATCAAGAAGGACAATTCATAATTCACAATACATTGAGAAGTGGGACTTTTGCATCCCTACATGCAAAAGATAATGCGAATTCCATTGAAAATTGAGATAAAGTGGCAATAGGAGGGGCCTAAAAAAGTGGACCATTATTTATAATATGAGGTGGTCCTTGAAGATTATGACCATAAATGCAATCACAAAAGTAATATTTTGCTAATAAAGATTAGATAGAGTAGATGTTGGAGATGAAGGGAGCGAGCAGAAAATATTGCGTAATGGGACCTTACCTGGTCTAATTATCATAATTCATTTGACAATACATAATAATACTTGAGTTTCTATTTGAGTAATAAGTTACCAACATTTCTTATAGAAGCATAACTCCCTCGTTGATATATAGGTCCACATAATCATAAAGTTATAACCGAGAGCCCAAAATGAAATTCATAACTATGCTAATAGAACAAGTTTAGAAATTAAATGCACCCTAATGTTTTGATAGAACAAGTTACACATTTTTTCTTATATTATATTTAATCTAAAACCTAACTTCCACTCATCAAGTTCACCTCTTGATTAAACTTAGTTTCATGAAAAAAGTGAAAAAAAACTATGTTTTAATTAGATTGTTATCATGAAAGCATATAGTTAAGTGAGAGAAAAAAAAAACTTGATACAAATCGGATTAAAAAAAAAATCAGTATTTGCATAATGCATGTGTACATGTATGTGTACATGCACGCACATGGCACAAAATGGTATGGAGTCATGTACATTCTTGACACTTAAATTTTGACTACTCATTTAGCAATAAAATTGCATAGAAATTATGGATTAAACTTTACCCCCTAAACAAAAATAACATAATTAAATTTTATGACATATAATTTTTTAGAAGTATTTACTACATATACATTGGATTGATGATGGTGAATTGGCCTAAATTAATCTTGTAAACTTAGCCCTCAATGAAAGTAAAATTTGGCCAACAAAGGAAAATGGGTGGTTAAATTTTCAAGCCTTAAGAGTATTTGAGTTTTAATTGAGTTAGGTTTAGCCATAATGTTAAATGGCTTGAGTTTAATTAGAATAAACATTAATAGATCAAGCCTGTCATTGATTGATCCCACAAGAAGCAAATTTTGGCTAGCCCTTTGCTCATATATGTCGGCGGAATTCCTTAGAAAGAAGAGAGTCTAATTGAACTTAATTTAATCAATTTTAGTCCACTTAAGTTCACTTAGGCTTTCGTAATTTAAATCCATTATTGAATTAAGGCTGAGATTTAAAGCCCGCGAAAGACCTAGATTTCCGTTATAAAATCACATTAGGTCCTCATTAATCAATAGGACATATTCATAATCTTTAGTCTAGGACTTTGGTATTTTGTTACTCACTATACAACTCATTGTTTTCAATAACCAATCAACTTGACACTCTCTACTTATCATCAACCCTCTTGTGATATATTTGCTCTTCTTAAATGCTCATTAATACAATACCGTGTTATTATATTTAGTGTATCATTTGAAAAACCAACTCAATTGAGATAAGGATATAAAATAACCATGTAGTACATTGCTTATTCCAACTTGACATTACCTTTAAAACCCATCTTCCTCTTGGCCTATTCTGACTAGTTGCCACAATGACATGAACCAAATATAACATCCGCGTCTAACGAAGGATCATTTCAAGATGACTAATTTTTTATGAAATACTTAATGCACAATTGCTTAAAGGTGAAGTTCTCATTTTCTTCTAAATGTTGACAATAATTTCTAGTCCAATGTGGTCTCATAATATATAATTGGAAAGCCCAATTTATCTAGTTTCTAATGCAATAAGTTTCATGCTATTTGGAGTCTTCTAAAGAAAGTTACGATTAAATTACTAATGACGACTCAATTTTACCCAATAATGAGACTTTTACAATTTCTATAATTTTGTAAGGTTCTTTGCATTGTAATTTATCTATAGATTTATCTTGAGTTAAGAGTCAATGTTCTTTTTAACAAGGAAATGCAGATCTTCTTGGAAAATAAAAAAAATTTACGATTGTTTGAAGTTGAGTTTTTATAAACCCCTTTAGGGCCTCCTTAAGGTTTTTATATTATTATTATTAGGGAAAAAGTCACAAAAAATTTTAAACTTTGCCAATTGTGACACATTTATCCCAAACTTTTTTTTGTGACACTAAAAACCTCAAACTTGAGCTCGAGTGACATATCTACACTCTGTTAGGATTCTGTGAAAATACATAGTTAAAAATCTTACATGGCCGCTATGTGGATGACTAATGCAAATTGTGTTGACATGGCACCCGTTTAAGAAATAAAACGGTGTCATTTTACATTTGACATGACTAAAGAAATAAAAATGCCATCATGTGCCCTTCTCACTATCAAAAAAGCCTTTCATTCAAAATTTCATCATCCATGTTTAAGAGTTCTTTGAAGCTTGACTCTTTTACATCTCCATGAATGAGCCATTTACTTGTGCTTTGTATCTCTCTCACTTGCTATGTTTGAAACTTCCATTGCTCCACTGTCCCCCCCTCTCTTTCTCTCTTGTTGAATTGAAGAGCATGTGTGCCCCAAATTCTAGGGTTTATTCATGCTATCTCTCTTTGAAAAATCTCATTTGCTCTCTTGATTTGTTTCTCCACGTTCTCTGGTGGTCGATGTTCCCTCTCCATCTCTCTGAAGCTTTGTTAATTGGTCGGCTTATTGCTCCATACAAGATTCGTTAGATTTGGGACTTGCTCAAAGAACCTCAATTTTAGTTCGATAATTCTTTGAATTTGAGTAATCATAACTTTTGGAGTGCTTGTGGTTTTTTTCATACCTCTTTTGTCTAATAAAGTTGACAAGAAAAATGGTAAAAAGAAAAAAGAAAAAATAGTTGAAGAGCTTGTGGTAAATCAAAGAGTTGTTTGCCTTTGATAATGCCATCGTGTTGGGTCTTAAGCATGTTTGCATAAAAAAAAACTAACATGTCAAGTTCATATTTCTTTAAAACGTGATATACCGTTAAAACAAGTAACCTTATCTTTGTAGGGAAATGTAAAAGTCTTCTAACTTTAGTCCATTGCATACAAAAAGATGAAACGTTGTATAGGGGGAATGACAAATATAGTTGATATTGAAATAGTGGATGACTTTGAGGCTGAGATTTGGGGTGGAACAGGGGGTGCTAGCCAGGGTGGAGATAATGAGGCTAGAGTTGAATTAAGCGATGAAGTTGGAACTAAATTGGTGTTTAGGCCTGAGGTAAGGCTTGATTATGTTTGTGCTAGCTAAAGTGGAGATAGTGAGAGTGATGATTGCTTTTATTTTGAGAGTGATAATAGTGAGAGTGATGATACTAAGATTGATTTATTAAGTTGGATGTATGATGAACACATTATATCTAGAGATGAAGAAGCCATACATGAGGTGGGGATGGTGAGGGAGGCGACATTTGCTATTGATGATGGACAAGAAGACATGAATAAGGATAAAAATGATGATGACATTGAATGGCATGAAAATCTTAGTCCTCTTAACTCTAGAGATGAGGAAGTATGTGACCAAACAAGACATTTGACAATTAGATATGACCCTAGCTGCAATCATGGAGAATTGCAATTTCAAGTAGGCATGAGATTTGAGTCTCATACTTAATTTAAGAGGGCAATGCAGAAATATGCAATCACAAATGGTTAAAATACTAGTTGGAAGAAAAGCGAATTTAAAAATATGCACGCGAAGTATGTGACCGGATATAAATGGTCCATTTATGGTAGTTGGCTCAAAAAAGAGAAAAACATTTGTTGTTAAGACTATTGGAGAAAAACATACATGCCTTAAAAGCATGAGAAATAGAAGTGCATCTTACATATGGCTTGTAGAAGAGTTATTGCCTAAGATCAGAGCTAATTTAAATATACCATAACACAATTGTAAGCAGATGCAATGGAGATGTGGGGACTCATGCCCAACAGAAGAACCTGTTATAGAGCAATTGATAAAGCTCTTGAGACTATTCAAGGTCAATTTGTTGAGCAATATAAGTTATTGGCATCTTATAAAGCTCAATTGAAGCAATCTAGTAAGAACAACACATTTCATCTTTTACTTAGATGATCACAAAACATATTTAAGAGATTTTACGTGGATTTCGAAGGGTTAAAAAGGATTATCTAGAAGGTTGTAGGAAAGTAATTAGACTAAATGGTTGTTTTATTAAAACCATAGTAAAGCAAATGCTACTTTGTGTTATTGGAAAAGATGGAAATAATCAGATGTTTCCAGTCGCATGGGTTGTTGTTGAAGTGGAAACACAAGATAGTTAGACTTGATTTCTCAAGTTTTTATTTAAAGGCTTTCAAGTAAGTAGAGGTGATGATTGGACATTCATAAGTGATCAACAAAAGGTGGAATGGGTCTCAAATTTCATCAAGATATCGAAATGAAGCTTACGATTTTTTAATAGTCATTGAATTAATAATTGTTGAATTATGCCTTGCAAAGCTTTATTAATGCATTTCAATTATGTTTTGCAAGGTCTTATTAATGCAATTTCTTTATTGGTATCTTGTGCAAAACATAGGAATTGTTCAAGGCATATTTATGCAAACTGGAAAAAATTATACAAGGGAGAAACATTTCGAAATTACTAATAGAGAGTTGCATATGTCACATATGATGTTGAATTCAATATAGGAATTGAATGAATGAATAAGTAGTCTATTGATGTCTATGAAGATTTCATGAGGCAAGGGTCGAAGCATTTCTGTAAGACATTCATAAAGGTTAGGCAAAAATGTGATACTATTGAGAACAATTTGAGCGAAACTTTAATGCATACATTTGCAAGTAAAGAGAGATGTCAATTGTTGATATGTTAGAGGCAATAAGAGTAACTTTGATGGTGAGAATGTATGAGAAAAGCTAGTTGATGATGGGTTCCCAAGATTAATTATATCCACAAATTAGAGCAAAGGCTGAGGAAGCAAATATGAAGTCTAGGTATTGTATTACGAAACCATATATTTGGGAAAAATTTGAAGTTGAAGTCAATGATGATCGATTTGAAGTAGACTTGAGAGGGAGGACATGTGCTTGTAGGCAATGGGATATCTCAGGAATTCCCTATAGCTATGCTATCTCATGCATTAATTATATGAAATATGAGATTAATCGGTATGTTGATGATTGTTTCAAAAATGATGTTTATGAAAAATGCTACCAATTTCCATTACCAACATTGAATGGGAAGAAAATGTGGCCACTATCCACTGAAGAACCAATATTGCCTCCGCCATTCAGAAAGCTTTTTAGGAGACCCAAGAAACAATGCAATAAACAAGGTGAGAATGTTGAGAAAATGACAAGAAATTAGAAGGCCATGGTTAATCCAAATACTAATTTAAATAAATTGACAAAAGTCAGTAATCATCTTATGCTCAAACTGTCATGACTTGAGACACAACAAGAGAATATGTCTAAAGCCTCTAGCAACAAACAAATCAAACCTCTGGTAAGAGAAAAAGGAAGATTAAGAAAACTTATATAGGCCAAAGCCTTTGATGCTAACATGATCTCATGACAATACTTATTGTAACTTACTCATGCTTCTCTATGCATGGTAAAAGGGGGAGACCAAGAAAACATCAAAGACTAGTCATGGTGAAAATGACATCTACCAGACAAGGAGATACAAGAACACAAGAATTTGTAAGTCAAATCTGTAACATCTTGGGCCCCACTGTGTAATATTGTTTGCTTTGGGTCACCCGCCCTGGCGCGGACGAATCGCCATCCTAGCCACGGTCTTTTCCCTCACGGCTTTAAAACGCGTTACATGGATTAGAGGGACCAAGCCTTATAAGCTAACCAAGACCTCCCTCCCAAGGCGATGTGGGATAAGAGAGGAGGTTGTCACACTCTCCACCTCTTAACAGAACAACGTCCTTGCTGTGGCTCCACGGGTATCAGAACAGCATTTAAGTTGTGGTCCCACACACGGTCGAGAGTCGGCTCTGATACCATTTGTAACATCCCGGGCCCCACTGTGTAATATTGTCCGCTTTTGGTCACTCGCCCTAGCGCGGACGAACCACCATTCCAGCCACGGTCTTTTTCCTCACGGCTTTAAAACGCGTTACATAGGTTAGAGGGACCAAGCCTTATAAGCTTACCAAGACCTCCCTCCCTAGGCGATGTGGGACAAGAGAGGAGGTTGTCACACTCTCCACCTCTTAACAGAACAGCGTCCTCGCTGTGGCCCCACGGGCATCAAAATAGCATTCAAGCTGTGGTCCCACACGCGGTCGGGAGTCGGCTCTAATACCACTTGTAACATCCCGGGCCCCACTGTGTAATATTGTCCGCTTTGAATCACCCGCCCTGGCACGGACGAACCGCCATCCCAGTCACGGTCTTTTCCCTCACGACTTTAAAACACGTTACACAGGTTAGAGGGACCAAGCCTTATAAACTGACCAAGACCTCCCTCCTTAGGCGATGTGAGACAAGAGAGGAGGTTGTCACGAAATCAACCATATCTCAACTGAGACATTTGGACCATGTGGAACTCAAGAATTTACAAGTAATGCTCCACATTGAAGTAGATGTGAATTCCATCCAATTGTTCATAGCCAAGAAGCTGTTGTTGTTCTTTTTTGGTTGTAATCCGAATTCAATACTAACATAAAATCTCGGCTGCTTGTGCTTGTTTGGTTATAAATGAAAACAAAGAGTGCAAGCCTTTTGACTATAATCCAAATTCCTTTTTGGTTGAACCGCAATAGTTCATTTTTTGTTGTAATCCAAGTTAAACACTAATTATGAATCACTATACCATTGTGCATATGTTTATGTGATTAGATTATTTATTTTGCTTTCAGTTGAGACTTCCATTTTCCCTCATTTTTCTATCACTTTCACTTCTCTTCGGGATTGACGATAAAGTGTGTGAAGGAAATGAGAATTTACAAAAGGAGGAACTACTTTAGTGTCATTATCTTTTTTTGTAGGAGACTAAAGCCAAGAAACTACTTGATGTCATAATAGGAGAAATGTTGAGATATGACAAGAATGATATGTGGCAACTACAAAAGAGTCACTTAGTTTGAGCAATCTTAATTATATGGAGGATGAGTACTTCAAAGTTCAAAGTTCAATCGGGTCATGACAATAAAAGTGAAAACAATTGTACATTAGTGTGCTAAAGAAGATTTTACACATACGATGACAAAAGAATATTCAAAATGTTATAATCTTCAAGGCCAACTTGATGAAGCCCTCTACATAGATCACAAGAGAGAAAGTTCCAAGTAGAAATTATGATTAATGCCTCAAGCTGTCTCATTGAGATGTACAAGTTAGTCCCATATTTAAGATAATAATCTCAAGCTAAAATCACAAGGTAGGAGTTTTTTCTACTATTTTGGCAATCATAGTGAGCAAGTTGTTTTTGAATGGGTTGCTAAGGTGCTTCGCAAGATTCTTGACAAGTCCCTCCCCAATAATGTACATGACGAGATGGCCATTTTTATCTCCTTCACCTTGAGGATGGTAGCCTGGTCCAAGTCCTTAGCAAGACCCAACGGGTCAAATGGACCACCTTGGTGGAGTTTGTCCCTCCAAATCCTAACTAGAGAACATAGAGAATTTGTGGAAGAAAGAAAGGTGAGATGTTAAGGACTAAATGGTGTGTTTGTGTAACTATATTTGTAATCTAACCACAACAAATTCATAGCACAACTATTGATATTTTTTTTTTGACTGAAAGCAAAAATTGGTCTACTTTTTATATTTGAAAATTTAAAGCTTGTGATGGTTAATGATGAAAATCATCGAAGGATATGATCTAAGTTGTCTCAAAATGGAACAATAATAATAACAACAAAGCATTTGACACCGTGGCAAGGTATATGTACTCTACTAATTCACTGAATTTAACACAATGTCTAATGTCTCTTATGATTGCAAATTTATGCTCAAATTCACTAGTCAAGGCTCGAGACTACCAATTTAATTCCTACTAGTTAGTTCAAGGCATTGTCTTGTTGCTTATGGCTAACCTTCCGGCCAACATGGTAGCGTTCAATTTACATACACTTGCTAACGGATATGCTCTGACTCAAGATACAAAAAGTAGTCACCAAAAAGATTCAACATGTCAGTTCTAAAGCAATATGAATTCGGCATGTCAATTTTTTCTTGAGCAAACATGCTTAAGACCCAATGCGAATTTTGAGATGGAAAAGAGAGAGGAAATTATCTAACCCCATCTACAAATCCAACCCTCTCATCCTTGTTCCCAACTTTAAATTCCTAGACCCAATAAGCGGATCACCCTAGAAACTCTCAACATCCACCATTTCCTTTTGAGGTTTTCTTGATACACTTCTTACCTAGAGCCTCTTGATACACCTCGATATCAGGGAGCAAAAGAAAGAAGGAAATATTGTCAAAGGGAGAATTTAAACCGACGTGCCGTCCCTTCTTAAGTGGTTTAGATGGAGCACTTCCTAGCTTAGCCATATTTGGCCCTAAAATCAACCCGCCCAACGCCAAATCAACATTGTCCTGGTGGCAGATGGCACCACAAGCTCTTCAACTCTATTTTTTGACCATTCTCCCATCAACTTTATTAGACAAACCGAGGTATGAAAAGCACCACAGACACTCTAGAAGCTACGATTAGTCAAATTCAAAGGATTACCAAGTTAGAATCGATTGAGCGAGTCCCAAATCGAGCAAGTCTTGTATGGAGCAATGAGCCGACCAATGAACGAAAGCTTTGGAGAGATGGAGAGGGAACATTGACCACTAGAGAAAGTGGAGGAACCGATCGAGAGAACATATGAGATTTTCCAAAGAGAGATAGCATGAACAAACCCTAGAATTTGGGGCAAATGTGTTTTTCAATTCAATAAGAGAGGCAATAAGAGGGGGAGGGAACAGTGGAGCAATGGAGCTTTCAAGTAAAGCAAGTGAGAGAGGCATGGAGCACAAGGAAAGGGCTCACTCGTGGAGATGTAGAATAGTTGAGCTTTAAAGAGCTCTTGAACATGGAGCATGGAGTTTTAAACGAGAAGCTACTCAAAGAGGGTAGGACACATGATGGTTTCTTCAGCTACATCAAATATAAAACAACATTGTTTTACTTCTTAAATGCCATGCCACATGAGTGCCGTTTGCATTCCGTCATCCATGTGAGCAGCCACGTAAGATTTTTAATTGTGTTTTTTCACGGAACCCTAACGAGGATAAATTTGTCACGTGAACTAAAGTTTGGAGCTTTTAGTGTCACGATTTTTTTTTTTTGGTTAAATATGTCATAGTTGACAAAATTGGAAGTTTTTTTGTGGCTTTTTCCCTTTTAATTATTATTAAAGAAATTTTAGACCTGATTCTTGAATTAAATTATCTCTAAAGCCTTATGTCTCTTTGGTGAATCCTATTGAGTGATGAGTAATACAGCATGGATCTTGGGTCAATTCCTTAGATTGTGACTAAATATCTTCTCGCATTTGAGTTTCCTTCTCAATCTCTTATCATTTTAGTATCAAAGTCATACTTCAGTGTTGTCCATATTGGCTAAATTTTTAACGAACACATCCATATGTTTTATCCACATGCTACCTTTGCACCATCAAACAGTTACAGTGGATGAGTTTAAACAAGTATGGTACCGGAGGGACTTAGAATCGGTAAATTTATGAAAGCCGAAGGACTTGATTAGATAAATCAAAATTATACAGACTTGATTAAGAAGAGCAAAATAATACAGGGACTAAAAGTAAACCTTCTCTAAACCCAAGCCTCCCAACACCATCACCGTCCGAGATTTCATTGTTTGCCCAACCGTCCTTCATGCCTCAGAGATCAGACCACGTCGCGTAGCGCACGCACGCCCGCCTCGGACCAACATCCTGCGGCGAGTCCTCTGGTCCATCGGCGAACCTCGAGTCGTCGCCGACTGGTCCATCCTCCCCAAAGTTTCTGACTTCGGCCTGAAGTGAACCTTCTTTCTGTTTTCATTTTGTAAGTTCAGTCGCTCCAGTTCGTGGGTTGTTCACTGGCATAAGTTTCTTTTTCTTTTGGATTGGTGTTCGGTTGGAATGCTTTGCTGGGAGCTAATTGAGCTATTTCCCCTCTTATCTTGTGGACCCGTCATTGGAATTTGTCCTTCTTTCTTCTGTAAATCTTGTTCCTTTAACCATGTTTCCAGTTCTTACTCGAGCGTAACCCGAAATATGTTAACTTTTTGGGTTCTGAGACGATGGTTTTTATCTGGGGACTCTAATTGGTTTAGGTAATTCTGTTTCATCGTGGCGAATCATGGGCTTTGAATTGGGAAGGTGGAAACATTGTTAAAAAGAACATTTTGACTTTGTTGGTTGATTTACTTTAGGGGAGTTTTTATAGGATAGTTAATGTCTCTCGGTTACAATTTGATACAAAGCTAGGATCTTCTGGGATAAATCTCTTATTCTTGAAAACATCCCATTGGTTCTCTTATTGTAATTGTGGGTTGTTTGCTAACCCAGACCTTAAGATTCAGCTCACTAGTGTCCCACTATTTTAAGCTTGTGCCTTCATATTGCAGGGCTTTGACATTCTCATGAATGGCTTGGAGAGCCTTAGGTAACAAGGTAAAGTGTCCTGAATAGAATTATTTGATGCTTCTATCAGGTGTTTTCTTTCACATTTTTTGTCTGTGTTGTATAACCGTACTTATACTTCAGCATCGATGTTGAGATAACTGTGTTGCGGGCTCACATGGCTGATAGGACAAGCAGCAGCTTTTGTTTGATGATATCTTGGTTAATGCTGTGGTCAAGGATCTCAAGTAGATGTTGCACTTAATTCCAGAGATGGCCGTGTTTCTATGTTGTTGGCAGTGGTGGTGGTGGTGGTGGTTTTTTTTTTTTTTTTCGGTTTGGGTTGGGGGTTTTGTAGGAATGTTCATGTGCTCTTGATTATAGACAATGTTGATAGGAGTTTGAAGAAGTCAAATGGTTCACGTAATGGGAACTATATAGTTAGATTTTAAGCAGTTTTTTTGGCCTAATATGTGAAGGAGTTGGATCGCCTGATTTGAGTGCCTTTAAAAAGATTATTCGATCGCTTATATTAATTCTTTTAGTTGCTGGGCCTTGATGTTGTTGTCTCTCATTTTTTTTAAGAATTGAGATCTAGTGGTCCACAGTTCCTGGTTCCTGGGGGGGAGGGGAAGGAGAAACTGCAGAAGGGTTTGTGCGGGTTTGGGTTGGGGGAAGCAAAGAATCAGGGGAACAGATTGATCTTATGATGGCCATGTTGGGTATTCTTTTTTAACCTTATCTTCTTTCTGCAGGGTCTTCGAGTCACTCATAAAATATTACAAAGACACGCATTAGGTGGGGCTTCTGCTTCTTGCTATGAAGATGCTGTGATATCGGTTTCTGCTCTGTTCAGATGCTTTTCAGGTCTGGTGGAGAAGTCACATTCTTATAAGCATAAGGCATTTTATCCTTTGAGCAAGCTATTTCATGTCACAACTCATTTCTGATCTAACTGTTTTGGTGCAATCTCCAGACTGAATAATGCCTCCTTTAATTAGTGTCCAACACTCGTGCTTATTTGAATTGCGCACTTCAAGACATGTTTGAGTGACGTGTGCTTATCAAACTATCAATTTTATCGTGTCTAAGCCCACCTATGCGATGGCAAGTGGAATTATAAGAAAAATGAAAGATGCATTTTCTTGTGTCTCCATGAAACATTGACATATATGACCTTTGATGAAGGAAACATTTGAATATAGCTCAATATTTTCTATCTTTTCACTAGCACATCCTTGTTGACCTTTCTCTTGTGAATGTTATGAATGGTAAGTGCAAATCCTGATCATTCAGTTTATAAATGTGATTTTGCAGATTTCTCTAGTGTGTCATTATGGCAGGGGGCTAGCTATAGGAAGCATCTGTCTGACCAGACTTTGTTAAGGTAAATGAAGTTCACTATCTGTTTGTTTCTTATCAGTATTTGAGTGATTCTGAGATTGGTGCTAAGTTTGTCAACCCTTCCTATGTGTGTTAGTTTTGTCGTATTTTAATATGTTTTGGAAACGGTGCTCTCTACATGGTCAAATCTAGCTCTCACAGGCCTTGTCTTCTTGTCGAGGGTAATAGATAGGTGATGAGTTCTTGATTTGGGACACTTTCTTTTAACAGGGAAGGAGGTACAACTTTGTCTTTTACTGCACTTTTGCATAAAATAATTTTGGAGCAATTTTTCTTGGTGATTTAACATCATTTCCAGCCTATGGTTGAGGATAATACATAAGTAATGATTTTTTATTTGGGCACTTCCATCTTGATAAGATTGGTGATTCCATGGTGCACATATATCTATCTGGCAGTTTCAATTAGGCATAAACTAATTTGGAATGATATTTCTCAGAGAGTTAACTCTAGTCTTTTCTCCGTTCCCTTTATTGGTTTTATAGCCTGAAATGTTCCCAAATGTCAACTAGATTAAATTTGTTGTTGGTGGCAGTGGATTGTGTTGGTTGAATTGTAATCTACTGAATTATGGCCCTCAAACCGATATATATTTATCATATTATGCAATCTGTATGGTCTTCAGAACCACCAAAATTTTTCTTTGTCATATCAGATTCCTCTGCTATTCGATATTATGAGGACCTAGCAACTCGAATTTGTCTGCAATCTCATGTTGGTTTGGCAATTTTTACAGTGCAGCTTAAAATTTAAAAGTCTGCTAGAAATGTCTGAAACTAGTTGTTCTGATGTGACCTCAAACTAGCCTGGGCATAGATATTGTCTCCATATAAAAATCGTGATTGTTAAACCAGAAAACACGACTGTTTGGTGTTTACCTTTTCAGATTTGATAGATTTTGAACTTGAAACTATTGTGAAAAAGGGGCACTACTACTGCCTTGGTTCCTTATGAATGAAATTTGCCTTTTGAAGAAAGTCACAGGATGATTAAATATAAATTTTGGTTTCCTTCCTTACAATGATTTGGGTGTTTAAATTTGTTTGTCTCTTGCAATTTAAAATCTCAAAAAAAGGAGGATGAATTTTCCGTTACTTAAGTTGTCAAGTGAAAGTTGCTCAATTTGTTCAGTGATATACTATGGGCATGTGCAACTGCTTCGCTTACTAGGATGCTGGACCAGTTGTGAATCAATCAATGGCAAATATGGTATATGCATATGGACACGACTGTCGCATCAGGAGTCTGGAATATCTAATCTAGCTTGGTGGTAGTGGCTTTAGAGGCTTGCTACTGAAAAAAGTTCATTGCTGCCACATATGGCACTTGCCAGCAAGCTAGCTGTTGGACTTATTTGTGATGATAAATTATGGGAAACATCACCTGCAGAGTGAAGGATAGATAAATTTTTGGGCTTTACTAAGGCTGGTGATGGACATAAATCAAACTATTGACAGATAATTTGGGTGGAGACAACCCTCTCAATATAAGGTTTTTGAACTTTTACTCCATTCCTGATGAGAAACATGCAATCATGCAATAGTTGCCAATAATTTGCAGAGAAATGGAATCTCTGTATGCTGGAATCCTATTTGCTCTTAACTGTGCTGGTAGGGGGCTGGATGAAATAAGTTACATTCTTACTATAGAGAGACAAGTTCCAATGAAAAAATTAAGAAGAAAGAAATTTGAGGTCAAATCTTACCGTATGGCTACTGGTCTCACTGTTTGGGCAGTTCTGGAGAGTTGCCTGATTTAATAATAATGTACCATTCATTTCCCCAAGAGGATTACATTACATATTAAAGAAAATAAATAACTTCCTACCATATACCAGCATGTTGCTTACATTTGATCATTCATGCAAAACAGTTATTAGGGCATTGTTTTTGCTATTCTGGCCTTCAAGAAAGTTTGTCAGGAATTTGAGGTTCTTGTCAGATCTTAGGGCGTAGGTAATTTGGCTTTGTAAGTTTTGCTAGGATCAAGGAAATTCACATAGTTTTTCGGTTCTCTCGTGCATTCACTTAGTTATGGCCATTTATTCAGCACAGTTTGTTATGTGGTTGAGAATGTTTTTTGTTTTTTTAGGTGCTTTCATTCAAGTACGGCTCTTTTGGCTAGAGGTGATGGTCAATTTGGTTTAAGGACTCCCAAGAGAGAAAAGTATGTTAAAAGAGAGAATAGGACCCAACCACCCGTTGAGGCTCCATATGTACCACCTAAAGTGAAAACAGCGATGAAGTCCTCTATCGATAGAACGATTGACATTTTCGAAGGCATGACAATAGTCGAACTCGCCAAGCGTACTGGCGAGTCATTATCTTCACTGCAAGATATTCTTCTGAATGTTGGGGAGAAGGTCGAATCAGAGTTTGATCCTCTCAGCATTGACATTGCAGAGCTTGTTGCAATGGTATGTTTGCTTGGTTGTCATGGTAATTCCTTTACATGTTTGAAATGCAAAAGAGGGAAAAAAAGTTGTGTCATTTTTATTCTTCTTAAATAGCTGAGAATACAGATGTTAGAAACACAATATGTGCTGAGATCACTGATTTAACTTTTTAGAAAACCTTTTTCAAGGGAACATTACCATCATGTGCCTCGTGAGACGCTTGCTTAATCATTGTATTTACTTTGCCAGGACAATATTTGTGGCCAGCAAAGTACATGAAAATGCCTTCAGCATGAAAATCCTTATCTGCCTACTGCTGTTAGCATTTGATGCAGCTGAATGTGGTGCATGTATCTTTGTCTGAATATAGTTGCAGGGACTTACTTTGGACCTATACATCTTACAGGAACTTGGCGTCAATGTTAGAAGGCGTCACTCCGATGAAGGTGCGAAGCTTTTAGCTCGGCCACCCGTTGTCACGGTCATGGGTCATGTTGACCATGGGAAAACTTCTCTTTTGGATGCTCTGCGCCAAACATCTTTGGTGGAAAAGGAAGCTGGAGGAATAACTCAGCATATTGGAGCATTTGTTGTGAGCATGCCCTCAGGTTCATCAATAACATTCCTCGACACTCCTGGTCATGCCGCATTCAGTGCAATGCGGGCCAGAGGTGCGGCAGTCACTGATATTGTTGTGCTAGTGGTAGCCGCCGATGATGGAGTCATGCCCCAAACTCGAGAAGCCATGTCCCATGCAACATCGGCCAAAGTACCAGTTGTTGTTGCTATTAATAAATGCGATAAACCAGCTGCGGACCCTGAACAAGTAAAACTGCAGCTCGCATCAGAGGGGTTACTTTTAGAAGAGATGGGTGGAGATATACAGGTAGTTGAAGTTTCAGCTGTAAAGAAAACGGGACTGGATAGGTTGGAGGAGGCATTGCTTCTGCAGGCTGAGCTTATGGATCTGAAGGCACGGATTGATGGGCCTGCGCAAGCTTATGTAGTGGAGGCAAGGCTTGATAGGGGGCGTGGTCCGTTGGCCACAGCGATTGTGAAAGCAGGGACTTTGGTTTGTGGGCAGTATGTGGTTGTGGGTTCTGAGTGGGGGAGAATAAGGGCTCTCAGGGACATGGTGGGTAAGATGACTGATCGAGCAACCCCGGCTATGCCTATTGAGATTGAAGGGTTGAAGGGTCTTCCTATGGCTGGTGATGATATTGTCGTCGTAGATTCTGAGGAGCGTGCTAGAATGCTTAGTACGGGAAGAAAAAGAAAGTCTGAGAAAGACAGACTTCGGAAAATAAGCGAGGGGAGGACAGAAGCTGAAGAGTCATCAGAAGAACAAGAAGTGGTGGAGAGAGTGGAAATGCCAATAATTGTGAAAGCGGATGTGCAAGGAACAGTCCAAGCTGTTACTGATGCTTTAAAAAGTTTGAATAGCCCTCAGGTAGTGCATAGTACAAATATGACCATTCACTAACCATTTTTTGCATTTGCTTTTGGGACATGTCTTCAATAAGAAGACAGAAGCATAAGACATGTCTTCACATACTGCATCTCCTTGAATGAGATGCTTCTTTTCTTATTGATGTTTTTTCTGTTTGAACATCAGTTTTCATGAACAAATGCCTTGCTTTGATGTGACACCCCTTACTACTACTTTGCATGAAGAAAATTCTGCCGTTTGCAGTAAATTCAAGTTTTTTCCCCTTGTGTGCCATCGCATCATTTTGTTTCTATCAGAGCTTTATGTAAGTCATTCCTGTTGACATATATTCTTCCATTGATGTGCTCAGGTCTTTGTCAACATTGTGCATGTTGGTGTTGGACCGGTTTCTCAGTCTGATATCGACCTAGCACAAGCCTGTGGTGCATGTATAGTTGGGTTCAATGTGAAGAATCCTCCTAGTTCTGTAACTCAGGCGGCGACTAGAGCCAGTATTCAGGTATTGAATTTGTTTCTTCTCTGTCAATCTTATGACTTTTTGTTAATGGTGGCTTTTAATGTGGCATCGGAGAAATAACTGCTCGGTGCACAGGAGTAAAATTATGAAAGCAAAAGCATCGTAATGACACGACAATTTTCACTCTGTGGTCACTTAAAATCCCACTTCCACGCATCTTAAAGATAAAGATATGCACTTCCCCTGTAAAGAACCAGAACCTACCTTATTTTGGAGCTTGAGATAGCCATGGTCTGTTTATTTAATCCCCAGTTTTCTGTATATTGTTTCAGATAAAAACACATCGTGTGATCTATCATCTTTTGGAGGATATGGGCAGCTTGATAGTTCACAAGGCTCCGGGGACTGCGGAGACTCAGGTAGCTGGGGAGGCTCAGGTCTTGAACATATTCGAGCTCAAAGGGAGGAGCAAATCCAAAGGAGCCGATGTGAAGATTGCTGGTTGCCGTGTTATTGACGGGCAAGTCACGAGGTCATCAACAATGAGGCTTCTGAGGAGCGGAGAAGTTATGTTCGAGGGGTCATGTGCGTCCCTCAAGAGAGAGAAGCAGGATGTTGAGACGGTAGGAAAGGGGAATGAATGTGGGCTTGTAATCCGAGACTGGGATGATCTCCAAGTCGGGGACATCATCCAGTGTTTGGAACAAGTTGTACGGAAGCCTAAGTTTGTTTCATCGGAAAGTGGAGCTGTTCGAATTGAGTGCTGACAGTATGCCGTTTGAATTGATCTCAAACAGGCCGTGCCGACACCCAACAATTTTGTATTTCGGTTGACCAACAGTTCAAGTTTTGAGACTTCACATGCTGATGACCCTGCCGACTAGTACAAACCTTAGAAGTGTACATTAGCCCAGTTTGAGAAGCATGATATTTTTATTTGTATATACAATTAATATATCTTGTGATGCGGAACACGGATGTAGTCACATTCAGGATTTGATGAATTGCTGAGAGAAACTTCTCGAGTTTTATCACCAAACCTAGAGGAACCTTTTTTTCACGCTATAATTTAAACTGCATGGATAGGAGAGCAAGTTATCAGGATTTAGATGTGAGGAAGTGAATAACCAGGTAAAATCATGTAATGTTCTCAAGGATGCAGTCCATCTTGTCTGATTTACATGAGGATCGGATGATGCAGAGTCATATGTTACGTTGTCCAGATGATTATATTTATGTTAAACCTGCAGAATTTCTATGTGCAGTTTAACCTACACTGCCTCGACAGGTTAGAACAGGTAGACTTTCCGAGCATAGAAATGATCATACTCCATATGAGACAGCATGGTAAGCCCTCACATTCAATTGGTGTCTGCTAGTGTTAAATGTTCCAGCACTTTTTTTTTCTAGGCCCTCTTTCTATGTGCAGTTTAACCTACACTGCCTCGACAGGTTAGAACAGGTAGACTTTCCGAGCATAGAAATGATCATACTCCATTTGAGACAGCACGGTAAGCCCTCACATTCAACTGGTGTCTGCTAGTGTAAAATGTTCCAGCACTTTTTTTTCTAGGCCCTCTTTCTAAGATGAATAATTCAGATTGATTTAGAAATTTTGATACATATTAAATCGCCCCCATCCCCCCCCCCATGCCCATCCCCCCCCCCCCTCTCTCTCTCTCTCTCTCTAAACGGGATACTATTAAATTTGAATATTTGAGCACTGTGAGGCATGGGGCAATTTGTCAGCTGTGACATGCATTGTGCAGGGAATCTCTCACCCTCTCAGCTGCAAGGATTCTGTGCAACTTGTGTTTTTGCTCACTGTCCTTATTGGGCCTTCATGCAAATACAAAGTAATATGATAGCAATGCAAACTAGAAAATCTCATTGCCACTAAAAGTTTTTAGGGACCTAGGAGACAGAAAAACCTCTGAAGGGGATAATATAATGTCATCTGGGGTAAATCAACATGCCGTAGTGACAGGGTTGTTAGAATAAACTAAAAATTTCAAAATAAAGTAATCCCAGAAAATCATCCTTGATATTTTTTTTTTTTGGGTCGAAAATCCTCAATATTACATGGCTTAGGGTTCAGATGATCCTGAATTACACCGTCGCAGGGCTAATTAAAACTTCTTAGAACATGTATTTCCCATGATTGCTGGTAGAAACCTTACAAGAGCCAACGTGCTACTGCATATCTTCAACTTGCATTATTATTTTATGGTTAACCACATACCCCTCCAAAACTGACCTTGCTGCCTCCGTAAGGGCCACGCTCCCCAGCAAGAACTATTTAAATGGCGTTGCGGTAGAGTATAAAGCTCTGTTTCATATTTTATTAACAGGACTGGCTGTCTTGACCTCATTAAGAGGGATAGTACAATGCAACCCTCTGGCTGCACTCCCCAGCAAATCAGTTTTTTCCTTTTTTTCGGGTGAACCAATTCAAGCCTTTCAAATATGTGCATCACATGCTGCCATTTTCCGTGAGATCGGACTAGAGTTTACATCGATTACACAAAGTCGAGTTGTTCACCCTTAGGTTTGGCAGAAAGCTAGACCACAATGATTTCAATTCACCACCCTATTCAACATCCAATTTTGGCAATCCTTTGCTAGACTAGAAAAAAAAAAGTGATGGAAATCTCAAAAATTAATCATCTAGTTCAATTGGAAAAGATCTTGGCCATCAATTTTGGAGCATTGATTGGTGCAATTGACTCGATGTAATCACTCTAAACTTTAATCTAGTCTCATGAAAAATTGAATGAAGCTCCAAAATTGATAGCCTAAGATCTTTTCCCATTATTTCTTCTTTTCTCTAGTCGAGCAAAGGATTGCCAAAACATCAACGTTAGAGTAGGATGGTGAATTGAGATCGTTGGGGTATGTAGCTTTTCGCCAAACCTAGGAGGCATCGCCAGGACACAAACGCCGCCCTCTCGCAGGTGGCCGGTCGTGTGCAAACTGCAAAGCCGTCCCTTCACTACCTCGACGAGTCCGTCGCTCTTCCCCACTTAAAAATCTCACCTTTCTTCACCCACCAACACCATCTCGCCAACCCTCTCTCTCTCTCTCTCTCTCTCTCTCTCTCTCTCTTCTCCGCCATGGAAGCCTCCGTCGCCCTCTCCCGCATAGGCCTCGCCGGGCTCGCCGTGATGGGCCAGAACCTCGCCCTCAACGTCGCCGACAAGGGCTTCCCCATCTCCGTCTACAACCGCACGGCCTCCAAGGTCGACGAGACCCTCGACCGCGCCGCCGCCGAGGGCGGCCTCCCGCTCTCCGGCCACTACTGCCCGCGCGACTTCGTGCTCTCCATCCGCCCCCCGCGCTCCGTCATCATCCTCGTCAAGGCCGGCGCCCCCGTCGACCAGACCATCGCCGCCCTCGCCGACCACATGTCCCCCGGCGACTGCATCATCGACGGCGGCAACGAGTGGTACGAGAACACCGAGCGCCGCATCGCCGAGGCCTCCCGGCGGGGGCTCCTCTACCTCGGCATGGGGGTCAGCGGCGGCGAGGATGGCGCCCGCAACGGCCCGTCGCTGATGCCCGGCGGGTCCTTGGAGGCCTACGAGAACGTCAAGGAGATCCTGCACAAGGTCGCCGCCCAGGTGGACGACGGGCCTTGCGTCACTTACATTGGCGAAGGCGGGTCGGGGAATTTCGTCAAGATGGTGCACAACGGGATCGAGTACGGCGATATGCAGCTGATCTCGGAGGCCTACGATGTGTTGAAGAACGTGGGCGGGCTGTCGAACGAGGAGCTCGCCGCCATCTTCGACGAGTGGAACAGGGGTGAGCTCGAGAGCTTCTTGATCGAGATCACGGCGGACATCTTCAAGGTGAAGGATGAGTACAGCGATGGGGAGTTGGTGGATAAGATTCTGGATAAGACCGGGATGAAGGGCACGGGGAAGTGGACCGTGCAGCAGGCGGCGGAGCTGTCCGTGGCCGCGCCCACGATCGCCGCGTCCCTCGATTGCAGGTACCTGAGCGGGTTGAAGGAGGAGCGGGAGAGCGCAAGCAAGGTCTTGAAGGAGGCAGGGTTGAAGGAGGAGGTGGAGTTCGTGAGGAGTGGTATCGATAAGAAGCGATTGATTGATGATGTGAGGCAGGCGTTATATGCCTCGAAGATATGTAGCTATGCTCAGGGTATGAATCTGTTGAGGGCGAAGAGCATCGAGAAAGATTGGAACTTGAATTTCGGGGAGTTGGCGAGGATTTGGAAAGGTGGGTGCATTATCAGAGCCGTGTTTCTCGATCGGATCAAGAAGGCTTATCAGAGGAATCCGAACTTGGCGAGCTTGGTCGTGGACCCTGAGTTTGCGAGGGAGATGGTGCAGAGGCAAGCTGCGTGGAGGAGAGTTGTGGGATTGGCGATCTCGGCTGGGATTAGCACACCAGGAATGTGTGCGAGCCTTTCTTATTTCGATACTTACAGGCGCGCGAGGCTTCCGGCGAACCTTGTCCAGGCTCAGAGGGACCTGTTTGGGGCGCATACCTATGAGAGGATCGATCGCCCCGGGTCTTTCCATACTGAATGGACAAAACTCGCTCAAAAGAGTGGTGCCAGTGTAGGTTCTCTTAACTGATCTATTGTCAGTAGATTGCCCCATTGTTTGTCTGGATCAGGTCTTGCCGACGGTTTGATTTGAATTAGAGATGTAATTCTCACTGAATATTCCTGGTTAGGCATTACAATTGTTGTTCAGCCTTGAGGTTTTTATTGTTACAAATAAGAAATGCATGCCTAAAGCCTTTCCATTTGTCATCTGCAATACACTTTGCAGTTTCTCGTCCAGTCAAATGCATATACCTCGATGTTATGTCGAGTTGGAGCCAGAAATGTTGTATATTTGTTCCTTCATATACTTTGAGTGATGAAGTGTTGGCCCGAGCAGATGCTGCCTGTTCACCTCTTCACTAAGTCGAGATGGGTAGAAGCCTGCTTTGATTGGAGAGAAGGGGTGGGGTTGAATCGCGTAGATGCTTATGGAAATATGAAACCTCTTATGAGTTAACACTGCAAATGCTGAAACGCCGAATTCATTTAATGGGAGGCTTTGGAGAATGAATTTGTCTGGGACAACTAGTCTGATATCAGAATGTAGATGCAGTGATTCTGCTTAAACTCTAACTTAATAAGAGAGAATATAAAGGATCTTCAACTTTTAATGGATAGCACAGCTTAAAGCTTTTCACTCTTGTTTTTCATCCTTTCACTATCAATGGGACTTTTATTGATCATGATCACATAATTTATTGTAATCTGATGATATACCACCGGGGAGCTTACGATGAGGTATAGGAGGTTGAGGCATTTGTGCACAGCAAGAGAGAGAGAGAGAGAGAGAGAGAGAGAGAGAGAGATGCACGAGTTGTTCTCTGGTGCATACCTGGTAATCCTATGGAGTATGTGAGGGTGCTGTGAGGGGATGCTATGTTTGGGCTTTCCAGTGAATAGTTTCTGATGAGAGTGTTTTTAATTGTACTTAATGGATGGGTGTCGTCAGTCAAAGAGATTGCGAGAGGCATAATCTGATTTAAGTGTCGGCAAAGCAGGGAATGCATTTTAATGCTTCATGTTGTGATTCTAAGTTTTTAACAGAACATGCAAGTATGATGAAGAAAGCACTAAGGGATTTTAGATTCGATCTGTTGTTGTTTAAAGTCCATGCTCAAACTCGCATCTTGAATGGGAATGGAGGAGCTACTATTACTTTGGTCCTGCTTAGATATAAATTAGGCTGTCTCCAAAGGCCTATAGATTTGATCTTCATCCCCACACAATTGGGACATCCCCTTCTTTTTCTTCTGGCCTGAACATCGATGGTGCTGTTGCTTTCTCTCAGGAGATGTTTTCCTGTGATATTTAGATGCTTTCTTGTTGGCAACTCTTCTCCGTGGAAACAGACAAGACAGAGTTGTGAGGCTTTCAAAATCATCGGTTGGTGGGATACCTGTTTAGCTTCTCCTGTACCTTGCACGAATATTCTCTCGTCCTGTCCGTATTTTAATACCTCCGTTGCGGAGGATGTTGAAATGGACAGTCCAATTTCGCAAGACAAACTGCGCCGCATGAAAGATCGCTTGCCATTAGGATGAGTTCAGGGAGTCTTCACTCATCTCAATGGTCGTTGTCTATTAGGGTATGACATTCCATGAAAATTAAATTCATGTACCCATGCGTATTGGGTTTTTCTATGGTTCCTCGACGAACCGTTTGCTGATGGATTAGAGGATTGGTAGCCGTCACTGAAATCAAACACGAACTCGCTTAGCCTGTCTCTGAAAAGATATATCTTTTGGGCATTTTTTTGCTACAATATTTACTACCAAAATCACAATGAATGTGCATTCGGGAAAATTTTTAAAAAAGTCATAAACCTATTACGTTATTATCAATTGAATTCATAATAATATTTTTCACGTTTTGTCAATTGTATCTATTTGATCAATTTTAGTCCGAAATCATTGAATTGGATGCTAAGGCCTGTTTGGCAATATTCCTAATATTTTGCTTTTCTATTGTTTTGTTCTCTTGAATAAAAAAAGAATAGAAAATTTGTTTGGTAATGTCAATCAATTTTTCTATTTCCCGAAATAAAAAAGTAGCCGGGAATAAGCTTGGAACAAAAATAAGAAAAAAAAATAGCTTTTAATTTTCAAGAACAATTTTTAGAAGTAAGGCTTTTTTTCTTTTTCTTTTTCTTCTTCCTTACTGCCCGTCACCCCTTGGCACTGCCCTTGTTGTTTGACCACCACCAATTGCAATCATTGGCCGGTTGATCATTGCCCACTGGCGGGCCAATCATCGCTGCTCGCCCACCGACTATCCTCGTCGCCATCGCCAACTAACTGCTACAGCTGGCTAGCCACCAATAAGAAAAGAAAAAAAGAAAAAATCTTAAAAATTATTAAAAAATGAAAAGAAATTATACGTTACAAAAAAAATTTGTAGATCATACTAAACATAATCCTGTTCTTTTTTCATTCCAATTATAGAAATTTTATATAGTTGCTAAATGCATTCTTTTACTAAAAAATTCTTCTAGGAAATAGAAATAGAAAAATACCATTTCTGAAAAGAAATTGTTCCTCAAAACAAACGCGTTATCAAATGGACTATAAATGCAATGTCAATGGATACTTTCCTATTTGGCAATGTTTATGTTCTTTTGTTTTTTTATTCGTTTATTCCCCATAACAAAAAAAAAAAAGAATAAAATCCATTTGGTAATATCAATCAATTTTTCTATTCCCGACATTAGAAAAGTGGTCAAAGAATAGAGTTAAAGTAAAAATAAGAAGTAAAAAAAAAAAGTAATTTCTTGTTCCTGAAAATAATTTCTAGAAATAAGTTATTTTTTATTTTTTCTTTCTTGCCACCCGCCGCTCGCCGTTGTTGCCCCATGCTATCCGATGGCTACCGCCACTAGTTGACCAAGCTACCAATAAGAAAAGAAAAAAAAAAAAAAATCTTATAAAATTATTAAAAAATTAAAAGAAATTATATGTTATTAAAAAAAATTATGGATCATACTAAACATATTCCTTTTTTTTTTTCAATTTCGAAAATAAAAATTTTATATAATTATCAAACGCGTTCTTTTACTTAGAAATTGTTTCGGAAAATAAAAATAAAAAGTGATTATTTTTTAAAAGAAATTATTCTCCAAATTATAAACGTTATCAAACAGACCCTAATAGTGCTACGTAGGATTATCAACATTGACATGAAGAATTTTTATAATTTTTTTAAATTGAATTTTCATTTTTTTTTTTTATTCTTTCTTTCTTCTTCTTTTTTATTATAAAGTCTAGCAAGGATCATTGGTTACAAGGCCATTACCACTTGCAATATAGGATGATTAGCATCCATGTCGGTAACTTCCAGCCAAATAGACTCAATTGATAAAACTCAATTCGTAAAATTTAAAAGTTTAAAATTCAATTGGCAAAAATGTAATAAATTTAAAATTTGTTGGATAATTTTCTCCACTTGGATGTGATGTGTGGTGATCAATGGCAAAATCTCCAATGAGTAAGAGCGCGTTTAGTAATGTTTTTATTCAAAATTTGTTCCTAAGAACAGAAATAGAAACAACTATTTCTGTTCCGGAAAACAATTTTTGAATAGAAAAACGCGTTTTATAACTGCACAAAATTTCTGTTCCTAAAATAGAAAAAGAATTTCGACCAAAAAAAAATAGAAAAAGAACAAAATCACATTTGGTAAATATGTATAATTTTTTTGTTTCTTTTACTTTTTTTAATATTTTTATTTTATTTTTCCTTTTCTCTTCCTTCTTTTTTCTTTTTTTCTTTTTTCTTTTTCTCTTTGGTCGGTCATCGGCCATCGCCATGGCCGGTGGATCGACTATGTGATGTCCGGCGAGCTTGCCAAAACCTCGCTAGCCTAGCCTTCTACAAGATCGCCACTAGTTAGGCGAGCCTCGCTAGGCCACCGATGAGGCTTGGCCTCGCTTGGACTAGGCGAGGCCGACCTCGCCGGTCACCACTAGGCGATGCCATCCTAGAGGTGGCTCAGCGAGGCCGAGCCTCATGCGGCCACGGCGAGGCTCGGGCCGACAAGCCTCGCCATGGCTCGGCCTCTCCAGGGGCCGGCGATGCTTCAGTGAGGTCGCCAACCCTCGTTTGGCTAGTCGCTAGCGTCGGCCATGGCCAAGGCCAAGGCCGATAACCGGCAAAAGGAAGAAGAAGAAGAAGAAGAAGAAGAAGAAGAAAAGAAAGAGAAAAAAGAAGAAGAAAAATGAGAAGAAAAAAAAAGTATTTCTCGGAAGTGATCCGGGAACAAGAAGCAAGTTTTTTCTACTTCTTGTTTTTGTTTAAATTTTTTTTTTTGGTAATCCAGGGAACCCGTATAGTTGACAGCGGGCAAGCATATCTTGGGATGACGCTAGCAGAGGACCCACCACCCAATGTCACACATAAGAGTCCCTAGCAATGCTTCTAGGATTCAAACTCTTCCCTTTCATGAGAGGGAGAGAGCCCGAACCAATGACGCCACCATAGGCGGTGGTTCTGTTCCAAATCTATTTCAGGAAAAAAAATAGATTTTTTGTTCTCAGGAGCAAAAATGTAAACGAGCGCATTTCTATTTTTTTTTTATTCTCTGAAACAAAAGAACATAAATTTTTGTTCTGGAGAACAAAAACATAGGACCTAATTATGCTAAAGAGACCTCAAGTAGAGTATCTTTTTTAGGGTTTGGCCGCAAGGAGATAACGGAGAAATAGGACTCTCCAGGGAGAAGATGAGCAGCATCTTGGCCACGATGAGATGCTGCAACTCTCTAGTTACAAACTTGGTCGACCACAAAAATAGCAGTTCACCTAAACCCCAAGTACACTCCGAACAGATGACCTAATACATGTACGGAATCAATAGCCCGTTGCCCAAAGTTTAACTTTTTCAAGCCCCACGAAGTGTCACTGCCTCTCTTAATACCAAATCGCCCTTTATGTTATTTCTACTTCATATCTATCTTTATGGATAGATTATTCACACTAACATGGAATTATAAGCATGCAGTGGAGATGTGATTAGTTCAAGTGGCGTGTTATCATTCTATGATGCACGTAACATTAACTGCAAACTAAGGAAAAATTTCCTCCGTGTGGTTTGAGTCTATCGACTATTCTGCCTCAGAGAGGATTGCAATTGCATTCATATGATTAGACAGAGCTGGGAGGCACAGAACATTACAAAGGAAGGGTGGTATGTAGTTCAAAAAAGACTTCGAATATGCAATTTGAGTGTAGTTTCACAATGTCAACGTTAAGTAAAAGAGCAACTTCTGGGCAAGCACAAAGCACAATATCCCTAGAATGGCCGGAAAGCGATCAAAGAAAAGGAAAGGCGTTCTTCTCCTCTGTTTTCAGGTACTTAGTATGAAGACCAATATCATCTGCTGTATATGGATTCATAATTTCATATCAGCAAGCTCAAACCGAAATGCCCAGCTTGTCTTCACCGTCTCGCTTTTTTCCGTGTTGCTCGCACGTCAAGATCCAGTGACAATGGCTCTTGCTCTTGGGCAATGAATGCTCGGAACTACGTTAAACCTCCATTTTCAAGAACCGGCTGTGTTCTTGTCACTGTCGCGGAAGGCATTTTGCTGCCGCCAACCCATACGGTCTTGAACAGCTCCCCATCGTTGGCCTGTCTCTCCATCACCTGAACTTTCTTCGACCTTGACATCCTTAGAAACATAAAACCCACGTAACACATCGAGACCATCCCCGCAAATCCAGCGCTAAACCAATCACCCAACACTTCCCCCGCTTCCCCTTCCTAGTCTCAGGAGGACTAGGAACGATGATTGAGAACCGACCCTGATCTTGAGCATAACACGTGTATGCTGATCCCATTGCGCTGAAATGTACCGTCCCATTAGCATAAAAGGCCACGCACTTTCCTGTGAAAGGTTTCCCGCTAGTATTCAACAGAGAATCGAACTGAATAGATATAGGATCGCCACTCGTTTTGAGGCCAAGCTTGATGATGCTATTAGAATGAATATTAGATGCATCGTACACCTTAAAGCCGACGACCGGAGTGATTAGGGAGTACCCAGGCATGGAGTAATACTGGGAGGACCAGTTGCCCAAGTTCTGATACACTATGGCAAGCCTCCTAACGTGAGGGACTGGCAATGTTCTTGGTGGGAGAGTGAAGCCCCTGAAGTTAGTGCCGTTTCTCCATAGTGTCCTGCTTCGCAACCGAATGACCGAAACCTCCACGCCCGACAAATTAGCGGGCGGGATCGCTCTGTACAGAGAGCCGGTGTGAGGCCGGCGCAGGACCAGCGTTTGGAACGCGGAGTTCTCAACCGACGCATCCAAGGAATCGGTTTCCATTTTCACCGAGGGACCAGCAGACGCCAGGTAAAAGACGGTGAGAACCAACAGCAAGAGGACCAAGTTCATCTTGAACGTTACCGAGAGGATGAGCACATAAACAAAGGACGCCAGCGGCCACGATTTCTTAAACGGAAGCGAAGCGGAGGATCAGTCGCAAAAGGATCGAGAGAAAAGAAGTCGCTGGAGGAGACGTTTCTTTTGTTTAAAGTGATGATTAGTCTTCGAAGCAAACCAGGCATGCGGAGACACGATGAATCCGATGGGTCCTCTCCGAAAGTCGGACCCCAAAAAGGTCTCTTTTCATCCTGTAGCTGTCGTACCGAGCTTTGACTTGTTGCAGCCTAGCGAAACGCGTCGTGATGAAGGTTGCTGAAAGTTCTCCAAGAATGGGTCCCAAATGTTGGAGCACGAACGCATCATTGAGCTAAATTTTTGGGCAAAGTCTCAAAGATTCTCTCAGCCCACTGAATGCGGCAGGCTACGTGAGCGTCGGGAACGGGGATTTATCGCTTGACCCTTTGGATTGATTGCTGCTCCCTCTTCCCTTATCTGCTTTCCTTCTATTAATGTGCTGGCGCTGGCACGACCCAACCCCCAAATTGGATAGAATTATTTTTTCCACCCCTCCCCGAATTCTACGTCGTGGAATTCTAGATGTAGCAAATTCAAAGACTTTTCCCTAGCCAATTTGGCTCTTTCCTATCATGGGATTGCCAGGGCGACCATAGATAGGCACGCACTGTGTAGAGAATCGGTAATTGACCGAAGGCTATTCGTTGTACCTATCAATTCAGCCTGCATTGATGCACTCGTTCATTGTGTTTTCCAGGTGCTTATTTGTACGGAAAAGACTCATTTCCCTTATCACGTGCACAACTGAAAACAAAGAGAAGTCGTATTTCACAATACCTCAAATATGCTGTTGCGTCCCCAGCAATCATCATGACGCACGTGAGTGAATATTACATTTATTCATCGTAAAGAATACCTTGCTTTGATAGCTCGCCACCTATCAAAACAGTCATTTAAAAGCCATACTTCTTAGTATATAGTAGCGTCTGCTTGAGTTCCCCATAAATTAGAGTCAAGATGTGCTGTTGATGACCGATTGGGGCGTTGACCTTTAAGGGCAGAACGTTGGAATAGTGATCTATTTTTTGACTCGGCCCGATTACATCGCCAAAATCTTCCCAAGTAAATGGATAAAAAGCTCATCCAGAGAGAGGAGCACCAGATGGAAGGCATTTTGATATACATGAAAACATCATTACACCTAAAGAAAGAGCACTAATTTGTTTCCCTCCTTGCAAGAAAGGGAAAACCCATAATACTGCGCCCCGCTTCCCAATCCCAAGCACCTTCCCTTTACAACCACCGATAATCCCCACAGAACCAACGCAGCCATTTCCAGCTTCAGAACCAGTAGATTCTTCAAGCCAACGTCAAAATGAGGGCCCCCATACATTACCATCAGATTCAGTTAGAAGGGCTTGCTCTGATGGTGAGCTCGGCTCTAAGATGAAGTATGCCATCAATGAAATAGGGGCCATCCTCTGACATGAAAGCTGTCCAAGGTATACCAAAGAGATTACGGTATCCTACAGCCTTCCCACCAGTGAAGGTATAGTTCCCTTTATACTTGCTCACGTACTCCTCGCTTGGCTTTGATCGAGCTGCAAATTCATAGTCAACAGCAAAAGCAACTGAACCTTTCTCTTGCATCCCTAAGAACAGGCCAAAACAATGAAAAGAGCTCTGCTGGTCCATGTTGCAATGGGCAGAGAGGAAGAACCCTTGTCCTCCAAGATGAAATGCCTGAGAATAGACTCGACCAGAAGGAAATAAATGTAAGCATTCCTCTCTCTTCAGGTCTAGGTAAACAATGCATTGTTGGCGGGGCAATTCAAACTCCACCACCTTCACTGGGCGATACTTATAAGCCCTCTCCACAAAGCGCCGGTGGATACCATTGGCTTCTTCAGCAGCAAGTGACCGTTGCCTGTATGGTGCCTCAGCCTTGAAAAAGAGAGCCTCAAGAACAACCTTTGAGGCAAGTTCCGGATCAAAGTCATTGCAACTCAAAACCTTCCTCAACTTCCGACAGGTCATGTATGGAAAACGGATAAGTCGCCCAAGTTTTGAAGCAAGGACTCCTCTTCGCTCCTCTAGTTTATTATTATAATGTGTCCTGACCCACTTGAGAACAAAGTCGTAAACTGCATCCTCAGATGCCACTTGAAGATCATCACTGGCCAGCACTGCCTCGACACCTGCCAAAGGCAAGTTCAGCACCTCATCTGGGAACCTGGAAAGCAATCCGACAAATTAGTGAAACAGCACAAAGTCTCAACAGTCAGCTTTTGTACTCTGCTGCAAAGCTTTCAGCTGAACTAGGATTAATAAAAGCATACATCCTGAAAGAATTGCATATTCACTTCTTTCTCATACAATCAATCGACAAAAACATAAATTAGAAAAAAGAAAAAAAAAACAGGATTTTTTTTAACATAGAATACAAAAAGTATCCATTCCCACTAGGGAAAAGCTGTCGCAGAGATCAGAAAGAAGAAATACTCGAAAAACTCAATATTTATAAGAGATAAGGGGTCTAAAGGAAGAAAAGCTTACTTTGTTATGTCCTTGTAACGTGCAGCAAGAAATTGCTTAGCTGCATCCGTGAGAGGCTGAACTGCTTCCGCCATGAGAACACTGGAAGGAAGATCCAAGTAGAGCAACGCAGACTCACAAGTCATAGGTAAGTTCCGCAACAATCTACTGCAATATCTCATGCATGATGCCACCTCAAACTTGTCTGCAGTTATTAAAACGTCCAAAAGAGATGTCGGTGTGGATGCTGATAAAGTATTACTGTACATATAATTGAGAAGGTCCATGAAAGCCGCTTCCTCTGCTCCACAAATGACAGCGAAAGAAGAAGTTAGTAGAATCAAAATCTAGACATCATATATGCAGTATAGTAGTTATCGCCAAAATCTAGTGAGAGTTCAGGTAAGTACCAGATGCATTGATTGTCAAAGTCACATGCCGCTGCTCCGATTCTCTCATCCCATTTGAAAACAGCTAAAGAATACACTAGATGTCAATCAAACTAGTCATGTACAGAAAGCAAAACAGGTAATAGTACACAGTAACCAAAAATATTCACCTTGTAAAAGAAAGGACTCTTTGCTGCTAAAATTGGGGAGCTTATGTGCAAGGATTTTACTTTAAGAACTGCTGAACACTCCATAGTAAATGATGTACCACCACTTTGCGTAGTTTCATCACCTGCAAAAGTCTCTAATTAACATCAAAACAGCACAAACAAATCTAATCATTTTAAAAGAAAAGTAACAAGTGATATAAGATGACAATGAACAGTGCCTTAGGCATGGACATACAGCCAAAGAAAAAAGAAGAATACTTCCAAGTTGATTACTTCTCATAACAACGGCTCCATAGACTATACATACTCTTCCTATTTTGCAAATGCTGCAAAAACCTCATATTAGTCCTTCATCTCAAGAACTACATATCTGAAACTTACTGCTAGTACTTTCTCCTAAACTTTAAGTAAAGACAAGGTCTCCCTAACATTCCCAATGTACAGCCCCTTGAAACAGCTTTCATGTTGTAAATCACCATCTTTTCCTCCTCTAAGGTATAAGAATGTACATAAATAGTAAATATAGCTGACCAACAATACCAGAAAGAACAAAGGACCAGTCACAAACACATGCAAGGGGCATACATATGAACATGATCAGTACCATACGCCATGAAATTCTTAAAATGCACCCACCCAGCTCTCCTCCAAAGACTGCCAAAAATATTAAGATGAGGATGGCATGATTCACCATTAAAGGTACCAGCTCTTATCAAAAAGAAGCAACATAGAAATACCAAGTCTTTGTGAACTCATGCCGCCATCAGAAGGTGATTCCTCTATCATTGCTACTGCTTCCTCATCCTGATTCTCATACCCAGCACCATCATCTGTATCTGGCATATTGCAACTCAATATCTGCTCCTCAAACTGAACGGGATCTAAAACTACAAAGGCAAACAAGTTACATCATCATGTGATCATTTTGCCAGAAAGGGGACTATGCTTGGATGACAAATCTCAAGTGAACTGAGATAACTAACAGCCAAAGTGACGGAAGATGGACTTCACCATACAGCAGCAAATGTTTACAATGAATACATATTCATGGAGGCAAGAAAAGAAACGTGACTTGTTTCAGTGATCATAGCATAGTTAGAACCTAAACAAGGAATTCTCTTTAAAAAAAAAAAAAAAAAAAGAGTTCTAAGTTTCTAATACTCATGAAAACACCAGCTCATCAGGATTCATGGTCATGATAGATAATTGCATAGTTAGGCTAATACCTCCTTAATGCCCACCATCAAATATAAACTTAGATAAGCAAACCAGGAAGTGAGATTGTGTTATAGTGATCCCCATAAGCCAAGTAGAAGAAATGAGAATTAGCAGTTCAGGTAGGTATTTTATTTGAACTCTTCCAATTAGTACTTTTGGGGGTGCTAGGAGTTTGGTATAGCCATTTGCTCGGTGTTAGCTTGTGGAAGTGAGGAAATTGAAATGCGTGAATGTAGCCAAAGTAAATAGTTCACATTACCATGAGCACATCTTCAAAAAATAACATGGATTTCAAAAATGAAATCACTATTTAATAAGCAAAAGTGACCTTGATGTGATATTAATATCATGAGAGGTTCTGCAGCCAAATTGAAGGCACAAAAACACCATTGCCACGATGCTCTCAACTACACAGTATCCACTAGCCATATGTTAACACTCTGAAGTTCCACAAACGCATAGAATTTAATTGAACACACGGTGACAAGGCCATTAAGAAAATCATGGTTCACCAAGGATTTAATTTTTTTAACCAAGCAGCAAACAAGCAGAGAAACGTAGTTCCAGACTGTAAGATTTTGTGGGACCACAACCAACTGTTCTAAATCCTTAAGCTGTTAAATGAAGGTGTGGTTTAATATTTAATTATGCTAACACTCCCCCTCATGCTTAATCTGGTCCTTTTGCCTAATAATAAACGTTAACATATTTAATTGAGGAGGCAAATGGGGCCTAGAAAGATTTGAACTTGGGACCTCCAGCTATGATACCATGTGAGATTTGGTGAGACTACTATCAACTATTTCAAAAACTTAAGTTGTCAGATAAAAATGTAGTTTAATATTTAATTATGCTAATATAGACAATGACGAGGCATGAAAGTTGCTCCTCCAAGTATACACTTCCAATTCCAGACAACCAAAACTAAGAAGAAGCACTTACTACTCAGTATCCGACTTTTGCGTATTTACTTTACTTGATGAGAAAAAAGATGTTCAGGTAATTTGACGTCAGTGCAAATAAGTATAATTCTAGATGAAGAATTAATGATCGACCTCTCTTTCCCAGCTTAATGTCCTTTAACAAGGAAGCAACTGTGTTGATCGATTACAACACACTCCAGAAAATTTGTCTGGCAAGAAGTCTTACTTGAAAAGGAAAAAAGGGTGCTGCTCAAGCAGCTCAAAAGTACTGGAAAGCAGGTTTTCTCAATGAGATATCTTCCTGACCTTTTCTTCTGTTAAAAATCACAGAGTATCATGGACAAGTTCTTTGAGCTTACATATCATGGACCTTTCGCCATAAAAAGAAGATTATAGATCATACCACTGCTATAAATTTGTTCGATTAAACACATGCACATGCATAATCTGCATCATGTATGCCTTCACCTAAATTTCCATATGATGAACATACAATCAAACTCAATGATTAATAACATCACAAGTGCAAAGCTCATTTCATTGAATTCAAGACAAAGGCGAGCGGAAACAACTACTTTCCTCTATCCCATCCAAGCATTGAAGACCTAAATCTTCAAACGCTGAAGTTACAATGGACCACACTCAATTTTGAATAAACCGGTATGCTGCATTTCACCCGACTTCAGAATTATCACAAGCTTTTCGAAACTAAGTGGACTGCTTCCATCTTAAATCACAGCATCAAGAACATATATCAGTGAAATTTGGCCTGAAATGAGATTTTGCATCTCTAGGTCTAAAATTGAGGTACAGTCTGTACCATTTCCGAAGCTAGACAGTCGAACAGGTAATTCCTCGGCAAATCAAAAAATAACTGAACTGAAGCTCCTTCCTTCACGACACGATAAACCGACAGGCACGACTCTACCACTACCACATGCGAAAAGCGAAATGAACCGAGCGAACGGGGACTGACCGTTGTCCTTCCTGATCTCCTCCCTCCGCCGCTTGCGGTTGCGGGCCCAGTCGGCGATGCTGGTGCAGCCCTCGCCGCCGGACTTGAAGTCGGGCAAATCGGGGACGATTTCGATCCTGAGGATCCGATCGGAGAAGTTGCTGTCGTTGAACGCGAACCCGAAGTCGGAGTCCGATTTGGGGGGCCGGGGAGAAGCCCGAGCCCGAGCCCGAGCCCGAGCCCATGGCGCTCGCCGGCGGGTCGAATAGGTCGCCGTTCGCTTCCCTCATGCAGCGGCGGCGGCGGACCTCCGGAGGCTGGGGCGGTTACCGGCGGAAGGAAGCAAATGATGCGAACTTTGGGGACGAGCAAGCGAGCGACATGGGAAGTCGGTAAAAGCCAGAGATTGTGACTTGTGCCCTAGGAAATAGCAACCGTAGTTCCTGTAAGTAGACTTCTGCATTGAAAACGACCAGATTTCTTTCCTCTTTTTCTGCAAGGCTTATCTTGTATTTATTTAATTATCCATTAATTATAGACCTAGGCATATATAATTTTTTTTATACAAAATGGTCTCCAAACTTATTATATTATTAAATATCTTCATCTAGAGATTACTTCGAGTTGATAAATCATATTAAACAAATAAAAAAAATTGAAGATAACATTTTACAATCGGTCTAGGTTCATGATCATAGACATTATTACACATTAAATTAAAATTGAAGAATTATTTATGTCATTCTCTTTATTTATTTTTTTAAAAAAATTGTATTCGAGTTTCTATATCCGTCTACGTCTCATAATTGTCTGTATCCATACTTTCTATGCCTATCTATATCCATGTCTTAATACTAATAGAAGAAAAAAGAAAAAGAAACTTGCTAATCTAGTCACCACCTCCACATTTACTAAAATGCCCTTGATAAAGCAGATGTTTCATAAAATAGTCATCATGAAATTGATGATTTTGCCATTCGCTTGACTTTCTATGTGCAACTTTCTTCTGAACTTTTACATGCATTTCACATCCATCTTGCTTATCGTTTAAGTTCTGTCAATGACTATTGAGACAAGACGAGAAATTATGGCGAAAATTCCAGACATCATCTGGAATTTCCGTGAAATCCATGTGCCGAAAGCTCTGACGAAATCGGATAAAGTACTACATTTTTCTATGGTGCAGCACAAGTTAGACTTGGATTGTTCTTGTGAAGTTTAATTATTCGTGGAAAATAAAAAAGCAAAAATGAAAACGATGCTGTGACAAAATTGATGACTGACATAAATGTATATATATATATATATATATATATATATATATATAATATGGTGGGGAGGAGAGCAGGTATTACAGACGTACACGCAACCTCAGAGGATGCGGACAGGGTCCAGGACCAGCGAATGGAACTAAATTGATTCGTATGGAAGTTTTAAAATAGGGAAAATTGGGTTAAAAACTGGGTTGACATTTTTTGGGGGGCTTCTTCCATGGTTGGAAGAATTATTAAAAAATGAACGACGGAATTAGGGACCTCAGGTTGCATGTGTGGCCAAGGAAATGAACCGCTGAGGGAGGGAAAGTGCACAGATGTCCAGACAAAAGTAGAGGAAACTACCGGTTAAAGCCCACCTGGCCTTGGCTGAAAACGAAGTTTGCTAGAGACTCTTTTCCAAAGGAATTATCTTTTCTTAGAAAAGAGGGTTGTTGATTTTCCTTTGTTCAGGTCTCTTTTCGGAGATAAAATAGAAGTCGTTTAATGATACTTATCGTACGAAAGCTCTAAAACAAAGACTCGAGTGAGGTCTAGGTGTCGAGATAGGGGTGTAGAAGATATTTGATCCGATCCAATCCAAACCGAAAATTTTGGGTCTCATTCTCTTAAGGTACTAAGTAAAGAAATTTGGGTAGGTCTCATTCGCTTCAGGTATTAAGTAAAAAAATTTGGGTAAGTTGACAATTTGGGCCGGGTTTTGAGTTCCTTCCTCTCTTTTTTTTTTTTTTTTTTTTTGCTTCTTCTTCTTCCCTTTGCACCCTCTCTCAAGCGACAACTCCAAATAATAAAATAGGATCTTTCAAGAAGTCACGTCAAGCAAACTTACGTACCATAATAATAGGAGGCATCAAGACAATAGGCATGGTGGTCAACCCACTTGTTAGCACACTACTCACCATCACCCTCCCCATCCCAACCCAGCAACTTACATACCATAATAATAGGAGGCATCGAGACAATAGACATGGTGGTCAACAGACATGGTGGTCAACCCACTTGTTAGCACACTGCTCACCATCACCCTTCCCATCCCAACCTAGCAACTTACATACCATAGTAATAGGAGGCATCCAGACAACAGACATGGTGGTCAACAGACATGGTGGTCAACCCACTTGTTAGCACACTGCTCACCATCATCCTCCCCATCCCAACCTAGCTCAATGACATGGCCGCCTTGTTGCCGAGCTTACCTAAATATATCACTGCATATCTCTCGTGACTCTTCGTGTTTATGGTCATAAGGTTGTTGTGTTTCCAACTAAAGTCGTTTCAATACACATAATAAAGTGTCTTTATTATTATTTATTTAAACATGTCTTTTAATATATCTAAGGTATGTCAAGAGTCGTGTTTTAAGCCTACATATAAAAGAATCTTGTAATCGTTTCAAAAAGGAGAGTGAGAAGACTTTTCTGCGAGTAAAGTAATGTATTCATCTCCTAGATTAAGAGCTTCTCTTGTGAGAGTGTTATCAGAGTTGTGCGACTCTGATATTCAATAATTGGTATCATAGCAAGTTATTTGGGATTGAGAGCATGGTTATCAGGGACTATGAGTCAAGTCTTTCGGAGCGTAGTTCGTGAAGACGATGGTCAAGGACCATTGTTCGTGCGTAGGCGGTCAAGGACCGGAATACGTCGAAGTTCTGCTGATGTACAGTTAGGGATTGTGATCGATTGGTCGAGGATCAAGTTTTCTTGAAGTAGTGTTGGGCATTATTTCAAGTCAGATGGCGGATATTTCAAATTCGATGAATGGCATTATTGAGAAGCTCAACAACTCCAATTACAATAATTGGAGTGTTCGGATGTAGTTTTACTTGCTGGGTCATGATTTGTGGGATATTGTTGGTGGCAGCAACACCACGGCACCCAGAGATGATGATGAACAGAGGAGATGGAAGATAAAAAGCGAGTAAGGCTCTTTACGCTCTTGTTGTAATTGTCAAAGATGATTTATTGCAACACATTAGGAGCGCGTAGACTCCCTGGGAGGCGTGGGACAACTTGGCAGCGTTATTCGCAAGGTCGAATGATGCCAAACTACAAAGGGTGGAGAACGAGCTGCTATCGATGTCACAACAAAATATGGCAGCGAGTCGCATATTTCTCCAAATTTAAGTCTATTTGTGACGAAATTTCAAAGTTTGATCCCGCTAATGCCATCTTAGAAACAAGAATGAGAAAAATTATTATTCACGGGTTAAAGCCGGAGTATAACGGTATTATTACGGCTACTTGTGGATGGGCAACTCAACCGACGTTGACCAATCTCGAGAATATTCTAGCTAACCAAGAACCTTTAGATAGTCAAATGTCTAAGGTTTCGATTAAGGAAGAAGAAAGTACCCTCTTTAGTGATAAAAGAGGGTTCAAGGGCTAGAGGCGAACCGATGCTGACAGTAAAGATGGCAAGTCCAAGAAAAGCCATGTTGAATGCCAAAAGCAACCAACTCATGAAGGATGGCAAAAGCGTCCAGGTGAGTTGAGCCTTCAACCAGGGGGAGTTGGGCGACGCGATGGCAAAAGATGTAGTGGATGATGTTATGTCTACGGCAAGGAGGGCTACTTTGCCAGAGATTGTCGAGCGAAGAAAGTTGAAGGAAATGTTGCAGCATCATCGAAGATGAATGATTTCGATGAAGATAAGAAATGGGATTTCCAAACGTCTATTGCAATAGTGGTGTCAAACGAGTTCACTACCTCTTCTGCAATCGAGTTAAACGATGTGATGGCATTAATCTCTGTAAGTGAAAAGTCGATTAATTATGCTTACGATTGGATTGTTGATTCAGGGTATTCAAGTCATATGACTGGAGATCAAGGCAAACTGTCGAACATACGTAATTATACCGGATGACGTGTTGTTATTACTGCAGACGGCTCGAGGTTGCCAACTACTCATATCGGCAAGATGATGATAACTCCTCGGTTCAATTCACAGCAAGTTGAATTGAAAAGCGTGTACCACGTGCCAGGAATAAAGAAGAATTTATTTTCTGTGTCCTAGCTCACAGACTCGGGTAATTATGTGGTGTTCGGTCCACAAGTTGTTAAGGTGTACCGAAGTTTGAAGCCCACTGGTTGACCAATCATGGAAGGACGTTGGTTGGAGTCCGTTTACGTGATGTCTGCTCAAACAACATACGTAAACAAAACTCGAAGGAATGATACACCTGATTTATAGCATGTACGACTTGGGCATGTACGTTATCACGAGTTGAAGGTGATGATGCAAAAGAACATGCTGAAGGGTCTTCCATAGTTGGAAGTGCAAGAAAATGTGATTTGTGCCGGGTGCTAGTACAGGAAGGCACATCAACTTTCGCATGAGGAATCATTGTTCAAAGCTCTGATGGCTCTCGAGCTCGTTCACTCGGATGTGTTTGGTCCAATGAAGCAGCTATCTTTTAGCAGATTCAAATATATGATCACTTTCATCGACAACTTCTCTAGGTACGTTTGGGTTGATTTCATGAAGGAAAAATATGAGACATTTATCAAATTTAAGGCATTTAAGGAGAAGGTTGAAAGTGAAGTAGGTAGAAAAATTCGTTGCTTACACACCGATAATGGGGGAGAGTACACTTCCTATGAGTTTACGAAGTATTTGCAAGAGTACAAGATACGTCGATAGTATACTTGTCCGTATACGCCACAGCAAAACGATGTTCCCGAAAGAAAGAATCGGCATCTAGCTGAGACATGCAGGAGCATGTTACACGCGAAGAATGTTCTACCAAGGTTTTGGGCTGAATATATGAAGATAGCAGCTCACGTGATTAACAAGCTGCCTCAAGCAAGGTTTGGTTTTATGTCACCATATGAGAAGCTATGGAATCGCAAGCCTGTGGTAAGTCACTTTAGAGTTTTCGGATGTGTATGTTATGCATTTGTGCCTAATCATCTTCACAACAAATTCGACAAGAAGACAATCCGCTGCATATTCATGAGAAATGATGATCAACGAAAGGGATAGAAGTGTTGCGACCCTACAATAGGGAGGTGCTATACTTCAAGGAATGTGGTGTTCGACGAAATGTCATCTCGGTGGTCACCTCAAGCAGTTGAATTGCCAAATTCACAGCATTTCGGTGAAGAGGTCGAAGAAAGGCTAATAGAATTCAATGAGGATCAGCCTATTGAAAAAGATGTCGAAAAAGATGTTGAAGCATAATCACCAAGATCAACGAATTCATCTAGTGAGCATCCAAGGTCGACAGAAGAACTTCGACCAAGTCAGGTCGAAGGACTTGAAGAGAAGGAGACTCAACTTCGGAAATAAACGAGACAAAGGAAGCCAAACCCTAAGTATGCCAATGCAACATTGATTGAAGATGTTGGCATGGTCGAGCCTTCGACATATGAAGAAGCCTCAAAGAGTATAGAATGGAGGAAGGCTATGGAAGAAGAAATCCTTGCACTAAAGAAGAATGAGACATGAGACTTGGTACCGAAACCTGAAGAGGTACGTCCTATTTCTTGCAAATGGGTTTATAAACTTAAAACTCGACTAGACGGGTCAATTGAGAGGTATAAAGCACGTCTAGTGGCTCGAGAATTTTTTATGAAGAGACCTTTAGCCATGTGGCAAAGGTCACCACTGTTCGAGTTCTATTAGCACTTGCAGCAAGCAAGTTGTGGAATGTGTGGCAGATGGATGTGAAGAATGCTTTCCTGCATGGAGAACTCGAGCAAGAGCTATACATGGAGCAACTGAATGGCTTCAAGGGCAAAATTCATCTAGAATATATCTACAAGCTAAAGAAAGCATTGTATGCCTTGAAGCAAGCCCTGAGAGCATGGTATGGAAAGATTATAGAATTCTTGTTGAAAAACGATTATAATGTAGCTCTAGCAGACTCAAGCCTATTTGTGAAGGCAGAAGATGGAAAGGTTGCAGCAGTGCTGGTTTATGTGGATGATCTCATCATTACTAGAGATGATGAAGATGAGATATGTTGAATTAAAGCCAACCTCTCTGTGCAGTTCCAGATGAAGGAGCTTGGAGAACTAAAATACTTTTTGGGGCTCGAGATTGATAGGACAAGGGAAGGATTATTCTTATGTCAACAAAAGTATGCACGAGGTCTCTTGAAAAAATTCGGAATGCTTGATTGCAAACCTATATCTACTCCATTGGATGGGAACGCAAAGCTATGTGCTGAAGAAGGTCGAGAGCTAGAAAATTCGACTATGTATAGGCAACTGGTAAATAGTCTAATTTACCTTACCATAACTCGCCTAACATCTCTTTTGCAATGGGAGTAGTGAGTTGATTTATGGAGAAGCCAATGAAGCCTTCACTTGGATGCAGCCAAGTGTATCCTGAGGTATGTAAAGAAGACTTTTAACTTTTGGCTTTTGTATAAAAAGGGATCATCGAGTAAGTTGATCGATCATTGTGATGCTGACTACGTTGGAGATCACACACGACGATCAACTACTGGATACTCGTTTAATCTTGGATCAACAATAGTGTCTTGGTGTAGTAAAAGACAGCCGACTGTGTCTTTGTCTACAACAGAAGCTAAATACAAAGCAGCGACAATAGCAACTCAGGAGAGCACGTGGCTAATGCAATTATTGGATGATCTTCATTAGTCAACAGGTTATTCGATAATATCCACTATAAGCTTGGCAGAGAATCCAGTTTTCCATGCTAGGACTAAGAATGTGGAAGTCCACTATCACTTTCTGCAAGAGAAACTATTGGAGGGCGAGATTAAGATGAAGTACATCAAGACAAGTGATCAAGTTGCTGATATCTTCACCAAAGGTCTTGGAGCTGCAAAGTTTGAAGAGTTTCGAGCTCAACTTGGTATGGTCGCGAGGACTATCATTAGAGAGAGTAGTCGGTGAGGGGGAGTATTGAATATATCACCGCATATCTCTCTCGTGACTCTTCGTGTTTTTGGTCATAAGGCTGTTCAGTTTCTAACGGAAGTCGTTTTAGCACACATATTAGAGTGTCTTTATTACTATTTATTTAGACATGTCTTTTCATATATCTAAGGTATGTCAAGAGTCGTGTTTTAAGCTTACATATAAACAAGTCTTGTAATCGTTTCAAAAAGGAGAGCGAAAAGACTTTTCCACGAGTAAAGTAATGTATTCATCTCCTAAATTAAAAGCTTCTCTTGTGAGAGTGTTATCAAAATTGTGTGACTTTGATAGTCAATATTACCATTATTCCCTGCCATAGCCACGAGCTTCCCCGAGTATAATGAGGCGGCAATGATGCGCCAGAAGTCCGATTTGGCAATATAGCTAAAGGGGATGGCAAAAATGAGCTTCTATGTTAGAACTTAACTCTATCTCATCAATTAATTCTATTTCATACTAATATATGCACATTTAAATATTTTCTCTCTCTACAATCCACTAGCATTTGCTTCTTCTTCTTTTTTCCTTTTTTGCGTTTTGCTCATGTGTGAGATCTTTAATTAGCATTACTATAAAAGCGTGTAAATTGCCTAACAATTTAAATTTATTCGAAACACATTGATCTTAGCTTGATCTAGTGAAAATGCGCTGGTTTTTGATAACCGGACCAAACATGTCCTAAAAACATATGATATGGACGGGTTTTTTCTACTCTGCAAGAAAAGCTCCTGTGAGCATAAGATTTCTTTGATACTCAGCGTAAAATCTCGGATCGAACCTGAAAATGATATAATCATTACCATACGGAGTAATGAACTTACTATAAATTTTGTCAACAGTCAAAGATTTTACTTGACCGGACTTCCCGGAAAGGAAAAAAAGGATTGCTTAGCTTGGGTGGAGATCATCAAGGCCAGGAGGATTGGAGGTTGTGAGAAAATTGTTTGGATCGGATTGATGGGATCGTTCGAGGGGTCGGGCTTTACTTTCAATAGACAATATCAAGCCTGATAATTGGGCCGGGCCGGATGGGCCGGTGCCATTGTCACAAATGTTCAGATCAGGCCCGATCGGAACACTTCAAGTAACCACTACTTTAGTTGACACTCTACTCCCCACATTAAGAAATTTTTACATTTTTGTCTGTTAAAACAACCATTACTTTTAGGATCCTGATATCATTATTTGACAGTTGACATTTCAAAAGATTCAATTGCAAAACTAATTATAAACGCACTTGTCAGTAATTCGACAGTAAATGTATGAGAATTGTTTTACTCAGCTGTAAGCCTACGAGTATTTTTTTTTTTTTTAAGTTACACTATTACTTGGAGGATCCAACGCATTTGTCTGATCTCATCTCATCTCATCTTATTTTATACTGCGTATAGAAATCTAAGATGTCTCGATTGCATGACAAAATAGGAGCGAGCAGTATGTGTGTGCTTTTCACTTGCGTATATAGAATCGATTACCATGAATAAGAGGATGATGAGGAGGTAACATTGGTTTTTATACTATATGAAGTTTCAGTTATGTTGGAGCGCGCAACACAAATTCGATAACTTCACCGGGGAGGTAACCAAGAAGAAGCTTAACCACCCACATTTATTCGAAAGCTCACTTTATTAAGTTTTAGATCAATTAGAATTCACGTGTATATTTCAACAAACTCCTTCACATATGAGGTTAGCATTAGGCATAACACTTATCGTCCTTGAGATATTCACCAAAAATTTGATATCTTCACTTGAGGAGATCAAGTGAAACTCAAAGTTTGAGCTCATCAATATACTTTTATTCAACATCTTAAATCAATGAGTTATAAGCTAATCAGTATATATTAATTGTTCTAAATCACACAAATTCTTTGATCTGAGATTTTTAATTTTTTTTAACATAACTCGCTCGTATGTCTCGATAGATTGCTCGAAGCTTCAATTATGGGATCTTTTTATTGGCGAAATGAATCAACCGAAAGTAGAAGACAACGATGAGCACAAAAGTATAATGTATACTCCAGCACACATCCAGGGGTGGGAATAATTCGCCTAATTATTAAGGTCTTGGTTCTGATTGAACATTTCGGAGCTAAGGACGAAAACACTTTTTGGGGAATAAGAGTAAAGCAAAAGAAGAGGAGTCCAACCTTATATTCTCCCTCGCCCCTCATCCTTCAAAGTACAAGTTGTAATTATGCCTCACGTTCTTACATATCATCCATACGTCTTTTTTCTATTATTAATCTCCACATTTAGTACTTTCGCTCGAGACGAATGACAACATAATTCTGCGGTTGAATGCTGCAAAAGCTTAAGATTCTGTCCGCTTTGCCTCCTTTTAAACGTCGACGCTAAAAGGTGGCAAAATTGCATCTCCCATGGTAATCTTGTTTATTTTGGGAAGTGCTCCTTATTGCATGAGAATCCATGCATTTCGATGCTCTTTGTCGGAGGAATTTTTCAAAAATTGTATCATTTTTGGCATCTAATTAAGCTGAAAACGTCACGAGTGAATGTTCAAGAAGTGCATATTAGGGTGTATTTTGGAGGAACAAATTGCACTGATAAATAAGGGTTATTTCAAAGAGTGTATATGAGGGAATAATTTATATAGTTTCGATTTGGAGAAATTGAAAATGCTTTTATTTATTTTTCATGGAAATAGTGTTTCCATTTGCAAGAAACTCAATGACTAAACTTGCAAAATGAATTCTACAATTATTCTCCAACTTTCAATGGACATGGAAAACAAAAAATACAGATAACTCTATGGTTATTTGCCCGATTATAGACTAATTCATCACTCAAGAACCACATAAGTTAGGGTCATGGAAAATTCTTGGACCATGAAAAAAAAAGGGGTATGGAGATTTTGCATCAATTCAAAACCAAATCCTATAAGTCTACTAGTTGAGAAATTTTACAAAAATTAATGAGATTGAGCATTACTGAATAAGCAATTGTCAATAGAGCAATTAAATAAATAAGATAGAAAAAAGAAGAAGAAGAAGGATAAACAGGTTGTCATATTGATTATGGTTCTAAGATCAATTGATTTGATTTATAAATTTGGAAACCGTAAAATCGATTCTAACGAGATAAGGTCTAGATTTCTATATTGAAATCGGCTAATCCTAATTTTCATTAATCGATTTTCATTCTGACAAAAAAAAATTCCTAATTTTCATTTCCCTTTTTGGCTTTTCTTCCAAGCATTTGACAATAGAAGAAAGAAAGCAGAGAAACGCAGGAATTTAAGTAAATTGTCAATTTCTGGCTAAAAGATAAAGAGTACAACGTCATTTCGTTTAAATAGCACGGAAACGGTACAAGGTCACTTCATTGTACAGACGGTCGCTTTATTAGTCAAATGGCATATGAAACACTGATGTGCTCTGCCTTTTGGTCATTTCCTTTTTCAGTTTTGTTCTTGCAGCTGTCCATTCAAGTGTCCTCGGAAAAGGTCTTTCTTTTTTCGTCAAAGAAAATCAGAATTAAATAAACATGAAAGAAATCTTTATCAGGGCAATTACCCCGGTGACTGTTCTATGTAATTCGATATAAAAATAAATACTTACAATAAACGTTGAAGTCTAAGTATACCAAAGTGATTTCATCCGAAAATTAGATCAGTAAATGTTTCAGGTAATTAGAATTTAAGTGTACACATTTTAGGTTATGATATATTACTCTCTATTGTAAAACAAATCTAATAAAGATCATGCTTGCTCCGAGATCAAATAATAGCGTTGCATTTGTAAATAATGGACAAAAAAAGTAATTCAAAAGGTCAGTGTAACTCTTATCTTATTATCCCTTGAGTCCTTCATCAAACGAAACAATAAAAAAATGAAAGTGTGCAACTTTTTAAAATATAATGTGAAATGAAAACAAGAAACATTGTGCCCTTGGAATTTAATACATTTATATAAATAAAGATTAATATCACGAAAACACAAATTGATATATTTGTGATAATTTTATTCAAAATTAATTTTTTTCATAACAAAAAAAATCATAAATTGGCACACCTATAATAAGCGAAGGGTAAATTCCCAAATTAATAAAACCATTAATTGTCATGCATTATTCAATTCAATAATTTGATAATAAAATAATGAAAATTAACAAATGATAAATTTATCATAGATATACTAGTTATGAGTTCTTTGTAAAAAAAAAAAAATTGCTGTAATTGACAGGGCTGTGATAATGATTAATTAAAAAAGAAAGAAGTTGCTGTAATTGTAAAATATATACGAGATTAAATGATTAAGTAGATTGACTCTAATGATTTAATGGAAAATTTACTACAGCTTCATCAAAGCATGAGTCTTTTGGAAGGACGATGGAGAATTGAAGAAAGACATGTTTTACATCAAGAAGGAAAACGTAAGTTGTTTTAATCATAGTCAATAAAGCAAATTTCGAGTAAAAATAACTTTTATCTACCAAATATCTCTAGGGCGTAAACAATTTTTTGCTCACGGTGTGCCTTATTTTTATAAAGATACATGACCACGTGAGAATATTTGAAACCCTTATCTGGATTAGTTGTACATCTAGATATTTAATTGGAACAACGTAAAAGAAGAGTAGTACAAAGAAATGAAATTTAAAAGGGAAAAAGATGGATAGTTAGCTAAGCACAAGAGAAAGTAATTTTAACGCCAAGACTAAAATATAAAAGTGGTAACTTTTTAGGGAAATAAATATAGGAAAAAAGAGGAGAAAGAAATGAGCTACAATTGAATAAGAATTTGGTAGCAACGTGGAGAGAGAAATGTTGGCATGCATGTTTTTTCCGTACTCCCGCCGGTCCCCCTGTCAAGGGATTGAGTAACATGACAATCACTTTTGATTATACAACTTAACTCGGAATTAGAGTTAGGCAAATCCTGTGAGAGCATCGAGTGTGATGCACACATCACCTCCCTTGTCATTATCCATTTTAGTTACTATTAACATCACTTTATTGACATCGATTCTCAATACTATTTATCATGTTTGATGATACTTTAACAACGTGATCTCCTGATGATATGGTGCACTCCCTATTGGTTCAACATTTCCTCAGTTTCTCTCGTTGGTGTGGTCATGCCCATATCATGTATTGACATGGTCATGTCCATGTTCTGCTTGTTTTTGAGCGATGCTTAGGTTTATGCATGATCAGAAGTGTAAAACCGATACTTTCTACATGAAAATATGACCACATCTCTCAAAATGTTGCATGAGTTAGTCAAGAATTAGATGCAACTTTTGATGGTATTGAAATTCCAGTGCTGTCCAACTTAGTCAATAGTTCACGAAACAGTTGATGGTTCCTTGCTGCAAATATAACAACCTACTAATCTATTCGATGTGGTTACATTCACTCCTATCTGTGCAAGGGCGAACTTGCATACCAAGTGAGACTGCTCACACACTAGTGCCATTGCTCCTTGCATCTATTATCATTTATACTAAATGTCAACGGTATTTAAAGATATTATCTGCAAACTCAATTAAACTCGATATTACTTCCACGTGTCTAACTCAAACACTAGTGCCATTGCTCCTTGCATCTATTATCATTTATACTAAGTGTCAACGGTATTTAAAGATATTATCTGCAAACCCAATTAAACTCGATATTACTTCCACGTGTCTAAGCTCACACACTAGTGCCATTGCTCCTTGCATCTATTATCATTTATACTAAGTGTCAACGGTATTTAAAGATATTATCTGCGAACCAAATTAAACTCGATATTACTTCCACGTGTCTAAGCTCACACACTAGTGCCACTACTCCTTGCATCTATTATCATTTATACTAAGTGTCAACGATATTTAAATATATTATCTGCGAACCCAATTAAACTTGATATTACTTCCACGTGTCTAAGCTCACACACTAGTGCCATTGCTCCTTGCATCTATTATCATTTATACTAAGTGTCAACGGTATTTAAAGATGATATCTGCGAACCCAATTAAACTCGATATTACTTCCACGTGTCTAAGCTCACACACTAGTGCCATTGCTCCTTGCATCTATTATCATTTATACTAAGTGTCAACGGTATTTAAAGATAATATCTGCAAACCCAATTAAACTCGATGTTACTTCCACGTGTCTAAAGCAAATGTTAGAGATATGATTAAATATTAAGGATACCATTTGATGTTTCATTACTTTTAAAGATAGCTAATCTCATTAATAAATTATCACTTTCTTTTTGTGCACATTGTGTGGATACAAGTATTTCTCGATTGTGTTAGATTAAAGTGTACAACAATATACTATTTTCCAATTTTTTACTATGACTTTTCTCAATGACTTACTATTAAAAAAATGTTGATGTTGTCCCACATCGATTATGGAAGGGGCTGGCAATCAATTTATAAGTATTGGCTAATTTTTAGAATGAAAAGATGCAAGACTACTTGACATTAAAATCAAAGTCTAGCTTGCCAACAAATATGAACTTAATAGTCACACGGGAAAGTTACAATTTATTGGGTTATTGCATCCCGAATCAAAGCTCGATATGTAAGTTGGGGCAAGAGAGACTTAAGACCACTCAATAGTAGAGCGTGTCTCTTTAAGTTTTTGAAAGATTATAGAAAAATATTATGGCTTTGAACGTTAATATGAGCATCGGTTGAGGTGCCGAGGACTCCTTAAAAGTTGAATATTAAGCATTAAAATTAGAAAAAAAAAATTCCAAAGCAAAGCTCACCCAACAGGACACCTCAGTCGCTCAAAAACATCCTCAATTTCTTTCAAACAGATTAATGACATCACCATTACTGAAGTCTATCCTAGGACATCGGATACTTTCTGAGAATCTTTTATTTTAAATAAGTTAGGAAAGATGGGAAGGTGAAGAATTTAGATTAGAAAGGGTTGATGGACAGATGAGAGGGGGAAGAGAGAGGGATACATACATAGAGAGGGAAAAAGGAGGAGCGTTGATTGGACTAAGGACATGAAAGGGTAATGAGAACGGGGAGGGTGTGTGTGGTGGGGGTGAAAGAAGGACCATTTCGTAAGGCTTCTTCTCTTTTCGATTGACAAGACAGTGTTTTTTCTTTCAGTAGTGATCGAGAATCTGATGTGATCTTCCTACCAAATTAATAATTTATGTGAGTGATATTATTGCCGTTGCACTTCCCTTTCTTTCCTTATTCTCATCATCCTCTCATTGGCTATTCACTTGCTTCCCCACCCTTCCCTGTCTGGTTCCCCCAACTATTTCATGTCTCTAATTATGTCCCCTTTGCCAATATAAATAAAAAGAGATGGGTGAAAAGAAACCTGTTCACCCAGGCCACATTTGCCCTTGTTTTGTTTATGCATACGGATATAGATGAGTTTGGCAGGATTTAGACATGTTTAGTTAATTCAGACTTCAAAGGATTTCTTTGGAAACTGACTGTTCTATAGTTCATTAGGATCTTTCAAGCTGAAGCTTCTTCAATTTCTGGCATTAGTTTCGGACATCACACGTTACCATGAATTTGTTAGTATTAATAAATCAACAATCTTTGATATGGTTCAAGTTTATTTTCCTCTTTAAATATTCCAAAAGTTAAAAAACAAATTTCCCTCTTCAAATGAGTTTCGTTTTGAAGCTTATGATCCATGACATTACATCTTCATTCCATCGTAAATCAAAATTCGATGTGATAACGTCAAGTTTTTGATATTCAAAAGTAGTTTCCTCGTGTGTGATGGACTCAGGGTGCAATGGAAGCTCTGAAGAGGATAATGAAACATGAATGGGATTGGAATTAGTTCTTTTCCCCTAGAGCAGTGATTTCCTCCAACCAGACAGACGGAGGACATTTATCAGGCATTTCTCTCTATATTGAGAGTTTGTCGCCCGCTTGTCACTTTTATTCACGTCAGACCACTTTCCTTAGTGCCCTTTTACATCGCTAGTCAATAGCTTCGTCATGCGGCATCAAACAAAAGATGACACAGAGACTAGAGGCCAACACATTCATTCGATTCTTTTGTTGTCTGCTTTCTTCTTCTTTATTCAAGTAGTGATTAAAGAACAAGAGTGATAGAATAAATATTTTGCGCATTGAAGTTCGCATGATGAGTTCACTTCAAGTCTGAGCTGTTTTTGGTTTATCAAATTGTTTGAGGTAACGATGTGTTAATAGCAATGTATTCAATTGGCTTTCTTTTGTCATTTACTAATATTTGATTGTAATTATGATCGGATATGGCTTCTACTACCATTACGCCACTACAAGGCATGAAAACTTGATGTTTGGGAAATGATTGTGTTTGGACAATCATTGCTTTAGAGATAATTCTGCCTTATCAAACTTGGAAATGCATTACAATTTGCAGATAAATGATATTTGACCGTCCCATGAGTAATTCATTCAGCAACCAACTTCCAGTCGCAATGAAATTTAAGTTAGCACGGTGAAAACGTCATGACATAGGTGGGCACACTTGATGGGCAGAGGTGCATAGATAGATTAGTGACATCTGGGCTGGAGGAACTCCATTAGAGGAAAATATGGCCATTATCATCTGGCAATAGATTGAATCAGAAGTCAGAGGAAGAAGGATAGTATCATTTGAATACCCTAAGACCTTTAGCGATAGTACTGGAGATTTGTTACTAAAGAACAAAAAGAGGATATGAAGATAAATAGTGAACCCTAATTGTATATATGATTGTCTTGATAATCCTTGAATAGGATATGTATCATCATGTTCGATGGTTCAGGACATACTTTGGGTTGGATTAAGTGGGTCGGTCTGTGGGAGGAATAAAATTATTATCGCACCCAAATAACTTGTGAGAGTAGAGAAAAAAGATGAAATTGAAGAAAAAAGGTTGCAGGGCATGAAGCATGGTCGGGGAACAAAGGAAGTGGGTGTGGTGCTTGGTCTGGTCACGAGGCGCCAATGACCACGGCGAGGCGGTCGCTGCTCTTGGATGACAACGCTATTTTCACTCATCACTCTGGCGAACTCTTTTGTATTCCCCTCTCGATAATCATGCGATTAGGATCAGATTTGTTGCGGTGCTCTCTGGTGGCCACAACGACAGGGACAACCATTACATGGCGGTCATCCAGCCACAGTTGTGGTAGCATTGTTGAGGATGAATCTTCAACCATGACATGGACTAGGGACCGCCACAGTTGTGGTAGCATTGTTGAGGATGAATCTTCCAGCCGTTGAGGTATGGTGGCGATTGTCCAACAGATTCAGGGTTTGTAGGTTGTTTTTTTCCTAAAAATAAATAAAAAATAAATTTATGGTTCTTTCAATACTAATTTTATTATATATTTTTTTATTTGTTTCAGGGAAAAAAAAGGAAAGTATGTCCATATATCCGAACTAATATAGTTTTTCATCAAGTAATCTACCAAACACAAAACGCGATATGTAGAAATCCCAGAGGGGGCTTAGAGTCAACTCGTCTTGTCCACATTCTCAAGTGGTGGGCGTAATTTGTCATCGTTTTCCATCCCCATTTCATAGAATAATGCCACAAAACAAAGAAGCATTAGCTCAAAGACTAATTACCATCTGTTTTATTGATAGATACGTGCGAAACGGTGATTGTTTTGTCCCAAATAAGAAACCAAAATGAAGCATATTCAAAGGTGGAGATATGGGGAGACTTCCGGAAGGCAAGGGGATGGGAAAAGGCTCGAGATCAAAGTGCATAGCAACCCTTCGCTAAAGGTGAAAAAGAATACGAATAACTTCATTAGCTCACTTTAAATTCCGAAACATTAAACAAATCAAATATCTCTCGCCCTCCTTGCCTCCTCTCTTTACCTATATAAAGCCACCGCCCCTTCAATGAAATCCACGAGCGGCTGGGTGGAGGAGATCAGTATAGTAGGGTCCTGCAAAGGGAGAGCGAGAGCGGCTCCACTGTCTACTTATAAGCAGTTCCTTTCTTTTGTTTACATGTCTGTTGCACCTCACCGAGTTTTTCTGTTCTCTTTCCTCTGGTTGGTTAGCAGATTTCTCAGGGGACTTCCCTCCTCCCTTGTGGGTCCTTTTCTTGAAGCGCTATGTCTCGAATGGGTAAGAGAGAGAGGAAGGGAGCTTTCTTCAGTCCACCCATGGGACGTGTTGGGTTTTAATTAGCTGCCGACTCATTCATCCAAATACCGAGCGAAAGCAAGTAAAAGAGCTCCGTAAATGAATGGATGATGCGGGAGTCTTGTTGATTCCCAAGCTTTCCGTGCTTGGACTGAAGGGAGCTCCCTCTATCTACTCCATCCTCTCTCCTTCTTCATCACATCATTCGTCTGGAAATGCTATTTAATGTTTTCCTATCTTTGTATTTGGCGAGACATTATCTTTTACCATTTTTAACTCTTCTTGAAAGCTCATTCCAGGGGTCCCGAAACCTTGTTTCGTCATCTTTTTTCCGATTCTCGCTGTTCAATAGCGACAGGTACATAAACTTATAGGTACTGCTGCTCTTTACTTGGATCTTCTGCACGTGTCACGGATCTAATATGTTTAGAAAGCATAGTATGTCTGTTTCTGAGTATTGTGACTAATTAATAATAGTAGAGGTCCTACTTCCTAATAAATTAGTTGAAAGGTGATCACACGGGATAAATTTTCCCTGAACTTTATACTAACAACTAATAAGCTGAGTATTTGGGTATTGATTTCGCTTGTTTCAGCGCCTATGGAATTTGCCGCATTTGGGATAATTATTATATGAAAAGGCATGTCGATGGTGATGTTATGTAGTAAATATGTGAATGGTTTTAGTGATGATGACGATGTTGTTGTCTACTGAATTTTTCTCCATTTGCTCAGCTGGGTTTCACTCGGTCACTCAAACGCGATTCATGCACTTCAAGGAGGTAGACGAGAAAAGAAGAACCGACTCATTTGACGTTTTGGGCGTGCCCTTGTTACTTCTTATTATATTGGTAGGTCTCCATCGGGATTACTTTCCCACTTTTCTTTTATAATTGAGATTACTTCTGAAAACATGATTACATCTGCCTTGATGTAACCCTCCCAGTTTTGTAGAGCAGCTGAAGTCTACGGCAGTCATCATCTCATATACTGCAAGTATCTAACCGCCCTCCCAGTCATCATCAAGGAAATTTGGGGTCTTCTTTTCGTGTATGTTGGTTTCTTAACAACGTTGGTGAATGTTATTATTACTATTTTCATCATTTTGTCGAAGCATGTAGGGTTTTACAGAGTATTTGAGCCCAACAACGTCATAGGTTTTATTATGCAGCATGAATCTTTTCGTCAGTGTTTTTTTTTTTTTTGGGTTTTGATGGGCCTCTTCATACGAGTTTCTTACATTCGAAATATATATATACTTTTTATTTTTGGTTTTGAGCCTCTTCTCTTCATTTGAAACAACTGGCTTGTGCACAAAACAGATGCAGACCTATTTGCTTTTTGTCTACAGAAAACAACAGACCAAACTCAACCAACCACATGCAAAAAAAAAAAAAAAAAAAAAAAAACTCAACCAACCACGAGGCACAAGCAGCTAAGGTCAATGTTTCTCCACCAACAGCAGCTCTCTTTCTGGGACAACAATTTCCCAGGGACATGCGTGTCTCACGCACAGAGGCCGATGCACCGATCTACCCCCACGTCGCTCCAAAACATGCAGTGAAAAATCAGTCGGTCGTGGCTAGGATGAGACCAGTATTGTTTTATGAAGAAATCTAAATTTGTCACTACTGTTACAATATCTGTGTTAATCTGATGGGGAATAAAATAATCTTTTGAAGTTCGTACCGTATGGTAAAAGAGGTGCAAGGTGTAGTACGGTATATTTTTGGCCGAAAGTGGTGCGAACTTTTTATTCTAATTTATCAATACCTTAAGCGGAAAGTTAGGTTTTCCAGTGATATTATAAGCAAAAAAATGATGTGTGATCGAAAGCAAATGTTTGACTGGGAAAGCCAATGTTATATGTTATGCAATTGATATGAATTGGAGCACAATTATTGGTGTTGTGAAAATTTTAGGACAAGATGTGGCTGAAGACCGAAGTTACTTAATGATATGAATTTAAACCTCTTAAATTTTGGCACTTTTTGAGTTGACGTCATGACTTATCATATCAAAGAAAATTCAGAAAATCAAGTATATTAAGTGATGTCACCTGATTAGATGACATTTGATAAGTGATATTTTAGGTCCATGCTTGAAATAATGAAGTTCAATGCATATTGTTTTGTATTTCTTGTTATCCTTGGATAACCTAATGCCTATACACAACTATACATTTGGTTCTAAGAAGACAAGCAAATTGGTGCCAAGCTTATAGTTTGACATTTGATTTTACAAGTGATTCAACTAGTCTTGGACGCATGTTAAAGAAGATGAGGGATTTTCGGGGTGTGATCCAACGGACCTTCGACGTATGTGGAGGCGATGACACTTTGGAAGCATGATCCATAACTTCGGTGTATACCAACAAAAAGGCTTGGAAGCGTGATCTTTCCTTTGAGAGTCAACCGATTTGATATACATGTAGAAAGTTCTTGATACCTCTTCGTATAATTTCTCGAATGTGTTAAAGGAGGCAGTTCTATATTAGAAGATGGAGCGATATTCACCAAGGCTATACTTTTGGCATTGATCATTTGGATTTTTATAGAAACATCTCTCCTTTTGTGCTTCCTCATTTAGCGGAATTCAATGTAATATTCTCTGCAATATGTAGTTGCAGAGAATACTAGGAGACAATTCTCTCCCACATTGATTTGATGAATATCTAAAAGAGAATATGCAAAACGATTAGCTAATTATTTTTGCTTGTTATGATTGATCATTATTAGTAATTTCTTTTTATATAAATTCTTCAATCAACGACTCAATTGAAAAAGATCGGATAAGAAGCAGCATGGGCGAAAAATCACTAAGTGTTAGAGAGTTCCTAATCGACAAATCTAGTTAGTCAATAAAAAATTTTAGTTTTAGCTAAAAGAGAATATTGATGAAAATTTCGAAGTTTTGAAGCAACGTGCCGATAATGAATGATCGACTCAACCTATAAAAGGGCCATGATCGAGATAACCGTCAAGAAGGTGGGAATGATATAACTCTCAAGTCTTGGAGCCGACGATTTTGGATAAAACCGTCATAGATGCAATTGTCAAGAAACGGAGCCAAATGCAATTAACAATCGTAACCACGAAGAAGTGAAATCAATGCAAACTTCAAATAAAGGGGTCGACAATTTAGTAGTAACTGTTTGTAGATAAGAATTGCTAAATTGCAGGAGCCACGCAGATTGTTTTTCAATTCTTTGTAACAGTTGTGAATTGTTGATACTAGCTATAAGTACTTCAGTTATAGGTTTGTACAAAATACCGCCACTTAATAAAAAAACACCCAGTTGTTTGTCTTCATTTTTAGTTTATCTTTACATTTCTTGTACCTTTTTTTATGATTTGTAGCGACTGTTTCCAGTCTTAGTTGTTTAATTTTCTCATCATTTACATTTCTTGTCCCAAAATTGACCGATGACCTTTCACAACTTTTACTAGTACAGATTAATAGATCCATATTTCAAAATATATTTCATCGACACTTTTCGGTAAAACAATATTCATATGCTATTATGGAATTTTTCAATTAATTTGCGAGAGAAAATATGAGTATCAGGTCACTGTATTTCTGCTTGGCTCTATTTTCATCCTTGCCCTCAAATGGAATTTCATTAACCAAATAATTAAACATTTACTTGGTCAAGTCAAATGATAATGAGATATCTGTTGGTTTTGAAAATTCCCATGTCGACAGCAACACCTGATTTTGAGGTTGCTTTCCGCAGTTGGAATTAGGCAAGTTCCCACATTCAAGAAACGATTTCCGAATGGATTAACTCCAATGGCCTTATCCAGTTGTTTCCGCTTCATTGATAAGGTATTTACTTACTCATTGCATCGCTAGGAGTGTACAAAGCCTCTCTCGGAGTGTATATGTAATGCATGACGAAATGAACAGTTTGCAAGAGTTTATGTTCGCCATTTTTTTACTCTTTTACATTAGAAGTACGGCTTGTAAAATGTGCGAAAATGGAATTTGCTGTTCACATTTTATCTTTTCGTGCAAATCCCAAAACTTTAATCAATTTCGTTAACTTAAAAATTTAAGTCCAATCCATTAAAAAAGGGGTTTATTTATTTATTTAAAGAAAGGGTTTGCTAGCATGTACAATGTATCAAAATCGAATCAAAGTGAAGAGGTCCTTTTCCAATAATTTCTTTTGAAAGCCTGCAATAAGCAAGCAAACACGGAATTGGATTTATGTGTTTATTTGAGCGTCGCAAAAGGCAGACATACACATCTTCAAAGCCCCTTTTTTATATCTTGTTGCGAAATTTGCTTCTCCTTCCTCTTTGACTTCGGGGCTGCGGTGTCTCTCGAGAAAAGATGGCGTATTTAAGCACCGACAAATGGAAGAAATGAAAATAGAATGGAAGAAGAGTTATGAAGCTGTTTTAATTCTTGGGTTGGATTATTATAGGAAAAAATGTGAGAGTATGAGAACAGTGACACCCATTATGGCTCTGAAAAGAGTTCCAGAGACAATAATGTAAGTGCACCTTGAGATAAAATTCTATGTTGAAGGAAGTTCTTGTAACATTCGACCCAAAGAAAAAAAAAAGAACGTTCTTGTGCCAAACAAAAGTACGGAGTGATTTTCTTTGTCTAGTTTAAATGATTATTTCATTGGAATGCCAACTAGGTAAGGAATAGATACTACCTACGCTTGGATCATGTGAATCCAGTTCACATAATCATGTGGGTTGCAACTCATTCAACGATTCATATGATCTAGTGTTACAGGTGTAGATAAGATCATTTCTTATATAGGAGAGAAGTTCTTATACTGGACAAAAACATGAAATGTTGAGCTATTGATTGTTGAAAAAATTATACTAAGCAGTATGCACCTTAGGGTAAAAAATCTTTTCACATGCGGCCTTGTCCGTTATTGATCTGATGGCTACTTGATTAGTGAGGGAGTAAGTTAGTTAAAATCCTCGTATAAAGGGTAAATAAAACCGCCCTTGTAATTTTTTTGAATGCCAGTGCTTTATGTTTTTCCTTGATTGTTCATCTATTTCTTTATCTTTTTTGCTAGATAATGTTTTAGATTAACTCTTATGAATCGATTTACATACCGCTTCACAATAAAAGTTTTATGGTGATTTTCTTTCCAAAACATTATTTCTTTGATATATAAATACTTACTTCACCAAAAAAAAAAAAAAAACACGATGAGATCTTCTAAGATTAACAAGGCCTTTTTCTTCTCCGACTGTTTAAGTTTTTGAGTGAAAGTATCTAATGATTCGGTAAATTCTTAACTTGTCAATCAGATAAAAAATTAATATGAATATAAGTGCCCTACAATGTGAGACTAATCTTTTCTAAGCATAAAGAGGTGATGTTATTCTCACTTTAAAGATCACTATGTGAGAGCTCAGGACAAGCTCTACGAGATTCCTTCCACATTGCCCGGAATGGACTGCTTCAAAGAAATGCTTAAGATAAGCATGGGGCAACTCGAAGATAATTTATAGTAAGAACCCAAGTCAGAATAATTTTTTTAAGCTTTCTCGAGTGAAATATTCAAACAATTTTTAAAAATAGCCGCATGCTGTGGAGATTTGTGGTACTCAATGTTACAAGATTAAAAACTTACATGTCAAAGGACCCCTACGCCAATTGTCTAAACACAATGAAGGAAAATACAATACCATCCTTCTCCACCCAACACAACATGGGCCCCAAAAAGCAAACGAAATATGACTTTGACAATATGATTAATTGATTTTAAAATAAAATTTAGCAATGTATTCGACCGATCTTATTGACCGCTTTTCAAGATAATCCAATTTTAACATATTTATTAAAGTTTAATGTTGTGAAAGGTAAAATATTTGGTGGGACTGCTGCCAAATGCTTTAAAAACTTAAGCTGTTAAAATGTTTCAACACTCCCCATTCACAAGTTTAGATTTGACTTAAGACTAAGCGTGAAAATACATAATTAGAGAGGCTAGTAAAAGGCATGGAAAGATTTTAACCCATGACCTCTTGCTCCAATACTATGAAGATTCTATATGACTGCCACTAAATATCGGAAAAGCTTAAGCCGTTCAATTAAAGTGTGATTTAACGTCGAAGATATTTTAATTGGAGGAACATTAGAGAAAGGTTACCCTACGCCCATCAAATTAGACTAGTGGGTAGTTGATAAAAAGGCCAAAACGAGCATGGGATGAAAATGCATGAAACATGTTAGGAATGGGGGTCGAATTTCTGAGCCGAAACTTCCCTCAGCCTCCCATCCTTTTTCCACTCTCGTGCTACGTCTCATTGGCGAGAAACTTTACCAATGGCTCGTCCTCACGCCATTGCGGATTCTTTGCACCGTCTTTAGCAAACACCAGGCACTGTTCAGCAGTTGACATGGCCCCCTTGTCGTTATTACATTTCATATGTTCTGCGGGGAATTTTCCACGTGCTTCGTCCCCGACCGTCCTCCATCGGTGGTGGCCATAGGTGTGCATTATTGCGCGATACTGAGGGAAAAACAAAAGGCGAACCACGTCCCGCTGCAGGCCCAGAAAAAGGTTCCTTCAAAAGGGGTGATCAGATTCACCTTGTCCCGGACATGTCGTCCCTGAGAAAAAGGTGCATTTTTCAACAATTAAAAGCACTTCAACTCTGGATGATCAATGGATGGGAATTAGAAAACGAAGAACATGTGAGGCCGATGTCATATTCTTTGAGCAGATTTCGTGTTGCGAACGGAATGATGCGCCGTCCAATTCGCGTATGTATTTGAATATATTAGAATGAATATTCTCTGAGGAGTGCCTATAAATTTTCCACCTAATTGTTGTTATAGATTGACAACTGCTGATACGTTAAAATAATGTTGCATTTATGCTAAACTATTTGGCGCTTCATTTTCATTATATTTTCGTGCAATGCACGGCCGCCGCCTTGTATTTATTAATTAGATGAATGGATTGATCTTTTTCCTAGTTGGCCGGCAATTTTTAAACCTAATGGCAGTTATTTTTCATATCATTGACTTGCTTTAGCAAAGTAGTTTTGAAACTATCGTGTTTCGACAATACTATACGAATACGATGTATGTTATGGAAATTGATGAGAAAAAATGAAAAGAAAAAAAATTACAGACTTGTTGATGAACACTGTTTAACCTAGAAAATATGAGCTCAATGGAAAATTTTACGAATTCAGGATTTACTGAATTAAGCAAGACTTCTGCGTCTATCGAAAATTACAAATATTCTTGAACGTAATCAAAATTGCAACCTCAAAACGCATATATGTATTGTCCATGCCCAAAATGGTGGGTTTCTTTTCCATGCTAGTAAATTCTCATAAATGTTAATAAGTGTCATAAAATTGTCAATAAAAATGAAGATCAGATGACTTATTCTTTTACGTAACTTGTCGGTAAATTACCGATAATCTTACTAAATTGCAATTTTGTTGTTGTTGTTGTAGTTCTCAAATAAGCAATTTCGTGCTAACTTATAGAGTTTTATTTTGTATAACTCACTAATGATTCGGATTTCTATTCTTTTTAAGGACAATAATTACCAAAAAAAATGATTTCTGGATTTTTTTACTTTCGGTTTATGAAAACTAAACTAGTCAAGGAAAATATTTTCTATCAATGAAAAAAATAATTTCAAAAGTGGAAAAAATGTTTTCCGCTTTTCAGAAAGCAGACTCCTTCTTTCACTTCAACATTAAGCACTTTCTTTTGCTAAACACCTTTTCCTCTTCTTTTTTTTTTCCAATTTTTTCTTTATTAAAAAATGATTTTTTAAATTTTTTTTAATTTTTTTCTTCTTCCTTGGTCCATTGCCAACCACTAGTGAACTCGAGCCTCACCTAACTCATAGGATATAGTCAGGCCCAAGCTCACCCTAGGCTGTTAGGGAGCTTGGACCTCATCGGATCTAGTGAGTTGGGTGCTACTTTAGCCTCTTCGACCTCTGGCAACCTTAGGCGAGCTTGAGCCTAACTAGCCTGTGGCAAGGCTCGAGCTTGCTTGTGGTCGATGATTGGCCAAGGAAGAAGAAAAGGAAAAAGAAAAGAAAATTAATTTAAGAATAAAAATAATCAATATTCAATTTTTTGGTAATTTTCCCCAAAAAAATAAAATCAGATGCCAAACAACGAAATATATTTTTCAATTCATTTTCTCGTGTTAGTTCATTTTCAGATTTTAGTCAAACACCAGAAAATATTATCATTTTCCTATAAAACATTTTGTAAAACATTACATTTTTCATGAAACAAATGTAGCTCAAGTCTTAGATAGAGTTACTAACCTAAATTGGAGCGACTTACTGACTTTTGTCGGACTAGGGCACCAACTAAGTTTGTGTTACCGAATCTCATTTGTATTACTTAGTAACATTCGATCGATAGGCTTGAGACACCGGGACATACTGTCGGTGGGCTTGCGTGATGACATAACCCCATTGGAACGGGTCGGGCCAAGCTCGATTTCTTTTGTTTATTTGAGAATCAAGATGGAAGGCCCTTCTTGGATCAGCCAAAGGCCCCAATCAATTCATCAGACGAACTTGCACGTTTTGGGCTCGAACGTTAGGCGCTCTCCCCAAGATCCTAGACCCAGTCCAACTTCGATTCCCCCTTGCCTCCCAGTTTTTGTTTTTCTACTCACCAGACTCTCGCCTCCTGGTTCAGAGCTCTCTGCCCTAGAACTTTCATAGCCAATGGGATGCAAGATGGGTCTTGTCTTCATCTATGGCAGACCTAACGCCAAACTGTGATCACGAGGATAAGGCGTTTCTGTCACTGGAGCTGAGGAAGAAACGAGCAACTTCACACGCACATCTGATGGAAGAGCACGCGCTGGAGATGTTCGAAGTTGGGCCATGCGAGACTCCTTATCAAATGGGCTTCTTGATCGGCCGGAGGTTCTCGCGCTTGATACAGAGCAGGTTGTCTAGGGACCTCATCCTTCGAAACCAGCTCCTGCCGTGGGCAAGAGCTCCGGAATCACGGCCTCTCCTCGAAGCTCTCTGCGAACATAACCGGACCAAGTTCCCTCGCTACTGGGACGAGCTCGTCGGGACGGCCGAAGGGGCTGACGTGCCGGTTCTTGACGTAATCCTCGTGCTCCTTTGCGACTACCGAGAAACAGAGGACGAAAAAGAATTTTGTGTGATGTTATCTCGTTGGTTTTATGCTGGCTGCTGATGTATCACGTAGCTTGAACTGTTCGTGTGCAGATTGTGTTGATAAACTTCAGGAAGGAAATCCTACCCTTCATCCCGGACAAGGAAACAAAATCAGACTTGCCCGAGAAAGCCATTGAGTGTTCCGACGTATTGGTCATCGGCGAGTCGATGGCCGTCGCCGCACACAACGAGGATGCCAATGTCGCTCTAGTTGGCCACACGTATGGTTTGAATTTTACTGTGTGTCGAGATTCATGGAGTTCAACTTGAATGTTTTGGCCGAGTTTATTTTCTCGTGTTTTCGTAAATGAAAGGGGATGGCGGATGACCGATTGCTGCTTCTGTTGTGGCATTATGCAGCTACTTAATCAAGGGTACTCTGTCGAGCGGATTGTGCTTCATTTCGTACACGTATGCAGGAGAGCTCCCGAGCTGCGCATTCGGATTCAACAACAACGGAATGGTAAGAAAGCTCAAGCGCATGCTGAATCAGGAATACCAGCTGAGTAGTTCGCACCTGATGCAGTAGGTTATCAAACATCATACTTCGATGTCAGGAGAAGTTAGGGACAATAGCTCGATAGAACCCCTTGAGGAAAAAACGATTCAGTCTACCAATAGATAAATCTCCTATAATCTTGAGTTCTTGGGTATTGACCTTTGTGAAATTCCTGAAGAATTAACTTATACCCAAAATGAGATGTTCAGGGATTTACACTCAATGCGGTACCTCCCTCTAAAGAAGAGATTGTAGCAAGTGGGATTGGAAGGAACTTCATCTCCAGAGATCTACTAGAGGCAACGAGCATGATCGATGCGACCAGAGTAAGACCTTATTTGCATTTTGAATCTCTCATCTGCAATAATGGAGAGTATTAATTGCCGATCTTCTACTTCTTCTATCAAGAAGATCCGCTCTGCAGAGGCATCAGTAGGACACAGTTACAATCTAATCGATCTGAAGGCACGAAGAATTTGCAACCTAGAGACCGCATCAAGGACCCGGGTTTCAGTTAATGAAGTGGATGATACGCCGTTTTTCCATGCCAACATGTATCTGCATCTTCAAGTTAAGCAGGTATTTTACCTGCGACCCAAACTAGCTAGAAGATGATATCATGCCTGAAGCCTCACCCACTCCATTACAGACATGAACAATTCGAAAGAATTACTGGCCAGAAATGATTAAATCAATAAAATAAAACTAAAATGAAACTCAATAGGCTGGAGCGTAGCGACAGAAATTCTGAATCACCAAGTAGCTTTTATTTTCATGCACATTGGAATTTGCTAATTTGCCATTTAGGTAGAAGATGAGAACTCAATAAGCAGGCAAAAGAGAGCGGCTGTGTTACCAAAGAAATCTAAACAGGACTTCCTCTCACTCCTTGGAGATACAGATGATGCCAAATATCCCATCTACATGTCAGGTAAAACAGATAAGTAATGAGATAATTCTTTCTTGTTCTTCTTCATTTTGTCCGCTGTTCTAACAGTTAACTGTCTCAAGGTCCAACGCTGTACACGCTATGCACGGCTCTGGTCGATCTGGATGAGCAGACACTGAGCATCATTAAAGGCAATCCGAAGAAAGGAGAAGTTTCTCACACCTTCTCTCTGTCCTCACCAGATCTCAAGAAGCTGTGATGAAGCCTCCATGCAGCTCATTCTGCCTTGATGAAGTGAGAAGGACTAATTCAGTTTCCAAGGGTCTCATCCAGGGTTCTGTACGCACATTGAGTGGCCCCCTCCTGCCATTTTTTACCGGAATTCGACTTAGGTATTTTTGTCCGCTAAGCGGCCACATTCTAAACTGAAGGTCTGGTGTCAGATGAAGAAGTCTAAACTCCTCATAGAGTGTCGATCACTAAATTCACGTCTCGTAACAATTAAGAACTTAAAAATTACAATATGCAAGATTCTATCAATGCCATCGGTACTTCCTCCATCTACGTGAGTATCGCGTTACTCATTTCGCAGCAGAAGCTTATTTAGTTTGGCACAGCAAAAGAGTGAACTACGGTTCAAGTGAATCTCATTAGGCTTTTGCTTTCTCAGGCAAGAGGAATCTTTGTTTCCATCAAGCACTTGGTTATGAATCAAAAGAAATTGCCAGATTCACAGGTCATGGAACCTGACCACGCCAACAACATAGAGGTTTCTAATAGACCTTTTATTTCCATGATCAAGCAGGAACTGCCTGAGGCAATGACAAGAGTACCGATAAAAATGCTAAAGCATTTCTGTTCACCACGAGAGCTTACGTATGCCTTAACACAAAGTGTAAGGCGGAAAAGGGCAACATAGAAGCGGAATGAAGAATATGCACCGAAACCATTCAGAAAGTACATGATTTCTCTCGTATTCTTCCGCATCATGGACGATTCCAACCAGCAGTGCACCATGAAAGGAACCTCAATGGACCATAATGTGACCAATACAGACTGAATTTCTCTAGATTCCATTTCTTAAATACTCATTTCTGTATTGCTCCATATTGGTATTACAAGGGCGATTCATTCTCTTAAACAAAAAATAGAACGCATCATCAGAAAAAAAAAAAACACGGAGAACCATAATCACAGTCGAGAGTATTGAGAGTGATATTCACAGGCTAGGAATCTGGGACATTGACTGACAGCCACAGCCTCTATTCGCGGGTTCCTCCTCATACAAACTGCTTTAAACCTATGAGAAACCTCTGGCAGCTCTTAACCGTGAGCGCTGCCCCTTTGACCTTGCTTCCATAAGCTTCGCTTTCAAAGTATTCTCCTTTATGACAGGCGGCAGTTTCGATGATGACTCCAATACATCTGGATCGTTAGATGACTGTTTCACCATCCATGGTCGTACTGGACTCGCCTGAGTCCTCCATGCAGAGTTACTGCATGAAGCCTCCCCAAAGTCGACATCAGGATGGACAGAACCTCCACTCGACAACTTTAATTGATTCTTTATGAAGTCATCCAGCATGGAATTTGCCGTTAAACTGCGGACTTCAGATTTGTTCTTTCTTTCGTGGCTAAACTCATCCGTAGCTTCATGGTTGTCCAATTTGTGGGTAACAGTAACCTCGGCTGGGTTTCCATCAGCCCTTTTATCCCTTGTGGTACCAGCTTTTTCAGACTTAGCCTGAACACTGGATGAATTCTGAGCTTTCCTCCTCCCACGAGGTGCGCGTTTTTTCTTGGTTAGCTCTATTTCGACTTTTTCATCAGCAGGATCTTCTGAGGCTTCATCCATATATACCTTAAACTCACCATGGGTTTGTCGATTCAGCTCAAAACAATTAGAATCACTTCCATCAGAATCATCTTCATCACCCAGATCCTGAGGTGCGCTTACAACCTCATTCAGAGGAACAGATTCAAGTGAATTTCGCCGTTCCCTTGGTAATGTGCTGTCGATGCTCTTAAGGGCGTCCTTCCTCTTAGCTTGAAGGAATGTCTCAATTTCGAGGCTCAATTTGTCCACAATCGAGCTCTTTTCTGCTGAACCACTTTGGGCTTCTTCGAACTTCATCTGCATCCTCTCATCAAGCCATGATTCAGATATATGGAGAATCAAACGGTCCCGTTCAGATCCTCCAGCCCAATCCTTGTCATACCTTTGTTTCAATGAATGAACCTCATGTTCATAGTCTCTTATACCAACAGCGAATTCATCACAGAGATCTTCCAACAATTTCCTTGATTTTCTGTCCTTTTCCAGCTCTGTCAAGGCATGAGATAGAGAAGATTTTGCATCAGAAAGTTCTCGAGCTAGCTTACGGTGTAGGCTCTCTGAACGCTTTCTTAGCTTCCTCTCGTCTTCTAGTTCATCTCTTGCTGACTGAACGGCAGCCTGAATTCGCTCATGTTCCTTACTCTTCCGACCTAGTTTATCTTCCGAAATTTGCTTCATCAAAGCATCTATCTCATGTCGATCAGCTTGTTGGTCCCGAAGCAACTCCTTAATCCGGACTCGGGAATGATCAAGCTCCATCTTCAACGCTTTTATCAGTGATATATTGGATGCATGCTGCTCTTCCAAGCTCCAAATACGGTTTAATACTTTCAGAAGTTCTGTTGATGTTTTGAGGCTGTAATGTGGCTCATTAACTCTTCTTTTGAAGTCTAAAGAACTCGAAGGAGTGATTGCTGCGTTATATGGAGTTACCTGCAACGGCACGGTACCTTGAGTCATTACGCCCGCATGAACATCACGCATATGGTATCATTAATACTCGAAAGGCCTTATTGCGGCAACAGACCCATGGTAGCGACAAACTGAGATGCTCTATGCAAATAAGCTCATCAAAGGAATTGGAAATAAGGCTCCAGTAAATTTGTGCAATTTGAATCACAGAACCCAGAGTTTCAATTAAGAATGCTCTCAACAACAGTGCCTTAAAAAACCATGTTCAGTCTGTCCAAGGAGGGAAAAATATAAAATGTTCAAGCGATGTAGTCAATGCTCCCGTCAGTGACAAAAGATATTTAGCACACTAATGAACACAGAGGATAACCAGTTTATTTATCAAAAAGGAACAAACATAAAAGGTCGGCAATACTATTGCCAACATTTTACAAACGATTTCTGGCCCTTTCTACCTCAACACGCTAAGATGAAAGAAAACAGGCAGAGGTTCTAGGCATAGTCGTATACTCAGCCCTAATGCATCAAAATATGATTTCCATTACTTGAGAACCAGAACTAAACTCAAAAATAGAATTACCTCCAACGAACTTCCATAACTTGCCGGGGACACAGGCTGTATGGCACGATTATTTCTTTCAATCGATCGATGATGTTGCATGAGGGATGCTGCGACATGCCTCCTTAAACTGCTTGTACTCTCTGGCTGTTAGATGGCATAACCCAACTTAGTCAGTAAATTTGCAAGAATACCTCGTCAGCTTAACGCTATGTCACATACTAAAGTAATGAGCGGTAAAATCAACAGAAAGCATCCATCACGAAAATTGCTGCACTGAGCACATGATCAAGATGAGCAAATGAAGGATCTAGCGATTCAAATTCATACGACAACAGCATAACCGTTTTTAGATGTCGTAGAAACTAGGGTAAAGAAGCAGAGACATCAATACCCAACAAAAGCTTCTGAAGTGCATTTAGCTGGATTAGACCTAGGCTGCACTAATTCATATGTACAGACCAGAAGGGAGGGCAACCTTGACAACAGTTAACAAGGACATGTCCGAGAAGACACTGTTCTTTCCGTCAAATTTGCCTATTCGACACACAAGAGTGCCGTCTCCTGACCGGACCAGCCAAACACTGACAAAGGAACCCTGAAGCTGCTTGAGGCCATAATGATGCCATCTTAGGATCATAAAGAGATACAGAACGAAATACCCTGATAAGCGTTTCTCTAGAAACAGACATCAAAAACATCCCAACCACACAGAATCTCAGCGGAGACACCATACAAGATTGCTCGTGATCGCACACGGAGCAAAACACAAACATCTGAAACACGAAACCCAACAGATAGCCCTCGAACAGATATACCAGCACGGACAAGAAACAAGTCCTCGACCGACCATCACAAAGCCAGATCACATAATCCAATCAAGAAACAAAACATGCACCTGCTCAGGAGAACTCGGCGAAGGATCGGCCAGAAAGTGAGAGAGCTCAAACCCGCCACCGCCACCGCCGCCGCCACCGCCGCCGCCGCCATCCTTGTCCCTCCGGAGGCGGCGCAGCCCGAGGGGAATATTACCGAGATTGCCATTGTGGTGGTGCATTCTGGAAGAGGCCAGGTAGTGAGAGAATTCCCAGAGAGCAGCGGCGAGCTTCCTGGCAGAAACACGAGGAGAAGAAGATGAAGGGGAGGAGGGAGAAGGGTTAGAGCCGGAGGAGGCAATGATAGCTCCACGCGCAAAGAACTCGAGCCTCACTGGAGTGCTGGGGCCACCACATCTTTTGCTTAGAATTACGCCCCTCCTTAACTTTTGTCCCAAATTTTCCTCCTTTTCTGCTGCCTCTTCCCCACTTTTCCCCACCCTTTTCATGTTTCTCGCTCCCCCTCTCTCTCTCTCTCTCTCTCTCTGTCTACTCAACCCATTTTTCTTTTCTTGGGTTTTAAAAAAGAAATCCTTCTTTTCCTTTGCCCCTCTTTTTCGGGGATCTGGGGCTCCTGGAGCGCGAGAGACTGATCACTGTTGCGGCAGAAGTTCACTCCAACGCCTCCCTCTCCCTCTCTCTCTCTCTCTCTCTCTCTCTCTTCTGTGTGTTTTTCCTCTGTTCTGCCACAGTGGTTCTTCCTCGCCGTGACAGCTCTGCTCGACAGGTCCCCAGACAACCAGCGTCTGCGTGCGCGAATGATACTGATCAGAGAAAGAGGAAAGTAAAAAGCCGGTCCGGTCGGATCAGATCGGCCCGTGAGAAGAAGCCAACCCCCCCCCTGCGTATTCCTACGGTACGGTACTACCCGCCAAACGCAGGTTTCGCCGGCTTATTATTGCCTCGGCCAGCGATAAAGAGAGGACCAGTGCTTTTTCACAGTCCAATGGGCTCATCTAAGCTCGAATCAAAAATAGAAAATCATGATACTCGAATGATATCGACTCAACTCACTTCGCATTCGAGTTATAATAAGAACTCAAACTCAAGTTTGGGCTCGAGCTGGTTAAGCTCAAATGTTGTATTGTAAGGATTTTTTTTTTTTTTCTTTTGGTCTATGTTTCCCTAACTATTCTACTATTTTTGAAAGACGTTATGGAAGCTTGACTGTGCCTTGCCAGCCGTTGAGCTAAATATTGGGGAGTCCATAAGTTTGGTTCCAATAGAGTCGAAATCGAACCATGGAGAGTGGTTTAGCGAGTGGAGGTGCGTGGAAGCGATTTTAGTTAATCCAATTCACGGCAATTAAAATTGTAGAGTAAATTGAATTCCTTGTTTACCTCGAGTCAAGGGTAAATTCATATTTTCCTGACAATTTTTCCGTAGAACCTAGAGGGGCAGGCACTGGCCAGACTTCATAGGCTTACTGGCCGCAATCCCTTTTGCAGCATGTTCATTTCCGTGGCGTGTTGGATTGAAACTCCGCTCCGTACACACATGGGCGTCGAACCTTAAAATGCTGCTTTAAATGCAGTCTGCTCTTTTTTTCCAATCAAACTGTCCAGTGTTTTTTTTTTTTTTTAATGTCGGTCGTGAAGATTCTCCTCGACGGAGAAGATGTTCTCCATTTTCACCGTAACGTCAATTTTTGGATGACGTGCATTTTTATTTTGGCTTCAATCAAAATATGTCGTATTTGAATGTTTGAGAAATTCTCTGATTTTGGGATCCAATGCGTTTCAACTTAAAACTAGATAAATAAAATATATACAATTTTTTTTTTGAAAAATTTAGATTAACACTATTTATATTTGAGTAAAATGTTATATTCATCAATCTATTACACTTAAAAGATCGACTTAGATTTAACAATAACATGGACGGAAAATCTCATTTCACAAAAGCATCATCTTTTCTTAGCATCTATTTTTACCGAGGTGTGGCATGAAAAGAAATTGTTTTCTATTCTTATCAATCTACCCTTTTTTCCAATCAAACTGTCGAGTGTTTTTTTTTTTCTTCATTGTCAATCATGAAGATTCTCCTTGACAGAAGAAATGTTCTCCATTTTCACCGTAACATCAATTTTGGATGACATACATTTTTATTTTGGCTTCAATCAAAATATGTCGTATTTGAATGTTAGAAATTTGAGAAATTTCTTCAATTTTGGGATCCAATGCATTTCAACTTAAAACTAGATAAATAAAACATATACATTTTTTTTCGAAAAATTTAGATTAACACTATCTCTATTTGAGTAAAACGCTATGTCCATCAATCTATTACACTTAAAAGATCGACTAAGATTTAACAAATGACATGGACAAAAGATTTCATTTCACAAAAGCATCCTCTTTTCTTAGCATCTATTTTTACCGAGGTGTGGCATGAAAAAAAATTATTTTCTATTCTTATCAATCTACCCTTTTTTTCCAATCAAACTGTCGAGTGTTTTTTTTTCCCTGAATGTTGGTCGTGAAGGTGAAGATTCTCCTCGATGGAGAAAATATTCTCCATTTTCACCGTAACATCAATTTTTGGATGACATACATTTTTATTTTGGCTTCAATCAAAATATGTCGTATTTGAATATCTAAGAAATTTCTCCAATTTTGGGATCCAATGTGTTTCAACTTAAAACTAGATAAATAAAACATATACACTTTTTTTTCTCCAAAAAATTTAGATTAACACTATCTATATTTGAGTAAAACGCTATGTCCATCAATCTATTACACTTAAAATATTGACTCAGATTTAACAATGACATGGACGGAAGATTTCATTTCACAAAAGCATCCTCTTTTCTTAGCATCTATTTTTACCGAGGTGTGGCGTGAAAAGAAATTATTTTCTATTCTTATCAATCTGCCCTTTTTTCCAATCAAACTGTCGAGTTTTTTTTTTCCTTGAATGTCAGTCGTGAAGATTCTCCCCGATGGAGAAAATGTTCTCCATTTTCACTGTAACATCAATTTTTGGATGACATGTGTTTTTATTTTGGCTTCAATAAAAATATGCTGTCTTTGAATGCTTGAGAAATTTCTCCAATTTTGGGATCCAGTGCCTTTCAACTTAAAACTAACTAAATAAAGATATACAGTTTTTTTTGAAAAATTTAGAATAACCCTATCTATATTTAAGTAAAATGCTATGTCTATCAATCTATTAAACTTAAAAGATCTACTCCGATTTAACAATGACACGGATGGAAGATTTCATTCCGAAGCATCCTCTTTTATTAGCATCTGTTTTTGTTGAGGCGTGGCATGGGAAGAAATTATTTTCTATTCTTATATTTCAGGCAAATTAGCTTCACCATTTCGTACGGAGATTAAATATGGGAAGGGAAAGCCGTTCACACTCTTTCTACTCTTGGAAAGGGATGTGATCCGACCCAATCCAATCAAAAATTAAAAATAAAAAATTTATTGACCTGTTTCCGCAAAATTAGACGGCTCGACAGGCCTATAAGAGGAGTCAAAGGAATATAAGGCGAGACCATCAAGATATCGAGGCTACGTGATCCAACGTTTTGTGCTCAATTTCCAACCACTCCAGGGAATGTCAATGCTTCCGTCGTTAAAGTTGACAAAATCATTGTCAAAGTCCTAATTTCTTGGTAATTGCCGGACCAGAAGATATGAAGAAAGGAAGACGAAACAGGTCTAAATGGGCTGGTTTTGTCTTGTGTAGGCCTCCCGTGGGGGCTTGTCGGGCCTGCTAGAAAGCCCAAAATAACAAGCTATAGGATCATTTCGTCTCTCAAAGATTTTTATTTATTTATTTATTTATTAAGTTGTACCGTGGGTCACCAGCAAAATTTGATTTCAAGGGTATAGATGGTTGAAAGTAGGTGCAGAATTGTAAATTAATGTATTTTAATTTTTACATACTCGCATGTGACCATGAGACATGGGTGAAAAATTGTTACGCTTCACTTTTATGCTTCCCTCGTATAAAGAAAGAGAAACTCCGTGATGGTGAAAGAAGGTGAGGGATTATGATCTTTTGTGTCCGACCAAGTCGAAGTGATTGTTTCATGCTCAACGACGATAGGTGCTCGATTTTGGTTGTTCCAGTTTCTGATGCATGTTAAAAAGAAAAAACTTCCCATGATTATGATCTTTTGTGTTCGACCAAGTTGAACTGATTGTTTCATGCTCAACAACGATAGATGCTCGATTTTTGTTGTCCCTTGACAAACCTTGTGTTGTCATTTTGTTACTTTCTAGGAACAGTGGCCTCAATGTCACTACTTGGGTGGCGTGGTATCAATGCATTGATTGTAGTTAATGCAGTTCGTGCATGTGGATAAATATATTCGAATTGATTCCTGACGCGATGCTTAACAAACCAGCAGTTCAATGAATTCATGCAATTATACTATTTGGATGCATGCATTTCCAGCTTGAAAAAGAGCACCGATATCCATGTGCATTTTGTTGGGACTAGGTAATAATAGGCCGGCTTCTTTATATTTATTTTTCCAAGAATGTATTGTTTCATACCATAGAATCTAGTAAAGTATGTGTCCCTTTTACTGCTTCTAGTGAAGACCGTTAATGAATTTTCAACCCTTTTCCTCAAATAATTTTTATAAGTCCGGACACATTTTGAGCATATTTTATTACTATTCTATGGCTTTTTTTTAGAGTCCCTTCAAATTTTCTGTATTTTTCGGCCTTTAGTAGATGAATTGCATAGAACGAGAGAAGATCGTGATCACTTGATAGCAGAAGTGCAAGCCTCACGAACTCACCCAGTCACCGCGAGGGTGAGCCTCGCTAGTTTCCTCGGGTGAGGAAAAAGAAAAATAAAGAGCAAAAAAAAAGAAAAAAAGAGAAAATATATAATAAAAGTATTAATAAATTAAAAGAAATTCTAAGTCATCAAAAAATTCAAGGGTCGTACCAAACATATTTCTACTTCAGGAATAGAAATTTTGGGCAATCATCAAATGTCTTCAAATGCTTAGAAACTCATCTAGGGAACAAAATAAAAAATAATTATTTTTTAATAAAAACTATTCCTGAGAGCAGAGTATTTACTAAATGCACCCTTATTTATATACTGCTTTTGTTGTTACACCAATTTTCATTTTATTTAAGCACTTGTCTCTAAGACATTGAACAATATTGCAAGGTGCACTAAGCCTTGTTGATCTTGCTAAAATTTAAGTAGCATCGACACGCGACACGACACGACACGACACGTCGATACGTTATTTCTTAAAAATAGAGAATTTTGATATGTTGGGACACGTTATATATTAAATGAATATTTTTATTTTTAATTAATTTGTTTCAAATTCACAAATAAATAAATAATAATAAAGAGATTACAATGAATTTACACTAATAACATTAATAAATATGTTCATGGAAAATTTGAAAGATATATTCATAGTTAATGCATACCCATATTTGAGAACATATTTCTGACTTTAAAAAAATTATAGATGAAACTAATGACTAACAAAGGATTATAATAAACTTATTTAAATAAATCTATGATATTCTATAATAGTAAAAAATTATTATTAGTTAACAGCCATTTTTTTAACTATTTTTAGCCTATTTATTTATTTTTCTAACAAAAATAACCTTGCCATTCAAAAGTTATTTCCCTTCCTCATTTTTTTTTTCCCAAATTCTCATCTCCCAAAAATTATTTCCATCCCTCATTTATCTCTCCTCCACCCCATCTCAAACCCCACTCTCTCAGTTTTTTTCCTCCTTTCTTCCCCCATTCACCTATCATTTCCCCCCATTCTGTCTCCCACCCCACACACCACCCCCTTGATTTCTTTCCCTCATTTGTCCCCCTCCATCACCTGTCATTTCCATCATTCCTCTCTTCCCCCTTCACCTCCCCCACCCCAACACCTTGGGCCCCCATCACCCGTTGTTTCTCTCCAACCCCGCCTTCCACCCCCTCCCCCTCACCCCTACGCCACCCCAACCCCCCGCCCCCCTGCCTCATTTCTTTACCCTTTTTTCCACCCACTCGCTCGTTATTTTCTTCCCCTCAAAAAAGCGCCACCCAACCCCCCGGGCCCCCTTCTCTGCCTACGGTTCTTCCCCTTTCTTCCCCCTCCCCCGATTCTTTCCCTTTCTTCCCCCCCCCCCCGGCGCCCTTATCACCTGTTAACCACGACCTCCTCCTCCTCACACAATCCTTTCCGCTCTCTTTCAGTCTCCTCATCACAATCGCTCACTACCTCGCCTTCGGCCCTTTCTTCTTCACAGTCATAACCTCACCGAAGACCCTCCATCACAACATTGCAATCACGACCCTCTCGCCTTGGTCTCTACTCTCCCTCTGGCCCTCCCTCGTTGTCACGGCCTCACCTCCGCTCCCTCACCCTCACCTCCATCATCCATTGTCTTCTTCAACAATCCTCTCTCAGACATGCCTATTGGAATGTGTCAAGAAGAGTTGACCATGTCTTGGACACGTTGACATGTGTCTAACATGATACAGAAGCTCTGACAGCGTGTCCATGCTTCATAGGCTATAATGGGTGGAGTTTGATTCCTGTGATTGTTAAGTATTATGTCAAATTGGAAGATAGGAGTATAACAAAAAAAAGTTTGGAAGATGGGAGAAAAGCTGTTAGTCGATGTCCTACATTGTTCCATTTTCATGGATATGTCATTCAACATTTGAATGAGCTTAAATCGGTGATTCTTTGTTGTAACTTGTTCACTTGGTATATTTATGTTGATCAACTCTCATCATTCCCAATATTCAAGGGTCTCCAATCAGAAAAAAAAAAAAAAGATCAACACAATGTCCTTCAATTAGTTCAATTAAAACGTTTTAAGATTGAATTGGCACAATAGATTTACAACTTTTCTTTAAAGACATCATTTTTTACTTTTCATTAATGGTATGTTATAGTATTTGATGCTAAGGGATCTAGCACGCGTTTGATATAGCTTTCCCTAGAGTCTTTCGACCCTAAAGCCCTTTAGGGAAATATCGGGGAGTTTGGTAAGTTTTCTGAAAGGGCCTTGGGCTAAATATTAGCAGCCTTGGAAAAGTTGAAAGGCCAATAGCATTGGTTGAGGTCACTCGAACTTGAGCAACCTCTGGGGAGGAACCTGGGTTGTGCGACCTAGGCACTGCGCAACCCAAGCAACTGCCGCCTAAGGTCGCGAGACCTAGGCGCCGAGGGTTACTCGACCTAAGGCGACCTCAACCGATGGCCAATGACACCAGATTTGGCTTGCAATTGCCATAGCTCTTTTGTGGACTGATGAAGAGTTTTGGTCTTTTTAAATTAAAAAATATTAAAAAATATAAATAAAAAATATACCCAAAGGCTATTGCAAAAGTTTATTTTTTTTTTTTTTAACTAGATACAACTTGAACTTAAAGTTTATTTGCAAAGACATTTTATCAAATACAATTTATATTACTTTAAATAGCCTTGGCATTCAGCATTTGCATTATACTCAACATACGTACAAATGACAATTATAGATTGGAGGATTCTCTTAACTTATCCTTGGATGAAAAGATTCCCTATAGGCAACTACCAAACTGCAAGAGTCCCGAAAGGGAATCTTTCCATGACTCAAATCTTAAGTGGCCCGGCAGATCCTCTTCCAAATAATCACTCAGGGCAGTCATTATCATGTTTATATAAATGAAGTATTCGTATTTTTGTTTTTTCGATGCCCTTTATTTGCTTCATCAATTGTATATTCCTACGCTTCAATTTCAGAATAAATCTCAGCCGCTTCATAGCGAGAGTCTTGCAATATGTAAATATTAGGCTCTGTCTGAATTGATTCTCTTTTTTAGCTTAGTTGAAATCTTGCAGCTCATGTGAATTGATTCTCTTTTTTTCTCAGTTGAAATCTTGCGGTTCACGCACTTTGATTTTTTTTTAGGTTTGTAACTCCTCAAACTTTCACAAAACTTGAACATTAGTATGTTTTTGCTTCTATTTAAATCCAAACAAACACGCTATTAAATTTATATCATAGTTCAAACTTTTATAGAGGTAGCGCTAATGTCACAAATATTTTATATTGAAAAGCCATCTCACATTGATTTTATATGAAGATATCGTTTCACATGATAATTTAAGACTTGGGAATGAAACTTCTAAACCTTGCGACCTTTTTCCCTTATAAAGAAGCACAGAATACTAAATTTCCAAGCTGGTCGCTCTAGTCAATCCATGCACTTATTCTTGATGATATCGTTTAGTTAGGAAACTTAAAACATGATGCAGTCGTACTCGTAAATTCTAGTGGAAAACGACCCTAATTGTAATCTTTTAAAATCCTTTGATTTGAAGCTAACTCAAGTACACAATACTAATTGCAAACATCTTCGAATCTTATTAGAGGCGTATTGATCTCTATAATCTCACATTGCTTTGCTACTCTTACGAAAGAACTATAAACATTAATACACCTCAATTAACCAAATTGAATGGGAAGGAAAAAGTCAGCAAAAAGCGGGGAATTAAATTGCCACCCTGTCTTAATCCCCGACCTACCACCTGAAATAAGCACTGGAAGTTACTAACTTGGCATCAAGCACTACGCGCATTCGTGGATTATATACGAGCTGGCGTACGGTTTTGTTCTTACTGGGAATATCTATGAACTAGAGACAATGAACAAGTTGGCTTATTGACTCCTATATAAGTTGATCTGAGGTGCTAATGCTTACCATCACCAAGACATTAGGCAAAAGCAATATGAGGATATCCGTAGTGAAATACTCCATCTTCTTCCTTGTCCTCGCTAAGTTTTCACCTGTTTTTGCGACAAGAACATTCAAAGAGAATGAACCCTGCAAGAGAGTTGTGCTCTACTACCATGACATCCTCTTCGGAGGCAATGATACGGCCAACGCGACATCTGCGCGGGCGACCAACGGGACCGGGTTAGGCAAATTCGTGCTTGGCATGTTGGTCGTGTTCGACGACCCCATCACAAAAGACCAGCACCTACACTCAACCCCGGTGGCGCGGGCCCAGGGTTTCTACTTCTACGATATGAAGACCACTTACAATGCCTGGTTCGCATACACATTGGTGTTCAACTCGACCGAGTACAAGGGCACGATAAACATTATGGGGGCAGACATGATGATGGAGAAGACTAGGGATCTCTCCGTCGTCGGAGGCACGGGTGACTTCTTCATGGCTAGAGGAATCGCGACATTTCAGACTGATGAAGTCGAAGGGTTCAAATATTTTCGCTTGAAGATGGATATCAAGTTGTATGAATGTTACTAGAAGGAAAAATAGCCAGTCCCTTATGCGTCTAGTTGTGTGAATCTTATTTCAACTTAGTAAGTGCTTTTCTTGTGCCTTTGGCGTCTTCATAAAGACACCGCAACTTTTCCTTGTGTTAAGATTGTCAGAACATCTAAATTAGCACTTCTATCATGCTCGAACTCCCCCTCTTTCATGTCTAAATGGACCTTCTATGTCTTCTGAAGTAGGCAATTTGACATAGCTACCAAAATTTTCTAACTTGATCAATTATCTCGAATGGACACGAGCTGTCGAATCCATGTGTGTGTGACATTTCATCGCTTCTTTCTTCCGTTACTTGTGCATAATTGGCTTGGCAAATGCCATTGACAATATTTGTTGACGGGAGACTTCTATGGCACACCTGATGTTTATCTGATGATCTTAGAATAGGTCATGGTAATTGAATGCAAAGATGTCATAAGACATCGAAAATCATTTTTCAAAGTTAAAGCATGTTAACCTAATCAAAGTGTAAACAATTAATCGTACACTAGACGTAATTTAGAAAATTTTCTGGTGTCACGAGTCCCAATGAATGACCAGAATATTTAACGAACATGCAAAAGCGACATTATTACATGTCCAGAGAGCATAGTTAATAGGCCATTTTCTTATATGACATCAGTTTCGCCATGAGTTAGCAGTAGCAATTCTTTCCCTCTTAAGAGAATGTAATGGATTACACAAGGAGACTTGCGCTGCAAAAGTTGCTATCTCGCGAGTCAATGTCAGATGTGTCATCAGAATAAAAGAAAACACCAACGGCTTTCGACGTGCCGTTCTCTCGTGTTTGTTTTTTTGCTTTCAGCAAAGAGAGTGCCGGTTTTAACTCTGCATCTTACCGCGTTTGGGACCACCCACCAACTCATTAATTATATTGTTATTGCGAGATTTTGTGAGATCAATATTAATTATTTTAAAACATATATATTACAATTTAAAAAAATTTTAAGTTATTAGATGAAGACATGATTTAATAATTTAAATATTCTATTGCTTAATTTAAATATTCTACTATTTTCTCTCATGTTGAGTAGTATAGTCTTTTGACTAGTAGTGTGCACCATCCACTAGGCGAGTTGTAGTTATTAGAGGAGATTATGGTGTGTTTTCATCATTTATGTGATGCAAGATTCAGTAATTGACCCATGTTCATTCTATTTCAATGTTCTGATGAAACTATTCTTGTGGGAAGAGAGCATGATTATCACAACAATTTGTGCTTTATTATTCTACTTTGTTGTTTGGGATTTGCTTTACTTTGAATTTCTCATGTATGATTTTGAGTTCTTGAAATATGAATGAGATATTTGCTTTCGACAAAAAATAAAAATAAAATGGAAGGCGTTTTTTGTCTTCCAGCATGAAATCTTAGGATGTAAAGTGTAATTTGTTAAAGGATTGTTGTTAGGTGCATCGCCAGTGGAAGAAATCACTTACATATTCATTGTAGGATGAATGACATGCGTTTTTATAGTTAATTTTGTAATCGGATTTTTCCACTTGTGAACCATTTAATCGTGACTGTGTAAATTATTTCTTACAACGGTAGTAAACTTGAAGAAGGTTGCATGTGAAATAGAGGATGAAACATGAGCTTAAAAATGATTTTTAGTGTGTTTGCCAAAAGCTCGGAAAATGTGCAAGCGTCCACTATAAAATCCGAAACAGGCCACGAGGGTGGGCTCTTGGGGGGCATTAAAAATTGTCGCTTAACTTTATGATGGTAGATAAATACACGTGGTATTTCATTCAGATGGGGCATCGCAATTATGTGTTGAAGCAAAGCAATAAAAATTAAACTCGAAGTGTCATGCGTGATTTTTTCTAATCTAACGTACTATACTAATGTTGCTAAATACGTGTCATCATTCAGAGATGCGCCACGAAGATATCTTAAATAATAGAAATATAGAATTTGACACCATACAAGTGACATATTTTTATATGGTAAGTTCCATATAAGCTAATTCATTAAATAGTATTGCTCTGCTACTCTATTCAAATGAATTATCAAAAACTTAAAATTTTAATTGAGCAAATTGAAACGGGAGAAAATTTTTATCTAAAACTATGAAATAAAGTTGCCACCCTGCCGTAATCCCCACCTACCACGCAAGCAAACGCTAAAAGTAGCAGCAAGCACTTTGTGCATTCGTGGATTATATATACAAGTCATTATCTATGTTATTTCTCATTTAGGAATATGTATGAGCTAGTGACAATGACAAATTCGCTCATGACTGCTATATAAGTTGAATTGAGGTGCTAATGCCTGTCATCACCAAGACATCAAGCACAAACAGTATGAGGATGTTCGTAGTGAAATACCTCTTCTTCTTCCTTGTCTTAATTACATTTTCACCTATTTTTGCTACGAGAACACCATTCAAAAAGAGTGAACCGCGCAAAAGGATAATCCTGTACTACCACGACATCCTCTTCAGAGGCAACGATACAGCCAATGTGACATCCGCAGCGGTGACCAAGCCGACCGGGCTTGGCCAATTCATGCAAGGCCTGATGCTCGTGTTCGACGACCCGGTCACGAAAGACCAGCACCTGCACTCGACTCCGGCGGCACGAGCTGAGGGTCTCTACTTCTACAACACGAAGACCGCTTATACTGTCTGGTTCGCATACACGTCGGTGGTCAACTCGACCGAGTACAACGGAACGATAAACATTATGGGGACAGACATGCTGATGGAGAAGACTTGGGATCTCTCCATTGTCGGGGGCACGGGTGATTTTTCCATAGTTAGAGGAATCATGACATTCCAGACGGAGGCAATTGAATGGTTCAAATATTTTCGCCTAAAGATGGATATCAAGTTGTATGAACGTCACTAGAAAGAAATATCAGTCTCTTATGCGTCTAGTTGTGTGAATCTTATTTTTACTTAGTACTTGCTTTTCTTGTCGCATATCTAGTAAAGAGAAAATGAAGTACCCATCTGAATTTTCTGTCGTGGTTATGGTCTTAATTTATCGTCGTCGTTATGGGAACACTGCAATATTTTGCCATATGTTAAGATTATCAGAACATCTAAAGCAGTACTTTTTCTTTATCACAGTATGATCCTCGAGCCCCCCTCTTGTATCACAATCTGGTCGTCGAATTCGTGAAACGGAAACAGTTGTGGGGCCACAGCACACTTCTTCATCAAATTTCTCTAGTATGGACATTCGAAGTCTCCTCCAGGACTCATGGGGTCAACCGGATGGAGCTTCTATGTCTTCCAAGGTAGGCAATTTAACATGTGTACCAAAAAAATTTTACTTGATGAATTGTCACGGATGCACACTTTCGACACCTAAATTTTGATCATCATAATTAATCATTTCTAATACAAAAAATTGAGAGTCGGCTCCAATTGTTGAACAAAAATATCATTAACGTTTCTTGCATTTGCAGTATAGGCATTAGGAATGTTTTTCATTTAGTAATAATATGTCCATATAAATTGCATTTAAGTCTGTCCGGTCAAAAATTATTTGGATTTAGCTCAGAATGCTGAATGGGTTTAAAGGGAGGATTCTTAGGGAGAATGCTGAAAAAGGAGTTTGAGGTGTATTTTCATCACTTATGATAATGCGAGATTCGATGATGAGCTACTGTTTATTTTTGTTTGATGTTGAAACAGATCTATTCTTATGGTGTAACAGTGTGCTTAAATTGTGCTTTATAGTTCTACTTTGTTGTTTGATATATGCTTTATTTTGATACTCTTATGTATCATCTTAAGATTTGAATGAGGTATTTGGTTCCAACAAAAAATTAAAAGCTAATGAAAGGTGTTGTTTGTCTTCCGGCATGAAATATTAGGATGCAAAGTGTAATTTTGTTAAAGGATTATGGGTAGGTGAAGCGCTAGTGTAAGAAATCATTTACATATTCACCGTTGGATGAATGTCATTTGTGTTTAGAATTAGTTTTATAATTGAATTTTTGCATGTGTAAATCATTAATCATGCTGCGTAAATTATTTCTTACATTGGTAGGAAACTTGAAGCAAGTTGTATGTAAGAAAGAGAGGATGAAATATGAGCTTATGATTTTCAGTGTATTTTCCAAAAAGCTATAAAGTTCAGAATATATGAAAACGTCTACTAAAAAAATCCGAAACAGGCCAAGAGGGTGGCCGCTGTTGTGGATATTTTAAATTCGTATAGGCTAATGTCTTAAAAAATGTGCCATTTTTTTATGAGAAGCCCAACGAGGATATCTTTAAGCATAGGCATGCACAATCTGACATGACACGTGACCTATTTTTCCATGGTAAGTTCTATAAAAGACGATTCACAATAGTTGGAAGGGAATTTTCCCACAACTCAAATCTTACGCGGGCCGGCAGATCCTCTTCCAAATAATCACTCAAGGGAGTCATTATTACGTTAATATGGATAAAGTACTCATAATTTTGTTTTTTCAAGACCCTTTATTTACTTCATCAGTCGGGTATTCATACGCTTTGATTTCAGGATGAATCTGGGCCTCTGCATAGTAGGACTGTTGTAACATTTAAATATCATATTGGATTGCTTTTATTTTTGCTTAATTCAAATCTTAAAGCTCAGGCACTTTAATTTTTTTGGTTTGAAACACTTCAAACTTTGGCAACACTCGAATCTTAGTATGTTTTTGCTTTTATTTAAATCCAAACAAACCTTCCCAGGGGTTAAGTGTCCCAATGAATAAGTACTTGCACACCCCTTTAAACTATGTTTTTGTATAATGGTTTAAACTTTAAAATAGATTGGGGAAAATGACACCATAAATAGCATAATTTTTGTACAAGGCTCACTTGAGTGCTTTTTTTCTTTTTTCTATCACGTAAGTACCAAATAACTTTTTAACAATCACTTGAGTGATATAACTTTCTAAAAATATTCATCACATGTGCAATTACGTTTGATTTCCGGTACTTAAGTGAATATTTTAAAAAATTCATGGCACTCGTGTCATCTATTAAAAATTATGACACTCAAATGAACTTTTTTTAGAGGTTATAATACTAAAATGGATAAAAAACATATATAATGCTTCAGTGAGCATTTATGAATGTTATGACACTTGTGACATACTCTTCCTCATAGATAGGGCTAACATCACAAATATTTCATATTGAAAAGCCATGTCACGTTAGTTTTGTTGGAAAATATGATTTCAAATTGGATAGAGTAATCAAGTCGAACTTTAATGCATGATTTCACTATTTTTAATGATTTACTTGCCTCATAACGTCGATAATGGTTATTGGCAAATATCCTCTAGGATATAATAAAATCTTTAATGAAAATACTAGATAACAATTCTAATATTTCTCCTGAATCTCTTTAAGAAATAATTACAATGATTGTTGTAGTTTAGGAAAGAAGACTCGAAATGACTTTTTATTCTCATTTATGCCAAAAAACTGACATATACATATAAAAGTCGATCTTAAAGAATATATGGAACTCTTTGGGAAAGGCTGCAAAGTAAACAAAGGCAATCATTCGGAAAAGATTACAAAGTAAACAAAATGCAATCCTTCGGGAAAGGTTGTAAACTAACAAGTATAATTTTAAAGGTTATCTTGAAAAGACACATATAAATTTCAGAAAAAAAAATTGTATATTCAAAAATATTGAATAAACAAATACAACATTTCAACTAATAAAACTTAATAATAATGCGCTCGCACACATGTATTGTGGGGTTTAGCCCACACTTCAATATTTTCTTTGAATACACTAGAAAAGGCTTACACTTATAAAATACTATTTCCTCCGAATTTTCTTATATGGGACAAGGAAAATCACATATTATTTGTTTTACAAACAAACAAGTGACAGGTTTTATACGAACATATCCTCTAAGTTGATATTTTAAGAATTTGGAATGAAACTTCTAAACCTTGCAACGTTTTTTTTTTTTTTAATCTTCGAAGGAGCATAGAATACTAAATTTCCGAACTGGTCGGCCCTGATCAATCCATTAAGTAACTCTTCGTGATTTCTTTTAGTAATGAAATTATAAGAACAAGCTGCAGTCTTACTCATAAATTATAATGAAAAAGTACCCTTATGTTTTAGTTTCTGAAATCCTTTGATTTAAAGCTAACTTGAGTATACGACGGTAACTACATACTGTAAAAGCGTACTCATCATTTTAAAGGCGTATGGATCTCCATAATGTCCTATTTCTTTGCTACTCTCCTCGAATGAATTATCAAAAAGTTATAACCTTATTTAAGAAATTAAAATGATAAATAAAAAAGTTAGCAAAAAGCCGGGAATTAAGGGTTTATATGATAACATTTTTGTTCCTTGAAATAGAAAAAGAACATAAATCCCCTTAATAATGTCAGTTAATTTTTTTACTGCCCGGAATAAAAAAGTGGTTAGGGTATAGATTTAGAACATAAATAAGAAATAGAAAAAAGTAGCTTCTTATTCTTAAAAACAATTTCGTGAATTAAGTCATTTTTTTCTTTATTTCTTTTCTTCTTCTTCCTCTTCTTATAAGACTTGCTGCCCATTGCCACCGGTAGCCTGCCCTCGCCGACCACCTGCCATTGGTCACCGTCGGTTTGTGGCTACTGCTGACTAGAGGAGGAGAAAGAAGAGAGGAAAAAAAGAAAAGAAGGAAAAATATAAAAAAAGCATTAAAATATTAAAAGAAAATCTATAGTACAAAAACATTTGTGATTCATACTAAACTCATTCTTGTTCTTCTTTTATTATGGGAGTAGAAATTTTGTATCTTTACTAAATGTGTCGTTTTACTTAGAAATTGTTTCAGAAAATAGAAATAGTTTGTATTTTTGAAAATAAATTATTTCTTAGAATAAGCATGTTACACACGCATCCTAAATTGCCACCCTATCAGAATCCCTTACCTACCACCTGAAATAAACACTAAAAGTTACTAATTTGGCATCAAGCACTTCGTGCATTCTTGGATTATATATACAAGCTAGCGTACGGTTTTGTTCTTGTTGGGAATATTTTTGAAATAGAGAGAATAAACAAGTTAACTCATTAACTCCTATATAAATTGATTTGAGGTGCTAATGCTTGCCATCACCAAGAGTTTAAGCAAAAGCAATATGAGGATATACATAGTGAAATACCCTATCTTCTTCCTTGTCCTAGTTATATTTTCACCTGTTTTGCTGCGAGAACACCATTCAAAAAGAGTGAACGCTGCAAGAGACTGTCCTCTACTTCCATGACATCTACGTGGGCGACCAACGGGACCAGGCTAGGCCAATTCGTGCTAGGCATGTTGGTCGTGTTTGATGACCCAATCACGAAAGACCCGCACCTACTCGCGACCCAAGTGGCGTGGGCTCAGGGTTTCTGTTTCTACAACATGAAGATTGATTATAATGTCCGGTTCGCTTACACATTGGTTTTCAATTCGACCGAGTATAATAAGGGCACGATAAATATTATTATGGGGGCAGACCTGATGATGGAGAAGTCTTGAGATCTCTCCGACATCAGAGGGATGGGCGATTTTTTCATGGCTAGAGAAATCATGACATTTCAGACCGATACAGTTGAAGGGTTCAAGTATTTTAATTTGAACATGGATGTCAAGTTACATGAACGTTATTAGAAGGGAAAATAGTCCATCCTCATGCGTCTATGCATCTAGTTGTGTGAATCTTATTTCTACTTAGTACTTGCTTTTCTTGTCCCTTAGGCGTCTTTACCGGTGACACCGCAACTTTTGTCTTGTGTTAAGATCGGCAGAACTTCTGAAGTAGCGCTTCTATGATACTCGAACGCCCCCCTTTCATCACAACACCTCTTTTATCACGATATGGTCCTCGAATTCGTAAAAAAGAATCGATTGGTCGGGCCACAACACCCCTTTTTCATCACAACATCCCCCTTTTTTATACTGGCAGTAGAATTAAATTAATCCTTTGTATCTAGCCAAAAAAAAAAAAAAAATCCTTTGTAAAAGAGAGGATGCAAAGTGGCATGAGCTTTAAAAGTGAAAAGCTTTCTAGAGTACTTTCCTGGAGAGCTTATATAGTTCAGAATATATACTAGTGTCCGCTAAAAAATCTGAAACGGGTCGCGAGGATGAGTTGTTAAGGGTATTTAACATTGTTGCTTAAGCTTATTAGGTGCTATTTAATTCGGAGGGTGCATCCCATTCCTCCCTGGAAATAGGGGTACTCTGTGGTTCCTTTTCTATTTCAGGGTTCCTCACCACAGAACAGGAGTTCAAAGACTTCGACTGATAGCTGTCTCACCTGTCCAATAGATATATCATTGGCAAACTGACAAGATTGCGTTCCTTATTTTAACATGTCGGTATGTGCACGTCTTAGTCCCCTATCTGCCTTTTGTATCTTTGTCTTCCCTAGGGGGAGGAAATACCCTCTATATGTTTTACTTCCAAGGATGTCGAGGTCCGCAAGAGGCCTGAAACAAAGCAGTTGAAGGACTCACTTAGGTCCATCCCGAGTATGTATAGCAAAGAAATATAAATTAAATTTGTGATATCACACATATGAAAACATATCCTTGCTCGCAAATTTAATTTATATTTCTTTGCTATAGTACATAGTCAGGATGGACCTAAGTGAGTCCTTCTATTTTTACCATATGAAAACTGTTCCAAGCGCCCGGATGGCCTTTACCTTGGTTTTCAACTCGACAGAGTATAAGGGCACCATAAACGTCATGGGGTCCAATTTTATCCCGGCAAAGACTAGGTATCTATCGGTTGTCGGTGGAACCGGGGATTTTTTCGTGACGAGAGGGATTCTAGAGATTGAGGAAGATGGTGTCGTCCCATTTGTGTATTTTAGACTGAAGATGAATATTAAGTTGTACGAGTGCTATTAGGAGCTTACAAGAGTCCCCAGTCACTTATGCTACGTGAATTTAGGATTTAGGAGGAAGTGCGCGGCTAGGGTTTCGGATTAGGAGGCGATGTCTCTTCATGTTGCAATGTTGGTCAGTAGCTTTCCAAATACTGTTTGTCAAATTGTGTATCTTCAGATATATGATGAAATAAAGACGCTTCAAATGGTCAGGCCTTTGAGTCGGTGTCAATGTTTCATCACCGTCCATTTTACATGCTGCTATAGATACGAAAATCCTTTACAAGGTTGATTAATTTATGAAGAGATGTGGCATTTTATTGTCGGGTGTTTCAGTACTACGTATCGGTTTAAAATGCCGGCCATTCTATTTCAAAATGCCTCTTCGAAAACTATTTGAGTTAGTATGATCCTAAATTGATTAGAATGACCACAATAATCCATATGTTTTGTATCTTTTGAGATAATCATAATATAAGTCCTAAAACTTGTCGTGATAATGCACTCAAATCCTTAAACTTTCATTTTTTGCATTTAAATCATAGAACTTACAACTTCGATGTACTTGAATCTTTCCATTGACTTAAAAAGTTCTAAGTAGACGCTAAGTGCCACGTGGCTTTCTATTATTCTTTTCAATCTTACACGGCCATTCCATTGGAAATGACATGTAGATAGGCCATTTGTTAAAGCCTAGCGGAGTTAACGAAGGGATTAAAGTGGACATTGTAACAAGTTTCAAATTTAAGGGCACAAAATAAAATTTTTTTAACATGCATCATTAAGACAAGTTTAAGACTAAAATGCATCAGTCAAATCCGAAACATTCTTTATTATCAATTCCTCAATATGCTCAAATATCAGAAACGAAAGAGTTTCTTTTGAGTCCGCCTAGATTGACTCCACCTGACCAACATCTTCTTTCCCCGATAATGATTTTACTAATTTTAGTAAAGTTCCATCCTTACTAAATTAGGAATAATCCACCAGAAATAGATACTTTATTACGCTGCATATGCTTCCATCTGATCCCCCTCATTGGCTCACGGTTGCGATTGATTTAATCCCGTTCTTAGATCTTACAAACTAGATAAAAGTTTAGGGAAAATACTAGATACCCTCCTCACGTTTGGCCTAAATACCACTTTATATCCTCTAATTTTCAAAATACCACTTCATGTCCTCTCACAAAATTTCACATTGAAAAAGACTAAGGGCTCATTTGATAACATTTTTGTTTAAAAATTGTTTTAGAAAACAGAAATAGAAAAAAGTGTTTTACTGTTTGGAGAACAATTTTTGAACAAAAAAACGCATTTGTAAACTTGTTCCGAAATAAAAATGAGCAAATACGTTTGGTAAATTTGTATAATTTTTTTATTTCTTTTAATTTTTTAATTTAATTTTTCTATATTCTTTCTTATTTTTCTTATTTATTTTTCCTTTTTTCTTTTTCTTTTTTCTTCTTTTGGCCGGTGGCCTCGCCTAGCCACGGCGAGGCTCGCCGGCCGCTAGCAAGCTTGGCCTCGCCGAATCTGGCGAGATCGAGCTCGCCCAACCCGGCGCGAGGCCGAGCTACCCGGCGGTCGGTGAGGCTCGGCGTCACCGGGCCACCACCGGCACCAACCCGACGGTGGCCCAACGGCGCTCCGGCAAGGTCACTGACCCTCGATGGCCGATCGCTGGCCATGGCCGAGGCCGGTGACCGGCCAAAGAAAAAAGAAAGAAAAAAGATGAAGAAAAAAGAGAGAAGAAAATGGAAAAGAGAAAAAAGTGTTCTTAAATTTTGTTCCAAAAAAAAAAATAATTTTTTTTTTTTTTTTTGTTTCTTGTTTCGTTCCGAGATGTGTTTCTAAGAAAAAAATAATTTTGGAACAAAAACGCAAACAAACGCGTTTTTGTTCCTTTTTTGTTTCAGAACAAAAAAACAAAAAAATTGTTTAAAAATAGAAAAAAGAAATCAAAACAAATGCAGCCTAAATTCTTACCAAAAAAAAAAAAAAACAAATGAAGTAACATAGAGCACAAAATGAGGTAAATTATAAATTACCTCAATGGCTTACACAATGAGTAAATAAGAATAATTTTACTCACCTTCCCCTGTCGGCCATATAATGCATATGTAGTATGAATTACATGCTATAGTGAATTTCTCTTTTTATAAGAGTGTATGTCATTTATCAAATATATCCACTATACGGATCTTAGCCTAAACATAGTCACGTGCTTCTCACGTACTCATGTTTAGCCCGAGTGCTATATCAGCTCGCTTTCTATAGCGCTCAATTAAGTACTCGCATTCGGCATCTTTCAGGCATATATGATTGTGGGACTATCATGTTCGGTCTTGTTATAAACAAATCACAGATCTCACATTGACTCCAATCAAGGCGATATATTTTATGTATCAGACTTGCTCTTCAGCATTTATTTGTACATAACGTTTCATGTCAACGTACTATCTAAAGCACTTGAGGCGATTGCTCGTATGAGTGAACCAATTATTGCCTACTGACATACTTTTCAATAATACATATGTGTTTGTGCTAGTCTCATAGTGGATTTGTACTTATTGATAAAATATCAAATCACTAATAAACAAACAAGTACAATACATATGTCCACAAATACATAAACCAATGATCATCTACAATAACATATATCACATTCTACGCAATCTTAGTGACATCCTATGGGTCAAGAATATGTCTCTAGGAATAGCCTTCGTAAATGGATCAGCAACCATTCTATTGGTTGAAATATATTGTAAGATCATTTCTTTCTACGCTATTATATCTCTTATGAAGTTGTTCTTTATGTCAATGTGCTTTGTCCTTCCATGATACTTGGGATCCTTCACATAGGTAATGGTTGCTTGACTATCGCAATAAACTATCACCGGTCTTGGAACTTCAGTGACAATGGCTAAATTTTCTAAGAAACATTTTAGCCATACTATTTCTTGCACTGTGGCAGAACATGCAATAAATTATGCCTCCATCGTAGATAAGGCCGTGCATGTCTGTTTCTTGCTATTCCAAGAAATCGCACCTTCATTTGAGCATGAACGCATATTCAGAAGTCGATTTACGCTCATCCAGGTCTCCACCCCAATCGGCATCTGAATAGCATAATAAGCGTAAATCATTCTCTTGGTAAAAAAGTCTATAGTTCATGGTACCCTTCAAGTATCTCAGGATCCTCTTCACTGCTTTCCAGTGTGCTTGACTAGGATTTGATTGATATCGGCTCACCAATCCCACGATATAATATATGTCGGGTCTAGTACACATCATAGCATACATCAAACTTCCGACCGCACTAGCGTAAGGAACTGTTTTCATTACTTTAATTTTTTCTAGAGTCTTAGGACACATCTCAGTACTTAGGCCTTTACCTTGCATGACAGGGGTATCAATGGAATTATAATACTACATATTGAAGTTTCCTAATATAAGACTCTTCATAATATATAAGACTCTTGTTATAAAATAAGAAGTTTCCTTGAGCGATCTCTTTCAATCTTGACTTCTAATATATAAGCAGCTTCTCCCATGTCATTCATTTCAAAATTAGAGGACAACCATTCTTTTATGGTGATAATCAAAACCTTGTCATTTCAAACCAATAGAATATCGTCCACATAAAGTGATAAAATCACAAATTTATTTTTGGACCACTTGACATATACACAGTGATCTTCCTCGATCATCGTGAAACTAAAAGTAGTTATGGTTTGATAAAAACGAAGATACCACTGTCTAGATGATTGCTTAAGGTCATATATTGAGCGATTAAGTTTGCAAACTTTATACTCTTGACCTTTAGCTATGAAACCTATTGGCTGCTTCATATATATTTCTTTATCTAGTTCTCCATCGAGAAATGCCGTCTTTACATTCATATGATGTAATTCAAGGTCTAAATGTGTAACGATAGCTAGAATAAGGCGTATTGAGGTAAATTTTACAATTGATAAAAATGTTTCCTCATAATCTATACCCTCTTGTTGAGTATAACCTTTCGCCACAAGGCGAGCCTTATACTTTTCAGTGGATACATCCGCCTTTCGCTTAATTTTGAAGACCCATTTATTTCCAATGGCCTTACGATTGGGTGGTAGATCAACAAGTCCCAAACATGATTTGCCCTCATTGACTCAATCTCATCTTCCAAAGCTTTTTTCCATTCTTTTTTATCAAAGGATGAGAGAGTCCCTTGAACAGTCTTAGGCTCGGCATCGTTATTATGAGCAATCATAAATACTTTTCCTTCAATCTCAAAACGACGACGAGGAATACTTTTACGATTACTTTTACGCAATTGAATTTCTCTGAAATTCAATTCGTTAGGCGATACAACACTCCCATTAGGTCTTGCATGTTGAGGTAAATTTTCATTTCCCTTTACAACATTAGCGGATGTGTTATCAGGATCTTCCATCTCATATAATTGGAAGTCCTTATCAATCTCACATCTACTAGGAAAATCGTTCTCAAAAAACGTGACATCTCGTAACTCTATTTCGGTCACACTTCCATCAGCTTATTCACCTATGAACATGTACCCTTTGGAGTGTTCAGAATATCTTATAAAGATACATTTTTTCTCTAGGACATAATTTGCCATATTTATGGAAAGAGTCATGAACATAAGCTGCACATTCCCATGGACGTAGACTACTCAAGTCTGGTTTCTTATCAGTCCATAATTCATAAGGGATGGAAGTGACCGATTTTGAGGGCACTCGGTTAAGTATATAGGCAGCAGTCAATAACGTATCTCCCCAATGGGAGATATGTAAATTTACTTACATCATCATAAACCTAACAATTTCCATTAAGATTTTATTCCTTCTCTCAGCTACCCCATTTTGTTGTGGAGTATTAGGAATAGTCAATTGTCGTACAATTCCCTTTTCATCACAAAGAGCCTTGAATTGCTCCGATAGATACTCATGTCCATGATCGGTTCTCAATGCTTTTATTATTTTGTTCAACTGATTCTCTACTATCGCTATATATCATCTAAAGCAGTCTAATGCTTCTGACTTATGGGAGATCAGAAAGACATAATCGAAATGTGTGAAGTCATCTATAAAAGTGATGAAATATGAGGCTTCATGCCTAGCCTTTATATTCAAAAGACCACAAATGTCAGAATGTATGAGATGCAATGGAAATTTAGCTCTAGTCCCTTTACCGAATGGTTTTCTAGTTGCTTTTCCTGCTAGACAATGTTTATATACGGATAGACTAACATTAGTGAGTGACCCTAAAAGTTATTATCTAGCTAATCTTTGCATTATTTGTAATCCAATGTGACCTAATCTAGCATGCTAAGTACTTGCATCAATCTCAACATTAGTAGAGGATTTGATTAAATAAAAACAACCATTGACATTAACATAGTACCGATCATAGTCAATGTCTAACACCATCAAACTATTCGATACATGACCTGAACCATAATAAACTGTTCTATACAAAACGTCAACACAATCAGCATGGAAATTCAATACATAACATAAGCTAAAAGGAACAACTACAGAGACTAAGTTTCGTCGAATATCTGGAGCATAAACGACATTATGCAAGAACAGGTTTCGACCACAACATAGGATTAATTTACATGTGCCGATACCCTTCACTTCAACTCTTGAGTTATTCCCAACATATATCCATCTTCTTCTAGGCGGTATCCAACGATACTCCACAAATGCTTCTCGGTCTCTAGCTACTTGGTCTGTTGCTCCTAAGTCTACAGTCCACATTGGATGAGATTCAGCAAGCATTACAGTACTAGAAACAAAAACATTACTCAAAGTAATGGAGTAATAGAGTACCTCTTTTCGGCTTAGTGCATTCACGAGTAAAGTGACCCATCTTACCACAATTGTAGCACTCCAACTTGGTCTTGTCCTTTTTCCCACCACGCTTCTTGCGTTGGAAGGTCTTAGCTCTCTTAGGTGCCTGATCAGTTTTCTTCCCTTTGTTGTTGCATTGAGAATTCCTTTTGCTCTTAAAGTTCAAAGCCTTGCGCAAACTCGATTCAGCAACATAAGCATGGGTGGAGGATCTTGCAGCCTCTAGGCGGTCATCTTCTAATTCCAAATACGCGCAATATCATCAAAAGTGACAAAATTCTCATTATGCGTCATATTGATCTTCATATGCTCCAAATTGTCAGGAAGAGATCTTATAACAGCCTGAACTTGTTGTTCATCAGTAAGAGAGTGACCTGTCGACTTCAGCTCACGGATCATGTTTGACATCTCTCGAAAATGCTACCTCATCGTTACATTTGGGTGCTTTCGAAATGTGTCAAATTTGATGATGAGTCTCCTCAACTTAGCGGTAGATGTACCCCCAAACTTATCTTTCAAGGCAACCCACATAGCTTGAGCTTTATCATAACTTTCAAACTTACACATGAGATCATCTTGCATACAGCTCAGCAATGTGATGCGAGCAATGCTATTTTTCTTTTTCCAAGCTTAATAAGCTTCCAGTTCCAGATCTCTCATGTGTTGAGTTGAAGTTTCATGCTCAGGTTCATCCATGGTATAGTTGAGAGTTTCTAAAACCTCTTGCTCCTTAAGGATGTACTGAACTTTTCGGTACCAAATATCATAATTGTCATTGTTCAACTTCTTACCCTTATTGAGGTCAGCCACAATGGTTTTGGATGCCAATGCCATAATCAATTATTATAACACATTGGCATAATAAAGAATCAATACTAGCACACCTTACAGAGTAACATACATATTTAATTTGCAGCAAAGACAAACTAAATTAATGATAATTCAACAAAAGACACAAAAGCAAAAGTTTACTATGTTCCCAATTAACTTCTATGTACAATTGTTCTATTATCATTAATTAGTTCAATTTGTACAAATTTTAAGTTCTAGGTGATAACTCTTTCAAATTCTACCAACTTACGAATTCTCACTAGGAAAAATAATTACATAATCTTATGTAATTTCTACATTTCTTTCTTAACACAAAAACATAGCATGATAATAACCAACGTATAAACAACAATCATGCTTCAACTATAATCAAAATCGCAATTCAACATGTAATGGATTTTCTACCATTGTTCGAATTTTCTAGCAACTAGAAAATTGCAAGTATATTAAACTATATACATGATATCATCGAACTAAGCTCTACACAGCATATATGACATCATTTGCACACAAGCTAGCTACTGTATTTCCTAAAACACAAGAAAATATAAGTTACAAATGAATAAATTATACATTAAACCCAAAAAAATACACGCACATAGGGTTTCCTACGCATTTTCATACATTTACAAAATTCAAAAGTATTAAAAAAATTATACCACGGTGTAAAGAACATTCATACGAACCAAACGCCACCGACCACGCTCCAATCAGAGCTCGCACGCGCCCCCATGCGCGGAGCGTGTCCTATCCGATCGGTCCGACCGGTGACCGGTCCAATCGATCGATCGGTGATCGGGTCCAATCGGTCCGACCGGTGATCGGGTCCAATCGATTCGATCGGTGATCGGTCCAATCGGTCCGACCGGTGACCGGTCCAATTGATTCAACCGGTGACCGGTCCAACTGGTTTGACGGCCGGACCGGTTGACCAGTCCGACCGTTGACCGATCAAGGGTCGGGTCGAGTTGGGTCAACCTTGGGTTGGATCTCGGGTCGAATCTCGGGTTGGGTTAGGTCAAAGGTCAAGTCGCCGGCCGGTGGCCGGCCGGCCAACTATCGCCGACGATGACGTCATCCCAACGATTCTTGCCGACCGTTGGGTGACATCACGGTAACGTCATCACACGCCGGTTCGCAACCGACGTGTGACGCGCATCTATCGGTTCGCTGACCGGTGCGTGTAGCGCACGCGCTGGCTTTGCCAGCACTTGAGGCGCGTGGCACCCACGCGCAACGGCCGGCCGCATGTGAGGGCACGTACGGTGTCATCCGGCGGTGCTCGACCATCGCCGGACTCGTCTCAACGAGCTCTTTCACCCTATATACTCAAAAATTAATTTTGGCCAAAAAATTATTTCGAAAAATGGCCAAAACCATACGGGTGTATGCGATCCCGAACCCGTTCTTCACTTCGGTTCGATTTCGAGTTTTTTAGATGGCAATTCCGACTATTAGACATCCAAACAATGTAGATTTCAGACTCTTGATCTCAATATCAAATGGTAAACAAGAAAATTCAATGAAAAACAAGGCAGAAATCACGACTGGGCTCTGATGCCAATGTTGGAATTCAAGTCGGTAGAAGACAACTTACCTGATTTCGATGCGCAAACAGCAATTAACCCCGGAACGAACATTGAATTGCGAATGAATCACAAACGAAATTACTCCATGTTGGTCTGGATGCGATCACGAGAAAAGCACCCGATTTCCACGGCATAAATGCAAACTAATTTCGTAAAAGTGAAATGGAACGCCTTATCCCTTTGATGGAAGTGGAACAAACAAATGAGAGGTTTTTCTGATCGTATGCTATGCCAACGGGTGTGTTCGGGAGGCTTTTATACGTCTCCCTTCGTACCCTCCATTAGTGTTTTTCCATCGTAACGCATCAAAACGAAACGGTGTGTTCTAATCGCATCCCGTCATGGACGTACCAGCTAAAGTACAACAGAGACAAAGATAGGTTGACAAAGGGGCCATAGGCTCTGGATGACAATTTCGAAGAAGAAAGAGAATTAGACCTCTAGCAATAGAATCGATGCGAATGGAGATAGAGACAAAGAGAGTTTGACAAAGGGGCCTTAGGCTCTGGATGACAAATTCAAAGAAGAAAGAGAAGAATGAGAAGGAGAGACAAAGAGAGGTTGACAAAAGGGCCTTAGGGTCTGGATGACAAATTTGAAGAAGAAAGAGAAGAAGGAGAAGGAGAAGGGGAAGACGTAGAAGCAAGAAGAAGCAAGAAGAAGAAGCAGCGAGAAGAAGAAGGAGATGACAAGTTTGAAGAAGAAAGAGAAGAAGAAGGAGAAGGAGAAGGGGAAGAAGTAGAAGCAAGAAGAAGAAGCAATGAGAAGAAGGAGGAGAAGGAGAAGGAGGAGGAGGAGGAGACAGATGCGAAGCGAGAAGAAAGAATGAATAATCAAATGAAAATTTGAAACGGTCAATCAAAGATGACCAAGGACCAATCGACAATGATTGATAATTGATAGAAGGTAATTAATGATTGACCGACACCTTCGAAAGTGATCATAACAACTTGAGAGTCTAAACTTGGTGTGGAAATTAGTCATAATGGGGACTAATGACTAGTCATTAAGGTCATCAGGTACACTTTTAACACATCCACGCAGAAAAATGAGGCAAAAAGTGTTTTTGCGAGGGATTTTAATCCTTGAAATATCTCCCAAAGAATAAGAGGCATTTTAAAATTTCCAGCTCTTTGCTTCCGAAATTGGAAACGAAAGAATCTTCAGGGGCCATTTTGATCTAAACCCCAAAATATAAGGGCCACAATGTAATTTCCTCAAAGACAAAATCCCCCGACAGTTGAAACCGAAGCAGATAGGGGCAGAGCACGTATTGGCGCTACATTCGGATAACTTATCTCCTTCCTTTTAACTTCATCAACTAACTTCTCTGGCCACAGAGACCAGGCGGGCAGCAACAACGAACAAGAGCGAGAGAGAATGCGAAGCATCACGCTCTCCGAGAGCGTCCTCAAGTCGCACTCGCTGCCTCCATCTCCGAAACATCCGAAACTCGCGCCCTGTCACCTCCTCTCCCTCAGTTGTCGCTTCAAGAACCGAGCTTTCAACCGCCCTGCTCGGGACCCAGTACCCATTTTCTGCAGGTAATCTAAGAAACATGTGTTTTTGTATGGTTTCGAATGACTCTCATCAGGGTCGTGCTTCATTCGGCGTGGGTGGCATCTTGGAATTCTTGCTGAGTCATTGTGGTCTTTCTGCTTCATTGAGCTCCGAGGAAAAATGGATTAGCTTCTTTTTGTATCTTCAGAGTGACGGAGCGAAATCCGTTCAATTTGATGTTGGCTTTGCTAAGTTGTGAGGATTTTAAGATGTTTGTTTGTTCTTTCGTAATTGTTGAGGTGGGGTTTGATTTTTATGCTGGCATTCCAATTTAATGAAGGAAATGCAAAGATGGGAAGAGGTGTGGAAGCTTTTGAAATGGACTGATTGGCATGCCTTTTGTAGGTACAGGAGAGGGTGGAATGTGAAAAATTGCGAAGACCGGTCTGGTCACTTTCGGCTTAGAACTTCTGAGAACTGTGATGACTTTGTAAGAATCTTTGAGACCTGAAGTGCGTGATCCTATTTTTTATCTTTGCTGCATTTGATTGGATCAGTCATTGAGGGTAATATGCAGTAAATCATGCTAGCAATGGATTTCTCTGCATCGGAACGATGTGTTTCGTGCTATTGGCATAATTGCTTACTTTGGAGTCGAACTTTCAGCTGATTTTTCTGAGGGGACATGCTTAACCAATGAAATGTGTTTTCTTGTCCATCCTACTTAAATTTTTAATCCAAATTTTTCTTGTCAATACAGACCACAGGGTACATCAGTGATGAGAATAGCAGTGCATCAGAAGAGTCATTGCATAACATGGACAATTCTGGTGTTGCGCCTACATTTTCGGGATGAGTAACTTGAACAGACAAGATATTACAGCTAGAGAGATTTTGTTGAACAGTGCATCATTTGGTAATTTGGGAAAGTTTATGTTTCTCTTTGGATTGCTCACGCTTCAAGGCTCTCAACCAGCTATTGCCGGAGACATTGCCAGTGGTTTGCAGTCGCTTCCTTACTTTCAGGACCTTGGTGATATTAGCACAGGTTTTGCCTCAGTTAGGGAAATCTCCCTTTAACTTTTGAATTTCAATATAAAAAGGCTCAATCTTTATGCATAGTTATTAATAAGCAGATGCTTTGGTGGCTCCAAAAGGTTTAAAAAATAAATTGTATCTCGGGATCCCTAAGCATACAAACTGATTCAGAGCCTTATCAGATTTCAGATCAGTTATATAAGTGACATCACAACTGCTGCAACAAGAATGACTGTCACTTTTCAGGACATGTTCCTATTCGACAGTTTTGTTCAACATTGCACTACTAAACAAAAAGATACGCAGTAATCGTGCCCTTTAGACATGCACAGATTTCCCTTTAATCTAGTGATCTGATTGGTTATTGGATCAATCATCTCAACTTACCATCCAATAAGCTCCTATTTGGCATTACCCACTATGTTTTACTAGAGTTAATTCTTTGGATAAAATTATGTCATCTACATTAATGGAGAGCTCTTATACATTTTCCCTTCATGCAGGCATTCTTGCTCATCTTTTTCTCAGAGCTGGGAGATAAAACCTTCTTTATTGCGGTGAGACCAAAAATCTTATCTCTTGACTGGCTGAGTTGAACTTACGAATGGTATTAATTTGCTTGTCATAGTCTGATGCCAAATCTTATCCTCAGTAAAGCACTTCTTTTCTTGGAATTTAGGAAGAAAAGGGACCTGATTAAGGTGCTCGTTAAATAAGCGATTGAAAACATCTTCCATGTCCAGCACTGTGGGAATTCCCACAAGGGGCGTTCTCATATGTCTTTCTTCAGTCTGAACCTGAGAAAGAAGTTTGACTAAAACAAACCAGAGATTTCAAGGTTTCCCTGTTATGCCTGTTGAGGCCTTACATGTTTTTCTTGGATTAGAAATCAATTAAGTAGCTTTGTTAGGATGTAGTTTCGGCTGAAAAGAATTCTTTCCCAGACATCTGATACCTTTAATTAGAAATCAATTAAGTACGGCTTTGTTAAGAACAAAATGGATTGATATATTCCAGAACTGATAAAATCTGCCAATTTCAGGTGTTGTCTAGGTTAGCTTCTCTCTCTCTCTCTCTCTCTCTCTCTCTCTCTCTCTCTCTCTCTCTCTCTCTCGCATGCATGCACATGCACATGCACACACAGCATCTCTTCCATCTCTCTTTCGGTTCATAATCTGTTCTTCTTCCACTCATCTCTTTGTAAGTGTTTAGTCCTGCATAGCTTTGATGAAGTGCAATAACTCTTAATTTGTCTTCTGCCTTTTTGTAGGCTCTTTTAGCAGCTAGGAACTCTGCAGGCATCGTCTTCACTGGGACATTCGGTGCACTTGCGTATGTTACTCTGCCTTTGCATGGTGATTTAGATGTCTTTTTGCATTTTCTTTTGCTCTTTGTGATTCTTATTTGAGATAGGAAGAGTAAACTCAAGAAACAGCAAGTAAGAAAAGCAACTGCCTCTAACTAAATAGTTATTCTCTCATCTGCACAAGACCTAAATCAGCCAGCCTCTATCCAACCCATTTGGAGTTGGTGATATTGTCATTTTCTCATTTTCCATCTCTCATTTGTCTTATAGGTGTAGTACTTGTAGAAACTTAGCTTGTTCATGCCCTTAGTGTCATTGGCAAAGCAGAAGTGTAATTGTTGATCCATGCTGCTAATTGGCATTAAACAGACCAAGTATCTTGGGATAAATAGCCATGAATTACACTAGAAGGCGACAGCTATATCTTATTTATTTAAAACAGTTGATTGCCATCACTACCGAAGTCCATGTCAATTGTGCTTTATATCAAGGAGACCATAGAAATTCTCTACAGTTGGGATTAAAAGAAGTGCTTATTCTTCTGGACAGGATAATGACTGTTATATCTGTTGTTCTTGGAAGAACCTTTCACTATGTTGATGAAATCCTTCCATTCAGGTACTTTTGTTTCTGCTTCTCAATGCATTTCCACTTCACATGATCACTCATCTCTTTTCCATTTAGCTATTGAGTGAAGTTGATTATGTTGCTGAAGTATAATAGTGTACTAATGACATCACAGGTTTGGTGAGAATGATTTGCCTGTTGATGACATTGCTGCAGTTTGTCTCCTGGTGAGTTTTGGATTGCTGCTGATATCACGAAGTATACACAATGTTCTTGCTAGTTTGAATGACTTCTGTCATTAACGAGGAACTGTTTTTGTTGAGAAATGAGCCACATTTTTTCCCTAATTTCTGCATATCAGGTCTATTTTGGCGTCTCCACACTTGTTGATGCCTCCTCCGATGATGGTCTTAAGGCAGATGATGAGCAGAAAGAGGTGAATTAAATGTTTGTTTCGCAGTTTGTCGAGCCTTTTTCCGATGTGGCACCTATAAATATGATCTTTTTCTGGTTGTTATGATCTCTGAAGGTAATATCACTTTGTTCTTTTTGAACCAGGCTGAATTAGCAGTTTCGAAATTTTCAGGAAATGGTGCTGGGATAATAGCAGCTGCTAGTACTGTTGTTAGTACTTTTGTTCTAGTCTTTGTTGCTGAATGGGGTGATAAGTCGTTTTTCTCCACAATAGGTGAGTGCAAATTTTGAATCCTACATCTTTGACCGGTCAGTCTCGTCGACGCAACACATGTATGCATGCTTTGAGGCTTTATAGCTTCCAATGAATGACATGTATTAGGCCAGTCCAGTTCATCTTTTTCTTGTCTCTCTTACTATTCATTTGTAGTTTCCCATGTCCTGATACTTACATAACATTGGGAAGTTTTCTGCACGCAGCCTCTGGCCTTTCCAACTCATTCTATTGTCTAATTCTCAAAATCTTTTTTTACTGCATTGGCAGTTTAAATCTTGACTTTCTCTTCAGTAATTGGACATTTTTTTTGCAATACAGCCCTTGCTGCAGCTTCTTCGCCTCTTGGAGTCATTGGGGGAGCTTTGGCTGGACACGGTGTGGCAACTTTGGTAATTTGCTTCCTGATGGAAATTATTTCTTCTACTTACTAGCTTCAGGGTCAACGCGATTTCTTATGTCTGTAAGAAATGGGAAGAAATATCCTTCTCCAATGTGACTTTAAAGAATTTTGAGCAGTGAAAATTCTAGTAGTTCACTAGTAAGAAGTTGGCGAGACTTGTCGACGGGTTGTTCATTCTGATAGATCTCAATACAATTCTTGCAAATCAAAGGCACAATGCATGTTTGTGGTCAGATGTAACTTCGAAGCCCAGTTGGATGAACATATGGAGACAATTTTGATTCTCGTATGTTTGTGAAATTTCTTCAACTGTGTGCAAGATTACCGTGAATCTAAGGATGTGGATTGGTGAATTGTTACTCGAAACTTTGTGCAGATTGCCGTGCTCGGAGGTTCATTGCTGGGAACATTCTTGTCTGAGAAGGTATGATAATCAAAATCACTTCTCACTCAATTTACTCGTTCACTTTGCTGCTATAGCAAATATTTTCTTAACGGAGGTTCGTCGAGCATACATTCTTTTACTTGATTTGCCGTCCTCTCTTTACTGTACAGGCCATCGCCTACATCGGAGGTACTCTTTTCCTGGTCTTCGCTGCCGTGACATTGTTCGAGATCGTGAGTTAGAGAGATTTCCACGTGCTCTGCACAAGCAAATCGGCGAGCAGTCATCGGCTCGAGAAGTCGTCACGAAACATCCATGCCTGGCAATTAGAAGGGCAAATTGCTTAGTGAAAGGATCAACCACCATTGCTTTGTTAGACACCTCTTTCTGTTGGGACAAGGATTTTCATAATTCTTTTGTTAGTATAGCTTCGACGTGATTTCCTGCCGCGCCATATTCACGTCGAAATTCAAGTACTTCAAACAAACATACGGCAGAAGGAAAAGTTTTGAGTTCTTGTTCATCTTAGTGTTGATAGGAATGTGCATAACAATTGAAAACTGTTCGGATTGCCCAAAGTTAGACCGGCCCAAAATTAATGGTTACCATGGAAACCGGTCAAGTTCCTAGTTTCAATTGAGTTCAATACTCGATTTTAGGTACGGAACCGCCCATCTAAATCGGACTGGTACATATATATTATATTTTTAAAAATTTTTAAGTCTTAACTTTTTAAATAAAAAATCCTAGTTTCCTTGTCTCTAAGGCTCACTCATCTTGCACCCTCGTTTCCCTCCCTCACTCTTCCCTCTCTCCCTCTCATTCTTGGTCGTCTCTGGCCTCCAAACTCGTCGATCGCTCTCAAGTCTTGCGTTTTTTCTAATGTGAGGACATTTTGACCGGTTTCATGAATCCATTCAAGAACCGAATCTATGAACCAGTTGCTCCCACTGTCGATAAAGTGCATAAACATTCGCATGACACCCAATCTCATCTTTCTTACTAAGGAATGAAAATCAAAGGAATAATCCAAGACGCAGAACAAAAAAATCTGGGAGGCTGGCAAAGATCGAATCGACGTGGGGCAACTCCCCACCATCGACACCGGTTTTTGGCACATCGGAAGGAATAACAAAGAATGGACTCGATGAGAAAGGAAGAATTCAAAGGGGAATATAATTGGAGATCGGAATTTTTGGACCGCCTCACATTGTTATTCTCCCTTTCGTCTTTCGAGGGGGTCTTCTTCTCCCCACCGCCATCCAATTTGGGTCCGTACATTCCTCATCGGTCCCCCATGAAAAGAGAGAAAATGCTCCATTTTAGGTCTCTTCCCCCCACCTTCTCTCTTGCCCCCAATCATGCCAAAAATCACATCATGTATTAGCACAAAGTCAATTGGCTTTCAACATCAACCCCAAATCAATTATAACTATAACCAATTGAAAGAAATGCCATTCAAATCTCGCGACGAAGCTACATGGTTTGAGTTGATTTTCTATTTTCAAAAAAGGCTCGAAGCAGGTCAGAACCTGGTCTTTTTGCCTCAGTTGTCATTTTTGGCATCTTGATGGCCTAACGACCCGAGGATCGGTAGTATGTGATTGTATCACGATTTAGAAATCTACACCTCGAAAGATTGTGTCTGGAGATATAGTGTTGCGTCCATGTGCTCCCACGAAGAAAAGCCAAAAACGTTAGTTCGATTTGATCATTGAATCAAAATCAATTAGTTTGACGTTGTACGGTATATAGCATAATTTAAAGCTTGTCGGCTCTCTTCATATTCGATTGAGGAGGGCATGTGCCCCCTGTGGAAATCGTACACTCGCCAGACGAGGCTGTCTCGCGTTGACCCACGTGATTCAAGTCTAAAGCTCATTAATGCTGCTAATAAGCCAGTGATTAGCCAGCTAATTAGATTAAATAATTAGGATTTAGTGGGCAGCCTCGAGTTCATGCATTTAGACATGATTGAGCCGACACTACTGTTCAAGATGCAGCTCAAGTCTAACATTCTAATCTCTCTACACTTTAACTTGAGCCTGATTTTCAAAAATCCAACTTAGTAAGCGTTTTATAGAATTAAACCAATCAACTCTATTCAATTCAATTCAACCCGACAGTTGAAAATATGGGAAAATAGGATTACTAGGCAACGACCAAGTTCGTGAGCTGCTTGATTTCCATACTCAAGATAGTCGGACTCAAGTCAGACTCAAAAAAGATTCGATCAAGCTCGAGCGGTTCGCGATATCAAGAGCTTGCTTCACGAAAAAGCTTGATTTAGGTACGATTTTATATCTGGGGGCATGCTGTGATTAATAATAACTAATTCAGGGGCTCACCTAACCCACGACAAAACGAGATGACATGGGCAAATCGCTCCAGGACGACGCATCGCACGTGCGATCCAAAGGGGAGGTGAATATTACAAGGCATATTCCTTCTCAGGAAGTACAAGGAAAGCACACGGTCCTTGTCCCCCCGGCCCGCTTTTCGACTGCCCCAAAAGTCGACCTTACGTTAATGGGACAGCGATGAAATAATGGCAAGATATTGTTAGAAAGCGAATGGGCAGAGAGGGCGGAAAAAAATAACGCAAAAAGATGCCGCCGAGAATACCGAACTTAGGCAGCACGAAGCCTTGTCCGATCCGGCATGAAATCGACACATCTTTGTAGCCACGCCCGCCTAAGTCTATGCCTATACAAATCTCCCCTTTTGACGCTGCCGACCACGTCGATCGAAATCGAGCTCCCGACAGAACGAATCGAGTCGAGAAAATAACTGCCGTGTGGCCGCATCCGTCCTCCTTTGCCACAAGCGAATTGATGTGCTGAGTCTCGAGATTACTTTGAGCGAAAGATGTTATATTCTTTTTTGATCTGGTCAATAATTCTCGTACTAAAATTGTCCGAGGGCATCGAAATTCAGTGGTAGGGAGACCAAACGATAAGAGGGTACTTATTCTTTCACCCTTCTTTTCTTTCTTTTTTTCATTTTTTTTTTCCCTGTGATTTGAGATCTTGGAAATGGTGTGCAAGAAAGTCCAAGTTCAGGTTCGGCTTGGGTTTTGCACCACTCTTTTTTTGTCAAGTGGATGACCCCTGAAATCATTTTCTTTTTCCTTTTTCTGGGGGGTAAAGGACGCCGCGTTGAATTTCGGAAAATTCGTATGTATATCTTATCTTCCAAGGCCATATTCCTCACTTTATAATATATATCTGCTTCAAACAAGGCGGAGAACCTCCTCCGATACAAGTTAAAATGCCAAATTCAAAAACCTTGAATTAATAAATTAAAAGAGAACGAATTTATATAAAAAAAGTTTAATATCATAAAAAATTTTAAACCGATACATATATGATAAATTTAACATCGAACTGGTATATTCATAATAAATTTATCTTATATTAATTTTCTTTCAATTTTTTATCATATTACTATATTGAATAATACATGCCGATTAATAAGTGTATTAATCTATGATTTAAGAATCGTAAAGAACATATTGACATGGCCAAGGACAAGGAAAGCAGGCTATTTCGATAAAGTTGACAATTATGCCACGTCGAGAGATTATATTTATACGAAGCGTTGCATGCGGGGTTTGGCTCGGCGTCGAAAATTCCCGAACGACGGCGGATCCGATCGAACGGTCCTAGAAATCCACGAAACCTTATCATGTGGTCTTCAGTTTGACGAGGAATTTCCAACGTGGGGACGGCGTCGGGTTGGTTGGTTGGGGAGGGGGCCCCACGTGGGGGGACAGCGCAGCACCATGAACGGTGGCGAGACGCGCTGCCTGCCCGCAGAACCGAACCTAAGAAAAGTCGGCGTTGACGATGACGAAGACGATGACGTGTCGGGGGGAGGGGGAGGGGAGGGGCCGTTTTGGGGCTTCTCGCCATCGTTTCGCCACGCCACCTAACTTTGGCCTCCCGATGTCGACGAAGCTGCCTGCTCGAATATCTCTTCCTTTTCTATTTATTTTATTTTCTTTTCCCACTTCTTTTTGTTTAATTTAATTTAATTTAATTTAATTTGGGTTTTCTGCTTTGTTAATAAATTGTTTTTTTTTTTTCTCTCTGTTGGCTCTCGGACCACTTCTTCGTGCTCCCGGCATCTCGTCATGTGCACGATGCGAGATCACGCGTACTTCTCCCAAAATGACATTCGATTCCCCTCAACTTCGGACATGGTTGTTAATCACATGTAATTCACATCATATGAACCAGAAAATAAAAATTAAAAAAAAAAAAAGATAGCCAGGATCACGAAACATGACTTGCTCGGGTGAAGGCACGATGATTGTCGTGCTTCTCTTGGTAATGGAAGGGGTGAATCAATCGAAATAGTTTAGGGTTTAGAGTCGAAGGGTAAATTTTATATAAACAGATGCAACGATAATGTCACATTGCATGTATAGTACAGAATAAGTTACTTGTGATGTTAAGATTTTAATATCTACTTATTTTAGCACTATTCTATAGAGAACAAAAAAGTACTATGTGTTGCTAAATGAAAAAAGAAGAATAAAATGTCCATTTTACTTATCAATATTCTAATGTAGTCGCCATTGCATCAAGTGTTAAATGTACATGATTTTTTTTCTTGAATGAATGGTTGACTTGGCATTATACCTAAATATCCATAAGGACCACATTTCCAATTTACTTAATCATCCACCTTTGGGGCTTTATTTTTTGTCTAGCACTAACATGTCCAAAGAATATAGTATCAACACAATTACAAGTTTATTTTACATTTTTGATTATAATAAACACCGATTTTATATTGTGGTGAAAATAAAAAGATCGCTCTAATATTCATATTCTTGTAGTGTGATTTAGCTCTCAATAATTTTTTTATTTAGACCAAAAAAACTCTCAATATTTTTTTTTTCATTGAGACCAAAAGAACCTTTGATATTTTTACACAAGAAATATCTATTTTAGTGATGAATTACCGAGATAAATCGAGTCAATTTTGAGTAAAACCTAAGTAGGGAAGATCTCTGTCCTTATCACATGTCATGCGAATCCTCGTTTCCTGCTCATCGCAAGAACGCCCGCCGTTCTGCCTCTCTCTCTCTCTCTCTCTCTCTCTCTCTCTATATCCGCCTTTGGTGCCGGCGCGCCATAAAAATCGTAGCGACCTGATTTTTCTTGGGCTACGCGAAGCATATCTCGGGCCATCATTCTTGGGTCTGCCCTGTTTTCTCCGGAGGGGGGGTGGGGGCGGCTTCAATCCGCGGCAAAATCCGTTCTTGCGAGGTCCTTCTGCTGAAACTCTCTGTCGTCTCTTAGTTTTGATGCATCGCATCGCGACCCAGTATTGTTCTGAATTCGCTAGCGATCAATCCGTTTTGCTTTTCCGTTTCTTTTGAATTTTCGGGTGGAATTCTGGGTTCTCTTTGGGAAAGGAGGGAATTCAGGAATTCCCCAACTCGATGGAGCTTGTGGAACGGCTTGGTTTCAGCTTGTAGCCGCGAGTCTCGACGAAAGTTCCCTGCTTTTTAGCATTTCTTTGTGGGTTGGTCGAGTTGTGGGGTTGGTAGCTGATCATTTTGTCTGTGTAGGATTTTGGGTATGTGTTTGTTCTTGAGATGCTTCTGTTAGAGCCTTTTTTACGCGTGTACTTGGGCAATCCAATGATCATTTGCTTTTGCTTCTCTTTCTCTTTCCCTGTTTTCTGAGAATTCTGAAGAAAGACAATTTTTATTTTTTTGTCCACTCTGTGGGGTTAACGACCAAGAAAGATTTGTCTCTAAGAGAAGTTGATAAATTTAATGCTGAATTGAGTGCTATTGGTTGCTCTATAAATTTGACTCTATTGCACTCTTCATCTTGATCTGCTCTGTATTGGTGCATTACCTGGACAACAGAGATCTCAATCTAGCGGTGATGTTTCCATCTGATTTGGTTCTGTTTTTGTTGTGCCAGTCAGCTCGCATGTGGTAGAAAAGATCTCTTTTTTCCCTCTTTATTGCTTGCTTTACCGTGCTTTCTGGGTGGTCATCACAAAGCGTTCCTGTCCATGACTGGTGGCAATTCGCATGTTTGTAGACGTAATCGTAGAAATCAGTTTGGAACTTTATGAGAGATCTCTGAGTTTATATGATTTACTATTAAGGTCATCTTTTTCCATCTTTTGAAGATCTTTGGATCACTACCTTTTTTTCTGGTATTAGTTGGCCATGTGGATTTGAGATCTTAAACTGGAAGACTATAGAAAGGCTGTCAAAATTTGTTATTTCCATCTCAAAGCTATGTAGAGTTCTTTTTAGTTGAGGCAGTGAACTATTCACTCCAATGTGGGTTGTGGTTCATGGCTTGAGATAAATGTTTAATTTGTAAGATGCCCATCCTTTTCCTTATTCTAAAGGCTTTGGTTCTTATTTTTAATTTTAGATTGATTGAATTGGCTCATGCTGCATTGCAATCTTATCCTGATGCTTTCTTTAATTGGCTAGGGAAAATCATTAGAGAGTTTGTGGCTTGATCTTGTTATAATGACTTGGAATTAGATGGTGGATCGATTGGTTTGATCTTTGTTTGAAACTCCTTGCATTTCCTTGCCTTGCCTTGCCTTGTTTCCATGCGTGTTTTCTGTGCCATGATACAGTTGAAGTTCCTTAGGCTGTACCATGGATGCTCGTGGTTGGTAAGTATATTTGAGATTTTAAAAGGGGATTCCATTTCATCTGGCAACGTAATCATATTTCTTCTTTTGCTTTTATTAGTCAATGCCTCACCATTGAAACATGGCTTCTCTTTTTTACTTTGATATACTGAATGCTCGACATTGGCCTGCCCATTTTCTTCGGCACATGGAGTTTCTTCAAATCCACTGGTGGGATTTGAATACTGTACAAGATTTGCTGAGGAGTTGGGGTCTGCTTTTTAATCCATAACATGTTACCTTAGTTCTCGTTAATGCTTTTAGTTCCTCTAGAGTGATTCCAAACGCTGAACTTCTTAAATTTGCTAGTTGGTGTGAGCGAATTAAAGCCTTCCAATATTCTGCCTATCAATGTGTCAAGAACTCAAGAAGTTGAACAACATTGTGCTTGGTTCTTTGTTACTTAATGTCTCAATTTGGTAACCATCCTAGTGTCACCTTACCAATCTTGCTCTATCTCTCAACTTTTTGCTTATAGGATGATCTACGGATTCGGTTTCATCTCACAACCTCAGCTCGTCCTTTGAAGGGTCTTAGCTGGTCTGAAGTGCTCATCAATAGTGTAGATTATTACCTGAGGAAATGGATCGCTGTGATACTTCAGGTTTTGTTAGCGGAGGAGCAATACACTGTTCGATGGACATGTAATGTAGATATATTTTTGTTTTTTTTGCTAATTTAGACACATCAGAAATCAGGCAGGCTGCTACACACTGCTGTTTAGATCAGACACATCAATAGTCATCTCATGGACCCTAGATTTCAGGACTTGGGTTTCGCTGCCAATTCTTCTTCAAAGGCCTCCAAGACATTGGGCAATTCTTCTTCAAAGGCCTTCAAGACATTGAGCAGTTTACCTCCTGCCCAAGGAACGGGTGTTAAATATATTGCTGACCCCATTTTACAACTTGATTCCCCTGCTTCACTTCGTCTCTTGTCTGCCTCGAAGGGAGTCAAACGCAAGAGGAAAATGATGGATGACTCCATCAACTGGCAAGTTGGCTCTTCCCTGTCTCTTGGGCTAGGTCGGCCTTCAAGCTCCTCAGACAGCAAGGGAAGTTCAGGAACTGCCTGCACCATAACATCTTCAGCTAAGGAAACTGACGAGGAGTCATCAATGGATCTTGATCTGGATTTCACTCTGAGTATTGGCAATGACAAAGCACCTTCCAGGAAGAAAGTTGCTAGTCCTGATATGCAACCTAAGGTTGACCTGGAGTTAAGTCTCTCTACTGGGCCTTCTGAGTCTGGTTTAACCTGCATTCATCTAAATTCCTCTCAAATATGTTCTGGCCTGGAGATTCCCTTATGCATTGGTAGGTACACAAATGTGGATGAAAGATCAACATCGAGTTGCTGGAAATCAGGGATATACTTGGATCCTTTCCACAAGGTGAACAAAGAAAATAGCTTCTTTCAAAACCAGGTTTCTGAAAAGACAGATTTGGTTGCTGCTGTTCCAGACCTGTCTTCAAGCGTACTATCTACTCCAAAGAGCTCAATCACCTGTACCTCTAGCCAGCGGAGTAGTGCTTCAAAACTGTGCCAGGTTGAGGGATGTGGGAAGGGGGCAAGAGGTGCCTCAGGGCGTTGTATATCCCATGGAGGTGGCAGAAGGTGTCAAAAACCTGGCTGTCACAAGGGGGCTGAGGGCCGAACTGTGTATTGCAAGGCCCATGGAGGTGGTCGGCGTTGTGAGTTTCTGGGATGCACCAAGAGTGCAGAAGGGCGCACAGATTTGTGCATTGCCCACGGCGGTGGTCGGAGATGCACTCGCGATGGTTGCACTCGAGCTGCACGAGGGAAGTCAGGCTTGTGTATCCGGCATGGTGGAGGCAAAAGATGCCAGAAAGAGAACTGCACAAAGAGTGCCGAAGGCCTGTCAGGTCTTTGCATCTCGCATGGAGGCGGCCGCCGCTGCCATTACACAGGGTGCACAAAAGGGGCACAGGGGAGCACTATGTTTTGTAAGGCTCATGGTGGGGGTAAGCGGTGCACGTTCGTGGGTTGCAACAAGGGTGCTGAAGGGAGCACCCCCTTTTGCAAAGGTCATGGTGGGGGCAAGAGGTGCGCCTTCCAAGGTGGGGGAGCTTGTTCCAAGAGTGTGCATGGCGGCACCAATTTCTGCGTGGCTCATGGGGGTGGGAAACGTTGCGCTATGCCTGAGTGCACAAGAAGTGCGAGGGGTAGGACCAATTTTTGTGTACGTCATGGTGGGGGCAAAAGATGTAAATCTCATGGGTGCAGCAAGAGTGCTCAAGGAAGCACGGATTATTGCAAGGCGCATGGTGGTGGGAAGAGGTGCTCTTGGGGACAGCCAGGGTCCGAGTTTGGGGATCAAAATACTGGTTCATGCAACTCTTTTGCTAGGGGAAAGACGGGTCTCTGTGCACTCCACAGTGGATTGGTGCAGGATAAAAGAGTCCATGGGGGTCTCAGTGTGGGCCCTATACTACAGGGCCAGAAAGTAACGCAGCCTGAAGAGATGGAAGAGGTTGTGAATACCGAGGATATGAATATTGACGTTGGAAATATCTGCAATTTGGATTTGAACCAATTTGAGCCTGATAGTTCGAAATTGCCCATTGCACAAGGCCCTTCTGCCTCGTCGACCATTGCTTCAGAAGGTAGGGTACACGGTGGTAGTCTGATGGCAATGCTCAATGGTGGCATTGCTCTTGGCTCTGACAAGGATATAAGCTTAGAAAGCGATGAACCCGAAACAGGGAAGTCATTGGTGGTGCCACAAAGGTGGATATAAAGCACATTAGGCCACTCTCTCCTCCAAATTATAGTTGCTGAGGTTTCCCTGCTTGTTTTCCATCTGCCAGTTCTGGTTTGTTTACGTTAGTTTTGTTAGTTTGGTCAATTATGATAGAAACACTGGAGCAAAACTAAGAGGTTATGAGCTTAGTAGTATTTAGGCATAGCCTATGGCAATTGTGTTTTTCGTGAATTCTCTTGTACATATATATTGTTATCCTCAGGTCCTCATGTGTAGTGTTTCGTAATAACGTGTATGACATTTTGGCTATATAATAGCTCCTTTTCACCATCTGGTTGCTAATTAGTGTTTCAGTTATTTTTAAGTGCATGATTATGTGATGCTAAAAAGCTCAGTAAAGTTGGCTCCAGTATACTCTTCTTGTTCTACTGTAAATCTGTTTCTACCTGTTTTGGAATTTCTTTCCTCATCTATACGTTTCGATTTGAGTACTGAAATTTGTGACGAAGTTGCAAAATACATGGACTCTGTCCGTCGGAAACAGTGAATGTATCTTTACACTCTCCAGTTACGATCGCAGAGCTATAGTTTCAGTCATCCACAAAGCTTCACGAGGACATGCATAATGAAATTGAAGACTCTCTGTGAAGATTTGACAATTAATACCGCGTTACTGTATCACTGTCTCCGATGCGTTGAAAATTTGTTCATCTGTCTAAGACACAAAAAACGGGGCGATCCACGCCAAGCCCCATTGGTATAAAAATCTGCTCATCTGTGTAAAACGGTTCTAAGCCATGTCAAGTCCTGTCGGTTTTGAGTTGATTGGCCACCCATAAGGAACCAGCGGGAAGTGACTAGAGATGCACACGGTCCGGGGAGGGTGTGGTTGTCCTACTGCCGTCCGCTGCAACTTCAGTTTCTTCACCTGTATCGTTCAGTTGATAAGAATGCAGGTGCATGATCACGAGACAAGATCGCCTTTTATCCCGTGACACTTCCTTTCTAGTGGAAAACTTTGTGCTCTGTTCTGGCTTTGGGCCCGCCAATGGTCAAAGGAATCAATCCCTCTCATTGACGTAAACCTTAACGGGTGCCCTTTATCTCCTCTCCGCAGAAAACAATCATATTCCTCCTCATTCTACGACATTCACAATCACAAACCAAGGATCATGAAATCGAAAGATTGTTTATTTATTTTATTTTTTTCCTTTTATATTGCAATGCAACTCTCTCATTTATCTTGAGTCTTTCTTTTTCTTTTCTTTGTCACAAGCGAAAACCAGGTATGGCATGTGAGTCAAGTAAAGAAAGGAACATCAAAGGAAAGGATGGTCGGGCTGCATCGGATGATAACAAGAATTTGGGCTTCAGAACATTGCTAGCCTAACTTTTAAAGGTTGGATAGTGCTCCGAGATAAGAAAAATAATGATATATAGGGATTAATAGAAAAGGTGAAGTAAATACCCCTATACATGAGTAATATATGCCGTGGAGTTCCAAGTAATGTTTCATGACGCATTAAAATACCCAACAGCAAAATTATTTCATTTACACATTGAAATACAAGTTAGTCTCTCTCCCCTTGCGGTTAGTGTACTTCCAGTGCTGGGAGATTTGCAACTCATGACCCGAAAGTCATTTGTTCAAATCTCATTAATTAGATAGAGACTGCTCTAAGTTAGAGCTGCTTGTATAGATCAAAGGCCTTGAATTGCACATAGGTAAGTGTTATTTGACGTAAAATCTTAGTAGTCTTAAGTCTATATCTATACATAGGCCGTATGAAAAAGTTTGTCTACAAGCAAAGTTAAGATAAACACACATTTGGGTTTTAAGTTTGATAACTATATTTATTTTGGCAGATAATGGATATTTTTCTTTCACGACAGCAAGCATGAAAAATATTTTACATCAGTGATGTTGCTAGTAATAATCCTTATTTATTTTGCATTGACATAAAAATGTTCAAATCATTCTTTTTACATTGATTTGTTATATTGATGATCTTTCTATTAGGTTTCTTCTCGATTCGTTATTTTTATTTTTGGCTAGACATAAAGTGTTTCAGGTAAGTTTCTTCCAGTACTAGGAGAGAGCCAGTGAGGTATGCAAAGCCCTCGCTGGCTGCAGTAAAATAAAAAAGAAACATCAGCAATTTATGACAAAAATGAACGGATAGACTCAATTGGCAAAATATGAAAATGTTCATGACTCAATTGTCACAATTAAAATGTTTAGGATTAAAATGGCAAAAATACAATAGGTTTATGACTTTTTTAATAATCGACTAACATTTTACTCATCAACTATGGTTTGTATACTGTTAATTGCAACTGATATTGCTAGATTCTGGATTCTGCACCCATAATTATCTTACTTAGAAAACACTTCATAGATTGTATTAAGCAAGGAAAAAAATTAGAAACTTGTTCCATCCATTGGGCCCTGTACTTTGATATTACATAATCATATATGTATTATGGTCATGAAGGCTCGTTGTTCTGGTTTACAAACTTCCTTCATCTATACCCCATCCTTTCTCAGTATCATGTGAAGTGACATCAGTTGAGTAAGTCGTTTCAGTCTCTCACAATTACAGGGCCTCAGACTTGAACTTGGCCAACTTAGAGAGCTCTTCAACTGCTTCGACCAAATGATCCAACCTAGCCACGAACTCGATGAGCAGCGAAGTGAACGTCGCGAGGGAAAGCGAAGCGGTGCTCTCGAGTGCATTCATTCTCGGCAGAAAATCCATGTTCAATGCTCCCTCTTCTTCAAACGCATCAACTTCCCTTGATGGCCATGAATAAAGCCTCCTCGACTGCTTCCTCATCATCTCGTGGTATGTCTCGGGCTGCACAATAGGCCCCGAGTTTTGCTCGCCAGAGTTTTCGTCGGGCTTTGGATTGAGCGGCCTGCTGATGGATGAGTTTTCGGGCGTGCCAATGTGGGCTGTGAGGAGATAAGAGTGCAGGTCTATGGCGCCTTGCAGCTTCTCGGTGGAGAAGTGAACTCTTTTAAGCAGAGAGGTCTTGAGCGTTCGCCTCATGCTACTAATGTCCTTCCCCAAGCTCCTCACCAGCTCGGCTGCTTGACTCGAAACAGCATGAATCTCCGTGCGGAACGCAATCCGGAGATTGTATGGAGCCTGGATTAAATAATGGATATCAAATTATACATAAGTTCGAAATGAATTGTGTATGCTGTAGAGGCGGCAGTGGTTCACGAGCTTATTAAATGGCCCATTTTATGCATCAGAGCGCTCACATACATATATGATCTGCATGGAAGATGTCTTGCATATACACTTGGAGAGTTTTTTTCTGCATAAAATTTCCCATTTTTCCTAAATAGAATTATACTAGCGACGTCCTATTATGTGCAAGGCTTTGAACGGTCAGTTTTCGAACAGTATTATCTTAAAATATGCTTCAACTGTGCTTATACAATGTGGTTGAGATTCCCAGGTTTCCTGACACAGTGACTTCCCAATTTTGGATTGGAAATTTACCTACAGGGTCACGTTGAGAAACGGCAGCCAAGCTACTTTTCTTTATGATCTCTCCTTTTTAGGGAATAGACTTTGTGAGCAGGTCAGACGATTCATTGCGTGACTACAAATAGTTGCAGCAAAAAATGCCCTCGATAATGCTTAGAATATAGAACATATGCAGACGCGAACGGGACGCGATACAAATCTTCTGGTCCCTTTTGATGACACAAGTTACAAGCCCATATTCTTTTCTCTCAACCGGGACAAACAACAGGAAATGAATAGATGTTGTGGGGAACCTGACAAGTAAACTAAATTTATTAAAAAGCATATTCTTTCCTGTTAATTATGGAGGTCTTGAATTACTAAAACCAGCAAAGCCGAGGTTTTTCTTCCCAGATTCCTGGCTGCCAGCCACTCGACGTACAATTAGACCGTAGGATGATGGTTATGTTCTGATTCCTCCCTAGTGTATAGTGTATATTCCATTTCCATCTGATAACATGTAAACGAGACACGAATGCTGGAAAGCGAAAGGACAAAAGAAAAAGCCGACGCGGTGTGCACACACAAACCATACCCGAATCTCTGAGTGCAGGACACCATGAAGAGCCATGACCTCGTAAGCGCAGTATCTCAAGACTGCCCCAACTTTGACATACTCTGACCACGGGTAGAAGAAGTGTCGGAATCTTCCATGAGGTGGCTCCCATTTAGCTGAAATCGCCTAAAATATTGGAGCGAGAAAACGTCTCGTGTTAATATATGTTAATATCGTGATATCTTACCCAAAAAAAAAAAAAAAATTCATAAAATCGCGATAGACAAAGGTCTCAAAACATATATTAATGGAAGATTATTCGAGATATAAGTTAGGCTAGGAAGGTTGTACCAAAGAATCAAGCTTCGCCGAGGAGTTCAATGTTGCACGGCATTTCCGGTAAGCAGGCTCGTCAGGAAATTCGTCCATGACTGTCTTGGAAAACTCTGGATGGACTGAATCGTCGTCTTCCAAATATTTCTTCACGCACTCTAAATAAAGAATAGGACGTTGCATCACTTTCGAAGGTGATGATTCAGTTCTAATACGCTGATGGTATTGGCAATATTCTAAATAGAAGCAAGGCCTAAGAGGATATCAAAACAGGTCCTAAGCAAGGCCAATGCCCTCTAGATCAACGGATAGAAAACTCACCTTCTAGCGAGTCAGCAACCGTGTCGAAGCTCTTGACCAGTTCCCTGTGCAGCTGCTCTCCGGCCCAGATAGGATGAACAAGCACATTCACTATGACAGCCACGAACCCTCCAATCGCAATTGAGTAGAGCCTATCCATCGCTGTCTTTATCGGGGTTCCCATTCTATAACCGGATACTATTATCAAGCAGAAGGTGAAGAGTATGACCCTGAATCCATACTCATACGGAACGAGCGAGGGCCACAGTTTCATGAACGATGTAACAGTTCCTGTACCAAGAAATGGGCAAAAAAAAAAAAAAAAAAAAAATCCAATGAAGTTGCAGACTTGATTCGTTTCATGTGGCAAACCAGAGATGCATACCAACGAAGAAAATGCTAATGCCAATTATAAAAGGTTCAGCAACCCGGCCAGCGCATATGGCGAGCTGAGCAACCATAATGGCCAGAATCCCTGCAAGCAAGCTCCCAAGCGCCCGGTTGAATCCTCGGTTGAAAGTAGCACCTTGAAAAATTTAGAAGAAAAAGTCATACATCAGAAACTCGTTGCATATGATCAACACTTCGGTTGCTCAATGCGTACAACATCAGTAAACTAATCTGTTTGTTTCAGTTAAGCAAAGGATGTTTACTTTTTCTTGGTAAACCTATTGTTCGGATTTAACTTTAGTTGCAAATCTTTCAGTTATATCAACACGATCCTAAACATGTTGGTGAAGATGCAATCAAGTCCTCTTGCCTGAATTTTCTAGCGTGTTGGTCCAATCATCGCAATCAAATCCTCTCTGCGGGAAGGAATTAGACAATTGCCTAATCTAAAGTGTTCTATTTTTTTTTTTACTTTTCTCTCCTTCTTTTCCATGGATCCCCTTCAAACTCTAGATCATCTTCTACCTTTAGATCGTCCATTGCTCGTTACCTTTGTGCACTTGAAGCCACCATCGGACTCCGCAAACCGCAATCACTTGGCATTGGATTCAAGGTTCGTGAGCCCAGATTCAAGTGCGTGGCGTCCTGTTCTTTTCTCTATAGTAACCTCGATTCTCAAAAGCTCTAAGATGTCATCGTCATGGAGCAAAGGTTTTCATGGCACGATCATCGAGAATATGGCCAAGATGATTCGTCATGCCATGAACCTTCTAGTGTCTAGAGTTTCACGAGCCGTAGAATACTCTCAAGAGTATAATGGGTAAGGTAACCCCGCATTCATTCTGGTAATTAATGAGGTCTCATGAGTACTCTAACATAGTTTCAAGGGTATAATGGGTATGGTACACTAGTATTCATTCTTGTAATTAACGGGGATACTTAGTAGATATAGAACCATTAGATCGAGTTGTGTGTAACCAAAGGTGCTCATATAAAGATAGGGGGAGGGATCTCACATATCCAATACAATAAGAGTGATTGAGCATTCTATCTATGTTTCTCTTTACAGGAAGTCTAAGCTTAGACGACTTCAGTAAGGGGCGAACGAGTCAAAGGAAGTCTAAGCATTGCATGGTCGCTGCACGCTTACACCACTGTTGCCGTGCAATCTGCAGGGTCAGCCTGTGGCAGATGTCACGGCATACATGTACATTAAGCAATCATCCCAAGAGCTCAATTTCCATTTTTTTATTAGTAGCACAAGCATAAAAATATGCATGTATGTATGATTTTGTCGCTTACCAACTGTATATTCAAACATGATGGCAACGGTGAGGATCGACCAAATAATGTTGGTGCCGAAAATTTCATAGGGTGCACGGAACAATATCAGCAAGGACACTAACAGAACAGCTAGACCAACTTTGAGAGCAAATATCACTCTGTTGCTATCTTCCTTGCAAAATTCCCAGACCGTCCACAACCATGCTTTGCATGAGAACCCATCATCATTCCCGAACTCCTTCCCGCTTACCAGGTGGTTATTACTTTTAGTAGCCGAAGGAATGTTGATTTTGATACTACCCTTCTTCCCGTTCATCCTTCTGAGGTTTCCAGACAATCGTGCTTCAAAATCTGGCAATTTGCTATTGATTTAAATCCAATATTGAGAGTGCTAAATGAGGAAGGAGACCTTATATGGCTTCCCAAAACAAGAATGCTTTGGTTATATATGTGCCAAGGAATGTGAGCTAGCTGTAGTAGGAGGTGAAAGGATATAAGGTGCGTTAAAGAAATTGTGGATGAAAAAGATTTGGAAAGGACAAAGTGATTTAAAGGAGTGGGTTGTAGCTAAGTTGTTGGGCAACTAGGGAGGGCAAAGTATGTCTAGTCGGGAGTAGATGCAAAGGGGAAGAAGAATAATACTACAATAATAGAAGAGACAATGAGGTAGGAGAAAGGGAAAGAAAAAAGTGAAAAAACAACTCAAGATAAGGAGATGCTTAGTCTCAATAATGCTGCGATGCACAGAGAATTAGAATCTCGGAAGCAGGTTTCGATCGCCACGCTTTCTACTTCGAAATATTTTTGTTGCCGTAAATTTCTCTTTTGCAAGATTAGTTGTTTTTTTAGCAGCAAGAGATAAAACTTTGTGTCGATTCATACAGTGGGGTGATGCCAATTTTCACCATGCATGAATATGTGGATGACTTATATGATTTGCCGAATCCCAATTTTCCAGTGCAGTAAGTGGTCTAGGGTACCGATATAAATCCGGAGTTTGGTTGTTGTAATTAGATAGGCCGCTGAATTATTCAAGTTATTGGCGAAAATGACCTAAACTTTCTTGAGGTGATTCCTCCCAATGCCTGGAGAAGGAAGGAGACTGAGCAAGAATGATGGAGAAAACAAGAAGGCTAGGACGCTTCCACGCAGTAGTAGCAAGTGGCAACCTCTTTATACTTTCTTCATGTAAGAATACAAACCACTGACACCGTCAAACAGCGATGAGCAAATTGATTAATTCCATCACGTTGTTGTACAGGAAAACTTCCCATTCGACATTCGCTTTATGGGCAGCTCTGGCTTCTGTTATCACCTGAATGATTACAACTTCAAAGCATATCATTCCTTCTATCGATTTTCTTCATTATCTTTGGTTCCAATTCCTGAGGTCTCTATACATTCTTACCTATTCCTGCCAAGGCATTTATGCTTTTATTCTTCCAATTTTTCATGTTCCTTTCAACATGTCATTACAATCTTTACAAGGTTTTTACTTATTCTTTTTCTAACGTAGGAATAGATGCCCATGATATTTTCCTTTTGCCCTTTTTTCCGGGGGTAAACAACGTCTTACCTGATTGATGTTCTGCTGTACTTCTCTGACCTGATCTCAGATTTATAGACTCTACTTCAGCAAATTCAAGCTAATGGCTCTTGTAGATTGAATATATTCATCGGATTGGTCTGAACTAATGGATTTATGCACCTTATTATGCGAATGGCTCCTGTAGTTCTTGAAACGAAGAATATATTCTGAATGAAGATGAAGATAACATGTCCATTACTTCGTTTTCTCTCTTCCTTCCTTTTTCTTTTTCCTCCTCCCTTCTTCCGAGAGAATGTCTAATTGAAGTGGATATAGAGGTGAAGGCGAAGAGAACATTCTCGACCATCATCAAGAGTGTGATGTCAACTGTCGCACTATAGCCAAATCAGAATCTACACTCCCCAGTTAAGACCTGCCTAAACAATCAAGTTCCCACAAAAAAAAAATAAATAAATAAATAAATAAAAAAAAAAAAGCAAATGAGGAAAAGAACACCTACTGTATTTTAATATGCTTATTCTACTTACTTATATGGGCAACAATCCAGGTTAGAAACTGGCTGCAAACTGATCTTGCAAGTCCCGTTCAAGGCTGATCCAGTAAGAATCGAATAAGTTTCCTAGTTCAAAATTGGTGAATCTATCACGTCTAGTTAAATCCCTAAGTTGAGCCTCAAACCTAGTTCTATTAGGAACTAAAGTGACCAGGCTAGTTCCTCGATGGGAACCATCTTTGAACCGGTGAGCATATCCTTTTTCTTAAAAAAAAAAAAAAGTATTAGCAAATTAACAACACAAAATAAGATTAAACAAATGACTCATAAAGACAAAAGTATCAACTCAATTTTTTTTAAAGAAGTTATATATTTTCAATTTACTTAAAATTAAAAAATTGAACAAATGCTCAGTCCTTCCTAGAAGTGGCAAGCCAACCAGCTTGTTCGGCTCTAGGCCAGTTCTTTAGTAGATTAGTTTGGTTCCCAGTTTTGGCTTTGGAATGGACAATTCAAAATATACTCACCACTACTGATGTGATGGAATCTTCTCATACCTCTGTGCTCTAGAAAACAAGTTAAAATGTGCAACTAATTTGATGGTAAATTGCAACTCATGGAAGTAATTTAAATTGAAAAATTGAAGTGATGGATTGCAATGTCACATTTATTACTCATGCATAGGTGAATCTCATATGTGGCTATAGAACTTTAGTGGAATTTGCAACCAAATTGATGAACATAAATTTCAATCACCTAAGCTACTAAACTTTCAAATTTTTGCAATTGGTTCACATTGATTGGAATCCGATTTATATCAGGGCAAAAAAGTCGACATCATGCCCAAGTGGTGATGAATCGTCTTCCAAAAATTGGCCACATGTCAGCTACATCAACAGTTCATCATAATATTAATTTGATTTCGATCAAAGGACATTGGTTGTAAAATTTTAAGGATTAAAAATGAGTAACTGAAATGAAATTTCAGTTATCTGGTTTCATAATGGCAGATGAAATATGTATACTCATGAAGTCTATGTCTACTCCAAAGTCCAACTCCAAAGTCCATAAAGAGGAAATTTAATGTCAATTTGTTATGTTTTAGCCAGGTAATCTGCCAATCCTAGTTATAGGTCATTATCTTCATATCCGTGTATTGCCCGCGTGAGAGAGAGAGAGAGAGAGAGAGAGAGAGAGAGAGAGAGAGAGAGATACTATAACAAGCTTGACTCGTCCCATCAAAGAGTTTCATCGACAAGAGCTAATGAGCGAAGCCTCTCGAAAATCACCACATAACAGGTTATCATTTTTTTTTTAAAGCACTGATTTATCAATTAAGGAAGAATAATCTGCTTGTGATTTCAATACGATATTAGAGTAAGAGTTCTTGGGTTCAAATTTTTGAAAACCTTTATTTGCCTCATACTGTGTATTTCCATACCTAATCTTATGCCAAAATCCCACCGACTCATGAAGGGGGAGCGGAGTGTCAGAGTTTTTAATAATTAAGTCATGCCTTAACGGTTTAAAGGAGAACAATATAAGCGTTGTGCTGCTAGGCGAAACAGTGGAATGCCACACCCTAAATGGTGAGAGTCCACTAGCCGAAAGCATCACTAGCTTACGCTCTAACCTGAGTAACATGGAGCATGTGGAATCCCAAGTTAAAAGTTAGTAGTGATCTTACAAAATCTTATGAAAGCAGGACAAATGAATTCATAAACTTTTTGGCATTTACCAATAGCTACATGAAGTGGTAAGATTTGACCCATTGATGATTGTGGGCAAAAGATCTCTTCAAGTGCCATAACTTGGCACAAATTGATATTTAAGTATTATAACTTACGAAAGTGACACTTAAGTGTCACATTTTAAGAAAAGTGGGACACCTAAGTGCCATCTCCGGCGAAACCAGCCGGAAATCATACGTGACAATTAAATATTAATATTTCTCACTAAAGTGGCTCACCGGAGAGCTGACTCAACTCTAATTCACCCCAAATGACGTCATTTCTATAGTTTGCCAAAATAGAGCCCTTAAATCGGCTAAAACGACGTCGTTTTGGCATAATTTGATTTTAATATAATATAAAAATTAATCAAACTAAATTTAAAACATAATAATAATAATAATAATAATAATAATAATTTATTTAATAATAAAAAATAATTTATATTTATTTAATTAAAAAAAAAAAAAAAAAAAGAGGAGGAGGAAGGCGGCCGGCGGGGCCGAGGGGCCGAGCCCTCGCCATTGCTACCTCCCCACCGTTGCCGGAAGGTGGGAGAGGGTCGGCTAGGGCCGCCAAGCCCTAGGCGAGGGCGGCGGCCCCGCCTAATTGGCGGCGAGAGTGGCGGCCCTTAGGTTGGCTGGGTGAGGGCCGGCAACCCTTGCTGAATTTGGGCGAGGGTCGCGGCCCTCGGACAGAGCTCGGCGGCCCCAGCCAACCCTCCCCCACTTCCCCGGCGACGGAGGGGAGATAGTGGCGGCGACGGCGAGGGCTGAGCCCTTAGCCGCCAATTGCCTCCCTCCTCCTCCTTCCCCCTTACCGAATATGGGCGAGGGTCACAGCCCTCACCTAAATCTAATGAGGGTTGGCGGCCCTCGCCCGGCCGAGCCAAGGGCTGCCGCCCGTTAGGGGTTACCTTAGCGAGTGGCGGCCCTTGGCTCGACTGGGTGAGGGCCGTCAACCCTCATCGGATCTAGGCGAGGCTGCAACCCTCGCCCCGGATCAAGGTGAGGGCTCGTGGGCCCTCGCCCCCAGCCAACCCTCTCCCCTCCATCACCAGCCCTTGCCGACGCCGGTGGGGAGGCGGCGACAGCTAAGGGCTCAATCCTCAACCACCTCCCTCTTTTTCTTTTTTCTTTTTAATTTTTTAAATTTTTATTGTTATAAAATTCTTTCAATTTAATTTAATTAATTTTTATATTAATTTTTTACCACGTGAGCACCAAAACGACGTCGTTTTGCACTTGCTTCGCCGAAAAATTGACACGTCAGCGTTTTGGTCAAATTTTGACCGAATTGGTACTTAAGTGATCCATTTTACTCTGATTTTGGCACTTTTAAGTGTCATAACTTATGAAGGTGACACTTAAGTGTCCATTTGTGTTAAGTTATGACACTCCAGGGGTCCACGCGTCGATAATTGTGTTAAGACACATGAATTTTGAATCATCCATGAGTTGCTAGTATCAAAGTGTTATTGTCCAGTCCATTGATCATCCAATCTATTTCAAATTTGACTTGGAAACCCTAGAGTTGAGAGAATGTTGCTCTAGTGCTTGCCACGTAGAACTTCACTATGCTTCTATGTGTGCCACATGACATGACATGTGGCATTGTTTGGCAACATGGCGCACATTCAACCAATAAGCTTTTAGCGTAATGATTTGTCATCTATCAATTTCTATCTCTTATTCAATTTAAATTTTAGAAAATAAATAAAGAGATATAATATGAAGATCTTATCTCTTATGGAGCTTAATCTTGGAAAAAAGAATAAATTAGAGACATTAACTTTTGGTAGAGAAAAAAATTCAATTACTTTATGTCGTCTCTTGATTACTATATATTATTAATATTGAGTTTGAATGTTAGAAAATCGATAAGAGAAACTATATCAAGAATTAATCTCTTATAGGGACTAAACATAAAAAAGGATAAATTGGAGAAGATATTTTTCAATGTGTTTTCTTTGTTAACATTGCTTATTTTTCAATTTGTTTTCTCAAATATATTTATATACAACAAAAATTTCGAGCCGAATTCAAAATTTTGCACAATATTTCACTGTCTAGTAATTTCATGAGCAAATGGAAATCAACGTAAGAATTGTACTCACAATGAATAATTAAAGTTGATCAATAATATTGATCAATTAGACGAGTTAAATCAACCTAGCATTTATCCATGTTGAATACAAAAAATGAATTCAATAGGATCAAAATGCAAGTTGTCCATGCAATCTTAATTTGACCAACTAGAAGCAATCGCGAGGATCAAAGACCTCCCATCCTCTCCATTTAGTTGCTATTAAGAATTCCTCGAAATTAGAGAACTTCAAAAGTACCAAACTTTGGTGAGATTCAACAGGACCACTATTGATCAGTAAAACTTTAGAAACAGGCTGTCAGGACCTCACCAAATATTTGTGTCATCAAGAGACATTAATATAAAATAAAAATAAAAAGGGTGAGAATGCGTGAGCTATATGACTTGTCACATGACGATCATAGAGATAAAGTGAAGTGTCACATGACAAGTACATAAGTGAATATTCTCTTGATTCCGATTTTAACTATATATAATAGAATAGATTCAGTCGAAACAAGGGCGAAGGTTTTTTTTTTTTTTTTGTCAAAAAGGTAGAGTTTATTTATATCATAGGCGGAAAACCGCGAAGGCCTACTACCGGGGCATCAACACATAATAGGGCCCAAAGGCCTGAGGGAGGGGAGGCTCGCCAATTCAGGGGAAGAGTCTTCATTCGTTGGTGGCGTGCGGTCTAGTCCGCCATTGAGTTGGCTGAGCGTGGATAGTGGGCCAATTCCACTTGTGGCATCTGCTGAAGCAGTAAGCGGCATTCCTTCAATGCCCCACGTGCGTTTGACTCAGCTTGTTGTTTGAGTTTTAAGTTGTCGACCAATAGTTTACTGTCAGTTTCCACCATAGCTTCGTCAAGTGCTTTCTCCTTCAGAAATTTTAGGGCTTCGAGGACCCCTAGGGTTTCAACCTATAAACTTGATTCCGCCCATATTGTCTTCGTAAATCCATCTAAGAGAGTGTCGGAGGAGTCCCAGACGACACAAACCACTGCTCCCTCCGTCGATTCTTCCCCCAGCGACCCGTCGACGTTCAGCTTGAGGCAGCCGGTCTTCAGAGCTCGCCAGGTAGGTGGGTTCTTCAGTTCTCCAGTTTTTTCGGCTGGTTCTTCTCCATATCCTCACTTTCGGTAGCTATTTTGCTGAGATCTTGCTAGATCTATTACTCTGCAGACCTCTGGTTTTGTTCCTCGAAAAATAAAATTGTTGCGCTCCTTCCATACCTGCCACAGGAGGTTGGCGATTGTTTCCAGAGAAGGGAGGTGCGGCTTCTTGCTTGTAAATTTGACCAGCCAATCATCCATTTGTTTAACTTCTTGTGCATCAATTCGCAAGTTAGTTTCTTGGTGATTCCACACTCTAGTAACCCATGGACAGAGGAGGAGGGTGTGTTCGACCGTTTCCACCTTGGCTTTACATAGATCACACAGCGAATCAGGTAGGATTTTTCTTTTCCACAGATTTTCCTTGGCTAGTAAGGCATTTTGACAAGCATACCATACAAATAACTTCACTTTTGGGTTGGTTTTTATATGCCAAATTGCATTCCATAATGCTGTTGGAGTTTGATATGAAGAGGAGGGGTGCTCATTTGCTGTGTTTTCTATGGTGGTGTCTCTTAGCAAGTTATAACCATTCTTGACTGTAAATGACTCATGTTTTGTGCCCGTCCATAATAATTCATCACCGAAAAAAGGGCCGTTAATTGGTATTGCAAGGATTTCCTGCGTAGTCTGCTCATCAAAGAGATTTCTTAGTAGCGTCTCATTCCACCTTTGGGTCCCCGATAGGATTAGCTCCGAGACTTTCTGGGGATCATTTCTATTTGCTGGCCCTCCTATTAAGCCTCTTTTCAGCCATTTGTCTGTTTTGATATTAACAAATTCTCCATTTCCTATCGATCATCTGACTGAATCCGCAAGAGCCTCTCTTTCAATAAGCAAACTTTTCCATCCCCAAGAAGGATTACAACCAGTATCAGCATGCCAGAGATTTGAACGATTGAAATACAGCATTTTCAATAGTTTACTCCATAATGCATTCGGATTTTTAACCATCCTCCAGACTTGATTCCCTAATAAGGCTTTATTAACAGTGATCAAATCTCTGAAACCCATTCCTCCTCTATCTTTCCTCATTTTCATAATTTCCCATCGTTTCCAATGCAAACCAGCCTTTGAATCATTGTTTTTCCACCAAAAATTTGCTATTTTTTTCTCTATAGCCTTACATATTGACACTGGGATTTTAAAAACTGACATGGCATATTGTGGTATCGCCTACACCATTGATTTCACGAGAATTTTTTTACCAGCTTTTGATATGAGTTGCTCCTTCCAGCCCTCCAATTTCATGTTGATCCGATTCAAAATCCACCAAAATACTTGCCTTTTTGATGCTCCCCAATCATATGGGAGTCCCAAGTACTTTCCTGATCGTTCTAGCTCTAGTACCCTTAGTTCTCTTTTCATATTGTTCTTTAATAAAGATGGACAGTCTTTACTAAAGAAGGTCCCTAATTTGTTTAAGTTAATAGTTTGTCCTGAAGCATAACAATATTGGTTAATGACAGCTGCAACATTTTGGCATTCCTGGAGAGAGCCGTCTAAGAAAAAAATTGAGTCATCTGCAAATAATAAATGAGTTAAAGTAGGGCATAATCTATTCAACTTGATTCCCTTGATGTTTCCTTCTTGTAGCGCCTTTCTCATCAAAATTGATAAATTGTTTGCTACCAAAATAAATAGATAGGGTGAGAGAGGATCTCCTTGTCGGATGCCTCTGGTGAGAGCGAAAGCAGGAAGAGGTTCCCCATTAAGCTTAATATTAAATGTGATTGTGGTAATACACTATATTATCCAATGAACCCATTGAGCACAGAAACCCATTTTCAGCAAGCAACCTTCTAGATAATCCCATTCAATCCTATCATAAGCTTTCTTTATGTCAAGTTTTAGCACTGCTTGGAAGTGCTTCTTCCTTTTCCTCTTTCTCAATTGATGCAACACCTCTTGTACGATGTAAATATTGTCTTAAATCTGTCTTCCACTAATGAAGGCACTTTGCCCTTCTGAAATCAGCATAGGCACCCATCTTTTTAGTTTGTTTGCCAAGATTTTTGTAATAATCTTATAGGCAAAATTGCATAAGCTGATGGGGCGATATTTATCAAGTTTCTCCGGATGGGGAATCTTTGGGATTAAAGTGATATGCGTTCTGTTAAGGGCTGGATCCAAAACCCCAGATAGAAAAAAACCTCGAACTTCCTTTAAGATATCGATGCTGATTATGTCCTAGTGATGCTGATAAAAAAGTCCGTTTAAACCATTTGGACTAGGGGCTTTTTGAGCTCCTAGTTGGAAAACAACAGCACAAATTTCTTCCATAGTTACTCCCGTCACTAAACAATCATTTATATCATTTTCAATTAATGTAGGATGTTGATCTAGGACAGGAATGTAGTTGCGAGGGCCTACCGAGGTGTATAGCTCCTTGAAAAAAGACATGGTGAGGTGCTGAAGTTGCTGTTTTCCTCTGACCCTCTGATTTTCTGCATTTTTCAGCATATGAATTCTATTTTTTTTTTGTCTCCATTGGATCGTTGTTGCATGGAAATACTTTGTATTTTTGTCTCCCCAACGAAGCCAATTGATCTGTGATTTCAAACCCCAAAACATTTCTTCTTTGCGCCATAAAGTTTCCAGCTCTTCTTTTATACTCTTGATTCTACTCGTGGCTTGATAACTCCGGTGGCTATTTGTGATGGATTGGAGCTCCTTCTTTAAGGCTGTAATGCTGGTATTATTATTGGGAAATTTCTTTTTGCTCCATGTTTTTAATGCTTGATTGATAGAAAGTAATTTGTCTCCCAAGCCTCCTTGGATGCAAAATTGAGATTACCATGCATGTTTGACTATCTCCCTACATTCACCATCTTCAACCCAAAAGGCTTCGTAATTAAACTCTTTTTGTTTCTTAACAGATTTAGCACTACTTACCACAAGGAGTGGACTATGATCGGATCCCACAGTTGGTAGGGCAAAAGCTTCAACCTCTGGGAACATAACGCACCAATCCATCGAGCAGAATACTCTATCCAGTTTCTCCTGAACCAGATCAACCCCTTCTCTGTTATTGGACCAAGTAAATGCACACCATTTGCAGTCAATTTCCATTAACGAACAGCCATTGATGCAATTTTGAAACGCATGCATTCTAGAACTTTTTGCCATTCTTCTTCCCATTTTCTCCCAATAATAAAGCATTTCATTGAAGTCTCCCATGCACACCCATGAGAGTGTATTAGAACATGCAAACTGTCTCAGTTTCTCCCAGAGCTGTAGTCTCTCCCCATATATGTTTGGAACATGTATACAGCTTAGCCGCATTTTTAAGTTACTCTCATAATCAAAACATGTCAAATTTATCATTTCTTGAGAACTGAACTCCACTTCCACTGCCATTTCCTCATTCCATAACACCGACATCCCCCCCGCAATGCCTTGCGGTTCCTCCACAAAACTATTTTGAAAGTTCAGTTGTCTTTTAAAACGATCTACCACTGATTTTTTGTTTTTTGTTTCTATAAGCAAGATTAAATTGGGCCTTTCCTAAGCCACAAAGGCTCTCAAATTCTGAATTGTCAGTGGTGTGCCCAACCCCTAATAGTTCTAGCAAATCGCTCTCATTTGTGAACCGATGGCTTATTTGGGCTAGCCACCAAAGCCCTTCCCCTGGTTTCTTCTGAAAGACTGATAGGAGTATCCTACAAATTTGCTTCATCCAAACTGGCCAAATCAATAACTGAAGGGTGATAAGGAGTATATCTCTTTAACTTCTTTGTTGGTGAACTTTTCACAATCCTACTTTCCTTCTTTAAACCTGTTTTTTTTTTTATGTCCAAGAAGAGGAGATTACAGTTTGCTGGACTTGCTGTGCTGGTTCATCTGCATTCATGATGCCTTTTCCTTTCTCTTGTTGCTGTTCCATTTTGATGTCAGGTAAGTTTACATCCATTTATGCCCTGCTTAGAGATTGTGTTTGTTCTGAATCTTTGTCTTCAGTTTGCTCTCCTGTGAATATAACAATTTAAGTATCATGAGAGGATATAACGTTGTTCTCCTGTGGTTCCACCTCTTCTTCAGCCACCTTTTCATTATAAAATAACTCCAAAAAAGGGCTATTTTCTTTCACCTCTGCTTTTAGCCAATTGCCAAACTTGTTGTTCTTTCTATCTTCAATCTTTGCCACATCATACAGAATTTCTTCACAATTGGTTGTAAAGTACCCAACCCTTCCACATGAATAACAGAATCTAGGTGGCCTCTCGTACTTAAAGTCCAACCAAACCTTCTCCTCTCCTAGATTAAATAAGATACCTGGTTTTGAAGGTTTTTTTCAGGTCTAATTCAACTCTAGCTCTCCCCACCTTCTGAAACGCCACACCTTTTTTCTTCACTTTTACTTCTTTTACCCCTCCTAGTTGTTGGATAACAAGAGACACAATCTCTTCACTACACCATTCGATTGGAAGACCGTGCACTTGAATCCAAAATTCACAGCTTGTAAACTTGTAACATTGCGCAGGTTTATTTGGCTCCCACGGTTTAAGTATTAGTAAATTACTCGCAAAGGACCATGAGCTATTGACTAATATTATGTTTTTGTCCCTTTCAAACTCAAAGGTAAATGATAAGATATCATATTTGCGTTGTGCAAAATTCAGGGAATCAACCTTCCAAGCCCGCGTCATAGTAGAAATAAAAGCCTGGTAATTTATATTTCCTCCCGAATGCAAACGCCAAACACCGTGCGTTTGCATTCATCTAGTATCTCTGCTGAAATAACTATTTCCCGAGGCGAAGCATCCATCTCTGTTTTCAGATTCCCAAGCCTCTTACACAATAAGGCTAGGCAACAGTCTTTTTCCCCAGATTCATCCATTTAAAGTTCCCAATAAGCAGCAGTGAAGAAACACCAAGAGAGCCAGAGATCAAATCCAGACCTTACCCATTTGTTGCCTTCCTTCCGTTGCAGAAATACCCTCGAATGAAGCCAGTCTACTAGATTTTGCAGGATAAAGCCACATTTAATAGAGACTCTAGAACAGCCCAAAAAGAAAACTTACAGAGAGTGGGCAAGGACACATCGGCATCTTCAGCGCTTCCAAGTAGCTAGCTATCCTGCCGCCCCATTTGATAAAACCCCCAAGACGTCGTTATCTTCAGCGGAACAAGGAAAAAAACGAAGGGAAGCTGACTATCCTCACCGTAAGCTAGCGAGGAGACAAAATTAGCGAGCCAAGGAAAAAATGAGATGAAACTAACTGAAGAGAGCATACATAGTTTTGGGTTTTAGGGTTTTTCGGACAAGCCGGGTGGAATTAGGGTTTAGGGGCAGCTACAATGGGAGGTAGGGAGAGCTCTCGAGTGGAGAGAGGTTAATGGCAAGTACTTAAACGTCAACGAAAGCAATGTTGATTGCGTCCGAAAATTGTTCGAAAGTTTGAATACAACTAACCAGCATTTTCCATGCATTTTCCCCTATGTATATGTTGGAGAAAAAAATCTCCCATTCACATCCATGCTGATTGCTGGCTTAAGCATCGAATTACCTAATAATAAGCCATTCTATAATTTTCATCCTAATTTCTAGCTCTTATTACGAATAAGCTTTGGATATTCTCCCTCTTCTTTTTCTCGTTCTTTTTCCCAGAAGGAAAGTTAAACGGCAAGTATTGCAAACTGAACTATCAGTTCTTGATTAGAAAATTAAAAAAAAAAAAAACTATTCCCATCGTTTTTAAAATTTGGAATTGGATGCTGATGAATTGATCTAAAAGTTGGATCCTAACTATTCTATTCTCACCAAAAAAATAAAAAATAAAAAAATTGCAAGTGCTCATGTTTGTAAAATGGACCATCACCCCACTCCTTGGTCCACAATCTTTGTTTTTTGAATTTTTCATTGTCATTTCTATCATATATAAAGTCTAAATATAGTTGGAAATTGAGGTGAGCAGCTGGACGTAAGACTAGGAAAAAAATTGGAAATGTGGAGTGGTCCTTCCTCAAACTGTACGTTTTACCTTGCTAATTAAAATAAATTTTGACGTGTCAGACAATCGTGACTGTGTTGCTTTGATGTCTCTCCTCGTCAGCCAACTGTGGAGAGGTTCGATTAAAGAACCATTCATGCACGATGCAAAGTCGTGGTCCAATGCATTTTTTTTTTTGTAACCCGGGAACTCTCGTACAGCCGGCAGCCGGCGAGGTAAACCCGGGATGATGCTAGCGGAGGACATACCACCCCGACGTCACGCTTAAGATCCCATGCGGCCAGCGGAATTCGAACTCCTCTCCTCCTTGCAAAGGGTCATGGGAGCCTTATTCAACTAAGCCACCGCAGGCGGTGGTGCGATCCAATGCATTTGATAATGGGAGAATTACCAAAAAAGTTCTAAACCTATTGCAATTGTGCTAATTCAGTCCTAAACTTTTTTTGGCCACTTTAGTCCTAAATCTTTTACAATTGTGCTACTTCAGTCTATCTGGCCAAAATTGGTCAGCCAAGCCAAGATCGGAAAAAGGATGGCGCACGTGAACGATGAATGCTAACGTGTCATTTTTAAATAATTTTTTAATTATTTTGAATTTTTAATATTTTTTTGAATTTTTGAATTCTTTTTTTTTCCATCATCTTCTTCGCCTCTTGGCCGGCTAGCGCCAATCGGAGGCAAGGGCCGGCGAGGGTGAGGCCCCGCCAGATCTAGCGAGGTCAGCCTTGTCGGCCACAAATCTTTAATCAAAAAAGATGAAGCAACACATCTTTAGATTCCTCCAAGGATACAACATTTGTATTGGTGGAAGCATTAGCAATGCCTAAAGGCAAAGCTCCTTTATCGAGATCCAGCGCCTCTCAACAAGTTCCTGGATGAGATTGATCCGGAGAAGCTGCCCAAAGAGGAAGCCAGCCAAGCATAAGATTCATACAGAAACAAATAGGTATAGGAATAAATTAAAGAATCTCGAGAGAGAAAGAGAGCGAGAGAAAGAGGACAAAACCTGCACTGCATTGAGTGGAACATGGCCGGAGGAAACTGCAACAGTGACATTTATCCCAATGGCTGCAAAAGTAATTGTAAGCTGAAACTAGATGAATTTCTGGATATTTGCATATACAGGTCGTCCCCACGACAACCGCATGGTGTCCATGATAGGTTAAATTCAAGGACTTCATCTATAAAAGGAGCTCCATTAAAATTCATTTTGTGTCAACGGGGTTGTTGACAAGATAGAACTCACAAAACACAAAAAGAGAAAAATAGATTGCACAATAAGAACCATATTATTTTGTTCCCTCCTTCCACCCTATAAATTGCTATATGCAATCCCATGCTGCATTTTGCATCCGCGTATTTAAATGCATACTGCCAAAGATAAAAAGGACTGAAACAAAAAAGAAAGAAACACAGAATATAAAGACCAAAAAAGAGCAATCTTACATCTCGGCTCATGCGGATCGCACATATCTACATCTCATAGGTCATATATTTATTCAATTATAAGAGATTAAGGAATCTCCAAAAGATCAGTATATGGTAGAATGTTAGTTGGTAGAACAAGGATAACGTCATTTCCGTATTTGACAGAAGATCTAGGAACTATTATGCTCCTCATGAATATCACTGTTTCGGTGAGATGCAAGATCATAAGTTAATCATGGTGGCAAGTACTAACCTTCACAACGAGAGGCAAAATTATCATCCAAAATAATGATATCGAGCCCTCCTTAGCAACTTCGTCCCTTGAATACCCATTGCAAGGCCAATATGTGCCTAAACACCATAAAAAGTTTTCGTCCCAACAGCAATATCAGAGAGTAAATATATCCAATCTGTGAATATTATACCGTGAGCAGGAAATGCAAAATATGCGTAATGTACCAATTATAATATACCATAAGACATCAGGACCACATTAAGGTGTACAAACCAATTTGATAACATTTATTGCACCCAAGTTACTTTGACTTTCTACCAGTCAACTAGAGAATTTAGATATGAACAAATGAGCAACATAATATGTGGCCAATAATGCCAATCCATTGAGTTTGAAAGTGTACAAATGTTGACATAACCACATCATAAATAGATCCAAACCTTCCCATAAAAATAAAAGATAAACAATGAAATATTGGAACCTCATTTAAAGCGGGAGCATCATTTGTGCCATCTCTAGAAACAGCAACTACATGTCCTCGTTTCTTGATTGCACAAGCGAACATTTGGTGAGGATCATCCCATCACCTAAACATGCAAGGCACGATGAGATTTCACTAATGCAATGGAACTAATCAGCCAAAACATACAAATATTCCATAAGGCCACTTCCGTGTTTGAATGCACCCAATTACACTCATTCATATCAAAAGCACTCCCCACATCCATATATTCAAGAAGGCCGTTTGGAACGGACTTGTATAAGTTCGGTGCCTTACGCAGCTTGTATGCAATGGAGAAATGTGACAACGGTGTATGCTGCGAATTGGGCGAGCAACGTGAAGGGCGGGGCGGGTGAGCGGCGATCGTCGGCTATCAAATCAGGCTAGCGATCCAAACGTTCCCATAAAAATTGAAAAGACGGCGGCATCCAAACAATGAAATGATTGGAACGGGAGCAAGGGCGAGACGAGCGCGGGGTGATCCGGCGGCGTCCGGCGGAGGCGTCGAGGTTAGGGCGTCCGGCGGCGGCGTCGAAGGCAAGCGGCATCGCGATGAGCGAGGCAAAAATCGCGAGAGACTCAATCTCGTGTGAGCGTGAAAGGGCGAAGGGTAATTGATTTGGGGATTTTGTATTTAGGGCTTCTTTGGAGGCGGTTCGGTTCCCTTCAACCGGGAATCGAAGGAACCGGAACTTCCTAGGAAAAAGGCATGTCCCTTAAGAACGTCCGGTTCGGTTCTCCGTTCCCGGTTCTACCGGAACCGCGCTCACCCCTAACCCTTTGGTGAGGGCGAGGCCCCACCGGATCCGGCGAGTTCAACCCTCGCCAAATCCGGTGGGCCTCGCCCGGCCAAGATGAGGGTCGACCTCGCCGGTGGCCGGCGAGGCGACCTCCTTAACCGGAGGATCTACGGGTGGCTATCCATCTCTCTCTTGTTTGAAGTTGCGAGCGCTCGTGTGGAACTGTTCTCTCTCTCCGCCTCAATCCGTGCCTTGCGATTGCACCTTCGGAGTGCGAGCGAACTCGCGGCTTCCGATTGCCGCCGCATTGTGGACGGCGACCGAGGAGCCTCGCCGACCACGGCGAGGCGACCCTCGCTTTGGCTAGGCAAGGCCTTGCCGGATCTAGCAAGGGCCGAGCTCGCCGGATTTGGCGGGGCCTTGCCCTCGCCGGCCCTCACCTCCGGTCGGCGCAAATGATGGAAAAAAAAAAAAAAAAATTCAAAAAGAATTCAAAAATTAAAAAGTATATTAAAAATTAAAAAAAAAATAAAAAAAAAATGACACATCGGCGTTTGTCGATCCATGTCAAAGACTGGCGGCCAATTTTGGTCGGATAGACTGAATTGGCACAATTGTAAAAAGTTTAGGACTAAATTGACCAAAAAAAAAGTTTAAGACTAAATTGACACAATTGCTATAGGTTTAGGACTTTTTTGGTAATTCTCCCATTTGATAATGACTAGCAAGTTACTTTCAATATGACATCCGCGTGTGAATTAAGTATGCGACAAGTTCACACTCAACAAGTTCAATTTGTATATTGGGTACCTAAATAGGTTTTGCTCGAGCCTTGATTATGGGATTTATAGATTGTAAGAATATCTTTCGAATCAAAATGAGTCCATGTAAGGTGGAGTTTCACGTGATAGGGAAAAAAACATAGTGATTTCGAGAAATGGACATTGATTAGAATATACTGACTAACGAATCCGTCCGAAATATGTAATGTATCAAATAGTTATTTCAGTGGTCAAATTATCTTACTGGTGGGAATGATCAATTAATCATTAACTACTATATAAAGTAGCAATAGGGTGAATAAGATTCCTGCATCGCTTATTAAGAAATACGAATCACCTTGATTGGCATCAATGTGTGCAATTAAGCGCCCAATAAAATTATATTAGATGTACTAAATTCCGGTACTATGCTTTTCGTTATCTGAATATAAAATTGATGGTCTTTCGTTTAGGTCTTTTCCAGCTTTATCCTTAAATAAATTATACTACTTACATAACATGTGTTAAAAGAATAAAAGTCCACTTTTGTACAGCATTTCTCCTTTAAACTGGAACGAGTGTAGCACGTGCTAAGGTCTTGCTTATCTTTACTACATGTAGGGTGTAGCTAGGCTTTTTTCTTACGTAGAGATTGCAACCATTTTTAATTTATCAAAATTCAATTGTTCACATGCGTAGAAGCATATTGAAAAAAAGGGAAAATAAAAAAAGGTACCTCATTGTTATTCAATGACCACAATTTTGTCTTTAGAAATCACTATACACATTGACATCAATTAATTTTATGTCCCTATTTACAACAAGACTATTGGTCATTTCAATGTGGTGGTTTTATTTAGAGGTATGTCAAATGGCGGTAAATAACAGGTCATTGGCTAAAAATAAGGTATGTTTTACTATTTTCTTTAAAATAGAATTTTGCTTTTGCTTTTGCTTTTGCAAGGCATATTTTCAACACAATGAGATGAAGCAAATACTATATTCGAATATATACTAGTATGAGGCGAAATTAAGCAAAATTTGCTATTTGAAATTTTTTTTATAAATTATCGTACATAAAAAAAAACTAAATTTCATTATTGAGACCATGCAAATTGATGCCAGGATTCTTTTCACGCATGGATTAATCAATATAAATAGTAGTGAAATGGAGCTTATTTGATTTTGGGATATTCAACTTAACTCAAAACCATGAAATTTCAGTCTATCCAATTATAGATATTCATGTCGGATTATACTTGATGTAAAATTATGTATTTTCATTTTATATGACATTGGAGGTTGTGCTAAATAAAATCTATAAAATTTCTTTGTGGGAGGTTGAAATTTTAAAAAGTTTTTCGACCAATTTTTTGAATACCTATTAAACTTACATTATAAACAATATTTTAATTTTCACAATAGTAATTACATAGAAGAAAAAACGCAAACAATCTCTAAATTTTGACTAAATGTGCAATAAAATCCCTGAATTTCTAATTTATTTAATGTGATTTCTAAACTTTAGTTTGGTACATAATATAGTCCTTAAATTTTTTGTTTGCTCAATGCAGCCCTTGGACTTTTAATATATGTTCAAGTTACCTCTAAATTATATAAAAATAGTCAATGTGGTCCTTTAATTAATTTAAGTTTAGGGGAGAACTTGAATATTTGTGTATAGTTCCATACTTAAATTGAACTTGCACAAAAAGTTTAAGAATTACATTGAATAAATTAAAAATTCAAAGAAGAAATTACAAATCAGTTTAAAGTTTAAGGATCATATTGAGCAAACTTAAAATTTAGAGACCGCATTGTACATTGGGCAAAAATTCATAGATCACTTATGTTCATGCTCGTTAATAAAATTTTATACCAAAAGTTTAAGAATCATATCAAACAAATTAAAAGTTTAGGGATGGCATTTTACATTAGGCTACATTGAAAAAAAATAAAATTCATGAATTATATTGTATATTGAGTCGAAATTCATGAATTATTTACGTCATTTTTTCAATTGGAAGATGTTCGTTAATATAAAAAAAAAAATTAATACGGAAAAAATAGGAAGAATAACCAAAAGCACAAAAGAAAATATATAATAGGTGGCAAATGCAATGCTTCAGTCGAATCACATGATTCAGGATCCATGTGCTGGGCTCCCTCCAAGCAAAGCGCCGATCTTTGCCAGAGATTATTGGGGGGAGGGGATCTGGAATTCTCGGTTCGTTACGAACAAGATCAAACGTTGGACGGATTCAGAGCTGCCCCCTGTTTTGAGAATCGCATGAACGCCTGCCCCGCATGCATTTAGCCACACGACCCGCGTGCAGATCTCTTCGCCCGCCGCTTCCCCTCGCAGAGTCATAAGCAATGGTATGTACGGCCTCCGTCTTTTCTCGAGTTCTTGCACCACGTTGATCGGCAAACAAACGAGACCCGATTGAGGCAATCGATGCCTCCCCGTGTCTCGGTCTTGTTTTGGGTAATGCGTTCGTGTTTCTCATTGAGATGGGTCGTCGTTTGTGGGATCTCTTGATGCCAGTTGGGTTCGAGTTGATTCGCAAGAATTGAATTCGTGGGCAAGTATTGAAACGTTGATGGGCAAACAAATTTAGGTAATGCGTTCGTGGTTGTCATTGAGATGGGTCGTCGTTTGTGGGATCTCTTAATGTGAGTTAGGTTCGAGTTGATTCGCAAGAATTGAATTCGTGGGCAAGTATTGAAACGTTACGCCTTGCCCGATACGACGTTGTTTTTGTTGCATCTGGTTCAGACGGTGGGAGAGAGAGGGTTTTTGGTGACTGATCGTGTGCCTGAATTTGATTTGATGTCTGCTTCAAAAGGTTCAGGTTCAAGGCGCTATTGATGCTTTGCGCCCATTTGCGCTGCAGAATACTTGTGTAGGAGGCTTATCAACCAGATTCGCTGATTAAGCCGATAGTAATGATACTGCTTTAGTTTAGGCAAATGGGTTTTGACTAAAAAGGTTGGAAGCCCGTTGCCTGTGCTGCGAAAGTTGGTACTTTGAAAGGGTTAGTACTCAACATTGCTCAACTGAGTCTTGTCTCTGTTTCGGCAGGCTGGGAGTAGACTTCAAGGCAAAGAAATTATCTTTCTAGCATATCAGAGTCTTGGCACGGCCTTTGCTGCCTTGAGCATCTCGCCCATTTATGTGTATAAAGTTACGTTTTCGGGCAAATTAAGGGACTATCAAGCCGAAGATGTGGTGTTTGGTGTGTGTTCGTTGATTTTTTGGACATTGACCTTAGTTACATTGCTGAAGTATGTGATCATCATGTTGACTGCAAATGATAATGGTGAAGGTATGGAGTTGAAAAGCTTTTGAAAGATACTCATGAGCCTAGGCTTTGTGCTTATGCTTTGTGATTGTGTCACATGCAGGAGGAACTTTTGCATTATATTCTCTTCTATGCAGACATGGGAAATTCGGTTTGCTTCCTAATTATCAAACAGCAGATGAGGAGATTTCTACATATGGCAATGCGAAGATCTCACTCAGGAGTACACCTTCTTCTAGGTTCAGAGGATCTATTGATCGGCTTAAAAGAAGAAAGACTCTTTTACTTCTCTTGGTCTTATTTGGTGCTTCCCTTGGGATGACTTTTGGTGCTCTTGCACCTGCAATTTCAGGTATTATAGTATCCATCATCCTTGCTGTGAAAAATAGGATGGGAACTTGCAATGGATGAGAAGGATGCAGTTTTATCAGATTAATTCTGCCCATGCTCTCTTCAGGAACTCATTCTTTGATTTGATTTTATTTTTCTGTCCAGTGTTATCGTCAATTGAAGGTGTGCAAGCGCAAGTAACTTCCTTGCATAAAGGTAAGTACACTTTTAGTTGCATCATCAGTGCATGGAGCTTAGATCTTACGTAGGTTGAAGATATAAAAGTTATGGTTAAATCTACACATCTTCTGGGATAAGACGGACTGAACTTTGTCATTTACCCACGAAAAAAGATGACAGTTTCTTACTGCACTGAGACTTTGAGTACACATGTGACATATCCCATAAAGGCTGGGTCTTCTATGTGTTTAAGCTCAAAAAGTGTTCTAATGTTATTTTGTTCAATACAAACGTGAAAACATCTTGAAGGAAAGAAGAGATTGAACAGAAGTAAGATTGATATGTGAGTTGTAGGCATTGCCAGGATCATTTGATTATCCTTTTAAAGTAAATATTTGCTTATTCAAATATCTCCCGTCAAATCTTTAACTCTTTAAAATTCACAGGTTCTGTGATTGCTATTGCTAGTGTTGTATTAATTGGCCTCTTCGTTTTGCAACACCGTGGAACATACAGGGCGGCCTTCATATTTGCTCCAATAATGATTCTTTGGTCACTATCCATTGCTGCCCTTGGCATCTACAACATCATAGTCTGGAATCCTAATGTCTATAAGGCTCTTTCCCCTTATTTTATTATTGAGTTCTTCAGGCACACAGGACCAGATGGTTGGATATCTCTTGGGGGAGTACTTCTATGTATTACAGGCAAGTATTTTGTGTGGATTAGTGCAAGTCCTACTCAACAAGCTTTCTCTCATCATCAATTTATGGAGGTAATTTTTGTCAAATACAGGAACAGAAGTCATGTTTGAAGATCTTGGTTACTTCTCAGCTGCATCAGTACGGGTATGTACTGCTGTTAGTGCCTAAAGTTATTAAAGACCATTTTGGTTTGGTTTATGCTGTTGAAGCTGTGATCTGAAGAAATCAACCCGGGGCTGCTTTGGTTTTGTTATTTCACCTTTAAGACTTATATGAGAAACACGTTTAATCAATGACAATATCCAATGCACTCACCTTAGGCACAATATTTGTTGCCCAACATCAACTTTCCTTGAATTGCTATCCATGATATATTCTTCTAGCTTATTCATATTGTTGCCATTCAGTCCATTCTGTTGGGGACTATTTCCGCCTCACAAGTCCATTGCACTGATGGATGGAAATTCTGATGAAGTTGCTCTCTGCAGATTGCTTTCTTTTGTGTCACTTACCCTTGCCTGGTGCTCCAGTACCTGGGTCAGGCTGCATTTCTGTCAAAGAACTTTACAGCTTTTCCTATGAGCTTTTATGCATCTATTCCAGGTAGATTTTCTGTTCCGACATGGATGTTAATGTGGATTGTTGTCAGAGTAAAAAGCAGTTGCATATGTTAATAACTTCAGTGTGTTCAGCACTACCTATGTGCTTCAAACTGAGCATGACCATATGACTGGATAGCAGTCCTTTAGTCTCAAATGAAATAGTCGTTTGATTGCATAAGTTTAGGGCATTTCCATGCACAAGATTATGTTAAAGGGCATTTAACGAAGCTGACTATTATCTAGACAATTATGGGAATGCATGAAATTAAGCTGACAATATGAATTCTATTTTCTTTGGCAAGAACATGGATTCTTTAGTTGAAACTGCTGATTCATCAGTGATTACTATATCTTTTGCTGCTAAAGGATTCTCATTTCAGATAAACAAAACTGTAGGATCTGTGAAGGTTTTGGATTTCTTTCTCTTTTTTAAATGGATTAAGTGATGATACGATGCAAGTAATATTCAGCAGTGGCATGTGTTTACTCTGCTAAATGTGGAGCTAGAGATCATATACTGAACTGTTGCTCCTCTATTGATTTATATTATAAGGAATATTATAATCTTTAGACAATTAGTTGCACTCCCCAATGGACAAGATGAAGTGATACACTTTTAAGAAGTGTATTTTCTCCAGATAAATTATCATGAATCAAAATTAAACGATGAACTAGCTAATTTTGAGCTGCATAATTATTTGAGTGGTATGAGCAACTTGCCGTTGGAACTCTCTTCTTCAAGCTAATCTCAATGAAGTTTGATAAGTAGCTCCTAGAACCAATAAATTAATCTTATCACAATACCTTGTAGGAGTTCCAGAACCATCATTTTTAATACTAGAGCATAAATTTTTATTTATGGTCTCTAATGAATGCTTTTTTCAAATTTTGTTAGATCCCTTATTCTGGCCATTTTTTGCCATGGCTGTTTTGGCTGCAATTGTTGCCAGTGAGACTGCGATATCTGCTGCATGCTCATTCGTTAATCAAAGCCATGCATTGGGTTGTTTCCCTCGCGTCAAGATCCTACACACATCAAGGTGGATCAAAGGACGGATATATGTTCCAGAGTTGAACTGGGTTCTAATGATACTCTGTTTGGCTGTGGCAGTTGGTTTCAGAGACACAAACCACATCGCATATGCTTTCGGTACGTCAACTAGGATAACAATCTAGAGCATGCCTTCTTTGTGGAAGTATTTTTGTCTGTTTAACATTATTCTGGTTGGTTTCATCTAGTTGAAGGGTATCTAGAAAGCCTTCTATGCATTAAACCATTTGAGATGTTCCATGTCCAAGTCGATTTCCTCTAGATATGGTCCTTAGAGCAGTTGAATTGTAGAAATAAGATTCATTTACTCATCTCAAGTAAGAACAAAGTGACCTCACACAGTTTGCAGTTAAAACACTGTCCTCTTACACATGAAATGGTTACTTGTTCATAAATCGAGACAGATGAACTTGTGTGGCCCTGGTGATGTTGTCTGCCCAATGTGCTGACGTTCCACATGGGGTCCTGAACTCTAAGGTTCCATCAATAAACTGGTTTATTAGCCATTCATAGTGGTATTATGTAGCCTACAGCCCTTTTTTTTTTTTTTTAATTGTCTTGGAGAGAAATAGGATGTTCTTCATTTTTGTGCAGTAATTGGTAGTTTCCTATCTTGATTTGAATGAGAAAAGAAATTGGCTACAAATGGAAGTTTTATGTTTTTGTCTTGATTTCAGCATTTGCGTGGATTCTGAAGGCGTTTGTGACCACTTGGCTCATGTCCCTTGCAATTCACTATGTGTGGCATAAGAATCTTGCATTCACCATCTCTTTCTTCTTGTTATTCGGATCAATCGAGACCATTTACTTCACGTCTGCCTGTGTGAAAATCCCAAAAGGGGCATGGGTTCCTCTTTTTCTCTCTTCTCTCTTCATGTTCGTGATGTACATATGGCATTATGCTACGAGGAAGAAGTATAAGATCGACCTGCAGAACAAAGTGCCAATGAAGTGGATTCTCACTTTGGGCCCCACTCTCGGTGTTCTCAGGGTTCCCGGGATCGGTCTCTTCTACACTGAACTGGCTACTGGTATCCCGGCAACTTTTGCAAATTTCCTATCCAACTTACCTGCATTTTACCAGGTGGCCGTTTTCGTCTGTGTGAAAACCATTCCTGTCCCTCATGTTCCCCACAAAGAACGCTATCTGATTGGCCGGATTGGCCCCAAGTCATACAGACTGTATCGCTGCGTTGTTCGGAATGGCTACAAGGATGTTCACAGGAAGGACGACGACCTGGAAAACGACCTCATCATGAGCATAGCGGAGTTCATTCAGCTTGAATCGGAAGGTTGCGGGACCCTCGATGGCTCTATGGATGGCTGGATGGCCGTTGTGCGAACATCGGAGAAGTTCGGGACAAGATTGGCAGTCTCAGAATCAGATGACTCCATCATAAACTACAGCTCGAGCTTTTCAGAATCGATGGGCTGCAGCTGCAGCAAGTCTGCCGCCTTGCTGAAGCTGCATTCCATTTACGTCAAGGAATCGTCCAACCTGACCCTGCATCGGGGCCGCATATACCGTTTCCAGCTGCTCGAGACAAAGTTCAAGAACCCGCAGGTCAAGGAAGAACTCTTGCATCTCGTGGAAGCTCAGCAGGCTGGGGTGACTTACGTGATGGGTCACTCCCAAGTGAGAGCTAGATCGAACTCGTCATTCTTGAAGAAGTTTGCGATCAACGCGGTGTACTCTTTCTTGAGCGAGAACTGTCGAAGCCCGTCCGTGGCTTTGAACATACCTCAAGTGTGCTTGATTGAGGTGGGCATGAAGTACCATGTTGTCTAGTCTCGATATTTTTCTCTGGGGATTTGATTTACGTTCTTTGCTCCTTTTTTGCTGCCACCTTTCCTGAAGTTTATCTTGCATTTAAATTCTTTAGAACGCGACAATAAAATTCCTTTTTGATCTGGCCCTCTTTGGGTGCATTTGGGAGTGACCTTGAGAAGCCACTTTGAGCTCTTAAAGATCTTTGGGCCAATGTAAGGGTGTTTGGTAAAAAATTTTGAACCCCCATTTGGAGAATGCCAGCCTTGTGAAGGCTGAAAGCTCAAGGCAGGTCCTCACCTACTTTGGGCTTTCAGCTTTCTTGGCATGCCCATGCGGGCTACTGTGCATTTTTTTTTTCTGAAATTGTCCTCATGAACTTTTTGTTTTTTCGTTTTTTGCCCTTGTTATGAGACACTGTTCATCTTCTCCTTTGAGGGTGGCTGGTTTGGTTCTACCTGACTGCGAGGGGCCGGCGACGGCTACAGGGATGCCAGCGTGGTCGCGACAACCTAGGTGATTGTCGTTGGAGAGTTGGGCAACCTTCGCGAGTCGCGGTGTTGCATGACCTTTCGTGAGTTGCGATGACTTAACGACCTTGGTGAGGGGCTCCTATGCTTTTTTATCTGTACATTCTCGACTATGCATATTTGAGTTTTTCCAGCTTGGCTCCAGTTCGATTTTTCGAGCTCAGCTCGGAGGAAACGCTTCGGGATTGATCTGAACTTGAAAGAGAAGGCCATTGAATCTCATGTTGTGAACGTGTCTCGGGGTTCCGAGGATGGAACGGGTTTGACTCATCCGGTCATGCTGGACGAGCCTGTTGAGCTCAGATTTCATCAACCTCAAGCGGGACTCCTTTATCTTCCCAAACTCTGATCGAAGGAAGATGATATGAATCGAGCCGGAGCGGCTTGACTCGGCTGCATCGAGGCCACGTCGAGGCGGGGCATCGGACAGAAGTCCGTGATCCGGTGCCGTGTGCCTGTCTTCGTCGCGTGCGTGCAAAGTCTCGAGTGCGTGCTGGGACGGTCTCTCATGCTGAAATCCGTGCATGTTTTGCGCGTGCTGTAGTGCATCACAGGCAGGCCCTTTGCCGAGTTCAGACTTGCCCAAAGATCACGTAGTCAAACTCCCTTCATATTTCCACAATTGTTATCTTCCCATTTTGAAACGTTCAAACATCTGATGGACAAAGGATCGATAACGTGAAATGGAAGCGCTGGACCTCGACCAATGTAAGTCTCACAAAGCTCGCGAAAAGTCAGTAAAAATCAGGGAAATCAACCAAGGAGAGATGACTGAGCTAGTTCTCTTAAATTCAACTTACAAATCGACCAATGGGTTTGCACAAATACACGATATATATAAAAATCTAACGTCATACATACAAAATTATAACTTTGCCCGTGCTCTATGTGAATTTTATATGTGATTTTAGATCAATTGACCTCTTTCTTTTTTTTTTACACTACTACTATTACAAAAAAAAAAAAAAAAAGAGGGCTTTGACAATAAATTTTTTCAACAGCAAATCTTACTCTTTATTCAAACCACATGAAGTATCCATATGCCTTTACTAAACTCGTTATGATCTATCTTTCCTCATATATTAACTTAATTAGATTGTCATAAATATGGATTACATAATGTTAAGAACATTGGAACCTTGGAGACGAAATATCCCGACAAAGCAAGGTATGAATTTCAGTATCCCAAAAAAAGAGAAATACTTCTTTCTGTTTCCAGCTCACCCTTCGATTGGAAAGCAAAATTGGTGAATCGATTGTGTAATGGCCAAGAAAAGGAAAGAGAGAGCCCCAATCCCATGTTTGACGGAGGGGGGTTTAAAAACTTTGACTTGGCTCGACATGCAGGGTTGCTGACTCAGCTCCACGTCCCCGTCCTCAGTCGGTAGGTAGGTAAGCTACCGAGAAAATATTAGGTGCGCCCGGCGCACCACGTCACCGTGCGCCCGCTCAATCAGGATGCGACGCGTGTCGCCACGTGGCTCCACCTGGAGCCGGGTCCCGCTTTCGTTTTTAGCCAATTTTTTGCCGCGTCCTTCTCTCTCTTCATTAATGGCCGCGTCCTTTTCTCCCATTTGCACGCAAGCGTGCGTCCCTTCCCCTCCCGTTTCTGTTTCAAAATTTTTTGTCTCTGCATTTTCTCCATGAGAGCTACAACGCCATCTCTCTCAACCAAACGCTCGCCGGTTGCCTCCGAGCTTGGCTGCCTCCACCGTCGCCGTCGGGAGCCACTCACTCGAAGAACCCTTCCGGTCGTGGCTGGGTCCCGAACTCTAACTATCTTCGCCTCGGCCTCTAAGGTGAGCGCGGACACAAAAAAAGCCCGCTGGTCGCCTCCGAGCTCGGCCGCTTCTCTTGCCGTCGTCGCCGGGAGCCACTCGCTCCGAAGGGCCTCGCCGGTCGTGGTTGGTCCCAAGCTTTGACCATTTTGCCTCGGCCTCTTCGACGATCGCGTACGCTCAAAATCAAGCCGGTCGCCTTCGAGCTTGGCCACCTCTTCCGGTCGCCTCCAAGCTTGGCCACCTCTGCCGTTGCCGTCAAGAGCCACTCGCCCCCAAGAACCCCGCCGGTCGTGGTTGGGTCCCGACCATGTCCGCCTTGGCCTCTTCGGCAAGCATGGACACCAAAAGCCCGCTGCTTGCCTCCAAGCTCGATCGCCTCCGCTGTCACCGCCGGGAGCTACCCGCTCCGAAGAGCCCCGCCGGTCGTGGCTGCATCCCAAGCTCGACCTTCTCCGCTTGTGCCACCTCGGTGATCGCGGACACCCAAAAGCTCACCGGGCGCGTCCGAGCTCGGCCGCGCCGTTGCCACTTTCTCCCAAGAACCTCGCGGGTCTTGGCTAGGTCCCAAGCCGTAATCGTCTTCGCCTTGCCTTCTTCGGCGGTCAGACACCCGAAAGCCCACCCGGTCCGGTGGCCTCCGAGCTACAAGGCGGTAGGCGAGTTTACACAATTGTGCGCGTGGTTCATTTATAAAAAAGAAAAAAAGAAGAAGCTTGCAACATTTTCTATCATGTATTGCAATGCATTTTTAGCTTGATCACATCTGCACCTCAAGAGCCAAGACATGTTAGATAGCTAGGGCAAAATCTTGTACATCACTGATGTGTCATGACACTTTCACATCTTGGGTGTGGGGATAAACAGTTAAACAAAACCTTGCAATGCATTTTTCTCACGATGGCGTGGGGACTGAAATGCTACTGGAGCTACTAGGAAAAACTGAAACGTCTGAGATCAATGTGCTGAAATTCTAAAGGTCCCATATGTTTAGAGGTTAGCTCGGCAGCTTCTCTAATATTTAATTGTCTTCTGTTTTCCCGTGCTGAATGAATGAGACTATCTATTTATCTGGATCTCTTAATTTTGGAAAATCCCGACCCCAACAGAGTATTGAGATGGTTCTTCAAGAAATGGACAGTTTCACTTTGTCAATTTCCCGAGTTCAAACTTCGAGGGAATATCATATGCAAGCTAGTTCTTGGATATCCTGCTTCAACCGTTTGTGGGTGAACATTGGCGAAAGAGTTGATCATAGAGGAGTTGACCAACATACTAAAAGATGCAGTATCTCTGAAAATTCAAGGTCTGAATTTCCTTGCAGTTTTGCTTGTTTGGGGGGAGGGGAAAGTTATCATTACTGCTGTTGTGATGGCAATATGTTTAATACATCATGTTCCTTAGTGTTTGTTTCCATTTCCAGTTAGAGAATTGCCTCTTGTTGAGCTTGAGCTGAAGAAGGCTTGTTGCGGGCAAAGGCTCTACGGGTGATGTAATGAACTCGCTGGTTCGCCAAATGTCGTGCTTCTCTGTGTTCTTCTATTCTATCCTCCAAAGTACTTTTTACTATAGCTGATAGTATTTAATCCTCAATGGGGCTTTTATAGGTTTGTGCTTTATCAATTCTTTGAATGCTTTGAATGCCCTTAATCCTGAATATATTTCGAGCCCGTTCGATTAAAGGACCTTGAACTTCCTTCAAGCAACTATTGATTGAAGTCATCGGGTAAATGTATTCTCGGTTGTGGTTCTCAAATTTTATTGTCAAAACTACTTGATATACACTACTTCTACCTCTTTTTAAGTTCAGTTGGACTCTATGTTGCCAGACTACAGATTGAAGGCGAAAACTTGTTTGTCTATATTTCTGGGCTTGTTGATGCTGCTACACGTTGGGAGGAAAGTGCAGTGCAGATTCTAGCTCTGGAGGCTCAGCTGCCTGAATATGAGGAAGTTCTGAGGTCTCTCTCTCTCTCTCTCTCTCGCTCGCTCGCTCGCTGTTATGTGTGTGCATCATGTGGACCCGTTTGTGAGACCAGGTGGTGGGAATGGATGCAGGCTATTAAATATTAATATAAATGCATATAAGGTGCTAGCAATAATTTTTGTTGAAAGTGATTTTTGACTTCTTATATGTCAGGAGTTTGGAGGACATTCATGTGATCTTGCCTTCTTTACCTCATATCATCTCGACAAGTCTTGGTTGAAGAATTCGTAACCATTTTTGGGGTCTGCTCACACGAATAGGGGATCACCAAGTTTGTTGCTTGAAGTCGATAAATTGAAGGTTATTGCTAGCACCTAAATCTCTAGTCTCACATCCATACATGTTTTATGTTAATTAACTGTTTGGTTTAGAAGTTGGGCTATTTGTTAGTTAGTTGCTTTGAGGGACTATAGTTCAATTGGTTACTCTCTAATGGAAGCACGAAATCGATCAAGATAGGGAATTCCTCTGTTCTTTGTGTGCTCTCTTCTCTTACTATAATAATTTGTTTCAACAGCTCTTCTCTAATCCAATCAATCTCATTATTTCGAGTGGAGGATACGGGGATAGGTATTCCTCCAGAGGCGCAATCCCGTGTTTTCACTCCTTTCATGCAAGTGCGCCCATCAATTTCTCGAACACATGGGGGCACAGGTATTGGGCTAAGCATAAGCAAATGTCTGGTTGGCCTCATGAATGGGGAGATTGGATTTGTAAGCATACCCCGTGTGGGATCCACGTTTACCTTTACTGCAGTTTTCAATGATGCATGTTCTACCTCAAAAGAGTGCAAGGGCCAGCAAGTGAAAGGACAAGGTGACTCGGCACCTCGAATTTCATGGTATGAAAGCAGTGGTAGTTGACACAAGACCTGTCCGTGCCAATGTATGAAAGTATCATATCCAGAGGCTTGGTATTCATGTTGAGGTAGTTGCAGACTTGAACCAGTGCTTCCACACCATACAAAGTGGGAATTGCAGAATAGATATGGTGCTCTTGGAATGGGAAATTTGGGACAAGGACTCTAGTTTGTCGGCAATCTTTCTGGATAAATTGAGGGACATGAAGCCACGGGTGTCTCCACGGTTGTTTCTTCTATCTAATTCTATCAGCTCTAGTGGGATGAGTGGTGCGACTACAGATGCTACTGGTCCATCCGTGATCATGAAGCCTCTAAGGGCTAGTATGCTGGTGGCGTCTTTACAAGCGTCATGGGAGTTGGAAACCGAATAAGTTGCTCCAATGGGGAGTCTCCGAGTCTGTCTCTCCGCAACCTTCTCTCGTGGCGAAAAAATCCTAGTCGTGGATGACAACAAAGTAAATCTCGAGTGGCCGAGGGAGCTTTGAGGAAATATGGAGCGATGTGGTTTGTACGGACGGTGGGGAAAAAGCAATTGCTTTGCTCGGACCATGCATGATTTTGATGCACGCTTCATGGATATCCGGATGCCGAGGAATGGATGGGTATGGCTTTTTCCCTCCGGCACTTATTTTTTTCATCAAATGTTGTATAGAAAGTGTATATTTTTTCGTAGATTTGTATGTGTCTTATGTAATGGATTTTGATAACCTTTTCTATGTCAACTAGGTGGTGATAATGGATATGTGCATCTAATGGTTCTATAATTCCTTTGATCATATTTGAAGCTACAAAAAGAATTTGACAGAGATGGAACAAAGTCCGAGCAAGGAATTCCTACCGGGACGATCAACCTTAGAGCCACGTGAAAATATCTCGAATTTCCACCTACTGATCTTGGCCATGACTGCAGATGTGATTCACACTACTCATGAAGAATGCACAAAGTATGGAATGGACGGATATGTTTCAAAGCCCTTTGAAGCGGAACAACTTTTTAGAGAAGTTTTGCTCCTTTTCCTGGTCATCACTGAATTGAAACTTGTAGAGAGGCCACCATAGATGGCTAATTGTTTTGGTGAGCAGAAGTCTTGGTTGTTTAGGCACTTTGGCAGCCTTACTAGTGAACTTTTGAATTCTTTAACAAGAGTGAGTTTTCTGCGGCGTCTCCTTAGCTACACATTTCTTGATTCTCTTGCTTTTAGAGCAGTTGGATTTCCTTTTGATAGATGCAATTGAAATTCGCTGATATATCTCATGTGAAACTAAGGGGATTTTCTTTGGACACCTTCTGTTGATTTCTTGCACATTTTTGGATTTCTCAGGTGTCTTGTCATGGGAGCATATACATAAAGAAGCTAAGGTCACTGCTTTGAGTTGAATTTTCATTGATTTCCCTAAGAGTGGCATATTGGTTTAAAACCACTTCAAGTATTTTTGTACAATTGATCTGAACCGTTTGCAAGATGACGGTTGGTAATTAGGCGATCCGAAGTTCGCCAATTGAACTCGGATCGATGGCTGCTTGGAAATGGTGCAAGAATCTCTTTGACATAGGTGCATATCTGTAGACTAGACCCTAATAGTATGTACATGTGTCACGAGCCAAAAGTGAGCCCATCCCAGAGGTTCTTGGAGGACGATCATGACTCACCCTTAGACCTTCTACTTTCACTCGGATTCCCACCAAGTCTTCTTCCCAAAGTTTTCAAGGGCGGGCGACACTGTCATTAGGCTTGATTCTAAAAGTCTCTTCTGTTATTTATGTTGGAAGACAGTAGTTAGCATTTATGTCAGTAGTTGATGGCTATCATTTATGTCGGTGATGAGTAGCCGCTATTAGTGTTGGTAGTTGAGGCGGTGCAATCTCGTTTGCCAAATCAAATCTAGATCAACGGATGTAATTAGAGGGCCTCGAGTATAAGAAGGGGTGCCCTCTTATTTGTATCCATCCAGCTATTTCGGTTTATAAAAGCTCATTGCTTTTCGAGCTCCTCTCTCCGTGCTTTCTCTTTCTACGATTTGGGTGTGCGAGCGAGTGAGCGTTTGATCGAGCAAGGCTTTACTTGGGTGAATCAAAATAGCCTGAGTCGTTGTGCGGTCACAATCCCAATCGATCGGCCTGTGACACATGTAGCTTTAGAGATTGTTAGATGGTTGCGTGCTCAAATTTGATGGGCACAAATTTGATGTTAGATGGTTGTGTGCTCACTATTATCTTGCTGTACATATATACAAAGTCATTATGAGTAATGAAGGTGACTCCTCTTAGCAATGATGTTGCAGTGTCCACTAAGTTCTCTTCCCCCCTCCATGTTCAAAGGCTAGAGAGTTTTGTAAAATTATCAACCAGCCGTTTCCTTTATTTATGTGTTGCTTTAAAACAAGATGTTTATACGTGATTTATTTGTGGCTCATGTATAAAAATGGTCTATACAATATTTTCTACTTCGGATGCATGTGAATAGGCAATTGTTCCTCTATGATAGGAGGAGTTTGCGATTTGTAGCCAAACTAGCTCTTCACCGACTCTACCTTTGTTATTGTTTTTGGTGTGAGGATCGTTCGTTAGGACGTGGTCGAAACCATTATAAATCATATGGAACAAGTTGGGCAATCTTCTGGCGCAAAAGCTCATTCCGAACTACACAAACCTTTGGCCAAGTCATCTTCCACAACTTTCATGTTGGATGTCAAAAAAGAGGAACTTATTCGATTCAAGAGAATTTAAAAGAGAGAGAAGTCACTCTCGGAGATGGCCAAGAAATCTCACAAGCATCAATATCCAAATCCTCACCTTTGAATTCTCTCATTCAAATTGTCAAAACTTCTTCGATAATGGTCCCTAAAGTGACGCTCAAACTGAACAACCCCTGAATTAAAAATGGTAAAACTCAAATAACCTACGAAAACATCAATCTTGTTCTTTAGTGTGCGGTTCATTTGCCCCATAAGCTAGCTCTTGCAAATTTTGAAGCCTAGAGGAGATATCCAAAATTGTTACCTTGATAAACTACAGCTCGGTGATCTAGCGAGCAAAGACCGAATATACAATATCCTCGACACGTGAGACGAGCATGGTATCCATAACTCTCTTCGATTCCATTTTATGAATAAACGTAAAAACAGCATCTCTAATTTCCACAAGAATCTCATGCTCTCCGGAAGCACTTGCCTTGATGACAGCGGCCAAAACCTGCACTACCATAATATTGGCAATTAACTATGATATATTTTAAGAAGTTCATTATCAACAGAAATAACAAAATTATGCGAGAATGGAGTAACTACTAAATTAGATGAATAAAATATCATAAACGACCGCAATATCTTTCTATTTTTGAAACATCCATTCACCAGCATGCTATAATTCTTTCTAAAATAGTAAAAAAACATTTATCATTCAGGCCCAATTTCGTGGAGACCAGAAATTGTATATTCATGAAATATCTTGTACTTACAATTACTTCTGATTAGCTTTTTGCTCATGCTTCTGATTCTAGCACTTGAACATTTGAGTTTTCTTTGACATTGAACATGTCAAATGTTTAAAGACATAAAACTGTCCATTTCTTGAAGAATCATCTCAATACTCTGTTGGGGTCAGGATTTTCCAAAATTAAGAGATCCGAGATAAATAGATAGTCCCATTCATTCAGCACGGAAAACGAAGACAATTAAATATTAGAGAACTGCTGAGCTAACCTCTAGACATATGGGACCTTTCAGAATTTCAGCACATCGATCTCGGTCGTTTCAATTTTTCCTAGTAGCTCCGGTAGCATTTCGGTCTCCGGAGCAAATTGTGAAGTTCCCTAATCTATCCAAAAGAACATGGTCAAAGCAAGAGTCAAAGGGGCCTACAGTTCAAACCAGAAATGTACTTACGATTTATGAACTAAGAAGAGTGAGAATAACCTCTGATTTCAGCTTATATAGGGAGTCGATCTCAATTGCAGCAGCACGTTTCTCCGAGAGGCAGATTCGAACACGATTAAGCCACTCCTAAAGAAATAAATTTTTCTTAAAAGGGTGAGTCGAATTAGAAAATCCAACCAACTTATGATAACTTTCTGCAGCAAAGAAGGTGTGCCGGATACGAGAACACGATGCCTTTGAAACAGAAAATCTCATTTAATCCTTATTGGCGTGATTGTGGTAATTTTCTTTATCGGATAAATGGAGATATAGGAATAATCCCATGAAAACAAAAAGGAATAGTCCCAAGTCAATTTGAAAATTCAACGAGACCATATTTTCAATCAATGTATGCCAAATTGAAAGTGTCGGCCCGGAAAAGCCGGATATGCACCGGATGAAAAACAAAATGTCCTCGCTTAATCACCATCACCAATATAACGATAGAAGTCCATGTGATCATCCACTGGACCTGATAAATCAAGTGTACCATGTAGAGCCATGTCACTCGGTCATGGACAATCAACTCCAAGACAATATTAAAGAACAAGAGGAGATTAGCACATTCCAAACCTCACTAAACACCACTAAATTTCACTTTGTTCTTCATTGACATTTATTCCAACACCAAACAATTATGCAGTGACCTTGGTAGAAAAGAATTTCCTAGAATGTACATAGTTTGCCGATCAACTAGTAAAAAACATTGGCAAGCGAGACCAAAGCAACAAAACCAACTTCAGCTAGACTCTTCCATAAAACAAAGATCATATAATACCTAGTAAGTATAAAAATGAGACGATCCACCTTGCTTAAGATTGACACCTCATCCAGTCATAAATTTATAGAATGAACACCAAGGCTGAAGTTATTTTAATTGCTGCAATTTGTTTTCTACATGCTTTATTCGATACCTCATCCAGTCTCTTTGTTAATTGACTAAAAGCAAGTCTTGTATCGACAATACCTTTTTATTTGAAGAACTTGTTTCGCTGGAGAAAGATCTTTGCCGGAGCACCTTACTCCTTAGAGTCTCCTCACCATTGTATTTATCAATAGTGAGCAGCAAGTCACTTAACTCGCTAATGTATGACAGTCAAGGAGGCAATGTTTGCTGGGTTTGCATTCACGAGATGTGTTGCCGGTCTTTGCACAAAAGGGGTCCGATGATGAGATCGAGAATTACCAATTCGGCTTTAAGCCCAAAAATGATGATGAAGAAGAAACACTTCATATGATTGGGTGATCCATTTCTTTGAATATGAACCCAACCAAATAAGATGTTATTTACGGTGCCATGTTGGATCAAAGACAGGAAAGTATATGTCACCAGAATAATGTGACAAATCAAAATTAGAACCGGAATCAGATTTTTCCTTGCAAATTCAATCGTATCATATGCTTTTTAACATTATGACTTTAAGGATGTATTTCATTAAGACAGAGGCCCTTGTCATGAATGCTTTCACTCATTGTGCCCGGCTAGGTGGAATAATCCAAGTTCCACGACTTCAAGATCCCCTTCGGGGCAAATGTTTTTGACATTGCATGGCACATGTACTAGGCTTGTATTTGCACTACAAATCAACTAATTTGACAGGATAATAAACCAGAACACAGTTTCCACATACCTCAAGACAAACAAAAGCAGATGGCCTACAATCACATACAACGATATTGCTTGACATATAATGCACTTAGGATCCTACAAAAAAACCAATTCATCAACTAGCATCGTATTGACAAAGTCATCGGAAAGCAAGAGTTAAACATGAAAGGTCGAGTACCTCCTCAGTCCCCACGCATACAGGACGTGTCCGTGGTGGCATTGGAGATGATTTGACAATGCCATTTTTCAAGAGTCGCTCCCTCCAATTTTTCTCCTTTGTATAAATTCTAAGTAATTCTTTCGCCAGAAAAGGTGATGCTTTTCTATCATAATTACTCTGCATATTGCACAAGAAGGCAATTAGGGACATTTACGTAATATGGAAAGACCTCCTAGTAAGCAAAACTTAACTTTAGAAAAAAGACTCATTATCTAAAGGAAACAGCAATTATTAATCCTTCCCATCAAACTAATGAAAGAGGCAAACACGGAAATTATGTTGATGATGATCATGAGTCCATCACAAAGTACCAAAAACCAAAGAAAATAGTCCCGGTAAAGATAGTCAAACGCACAACGACGCGGCACCGCCCGCACAACAGTACGCCGCACCGCCTCACCTAGTTTCCGCGTCTTGTCGGCGAAACGCCGAGGTAGTGCGTGACTCGATCGAGCTTCGCGTTGGAATACTTTCGCTCGCCTCTTGTCTCGGCTCAAGAAATCCCCTCGCAAGCCGCATCCGGAAATCGCTCTTCTCGAGCTCGGCAACGAGAAAGGAATCGACCAAGCAAGAAGCAAGAAGCAAAAATTCGAAACAGGCAAATCCCCCAACTCAATCGGGAGCCAAAACAGAGCGCGAGACGATCGGAGCGTTTGGAAAAACCTGGACATTGTCCGCGAGCCGCTGGACCTTGGAGGCCGCGGGAGCTGCGAGGGCGACGAGGAGGTGGCGGCGGCGGAGATCGAGTACCGCCGCACGAGCGCTCGGCCGGTCTTGGTCGTCGGCGTCGAAGGAGGCGGAGTTCGACGACGACTTCCGCGGCTCGAAGCCGCTCGGACCTTGGAGGCCAATGGGAGCCGCGAGGGCGGCGAGGAGGCGGCGGCGGCGGCGGCGGCGGAGATCGAGTACCGCCGGATGAGGGGCCCTCGGCCGGTCTTGCTCGTCGGCGTCGAAGGAGGCGGAGGTCGACGACGACTTCCGCGGCTCGAAGCCGCTCGGACCTTGGAGGCCGCCGAGAGCTGCAAGGGCGCGAGGAGGCGGCGGCGGCGGCGACGGTGTGGAGATCGAGTCTGCCGCCGGATGAGGGGGCGCTCGGCCGGTCCGGTCGTTGGCGTCGAAGAAGGCGGAGGTCGACAACGACTTCCGCGGCTCGAAGCCGCTCTGGATCTTGGAGGCCAGCGGGAGCTGCGAGGGCGGCGAGGAAGGCGGCGGTGGCGGCGGCGGAGATCGAGTACCGCCGGACGAGGAGGGCGCTCGGCCAGTGCTGATCGTCGGTGTCGAAGGAGGCGGAGAAAGATTTGTGTGAGAGAGACTTCGTGCGGGAGAAGACAGAAGAGAAAGGGCACTTCAAATGCGAAGGGCGGGAGAAGGACGCGGCAAAAATTTGACTAAAAATAAAAGTGGGACCCGGCTCCACGTGTCGACACGTGTCGTATCCTGATTGGGCGGGGCGCACGGTGACGTGGAGCGCCCGGCGCACCTAATATTTTCTCGTAAGCTACCCGTACAAATAACCAATAAATGTTACTAATTATTATTATTAATAATAAAAAAATACGTGTCTGAACTCTTGTTAAGACATAAAATCAACTAATTTAAAAGAGAAACAATTCCGAAAAAGCAGCATTGGTGGTATTAATCCCCCTGTTCCGATTTTCACCGCGTTGACTCCCCTCTTTTTCTCCTCCTCTTCCTCTCCTTTCCTCTTCATCTTCATCGCCATCGTCGTCGTCATCATCCGATGCGTGATTCGTTCGTTCCCTCTCGTCGTCGTCGTCGTCAAAATCAAATCGAAAATCAACAGTCGTCTCCACTCCCCCCTTCCCTTCTCTCTCCCTGACCTAACCCTAGAACTAGAATAATCGCAACCGCATTTCAAATCGTCTCCTCCTCCTCCTCCCGTATCGGATTTTCCCTAACCTCCGTCGTTGGAAGATTAGGTTGCTCTTCGGGGGCCGCCTCAAAATCCGATTTTTCTTCCTCCTCCTGCTTCCTCCTGTTCTTGTTCTTGTTGGGTCGGATTTGGATTGGATTGGATTGGATTGATCGGGTTGCTGGGGGATTAGGGCCGGACGGGGACCGGATCCGATTGGGGCATGAGGTGAAGGGGGAAAGAGGAGTGGGGGGGATTTCCGATTCTGCATGGTCATCGTCGCTGCCATCCCATGTTGAGCTCTTGCTGCTCCCACTCCTTATCCCCTCGCCCCCTCTGGTCCCGCCTCCTCCCGTCGCGCGGTTTAGGGTTCCGACGAGGCCGGCCGCGGCGTCGTTCGCGCTCTCCCGGGGCTCCGGGTCGTCGGGTTCCAGCTGCAATCGCGCCAGATACGTAAGGGTTTATTCCGTCTCGCGCTCGATTCAGTTCGGCTGCATTTGATTCTTGATTTCCTGGCATAGGGATAGGGTGATCGTTGTGATTGATTTTTTTGCGTATTTTGGCTAATCGGTTCGTTTTGATTCAATTCGATTGTGTATTACTTCGATGAAGTTATCTTTTTGTGGCGGCTTTTTAGATCAAGAGAAAAGTTTTTCCTTTTGATCTTTTGTTTGCTGTGAGCAATTTCTTTCTTATAATTGTGATAACCGGTCTCTAGTTTATGATGGTTGTTGGGCCTCTGCTTGATGTCTCGGTGCTTTGATGACCATGCAGAATTGGAAGATTTCTTGCTTCAGGGACCAGAGTTTCCCTCCCGATAGTCAACGATTCAAATTCGTTGAAAATGCTCCGCCGGAAGAGCACGCGGAGCCTGAATTGAATACTGAAATCGCCGTTCAGAAGGACTGGAAAGCAAAATTTAGAGAGGTACTTTTTTCTGCTTTCCATTCTTCAATTCAAGTCATTATTATTAGGAGGCTAATTGAGTAGACATCTACTGCTTTAGAGAGTTTGAGAGGGCTGAACTTTTCTACGTGTAGGAATATATGTAGGAACAAGGGTTGGGCGTAGTGATGGTCTTTTCTTCAGAGGCTTTGGGCTTGAATTCTGATTCTGTTCTTCCCCTTTCACACACTTTACCTTGCTCAAAATACCAAAGCCTGCTTTCCTCTGCCATGGAATTCTGTGCGTGCTTTTTTTTTTTTTTTTTTTTTTTTTTTTGGTTTAGGCTTTGAGCAATGTGTTAAAGTTACTGATTTTATATCCCTTGTTGGAAAGCTAGCTCTGTTTTATCCTCTTAACTGTGCTTTGAACATCAGTATACTAGATCACAAGGCATTGTTAGAGTCATTTGAGAAAAATGATACAGAGCAATGTGAAGCAAATCAAATAGTTAGGAAAGAGCGTAACGTAGTTAGCCTGAGCAGTTGTGGGAGAGACTTCCGCCGAAAATGACCTGAGTTGTCGTTTCTGGTCGCTTTAGTGTGTGAAGTAAGTCCTATGAAAGCTCTGTAATGGGATCACGTTGTTAGGTTGAGCCATCAAGATATCCAAGTACTTAAGGGGGTTGAGCGTGTTTTATTATCCTTAACTGGAAAGAATTCCGGGTGACCTTGGATGCTGTTGAAAGTGTCAATAGCCAATGTTTGCCTGCAATTTGTTGAAAAAGTCTTGTTTTGATATTTGTATATGCTTTGAACATCCTAAGTATATTATGCATCTCTTGCATTGTTAATATGGAGAAGCAAGTCAACCACTGATTACGTATTACTGGACGTAAACCACATAGTGATATAACATATTCATAAGATCCTTTCTCCTTGAATGAGATGAAGGTCATAAATCATAGTCGCTTGTCGCTTATGAATTCTAGAGTACAAATGTGAGAGTAGATGCAAATAAAAGCACTCATGATATGGAAATTCAATCCAATTGCATTTTGGAATTGCATAAGTGAGGGTGAGAGAGAAGCTTTCCATTTTTTTTTTTGTGGCTTTTACCAGCACAAAGAAGCCAATCTTTGGTCTTGGGTGTAGTTACATTCCCTTGTTTTAAATTGCAAAGTACAGGGAGGACTTATGAGAGGGTGAAAGAGGAGGAGACCACAGGTTGAAGATTCATGTTATCATTCCCAAACTGAAGATTTTAGGCTTTGTTCTCCTGCAAAACTTAATTAAGAGATGCTTAGCTGTATGTTAGAGCAACATAATGCAAGAAATGAAAAGTTTTAGGGCATGTTAGTTTTAAGTAGGAGTTTCATGTTCTGAAACATCACAATTTGAATGCCCTCAGGTTTCTCAAACTTCTACATGCTTCTAAGAAATGTTTTGGTTATAATGTAGGCTGTAAATGCATTATTCAGAGCTATTGGAAGGCCTTGGACTGTGCCCTGGACAGCAGAGACAGTGTTAAAGGTACATCCTTTTAGTTGCTATAAATCTCCATGTGCATGAGAAGTTCTTGGTCAATACTTTGAAGTGATCAGAAGTTATGGTTAATTGTAGGTCTGAAGAATTCTTCAATTCGTGATGCAGGTTATGGTTCTTTGGGTTACCTCATTTTGGTTTATAGGGACATGGCTGGTTCCATTCACAGTGCATATAGCAGGATTCAACAAGGAAACTTTGACTTTCAGAGGGCAGGCACTCTATAGCCTCTTGACAGATGTGACTGAAGGCGTTGCTGGAATTTTGATCCTACACCGCTGTCTCTCACGGTTTTATCCCCTTCCGTCTGATTGGTTTAGTTTCAGTCTAAAAGGTAAGTGGCATTTCGACGTCGCGCTTGGGTGCCTCTTGTTTCCTCTGGTCAATCGCCTCTCCCAAATCAACCTTGATCTATTGCCGATTCTCCCCTCCACACCTGTAACGCTATCAAGTGTCGAACAGTCAATATTGGCACGGGATCCGATCGCGATGGCACTTTACGCACTTGTAGTAACAGTTTGTGCTCCTGTATGGGAAGAAATAGTGTTCCGGGGTTTCCTTCTTCCTTCACTTACAAAATACATGCCTGTGTGGTGTGCAATACTGTTGAGCTCAGTCGCCTTTGCTTTAGCACATTTTAATGGACAGAGGATGCTTCCGCTCATCTTTCTCGGGGTGGTGATGGGTCTTCTCTTTACACGGTCAAGGAACTTAGTACCATCCATGCTATTGCATAGCCTCTGGAATGCTTTTGTTTTCTTAAGTTTAATGAGATAGCTTGTAGCTTTGCATGTAAATTAGTGATCAATCAGTAAATTTTTCATCCAAACGTTAATTTTGTCCAGGGTTGATGTGCAGTTTCACCTTGGTTTGCAACATAATAGTAGCGTCTTCCCGAATTATCTAGGAGGACTCATCTTTAGATTAACAATCAGTTTATTTACGTTTCTTGTAACGGTGGAATACCTGTTGCTTTTGTGAATGACAAGATCTTAAAGCGAATTGATTATGTCTGGAATCCGAGGGACACATACGCAACGCATATTAAAGTAACGCTGTCTTGTATGTACGAGGAAAGACGAAAACGAGAGCAAAGTATAAAGTTTTTTGGGTTGGCTGAGGCTCCTGCTTGAGGGATCCGGCTATTGTCTTTGTTTTTCCGTTTTCTTCTTTTTCCTTTTTGAGTCGGAAATCCGCTACTGTCTTGTGTGATCAATCTGGTCTGATGTTTGGACCCGAAGCATGCGATATGAACTCGGAATGGGGTGTCTTGTCCCTTGATCAATCGGCACCTAGTTATGTGTCATGAATTCCTTCTGTTTTCTTTCAAGATAGTTGCACTGCTGATGCGATGATTGATTTGGGTTAAGAAAATTAGTGCCTTATGACACCATAGGTCGACTATATCGACGTTCCTCTCGCACGATGAAGCTCTGTCTAGAACCGTTTCCTGGATTAAAAAAATGTCCAGCATGAATCTCGAAGCGAAGTTCGCGATCGTACTCGAGCCATAGACCGGTCCACCCAGGAATTTGTCCGCCCTTTGCCTACGTTGCATCGGATTTTGTGCTCCCTCCCGAACTTATCCGAGACCATTTTCTTATTCAGAATTCATTCAGTCAATTGGATAGACAGCGTCTCTTTGAATTGACATATTGTATCAAGTTCAAATCACATGATTCGGTCTGGAAACTCGGCTCAGACTTCGAGTTTCACTGTTCTGTTTTTGCTGGGCGAGTTGCCCCACCATTAATGAGTTTCTTAACACCTTCTGCCAAAAGGAAAGGTCCTCATGTTTTAATTTATCGGGGGTAAGTCCTCTGAATTAAGCTACTTTGTTATATGTCATCGCACATAATTGAATAGCAAATAATTAATTGGGATGTAAATTGGTTATGGATGATTTCAAATAGTAAAATTTTTTCTAGAGGTATCCGTTTCTCCTCTTGTTGGGGACGAACCGAGACCTCCTAATCGACAGCTTCATCACTCCCAAGCCACCCCCAAGAAAGCGACAAAGTGGTTTATTTACCGGTGATTATTCATTATGTACAGTACTCATCAGTTGAAAAGATTTTGTCTGTTTGTTATGATACTAGCGAGATGCCTGTCCATTCCACAGATTTAAGACTAAAGTTATATCATTCTAAACGTGGGTGTTAACATGAATATTTACTAGAGAAATAATATGTAGAAAATTTTAATAATAAATAATTGCATTAATTACATCCTCTTCCAGAGTTTAAATAGGATTTTATTTAAGCTCCATCATTTAGGTTGATCCTCCCCGATTAAAAGATAACAAAAGAAATAAAATTGCTATATTTATCGAATCATAACATGAAATATCCAATTTGTAAGAATTGATGGACATAATCCTCTTCCAAAGTTTGTTTATTTTGTTTTAGCAAGAATTGATGGACATCTCGTCTTTAGTGGCAATGAAAAAAATTATTAGATATCCTGAGCAAATATGCAATATCCAATTTGTAAGTATATAAGAAATAAATGAGAACTGTTGAGTTATTAAGAAATTATTGAGATATGAGAGTTTCAAGTATAATAACCATGGCCAATAGAAGTTGTTACATTACATTTATACAAATTGTAGGATATTTCTTTTTAAATTTAAGATATCCGAACTTAACGAACCATTTTGTCAAATATATTTAGTAAAACTTATTTACAGGATGACATGCGTGGCTCTCAAAATTCATATAAACAAACGACACTGCGATTTTTTTAACAGAAGGTCTATCGAATTCAAAATCTGTCTTAAACGTTTGAGCATGTTCAGACAAGTAAAAACTCAACTTGATTACGATCGATGGAGCTCGGAAAACCGGGCCGTCCGGCGATCAGAAGCGCCTTCGGACAGAAAACCCAGTACGTGCAGCAAATCCCTCGATCGTGCCGAGGAAAAGTACGTGGACGCCGCACCATAGCCACCACCTTTGTTGGGAAATGGAAAGACTGCACTGTCGTACCGAATGACAAGCCTTCAAGAACCCGACACGTTGGCCAATTCGTAAGGACACTCACTCTCTCTCTCTCTCTCTCTCTCTCTGTATATTCATGAAAACCGAGGTGATGTAAAACGACCCAGTAGGGTCTATTATATAGCGGGAAGGAACCGCCTCATCATCGTCAACTTCTCTCTCTCTCTCGCCCTCCCCACCATTCTCAAAGCCCAAAGCCGTCTCCTCTCCGCCGCCTGCCGCTCATATCGCATCAAACGGTGCGCTTTTGGGTCGTTCGCGGTTTGCAAGATCCGCTTATTTCGCTCTTGCACGTAAAATCTTTAGCGCCCGCTTATCAGTTATCACTCGCCCTTCTTGGGTTTTGTCTGAAGCGTTTTACGTGTCTCCCGCGTACAGGGACGCCATGATACCATTTCTCATGTTTCTTTGTCTCTCTCTTTTTCGAAAGTTGCAGTTTTTATGGGTTACTAGGATGCTCTGAGTACTTCCCAGGCGGTCGAGTCTTCTTTTTTCTTTTAGATGCGGTGTCTCTGTTTTTCGTTTGGATGAATTCTGCCTCTGGAGGATTTACTCCTGAGTTTCACTTGTCCTGCTAGCGAAATTTCCCTGGTAGACCGACTTTTTCTCGTCTTCCTGTACGTTTTTAGTAAGTAATAATAGTGGAAATATGGAGAACAGGGGATTTTATCGGGTGCTCTTTCTCTGAACCCATTTGTCTGATCTTTAATAGGCCCACGCCCTGTTTGGTTCTGTTCGTGTGTACTAAAAAGATGATCCTTTTGGCAGGGTCTTGAGTGTTGAGGAAGGAAGAAAGAACAGGCAATGGAACAGAAACACATATTGCTGTCGGCAATAGGTGTAGGAGTCGGAGTGGGGCTTGGAATAGCATCAGGACAGACAGTGAGCAAATGGGCAGGTACCGCTTCTTCCTCAGACTCGATCACTGCTGAGAGAGTGGAGAAGGAGATGCTCAGGCTGGTAGTTGATGGCAGAGAGAGCAAAGTCACTTTCGACCAGTTCCCTTACTATCTCAGGTCACATCGACATTCTCTCGTTTCTCCTCTGCTTAGAAAGTTTTTTTCCCCGGTTCTTAGAGAAAAGTGAATTCAACCCAATTCCAACAGTGTTAAACAAACAAATGTATATTCTTGTGAAGACAGAACAGAACAAACACAGGTGAAAGAATTGTCTGGGCCTCACTTTTTTCAGTGTTTTTATCTTCCACTTCTGTAATGATACTTGTGTGCTCATGTACACCGGTCCCACTTGATTCGACAGGGTGATTCTTGCACTCTGGTCCTAACGAGGCCTTGCTTAAATTATTTGGGTCCAAATTTAATTTGTTTTTGGTCTTACAGGCTAAGACCAATGTATATATAATCATGGTCTGATAAGGAACGACACTCTTTTTCTGGATTCTCCAGCGGACCTTTATCGCTGTGATATGTCTTGCTGATATTTTACACATAGCGAATGAACAGAATACAGATATTTTCTTTTGAAAAGAGGCGTCCTCGAATAAAGCAAGTCTGTTTTCAGTGAAGCTCTGGCCAGTTTGTTCATTGCCTTTCTTTTGTTTCTTAGGAGTTTGCCCTAATATCGTCCGGTCTTTAGTGATCATCGACAAAAAAAATGCACTATATTATTGGGATGTAATTATACCCAATCCGAGCTATTGAAACTATATGTTACTCTAATCCTGGCAAATTGATTTCTGGCCTGCTCTTCACGTGTCTGTTTTTTCCTGTAAATTGCTGCTCTTCGTTTTGTTGCCTTCTATCGTTAAGGAATATAACATTCTTATCCAGATTTTTCAGCATCTGTGGTTTTTTGATAATTTTCAATTGCTTAGGTGAACTGTTGCTGTTCTGAAAGAATTATTTTCAAATATCTTTTTTGCTGGGTAAGCAGTGAGGTTTATTGATTTAATAAACAAATCAGAGGATCTTTGCTACAAAAAATGTTCAAATTGCAACAAATCATCTATGGCATCAACCTCCAGTTCCTGCAATTGGCTATATACTGAGAGGAAGAGCCTATACTCTCTCTCTCTCTCTCTCTCTCTCTCTCTCTCTCTCTCTCTCTCTCTCTCTCAAATCTTTACAAAACATCAAAATGAATCTGGGAAAATTTATCATTGCTCAAAACAATAAAACTGTCTTCATGGATCTTCTTGCCTGGCCATACATAAATAACAAAGTGCTGCACGCCAGGCAACCTTGAAGATGAGACGTGGAATAGATTTGCCTTTTCAAGTAGTACATGCTCATTGCAACACAGAATCCCAATTAAGCAAGCCTCTGTTTATCCCACATTTCTCATCTCTTTTCCTCCAGATTTCGTCAGTTGTCATACACTCCACAATAAAGTGATTCCTTGATTTAACATCAGCTCCATAAAGCACACAGTCATTATTGACAGCAACATTCTTCATCCTATCCTTAGTGGAGAGCTTATGCAAAATAGGAAGCTGACAATGAAGCTTTGTTTAGAAATATATGGGGTAACCCAAATTAATTAATGCCAAATACCTTGCTTGCTCTAGCTCTAGCACAACTCCATGCACTATTGACTGAGAATTGCTCTGAAGAAGTTGCCTTCCATATTGCCATTTCTGCCTGCCCTGCATTTGGAGAAGGAACTTTGCACAATGCTAAGTGAACCAATAGCATATCATCTAATCTAGCAGCTGACAAATTCGACCTTCCATCCTCAATAACTCCTGCTACTGTAGCTTGCAGAGAAGCTGAAGAACAGATAACTCTATATTCCTACTACTACTATTAGGGCTTGAGTGGTGACATAGATGAATGAGATTTCAGGGCTTAAGGTTCATGTTGAGAGCTTCTGGGGATTTATTTGGCATTCTGAATTTCTCGCATCACACGTATTTGTGAAAATTCTCACAATGGTCAAGGGTTTATGGGGAGAAATGGGTTTTATCATTTGAATTTTTTGATTTGAAACTCAGTTATCAATTTGAACTTGAATTATCATGGAGATACTACAACCCTTGTGTAAAAGTGTTAGCATTTGAAGTGTATATCAAACTTTTTATAGAGTGGGAGGTTTCTGGTGAGATTCTCTATGTCTTTGATGAGTATTCATGATTCTTTGTTTCTTGAGACTTTGAGGCCTTCCCTTGACTTCTGCTATCTAGGCTTTTTCTTTTCTTTTCTTTTTTCCCCCACTTTTGTTGCTTCATGGCTACTTACCTTTTTCCTCATATTCCAACTACAACAACAGTGAGCAGACACGAGTTTTGCTGACAAGTGCTGCATATGTTCATTTGAAGCATGCTGAAGTTTCTAAGTACACAAGAAATCTTTCACCTGCTAGTCGAGCCATTTTGCTCTCTGGACCTGCAGGTTGTTTGTGAATCTATCATATATCAATATGTTGGTTTGAGCATTGTTGTTGCAGACTCTGAAATAATTCTTCTTTCTTTCATAATGACTTTAAGAGCTTTACCAACAAATGCTTGCCAAGGCTCTTGCCCATTACTTCGAAGCCAAGTTGCTGCTGCTAGATGTGACGGATTTTTCTCTGAAGGTAGGTATATGGAGTAAATGAATATATGTTGGTTTTGGTTTTGTTTTCATTCTATGATTTATGACGTTCCTTGCAGATCCAGAGTAAATATGGAACTGGGAACAAAGAATATGTATGTCCATCTGTTTTCTTATCTTGACTTCGTCAATTTTGTTGTCTTGTATACTTCTTTTACTTGATCCAACACATAAGCACTTGAAAATGGACGTTGGTTACTTATTATGACGTGTTTGCCGATTGGTCAATACACCGTGATTTGATATGCTTTAGTATACTAGACAAATTTTGGCTCTCAGATTTGTTCATATTTATTTGTATTATTGCTATCTAGTCTTTCAAAAGATCCCCATCTGAGTCAACACTGGAGCGGTTGTCTGGCTTATTCGGATCTTTTTCAATCTTTCCACAAAAGGAGGAAGCAAAAGGTATGCCAAGGTAGTGGCTTTGTTTCTGCTTAGAGGTTTATGTTATCTTTTATTTTTTTGTTATTTATTTATTTATTTATTGCGGTCCAAATTTTATGTTATTTTTAGAGGTGGCTCTTTTTCGTCGAACATGCATATCACATATTAGGCAGTGCTTTTAGCAAAAAGAATCATGAGGCGGTGTTGCCTTGTATAATATTCTTCCATAAGCAGTGTTGAGCTGTCCTGAAAAATAAGCAATGCTAGGATCCATGCTTTCTTGGACTCTAATTTGTCTTTTCTTTACATAGATTGGTGAAGTACCATGGGCATTAATTTTTCAAGAACATGGATCTAAAGTTTGGTCAAGAAATCATGATGATAGACATCTTGGATCAGAGGTTTTATCTGGTGCACTGGGTGATTTAGTATAGGAGTAGTTGCTGCTTTGTTTGTCCTTTCTTTTGGGCTTCATCAATCCCTGGTCAAGGGTAGTTGGACCATTTTAGTTTTTCTCTCCTTGTTTCACCGTTTGAAATTTTGAATGAGTCGTTCATCAGTACATTTGGTTTCTTCTTAAAGGGTACTGACTAGAGCTCATGTAGAGATCGCAAGCTCTGTCTGGATAATTAATTGGAGCATTCTTCTGAAAATGCTGAAATTGACTTTCATTAGCTTACTTGGTTTGCTAGCAGTTCTTAGCTACAATAACATTTTCGTGCAGGGAACTTAGGAGGCAAAACAGTGGTGTGGACATTGGATCAAGGTAATCTTAAGCAGTTATCTCTGTTGGTATTAGGAAACATATATATTGTATTTGCTTTCTTGTTCTTCTGTCGATATTATTTTTACATCTACACGTATAAGCATGCTTGGGAATTCCAGGGGAGCAGAAGGTCCTTGCAATCCACCAAAGCTTCGTAGAAATGCCTCTGCCTCGGCTAATATCACTAACTTTGCGATGCAATCGGCTTCTAATCCAGGTTTCTTCACTGCACTTTTCCATGATGTTTTCTGTTTGAGTGATTTGTTATTAAGGTGGTAAATTGTTGGGTAATCACCTTGACAGGAGTCCTTAACTCCAAATCACTTCAAGATCTCATAGTTATTATAATGTTAGCTCTGGGTGGGCCCAGAAGGAGGAGTTTGTAATTTTCTTTTCCTAAAGCACTATGCATCAATATAAACTATTCTTGGAGTTTTGGCACTCTCTCTGTCATAGAGCTCACTTCTACATAAGCAAAATGTGGTTTTTGCACGCATGACTTTCACTAAGCTACGCTTTCTCTTGCATCTAATTCTTAGTTGGATACAAAAAGGTGGCATTTCTATCATGATTATTCTAGGCATAAGCTGATTAACTTTCATAATTTCTCTTGTGCAATTTCTTCATTCATGATAGAATGACTGATATGCCATGGTCTAGTCTTTCAAATTTTGTTCTTTGCAGGGTGGAAAATTGGTTCTACATTGTTGGCTAAGATTCTGATCATTTTCTGTGTAGTTTTGTTTGGTGGAACTCAAGATTTTGAAAAATTTTAGTGATTTCATGGTGGACACATAGATGATTGGTTTTTATAGAAAAACCTAGAATAATGATGAATTTTTACCATATTCATTGGAAGTAGTCATTTCAAAGTACCCTTCATACTTATTTAGAGAGTTCTTCCTTCGTCTGTGAGAGTCTCGTTTCTTATTTGGCTTCTCATGTTATTCCCTCTTTTTTAGCTCCTCTCAAGCGCACAAGCAGCTTGTCTTTTGATGAGAAGCTTCTTATTCAATCTCTTTACAAGGTATTGTTTTTTTTTTTTTTTTTTTTGGGGGGGGATCAATCTTTCATATTTCAGGACCCTGTTGAGCCATTACAGTATTTCAGTAACATCGCACAAGTCAGGAACTAAGTTTTTATTTTCTTCTTTTTATGATCTAATGCCATAGATGGTTCTTGCAGGTGTTGGCATTTGTATCAAAAGCCAGCCCCATAGTGCTGTATCTCAGGGATGTCGAGAAGCTTTTATGTAGATCACAGAGGATATACAACCTTTTTCAAAAAATGCTGAAGAAGCTGTCTGGATCAGTCCTCATCCTTGGCTCACGGATTCTGGATCCGGATTATGACTATAGTGAGGTAGATGATAGGCTTGCTGCTCTTTTCCCCTATAACATCGAGATTAGGCCTCCAGAAGATGAAAACCATCTTGTCAGCTGGAAGTCTCAGTTGGAGGATGATATGAAGATGATCCAAGTTCAGGACAATCGAATTCACATTATGGAAGTGCTTTCAGCAAATGATCTCGATTGCGATGACCTGGAATCGATTTGCGTGGCTGATACAATGGTTCTGAGTAATTACATAGAAGAGATTGTCATGTCTGCTATATCGTATCACTTGATGAACAATAAGGATCCAGACTACAGGAATGGGAAACTTCTCATTTCATTGGAGAGGCAAGATTAATATTTTTTGTTGCTATTTTTAAAAAAAATTTAGCCATTTCCTTTTCCTTGGTGTGCTAAAGAGTCATTAGTTTACTTGAGACAGTTTGTCCCATGGACTGAGTGTATTCCAAGAAGGCAAATCTAGTGGAAAAGATATGTTGAAGTTGGAAACCCATGCTGAAAAGTCGAAGGTATCATTGTCTTTGTGCGTAAGCTGTTGCTGGAACGTCGATATCATCAAGCAGAAAACTAAATTTGCATGTTTCTTGTACTCATTTGACTCAAATAGGAAGCCAAAGCGGAAGGTGACGCCACTGTGAAGCCAGAAAAAAAAGCCGAAGTCCCTACTCCTGAGAAGCAAAGCGGAACTGAGACAAAAGATGGAACTAAAGGATCAGCAACAGTCTCAAAGACAGGTGGTGATGGTGCAGTGACACCGTCAAAACATCCAGTAAGTTTTTGTTGTCATTTAACTCATGTTTTTGTCGTAGTTTTTCCAAAATTTCATCCGGGTAACCTTATGAGAATAATCCATTGCACTGCAATAGAAAAGGATGAATTTTTTTATTTGCATCTCAGAATGGAATAATTTTTTAATGTTGAGGACTCTCTTTCGTTGAAAGACTCTGTGTGGATGGAAGGTGTGCTTGCTCATCGTTTTTGTTGTAGGAAGTACCTCCAGACAATGAATTTGAGAAGCGAATAAGGCCAGAGGTTATACCAGCGAATGAAATTGGGGTCACATTTGCCGACATAGGTGCTTTGGATGAGACCAAAGAATCCCTTCAAGAGCTAGTGATGCTCCCGCTTCGAAGACCGGACTTGTTTCACGGCGGCCTTCTGAAGCCGTGCAAAGGAATATTGCTTTTTGGACCCCCTGGTACGGGGAAAACAATGTTAGCCAAGGCTATCGCCAAAGAGGCAGGAGCCAGCTTCATTAACGTATCTATGTCAACCATAACGTCTAAATGGTTTGGGGAGGACGAAAAGAACGTCAGAGCTCTATTCACTCTAGCCGCCAAAGTGTCCCCCACTATAATTTTCGTAGATGAAGTGGATAGCATGCTAGGGCAAAGGACCAGAGTGGGGGAGCATGAGGCAATGAGGAAGATAAAGAATGAGTTCATGACTCATTGGGATGGCCTATTGACAAAACAAGGTGAACGCATACTCGTGCTTGCTGCGACCAACAGGCCATTTGACCTCGATGAAGCAATTATTAGACGTTTTGAGCGAAGGTACTCTTGCTTGTGTACTTGTAAAAGGGTATAGTAGTTTCAACTTAAGTATCAACGGTATGTGATAAGCTTTTAGCGATGATTGCTTCTGTGCTCAGGATCATGGTCGGGCTTCCAACCTTGGAGAACAGGGAAATGATACTTCGAACACTTGTAGCAAAAGAGAGGGTTGAAGAAGGACTAGATTTGAAGGAGATTGCGACCATGACTGAAGGGTACAGTGGAAGTGATCTTAAGGTCGTCTCTTGCATGGCATGTTCTTGTAGGTATTGCTGTGGATTAGATGTCATTGACTCAAGATTGTTTTGTTGCAGAACTTGTGCACAACAGCTGCCTACCGGCCAGTCAGGGAGTTAATTCAGCAAGAAAGAGAAAAGGGGCCGGTAAGCACATTAACAGTGCCCGTGAATCAATGTGAAGTGGATAGATGAAGCTGCGACAACTCTATCTGGATGATTGCTGAATGTAACTATTGACTGGGTCTTGTTCTATCCTTGGCAGGAGAAACAGGAGAGAGCTGCAGGGGCGACAGGTGAAGAAGGTAATCTGGATACAAAAGGAGCAAGTAAAGAGGAAAGAACTGTGACTCTCAGGCCTCTGAACATGGAAGACTTCAGGCAAGCCAAAAATCAGGTAACAACTCTTTCTCCATCTCTGAAATGAAGACTGATTGATGCCCACCTTTCTTTTTCATCCAACAACGCTGGAAATGTAGCAGTTTCTTGGCAAATTTGTACATGTCCTTCCTTGTGTTTTTATTTGCAGAAGTTACTCGGTGATCACTTCTTCATTGAAAAGTTTTGCATACTCTTTTCCTGGAGGAGTATACTGAAATTGCCATTCTTCTATTGCTTTATGTCGCGCAGGTTGCAGCCAGTTTCGCAGCTGAGGGATCAATCATGAGCGAGTTGAAACAGTGGAACGAGTTGTATGGGGATGGCGGTTCGAGGAAGAAGCAACTGTTAACGTACTTCCTCTGAGGCCGAGGGAATTGCAAAATAGAGTCACCTGTCCCATAATGAGATTCTGATGATCTGATTGCAATTTGTAAACCTGGTCCGTGGCTTGTTGCTGGAAACCATGGATGCCCAACCAAGGTGAAGCGTTGATATGTGAGAAAATAAGTAAAACGACAACGAAGAACCACTCAAGAGAGAATACACTTCGTTCTCAGTGAACCATCTGGTGATGTAGAACTATTTTGTGTAGGGATTAAAGGTAGGCAGGCCTTTGCGGGAACTAGTACCGGTGCAAGATGTCGAAAGTGGTAGAATAATAAGAATTTACCTGTCTTCAGTCATGAGCAGCTATATGCTTGTTACTGCTGCTGCTTTTCGTGCTTTTACTATGCATGGTTGCTGGAGATTTTTGCATCTAATAGGAGCTCGTTGGCTGGAGAATCGAATTTAGAGATTCCTCATTTGGCAACTTACTTCGAGGAGTCGGCACAGATTGATGCAGCGGTTGCATCCGTGACCGATCCTGGAACTTTGAATATAAGATGCCGCTGGTCCACGAAACATCTGATTACGTTCATATGCAGATTCGAACCGTCTTAATCGATGGCGTACTGCCTCCGAAAGTACCAGATGCCGCGAGAAAGCACCTGAAGTGCTGGCGCGGGACTAAAATGAGTGGCAAGAATTGAGGGCAGGTGTCGGTAGGCAAAACGGCATAATCGATCTGTCTCTTTGATCGGCCACCGCTACAGTGAATAGGCTAATTCTAATCGGATGGACAGGCCTACTTTGCACAGCGAGTACCGAGCGGGCTGTTTTCCTGCCTTATCAAGTCAAAGAAACAGCCTGCGAGAACGACCAAGCAAATTTCGTCGTTGCCAAGCCTTTGGAAACGGCCGCCCGCCGCAGCATAATCGATTAGTTTTCTTTAAGATTTTTGTTCCACTCAAGCTTTGTCAATAGACTATGCGCACGTCGCTCTTCCAGCAACTTCTTTACAAGTCGGTTAAAGTCGACCGCTCAACCAAGCCCATTCCACGGACGAATGGCACGACACCTGAAGCTGTCATCCAACAACGTCTCCGTCAACTTTTCAATTCAGGATGAGAACTCGTCCTCCCAATTAAATACCGAGAACCGTCCCAGACTGGGACCTCAAATCATAACCTTCCAACTTCATCCACCATCTGTAGGAGCAAATCAAAAACAAATCCAGCAGAGAAACTCACCCAAAATCACAGCGAAGTTCTCCACCAACATCGTTACCATGACCGGACCTCCACCGGGAACTCACCCAAACTCTTCCGCCTCCCGGAAGTCGCATTTTGAAGAGTTAAATGTTTTACTAAATCGCATTTGATTACGTTACCGACTCGATAACAAGCGCTAAGCTGAACTAGGCCAAACTAATGACTATATCTCCAGAAAGTAAATTCAACGATGTACAATGCATTAACCATATGACCCTAAAGTTTGTAAAACCCATAACCAGACCCACACCCTGGTGTAAATTGTGCCAATTCAAGTGAGAACCCAAAGACTGGCTTCTAGACGTTAAATATAATTTCACAGATCATGGACAAAACACCAAAGCTACCAAATTCTTTCATTAAAAAACACGGGTCAGACAGATTCAGGCCGCCTTCTTCTTATCCTTCAATGGCCCCCTCGGGATCTTACTCAAGACTTTGGCATCGAAGACAGCATACTGCTTCTTGAGTTCACCCATTGCCCTCTCTGCAAATGGATCGATCTTGTCCTCAAACTTCTCGTATAGCACAGGCACCGTATGCAGCAATACAAAGACTGTTTACACAACAGAAACGTTTACCATGAGCACCAGTTATTCATAACAGGTGGATTGCACAAGTCGAGTCACTTACCTATGTAGAACAAGGTCAAGAAGTTGCACCAGTTGCCCGCGATTGACAGGAGCCACAAGCCAGCAATCACCTAATTCATTATCAAATTCATGACCATCAGTAAAATCCAGAATCAAAAGGACAAACACCAGAATATATCGCTTCAGATTAAATAAGAACCACGGGTATCAAAAATCATTTCCGTTCACATCATCACTGAAACGAGAAAAGAACTTACTAGTAAGAACTTCTTAAGATCTTTCCCAGATGCAATATCCCTCAATACAGCGAACGCCTGGTTTATCTCAAGTCTCAGTGCAGATGCAAATTGTAAGACTGGCTCCTCTGGAATAGACACTTCAGGAATGCGTGGGGGGCTCCTAAACAAGAGCAAAGAAAAAACTATTACACGTATCCAATTCACTCCCATCACAAAAGTTCACAACTTTTAGTCTTCAAAAACTTACTTGTGGATAAACGCATGCGCATTAGACCACAAGAACAAGACCGCCAGGGTGAGAATCAAGCAGTGGGCAGCCAAAGTTAGCAGGTGGTACTCCGCCAACTCAAACAGAGCCCATATCACAGTCACGACACCAAGCGCGCCAGCTGATACCTTCTTGTTCCTCCATAGGAACACATCAGCCGCTGTTTTGCCGGACGAATCGAATGAACTATGTTCAGTATGCATTTCAAACGTACAGGTCCAAAATTTTCTTTCTCAATTATTAATTGAAACACTTCCCGTCATTGCAATTATGAAATCTCATTTGCTAGTAAATAAAACCAGTATCAAATGATTAAATTTTTCATTTAGAAACCAAATTTAGCATCGGCAAGCAAAAAACTACTGTAGCTCCGAAACCTAGTAAGACGAATAACGCATCTGCCGACAGGCACTCTGTCTCGACCATGGAAAAAACCGAAGATCCAAAACTCTCTCCAGCACACTAGCTATCAGAAATCAAGCAGATCTAGTTCCAAACCTCCCTCCGCGATTAGGTAGAAAAGAACTAGAAATATAAGACAGTCAGAATCATAAGAATAACAGGAAATTATTTAATTATCCCAAACGCTTTCAATTAAATCCGATGAATACACACCGGAAAGGCAAGCATGACAGCACGCGAAATTAAAATAATCGGAAGCAGCAAATCGACTGCAAAAAGCGACAAAAATCCACACGCGCACGCCGAGCCGGCTGAGAACTCGAAATCTCCATATTTAACGGGAAAAGATGAGCAACCAAAAGGAGCCACGGAGAAGATAGGCATAGAGCAGATACCGCCGTCGCGGTCGGAGCTAAGATTCGCATTTCGGATGCGCAAGAAAAGAGGATAATCGAAGCTGGAGGCAACGAAAAAAAAAACGAAATGAAAATCGCTTCCGACGTACGCTTGCCGCCGCCGAGGACCTGGTGGACGGGCCGCTCCCGGCCAAAGAGGCGGTAGACCTTGGCCTTGGCTGCCTCCGCCGCCTCCGCGACCCCGTCGTCGTCGGAATCGGACGACGACGAGCCGCCGCCGGCGCCGCGGATCTTGCCGGAAACCTTCTCGAGCAGCGACTCGCCGCCCTTCGCCTCCTCGTGATCGGCCATCGGAATCAGACGCTCGGAAGCTTTTTCGCTTCTCGCCGAAACCCTCTCTCTCTCTCTCTCTCTCTCTCTAGAACAGCGCAGAAGATGCAAGCCGGAATGAAGTTGCTGCCCCCGTATATATCCGATCCTCGTCCGTATGATGTACTACAGCTGCCCGTACGTTAGAGACGCGCTATCGACCGTCGGATCGCGAGGACGGATCTGGGCCGTCCGTAGGCGGCTCTGGGGTTGGAAGGCAAAGGTGGGGCCCTGGGGGCAGGTGGCAGATGCGGGGGCGGGTGGGGCGACGTGGGGGTGGGTTTTGAAATCGGAGGGCGGAGATCACATGCGCGCGCCGGGTACACGAGCGTGTACGGCTGACGGGATCACACACTCCTCCCCGGATTCGCGACACGTGGATCGAATTCGCGATGGGTGGGGGCCCACGCTGCAGTGGGCGTATATGACATTTTGGTGTTTTCCATTTATTTTTTATTGTTTTGGTAAGTTTCTGGGTGGATCACATGACATTACCTAGGGAAAACAGTACTTATTATTTCTGAAATTTTTCAAAAAGTGGCCGATATGATAATTTAATATTTTTCGTTTATTTTATTATTTTGGTGAGCTTCGGGGTGGATCGCATAAATTGTGAGCGTTAAGTAAATCAAAGCCTTAGCTACTACGGAATATATATAGGGGAAAAGGTATTTATTATTTCTGATTTTTTTATTAAAAAAATGCATTTAGTGGCCGATATGGTATATTGGTATTTTTCGTTAATTTATTGTTTTGGTCAGTTTCCAGAAGGATCGCACAAATTGGGCGCGTTAAGATAAATCACAGCCTTAACAACTAAGGAAATGTATATATATAGGGAAAAAATTAAATTATTATTTGTGAATTCTTTTTTAAAAAAAAGGATGCATTAAATAAATAGGACGGCCCTGTGCCTTGCGTGTATGGACCAGAATCTACCGAAGACGTGGCTTCACGCGAGGAAATATTCAGTATCTTTTAATCTAATCTCCCTCGCTCTTTTCCTTTTGAGGGCCCAAAGATTCTGCCGCCGACGACGGTGGGATCGGGACGTTCCCCATCTTTGAAACTCGCCCTGTCCGTGTTTGTCCATTGTGCACCTCCGGCACAATGGACATATTGATAGTATTTTGCCGACTGACTGACGAGCCAGCGAGAATAAATCTTTATTTAAGATAGCAATAATTATTTTAAGTCTTCTTTGGAATTGATATTACTACTTCAGACCTTTATTTAAATTCTTATTTAAGAAAATAATAACATTACTGACTTAGGTGTAGGATCATATGAATGTCTATCGTAATTTTTGGAGAGACACAATGGTAAATTTTGAAGACATGACCTAAAATGAAAGTGACCATTGGAATTTCCTTGATTTTTTTTTTTTCGTCGAAAGATTTTCCTTGACGTCAAACTGGCCCTATTGATGCCATTGATAAGGTAATGGAGTCTCAAGTGATGGGTCTCTTTTCGGCATCGCTTGCTTCGAGCTTAGAATTCAAAGCCTGACAAAACGGGCCGGCCCAGGGCCCGTAATGACAGGCCCTAGTATGGGCCTGGCCCGACCGCTTTTATATTTTCGGTGGCCCAAAAGGCCTGTCGAGAGCGATGCTATACTCCCTCACCAAAAAGCCCATTATTCAAGTAGGTCCGGCCTACGCCCCGTAATGGCCCATCCCTGGTATGGGCCTGGGCTGACCGCTTTTATCTTTTTGGTGGCCCAAAAGGCCTGCCAAGAGAGATCCTATACTGCCTCACCATAAAAGCCCATCACTCAAGTAGGCCCGGCCCAAATTATCATTCAGTCGAGCGGCCCACGATGAACCCAAACCCTCCCCAAAACCCTCCCGAAACGCTCCGAGCCATCATCGTCTTCTCCATTTCTCACAGAGCCAAGCATGATTCTCTGTCGCTCCGCCCTCGCCAGGTCCCTCCACCACCACCTCCGCCGCCACTACACGGCGGCGGCGGCGTCGGCCGCCGTCGCCGCCTCCGCCCCCGACGATCCCCCTCCTCCTCCCCCTTCGCGTACCTCGAGGACCTCCCCAGGCCCGACCCCAAGTACGACGAGACCATCCTCGCGATCCCGCGCGCCGCCTCCGGCACGAGCGCCTCCGCGAAGGAGCGGAAGCACGGGCGCGTCCCGGGCATCGTGTTCGAGCAGGAGGACGGCCAGCACGGGGGCAACAAGCGGCTCGTCTCCGTCCGGGCCGGCCAGATCAGGAAGCTCGTCAACCACCTCGGCTACTCCTTCTTCCTCTCCCGCCTCTTCGACCTGGAGGTCCGGCCCGATTTCGAGTCCGACGAGGTCATCGAGAAGGTCCGGGTCTTGCCGAGGAAGGTGGGGCCTTTCTTATTTGGCTTCTTGGTTGCCGAGGAAGTGTGTTTGTGTTAAATGTGCGAGGAGTTTAATTGAAATTCGGTTGAAATTCGTTCTCTTTGTTTCTTTTGGCTCGGCTGTTAGTGGGGAAAGGCGGTTTGGAGAGTGTGGAGATTTAAGTGAGATTCAGTTTCTTGATTTCAGATTAAGAATTAGCAAGGTTAGCGAAGAATGTAGTTGTTTGTTCTTCTTAGGATGATCGCAAGTGGAAGTCTTGATGCTTATTGAGAAATTTTTGGGCATCTATAATTATAAGCTTAGTTTGACATTGATGGTGGTAGGAAATGGGAAAAAGAAGGTGATGATTCTCTGATGTTCTATCCTGTTCAGAATGACCTCAACTAATTAGAGCCCTCTTGACTGAATGCAGAATCAGCAATCACCTTTATATTGACGACCCATTTCATGTTTTCATGACAATCAAGGTTTTTCTGCTATTTTGTGGGGTTTAAATTCTGCAGTTGGAGCTCAAATTGCACTTCTCTGACTGAATACTAAGTTATTTCGTGAGTTATGGTAACAAAAGTGGCGTATTCAATGTCAACATTTGCGGTATCCATATGATTTTCAATATACTAACTAATTTTTTTAAGAGGCCAATGGGTTCATTTTCTCTCTTTTGGTGTGTTATCGCCGGTTTTACTGGTGGATTGCATTACATTGGCAATTGTTTATGATCTTAGAAAATCAATAACTAGTAGCTTATTTGACCAAACCTCTAAATTCCTTCTTTTTCCTCATTGTGTCAGCTTCATCTGCACTCAGGTACGGATGCACCTCTAAATGTTACATTCATCAGAGCCCCCTCGCATGCTCTTTTGAAGGTTGAAGTACCTCTCGTATACAGAGGAGATGATGTCTGTCCCGGGCTAAGAAAAGGTATAATGTGATGAATTTTGATTCGCAATCTCAGGCTGAATGAGCAATGCCATTATGTGAATTGTGATAATTTCTCGGCTGACTGTACATGTATCTTCGCTGCATTTGAACTCTTCTCACTCAATTCTTTATAGTTAAGTTGTCCCATATTCATAGCATGAACCATGTTTATACTTAATTTATCAAAATAGAATATGATTCTTGAACCGTTGTGGTGCATGTACTTCAACTTGATAACTATTTGCAGTAATTCACCGCACTTCAACTTGATAACCATTGCAGTCATTAGAATCATTAACTTATTCGGAGCTTTTGCAGTGTTCTGTTTATATAATCAAAAAAGGGTCCTAGGAAGGACACTTGGTCATTGTCTGGAAGAGGAACTTCTGTCTCACATGGACTCTTAGTTTCTTCCAAGGAAGTAGTTATGGATCCTAAAGTCCATATTACTTGATTCCCCTATTATTTGGACAGAGGTGCTAGCTAATTTTTTTCTTCAAATCCATCTTTGGTTTCTAAGGTTGGTGTCCTTGAAGCATAACTGCAATGGAATAGACGTACTTCCTTGAAAGCATAACTGCAATGGAATACACGTACTTCCTTGTCAAGGATGGGAGTGAATAGAAATTGATAAATTTTGCTGACCTGAGTGCTATAACTGAATAAGCAAGCTGTGCTGCATACTTCTTGGATGTGTTCTCATGTCCACAAGTTGTACGGAAGCTCTCTGCTAGTCTGATGAAGGCTCACCACTATCATGAAGTTACAGGTGATGGTGAGACCTGCCACAAAGTGGAGATTTTATGTGGTTTAGAATTTCTCTATTGTCTAGAAAGATGAACTGTAATTGGAACTCTTTAAATGGTTTCTAGTGTTTTTCTGCTCTGGTAACAGTTAGCTCACTTATTTTGGTGAATCGTCATTTGAAATCGACATCCAAAAGTTTGAGTTGGATAGGTTCGTTGTGGTGGTTCAGTTTTATTTCCATTATTCATGGCCCTGGCTCCGGTTGGTCTAGTTGAAGTGCTTTCCCTTTTTTTTTTTGTCAAAATTTGGAGTGTTAATTTTCTAATGATTTCTTCAGGTGCTTCCTTAAATACCATTAAGAGGAAAGTTAAATACCTGTGCCCTGCGGATATTATCCCTCCATATATTGATGTGGACTTGAGTGAGTTGGATGTTGGCCAGAAGTTGGTGATGGGAGATCTCAAGGTTCACCCTGCTTTGAAGCTTCTTCAGTCAAAAGATGAGCCTGTTTGTAAAATCATGGGAGCCAGAGTCTCTGACCAGAGGAAAAAATAAGCTCCTCTTATTTCAGATTCTTATCAGTTACGCATGGTAGAGCATGGTCCCCTCAGTTTTGGCAATGCACTGTTCAGCATGCATAGATGGATTTTTGCCCCAGCAACATGATCTTTTTGGTAGTATGAAATTTTTTGTGGAGATGGAAGAGTGCAAGGTATCTAGGAGTAGATTGGGGCATGCCGTTCACTGATGTTATTGGTGACGTTGTAAAATTTGGGATTGTCTTGGCTGAATTGGTTGGGATGATCAGTTGAATTGGAGAAATAAGACTGTCACATTTTGTCTGCCTCAGGGTGCATACGATTCATGTTATACTAAGTGTTGCAGCTATCTCAGATTAGCTGCTCTTAGTTTTATTCTGTTTTGACGACTTTGTGACATTTTTCCGCAAAAGATGTTCGACATGATGAGCTTGCAGGCCATTGCTTTTCCATTTTCATATGATGGCTAGTGATATTATTATTCTTCTCTGCTGTTGAAAAATCCGGATGTCGAGCACAATTTGCTGATGAATGATTTAGTAGAGACCTTTAAAAGAAATTGAGTGGCTTCTGGTCGGACTTAGCATTCTGCCAAAATCTTCAGTTAGTTTTCCATTTTCAATACGACAGCTAGTGATATTACTTTTCTTCCTCTGCTTTTAGAAAGTCTGTGTGTTAGGTACAACTCACTGATGAGGGATTTGATGAAGACCTCGAAAGAAATTGAGTGGCTCATCGTCTGACTTACTGTTCTCTCAAAATCTACAGTTGGAAACTGTTGGGCATGTTCATCCACTTCTCGTCGGCAACCCAGTAAGGCAATCTCTCGAACGCTTTCGTCATTTCTATGGGCATAAATAATTAGGGCCGAAACGTTCTCGGTTGGCTTTTCTAGTTATCATTTGTGAGATCAGATGGTGACGGTAGCAATAGCAACCTAGCATTCCTAGGATTCCTACCCTGGTACGCTTGGTCTTCGCCATTCCCCAACTACACAGGTTAAATGAATCGTGCCGTCATGCCGACACCGCATTTGTTTGCGGAGTGCTTTGACAACTGATGTAGTTCATTGCGCTTTTGCTTCCTGAATTATTAGGATCCCAAATGTTCACACGACGTATTTCCACGATGGAGCGACATTCGTATGTTCAAGGAAAGGGAATGTCTGCCTAAACTAAGATTTTGTCGGGACCTTTCGTGAGGATAACATATAATCTATGGCTGCAAGCCCCCTGCTATATATGGTCAAGGGTCTTTCATGTCAGTTGAACTTGAGCAGCAACACCTGACATTCCATTTCTGATTTGATTCTCTCGGCCTTACGTCGAGTCCAAGCTTAGTTGCTACCACTCTCTCCGCCAATAAAATGCCATTTTCATCTTCACAAGCCTCTCTCGTCCTCTTTCTCTTCCTCCTCCTAGTTCTCTCCATAAACTTCACTTCTCCGCTCCCTCTCTCGACCGACAGAAGATGGATCGTCGACGCAGCCACGGGGCAGCGCGTGAAGCTTACATGCGTCAACTGGGCTGCCCACCTGGTGCCGATGCTAGCGGAGGGCCTCGACAAGAAGCCCCTGGGCAGCATCGTGGCTGAGATCCGGAGGCTGCGGTTCAACTGCGTGCGCCTCACGTGGGCCACCTACATGTTCACCCAGCCGGGCCACGGCGACCGGCCCGTCGAGGAGACCCTTGACTCCCTCGGGCTGGCGGAGGCCAAAGGAGGGGTGGCGAGGAACAACCCTCTCGTGCTGAACATGACGCACGTGGAGGCGTATGCCACCGTCGTGGACGAGCTCGGGAAGCAAGGCGTGATGGCGGTGCTGGACAACCACGTGAGCAAGCCCAAGTGGTGTTGTCCTTATGACGACGGGAACGGCTTCTTCGGAGACGAATACTTCGACCCTGAAGAGTGGCTGAGAGGGCTCGTCGCGGTGGCCGAGCACTTCAACGGGAAGAGCCAGGTGCGTCACTAACGAAACCACCGTCCAGCGACGGAGCATATCAATTATCGATCAAAACAACTGGACTAACAATGAAACTCTGGATAGTGACATTTTTGGTCGGGAACTAATTATTGAACTCGTATCACGACAGCCAACATCAAAGAGACAAAAAAGAAAGCCGATTTTCAGCGATCATGTATACAATGAATATTCCTTATAGAACGTGCTAGCCTCGAGAATTCATTGTTTGAAAACGACACGGTCGTATTGCAAAACCATTTAGTTGACTATGCAAATAACATCCTCGCACTTACATCATTCTTTCTCGTTTTCAATGTGCCGGTGTTGCTGTCATGAAAATGAAGAAAAAATTCAAAGGAAACAGAAGAAGATGGAGTTACTCCTTCCCTATTTATTTCCACATATTCTATCTGTCGTTTTTCCTCCGAATATTCTCTCTTGCGTAATGGGGACCGCCTAGAAAGATTGGAGCATTTGGGCGTGCAGCGCCCAACGTTGTCCGACCGTTCAATTGTCAATTACGGTACCACTAAATGAGAGGGAGAGAGAGAGAGAGAGAGAGAGAGATAGGGACACAGTTTTGAAGCATGCAAGGAGAAAGGTTGCGAAACTCTGTAATTCTCTAGTTCTTGCTATGTGACTCTTTTTTCCTCTTATTTTTCAAATTCAGGTGGTGGGAATGAGCGTGCGAAATGAGCTCCGCGGCCCGCGTCAAAACGAGTATGACTGGTACCAGTACATTCGCACTGCAGCGTCCAAGGTCCACCAGGCCAACCCGAACGTGCTGGTCATCCTCTCGGGCCTAACTTGGGCCACTGATCTTGGTTTCCTGCGGAAGAGGCCCGTGGGCCTGAGCTTGGGCCGCAAACTGGTCTACGAAGCCCACTGGTACTCGTTCAGCGGGGACCGGAAGATCTGGGAGGTCCAGCCCGTGGACCGTGTCTGCGCCAACGCCGTCCAGAGGATGGAGGACCAAGCCGGGTTCCTCTCGAGCGGCCCCACTGCGGTCCCGCTGTTCCTAGGTGAGTTCGGGTTCGACCAGACCGGGAAAAGCCAGGCTGATGACCGGTTCCTGAGCTGCTTCATGGGGTACGCAGCAGGGAAGGACTTGGACTGGGCCTTGTGGGCACTGCAGGGTAGCTATTATTACCGGCAAGGGGTTGTCGGGCCCGAAGAGACCTTCGGGGTGCTCGATTTCAATTGGGACGGGCTACGGAACCCAAAGTTTAAGGAGAGGTTTCAGTTGGTGCAGACGATGGTTCAAGGTGTGATTTCTTGCTTGAATATTTAAAATGGGTCATGAACCTTTTATCTGTACGGCGTTACATTCGATGTCTCAACAAATCTCCAATATTAATTTATAAAAAATTAATTAACGGTTAAGGTTTGTCGAGACATTGAGTAAAGCACTGTATGGGATAAAGCATTTTCTTAATTGTACTTGACACTCTTCTCTTTAGACTGAGTATCTTTAAGTGCTAAAATTCTTTTTTAAGGACTTGGTCATGAATCTAGCGACAATATAGTCATGTACCTAATTAGTGAATCAAAATTCTCTTTGGGCAGATCCGAGCTCCAATTCACCAATGTCCTACATCATGTACCACCCGCAAAGTGGCCTCTGCATCCGAGCAAATAACAACCGCGAGATCGGCGCGGCTGAGTGCCAGCATTGGAGCAGGTGGATCCACTACCGAGACGGCAGCCCAATCAGGCTGATGGGCACTCCTCTCTGCCTCAAAGCCCTCGGCGACGGGCTCCCGCCGGTGCTTTCCAACGATTGCTCGAGCCGGCGAAGCGCTTGGAGATCGATCTCCAATTCGAAGCTTCACGTAGCAGCCACGGATGAACATGGGAATCCCCTCTGCTTGGAGAAGAAGTTGAACGAATCTTCCGTGATCTTGACCAGGAAGTGCATCTGCGTGGATGATGATTCCGGGTGCACGGAGAATCCACAAGGCCAGTGGTTCAAGTTCGTGCCCACGAATAAATGATGCGTACGTAGCATTTCAACGGACAGAAATAAAGCATAGGAAGCTACGTCTTTAAGTAGAATATAAATTGTGCCCTAGTTAGCAAGTGCTTTGAGAATAACCCTCGCCAAAGAATTCCTGGGAAAAAAGAAAAGAATCACCCCGCAAGCAGCCTTGCTCATTGGTATGAACAACGAGAAAAAAAGATGGAGAAAGTCGGGAAAGAGATGAAGAATGTCGGCCGCTTTGTGTCCTCAAAAGAGCGTGCTAGTGGCCGAATAAAAGCCGACTTCTATTTGCAATCGCTATCATCATGATCTTTTTCACCTTGATACATCCCTATAATTGCGTGTATGCTTGCGTTACTCAATTCTAACATGAGGATACGTGTATAATTGCATATGCGTTTGTATTAATTTTTTTAATTTCATGTTTCTCTAAAAAGCATCACTCTTTCAATGACAAATACAAGACCCGAAAAGGTTTTACATAAGTATACCATATCTCAAGACGTCTTAGCATCCATTCTAAACTCTTAGTGGTTGTAGCTCGATAAATGATCAAAGTAGAAGGTCCCGAAGCTGTAACTCGATATTGACTTTTAGCCAATGGGATGATCTCTAGGGATTTTTCTGTGCACGCATCTAGTTGAGATTCATAGCATTCTCTATTAGGAGCAAATGCATGTTCTTCTTTGGCCAAAGCATGTATAGATTGATCAATCCCCTTTTAGCTTCTCAAGCGGCCCACCTATCCTTCTTGGTCTTGTAGGGCCTTTGACTTTGCTTTTTGTAGGATTATCTTAGCATTGCAGTAATGTCATTGTCGGCCCTAAGCTCAAGCTCCATCTTTAACCATCATATGGCCCACTGAAATTGCTCAAGTGATAAGCGTGTTCATCTTTCTAACTCGATATTTAAAATTGAATCACCATGCTTACGCATTCTTTTGGAGGCACCCCAAGAGCATAGACATAGCCATGAACATCTACATTAATTACTCGATATGTGTGGAACGGGAAATGGCCACATCTAATTAGCATTTTTAGATGCTCAAAGAGTCATAAACATCTTGTTGATGTTGTAAATTAAAATACACATGTGCGTATCCAATGAACAAAATGCAAGATTTAAATGAGTTACCCTCAAGCTCATTTTTCACTTTTGCAATTCCTCCACTAGTACACTCCTGTACAAGCACAAGCAAATGTGAAATTGTACCTTCCGAGAGGAGGAGAATTGAGTTATTGTAGCGTTAGTGTGTGCGTGAGAGAGAGAGAGAGAGAGGAGAACGAGTGCATTTGAAGAAGATTTGAGGGGTTATAGGTTGTCCTTGCGAGACCCCTGTGAATGCCTCGGCAAGGAAATTATGAACATCTTTGCTAGGCTCACTCTTTAAGTAGACGACTCATCCAGCTACCAAGTTGTCTCGCTTTCTGTGTAGTTATTGCCCATTTGTCCTTGCCTATTAAGATCAAGATCATTGAGTCAAACTTTCCACTGAAGTTTGGTGAATTTTTAAACCGAATGACTCAAAGCTTTTATTTCACTCGTCAAATCACCGAAGATTCGCTAAATCGGGATTTGATTAATTTTTTTAGCAAGCTACTGACGTGGCACACATGAAGCCATTTATTTTTAGGATGTCAACATTATTGCAACACAAGTATTACAACCCAATTCATAGAAAGATGGGTAGATCTCATTGAGGCCTTGGCCTGGTCCACCAAGTAATCCGGACGACACTTTATAGGCGCTTTTGCAAGGGCTTTTTCGTTTTTTAAAATTCGAGCTTTGATTTTTATGTGCCAAAGTCTGCTCGAGGTTCAAAAGATAAAGTTTCTCATTTCAACATAATGTCAATTAGTACATTTGGCACCGACCAATGGTCCGATCTTGAGAAATTTGTCGAAGCTTACCTACACCAAGGAACACAAGTTAAGCGTGCAAATTTTATGATCTTAATTGGTCCTCAATTGCTTAAGTTATTCAAGCATAGAAAACTCGGAAAAGAAACTTACACTGTCTCTATTAATAGATGAAAGTAATCACTGCCGTTTGATATTGATTGACTGGCAATGATCATATCTTGATAAACGTGTTATGACATTGGCCAATGATCTTAATGCATAGTCCAATTACCCTTTATGCTTAGAAGACTATTAATTTTTTGGACAGTAGTTTCGCCGTTGAGCCATCTTATATGATCAGACTTCAAATGTGAGGTTTTCTTTCAAGAGGGTCGCGCATGGGAAAGTGGATGACTTGAAACACTTACCCAAGTGACATATTTCGGCAATAATCATCCACAGCTTCTCGTTTTTAGGATCGTGGAGCTTCATCCGAAGAGTCTAAGAGGAAACGAGCCCGTCAAATTAAGCGTGTCTCCGCTCCAAGATTTGTGCAAAAACGTGAGGAAGTTGAACCACTGCCCATCCCTATCCGGTGGACCAAGAGAGTTTGACATGGGCCGGTGATTGGGGTGCTGATCGGCAAGCGTGGCACCGCATTCGTTTGCTTTGAATCTCCATTGGCTGTTTTTTGGGCGAGGGCTTCTGCTCCGGATCATGTCGCCGACGGTGGGAGGGAGAATTTTTAGACTTTGGGTGGCCACCTGATGCGTGATGGGGTGAGTGATTCTAGAACGGATTTTTTAGAGGAAATTTTTGTGGTTAATAAGTGTATGGAGTAGTGTATACGAGGAAGAAACGAAAAGGAATAAGAAAAGATAAAAACGATCTCCTCTCAAGGTATAAAGGCCTTGCCACCAACCGAGGATGAGGATCAAGATCTACGAAGCTCACCACCAAAGCCTAAAGCTTCTGCCAGCCAAGGATAAAGGACTTCAAGATAGGAGAAGCTCACCACCAAGGCCTAAAGATTCCACCATCCAAGGATAAAGGGCTTCTTGGCTCACCACCAAGAAATGATATACACTCCAAGGATAAAAAAACCGAAATGAGTTATCCACTCTCCAAAGGAGTTCACTCAAGTTGAGCAAATCTCATCATTCTCATTCATGAAATTCGTATCTCCTACATTGAATAGTTTTCCCCTATTTATAGAAGGATTTTAGCCTTAGAAAATATTAGAAACGAACTTTAATGACCTAGGAACTTAAACGGTCAACTCTGAACTACATAAAAATAAAAACACTTAGGAACTTAATAAAAAGTCTTTATTAACATGGGGACTAAATGCCTTTAATCCTTGGCCTTCCGCATTCTCGAACCGTTAGCTTTTCGTGTTCTTGAACCTTTGGCTTTTCATATTCTTAAACTGCATTCATGAACTTTTAGTATTCTCAAAATTCGAGCTCCTCCCTTGACCAGAAAATAATCCTCTTGAAACTTCATTAATTGGTTATATAAAACATCTAAAATTACCTCCCATTGATAGTTATCGATATACCACAAAGTATCGATAAGTAATTAACAATATTCATTCAAAATGATCCATCGAAGCACATAATGCCCAACTTATTTATTTGCTTGGATAAGCATCGATGGTTCTGAGTTGGTTGATGGAGTTACGTTAAATGCTCCCGCATCACCACCGCATTGTGTTCCCATCGGCCTGAGGCTTAAGTTTACTATTCTGTCAAAATCTACAGTTTGAAACTGTTTGGCATGTTCATCCACTCCTTCTGTGCTCGCAACCTGATAAGGCAATCTCTCGAATGCTTTCATTCTTTCTATGGAATGTAAAATTTGCTCGCCAAAACGTTCCTAGATGAACAAAGGCGTCCATTCTGAAGAAGTTGAAAAAACAAACAATTGCAACTCTTTAGGAAAAATTGCAAACTGAATGAGTATCTTTTTTAAAAGTTGTCTTGAAAGGACATAAAAAAAATTCGGAATAATTATAAAAAATTATTATTATTATTATTATTATTATTATTATTATTATTATTATTATTATTATTATTATTATTATTATTATTTTAATAAATAAAATTTCGAATTTTTTAAAATAATTTCCGAAAAATCTCAAAAACAAAAACAACCTTTGAATTGATTAAAATTAATAAAATAACCGTAAAGAAAAATAAAATAAAATAAAATAATAAAATGGTTCGTACTAATTAAACCACTAAGTGCGCCCGCACGCAAGTATGTTGGGATCTAGCCCACACCTAATCATTCCTTTAGGTATACAAAAGAAACCCCCACACTTATTAATAGGCTCATTTCCTCTTGCTTTTCTTATGTGTGACAAGGAAACATGCACTTAATTTGTTTTTACAACAAACTTCCAACAGGCATGCTGGACAACCACGTGAACAAGCCCAAGTGGTGTTGTCCTTACAACGACGGGAGCAGCTTCATCGGAGATGAATGCTTCAATCCTGAAAAGTGGCTGAGAGGACTCGTCACAGTGGCCAAGCACTTCAATAGGAAGAGCCAAGTGCGTCAATAATGAAACCACCGTCCAGCGGCGGAGCATATCAATTATTGGTGATAAAAATCGATAGTGACATCTTTGGTTGGAAATGAATTATTATTGAACTCGTGTCATGAAAGACGGAAAAAGAAAGCCGGTTTTCAAAGACTATGCATATAGTGAATATTTTTTATAAAAGGAGCTAGCATTGCATACGAGGATTCATTATTTCAAAACAACATATTCGTATTGGGAAAAAAAAATCCATTAGTCAACTATGCAAAAAGAGGTCTTTTTTCCTCCGAATATTGTCTCTTGTGCAATGGGGACCGCCTAGACTGATTGGAACATTCGGGCGTGCAGCGCCCAACCTTGTCCGACCGTTCATTTGTCAATTATGGTACCCACTAAGTGAGTCCACAGCGAGAGAGACATGGCTTTGAAGCATGTGAAGAGAGTTTCCGAAATTGTGTAATTCTCTGTCTCTTGCAATGTGACCGTTTTTTTAAGCTCTCACTTTTCGATCTTAGGTGGTGCGAATGAGCGTGCGAAATGAGCTCCGCCGAGCACGACCGGTACCGGTACATTCGCACTGCAGCGACCAAGGTCCACCAGGCCAACCCGAACGTGCTGGTCATCCTCTCGGGCCTAAATTGGGCCTCCAATCTCGGCTTCCTGTGGAAGAGGCCCGTGGGCCTCCACTTGGGCCGCAAACTGGTCTACGAATCCCACTGGTACTCGTTCAGCGGGGACCGGAAGATCTGGGAAGTCCAGTTCGTGGACCGGGTCTGCGCCGACGCCGTGCAGAGGATGGATGACCAAGTTGGGTTCCTCTCGAGCGGCACCGGCGCGGCCCCGCTGTTCCTAGGTGAGTTGTGGCTTGACCAGACCGGAAAAGCCGGGCTGATGACTGGTTCCTGAGTTGCTTCATGGGGTACGCCGCGGGGAAAGACTTGGACCGGGCCTTGCGGGCATTGCAGGGGAGCTATTATTACCGGGAAGGGGTCGTCACTCGTCAGGCCTGAAGAGACCTTCGGGGTGCTCGTTTTCAATTGGGATGGGCTCTGCAACCCAAAGTTTGGAGAGAGATTTCAACAATTGCAGACGATGATTCAAGGTGTGATTTGTTGCTTAAATATTTAAAATGGGTCTTGGACCTTTTATTTGTACGGTGCTTCATTCGATGTCTCAACAAATCTCAAATATTAATTTATAAAAAAAATGTTAATTAACAGTTTAAGGTTTGTCGAGACATTGAGTGGAGCATCATATGAAATAAAGCATTTTCTTAATTGTACTTGAGAATCTTTCAGTTTCTTCTCTTTAGAATGATATACACGGGTATATTTAGGTGCTAAAATCCATAGAAAGTGCCAAACTTTTTCTAATGACTTGGTCATGAATCTAGCGACAAGTATCAGTCATGTACCTAATTAATTAATCAAAACTCTCTTTGGGCAGATTTGAGCTCCAATTCACCCATGTCCTACATCATGTACCACCCCCAAAGCGGCCTCTGCATCCGAGCAAATAACAACCACGAGATTGGCACGGCTGAGTGCCAGCGTTGGAGCAGGTGGAGCCACTACCGAGACGGCGGCCCGATCGGGTTGATGGGCACTCCTCTCTGCCTCCAAGCCCTCAGCGATGGGCTCCCGCCGGCACTTTCCAACGACTGCTCAAGCCAGCGAAGCGCTTGGAGATCGATCTCCAATTCAAAGCTTCATGTAGCAGCCATGGATGAACATGGGAACCGCCTTTGCCTGGAGAAGAAGTCCAATGAATCTTCGGTGATCTTGACCAGGAAGTGCATGTGCGTTGATGATGATTCTGGGTGCATGGAGAATCCACAGGGCCAGTGGTTCAAGTCCGTGCCCACGAATACATGATCGCTAAAACAGAGGATTGGGTTTGATCGATACATGCGTAGCATTTCCAAGGAGAGAAATAAAACATAAAAGCTAGTTCCATCTTCGAGTAAAAATATTAATTGTGCCCCAGTTAGCAAGTGTTTTGAGAAAAAACCCTCACCAAAGAATTCCTCGAAAAAGAGAAAAGAATCACCTCGCAAGCAGCCTTGCTCATTGGTATAAACAACGAGAAAAAAAGATTGAGAAAGTCTGGAAAGAGATGAAGAATGTCGCCCGCTTTGTGTCCTCAAAAGAGCGTGCTAGTGGCTGAATAAAAGCCGACTTCTATTTGCAATCGCTATCATCATGATCTTTTTCGCCTTGATGCATCCCTATAATTGTGTATATGTTTGCATTACTCAGTTCTAATATTAGGACAATTACATATGAGCATAATTGCATCTACGTGGGCATTAATTGTTAATTTTGTGTACCTCTTAAAAGCATCACTCTCTCAATGACAAATAAGTACAAGGCCCGAAAAGGTTTCATGCTAGCATATAACATATCTTGAGATGTCTTAACATTCATTTAAACTCTCATTTGGCCGGATAGATAATCCTTCAATGATACTATTACAGTGGGATGATCTCTAGTGATTTTACAGCGTACATATCTGTTTGAGATTCACAGAATTCTCTATTAGGAGCAAAATGCATGTTCTCCTTTGGCCAAAGCATATGTATAGATTGATTAATTCACTTTTAGCTTCTCAAGCGGCCCACCATTCTTTCTTGGTCTTGTAGGGCCTTCGACTTTGCTTTTTTGAATGGGAAATATGCATAGCCTTGAGGAAAGGTGGGAAGAGTAAACAATCACGAAACGCTTTTTCTATGATTATTGTAATATAGCGGTGATGTCATTGTCAGCCCTTGGGAGTCCATAGTACTCCCGTTGTAAAGCTCCATCTTTAAGCATCGTATGGCACACTTTTATATGAACATTTAAAAAATTGCTCAAGTGATATTCATTTTTCTAGCAACCTTCGGAAGCAAATCACCATACTTAGGCATTCTCTTGAGGACACCCCTAAAAGCATAGACATAGACACCAAGTACGTGTGGGATGGAAAAAAAACTGCCTCTGTCCTGTTAAGATTTTTGGATGTTCAATAGTCATATGAAAAAGAAAGTATATACATGCGTATTTACTGAACGGACTGTAAAAATTTAAATGGGCTACCCTCAATAGTAGATTCTATATCTAGCTCCTTTTTTTACTTGGTTTCCACGCCCCATCTAATTCTACCATTTTTCCACTAGTACACTCTTGTACAAACACAAGCAGATGTGACAACTGTACCTTTCGAGAGGTGTAGCATTGAGTTATTATTGTAGCGTTAGTGTGTGCATGAGAGAGAGCGGAGAGAGAGTGCATTGAAGAAGATTTGAGGGGGTTAATAGGCCGTACTGGCAAGACCCTTATGAATGCCTCAGCGAGGAAATGATGAACATCTTTGCTATGCTCGCTTCTTTAAGATGACGATTCATCCAGCTACCAAGTTGTCTGTCTTTGTGTAGTTATTGCCTAATTGTCCTTGCGCATCGAGATCAAAATACTTCCTATCAATAAATAAGACCAAATCGAGTCAAACTATCTACTGAAGTTTGGTGAATCTTTAAATTGAATGACCCGGAGCTTTTATTTCGCTCATTGCACCGAAGATTTGCTAAGTCAGGATTTGACCTATTCTTTAGGGAGGTACTGACGTGGCAAACACAAAGCCATTTATTTTCAAGATACCGGTATTATCATAGCATGAGACCATTCATGGAAAGATGGGTAGATTTTACATGGAACGAATCAATTGTGTAAAAGGTCGAAATTCAGTGTAAGGTAATGATAAAATCAAATTGGGTTGCCTAATTATTCAATTTTTGCTGTCGCGATCAGCAGAATTTATGTCCCTTCGGGTCAAGAGAAGTAATGAGAGGAGGAAAGTCTCTCCCTTTTCTCCCATACGTAGCCGCCGAGCCCATACGTAGCCCCTAGTTTTTTATTCATTGAGGCCTCGGCCTGGTCCACCCAGTAATCCGGACTGACACTTTGTAGGCACTTTTGCAACGGCTTTTTCGGTTTTTAAAATTCGAGCTTTGATTTTTACGTGCCTAAGTCTGCTCGAGGTTCAAAAGATAAAGTTTTTCATTTCGACATAAAGTCAATTAGTACATTTGGCACCGACCGACGGTCCGGTCTTGAGAAATTCGTCGAAGCCTACATCAAGGGACGAACCTACATCAAGGAATACGAGTTAGCCGTGCAGGTTTTATGATCTAGATTGGTCCTCAAGTGCTTAAGTTATTCGAGTGTTGAAAATTTGGGAAAGCAACTCATATAATCTCTATTAATAGATGAAAGTAATTATTGCCATTTGATATTGATTGATAGGTGATAATTCCATCTAGACAAATGACAGAATGTCACGATAAATATCTACATGTCACGACATTTAGTAATGGTCTTCATGCATGGTCCAATTGCCCTTTATTTGTCGATGATTATTGAATTTTTGGACAGTAGTTTTGCTGTCGAGCCTTCTTATATGATTGGACTTCAAATTTGAGATTTTCTTTTGAGAGGGTCATGCATGGGAAAGTCGAGGACTTGAAATGCTTATCTTAGTGACACATTTCTTCAGTAATTATCGATAGCTTCCTCGTTTTTAGGATTGTGGAGCTTGATCCGGGGAACGTCTCGAGAGGAGATGAGCCCCTCACATTAAACGTGTCTCTACTTCAAGATTTTGTGCAAAAACGTGAGGAAGTTGAGCCGCCGCCCATCCCTATCCGGGGGACCCGGAGAGTTTGATACGGACCGGTGATTGGGGTGCTGATTGGCGAGCGTAGCACGGCATTTGTTCGCTTTTCGTCTCCAGCGGCTGCTTCTTGGCAAGGGCTTTCGCTCCACATCATGTCACTGACGGTGGAGGGCTTCCGATCGTGGAGCACTGAGGAGAATTTCTAGATTTTGGGTGGCTGAAGGCAAGCCTTCACTTTGGATCGTGTTCCGGGCGGCCTGAGGCTCAAGCTCCCGGGACCATTTAGGGAAACTTTTAGGCGATGACGATGGAGAGGACAAACCATAGCCGGTGCAAGCAGAATCAAAGGCGAGGAGTGGTCGGCCGAGGCAAGAGGCATGGCTGGCGGGGATCTTCGGCAAGTGGGTGGCGGGAATAAATTGGTATAAATTCCTCGGACAAAACTGGCGTCGACTTCTTGTATTGCTTCGTAACTCCAACACCGAATGCCAGTCACACAAAAAATTTCTAAATACTCCACGGGAAGATTAAAGAAATCTTCAAAAGAAACCCTATAGAATACACAAATTGCGGGAAAAATAACAGCCTAAAATACTCAGAAGTTTCCAATGAAAGACAGCGATAAGGTTCGTAGACATTCGTAGAGGAGCGCACGAAAACGGAATGCTTTGCTCAAATGGGCCGGCACTCTCCAATCTCTCCATACTGACCGAGAAGATCGGTTTGAAACGAGGGTAGCGATGCATGTGGTCGAGGATCCGTCAGATGACTCTGTCCGTGAAATCGGGTAAGTGGCAGAGGAGGAGTGAAAATGGTTAAAAAAAAGGGAGGAGAGAGAAATGGCCATGAATGGTCCGGTCCTGTCCTGTCCTTGTTGTATCTGACTTTCACACTGCCCCTTTCACATGACTCCTCTGCAAAACCCCCCACATCCCTCCAAAACTCCATAGAAAGAATACCCCTTTACCCTCTCTCTCTCTCTTCTGTACCCTCTGCAACTGCAAAACTGCTAAAGAAAACAACCCGCCATTGATTTTACCCTTCACAGCGGCTAACTACTCCTCTTCTCCCTTTCTCCTTTTTTACCTTCCCTTCCTCCCTCCACCCCCATCTCTCTCTTTCTCTCTCTCTCTCCTCACCATCTCAAAAGGGCCAGACCAGCCCAGTAGATTTCCAACCTCCGCGCCTTCCCTTTTTCGCCCTCCCCACTTCCCACATCTGCTTATTCTGGCTCTCCCGACCATGGAAGCTTTTAGCCTCCTCAAGTACTGGCGCGGCGGCGGCGTCGGCGGCGGCGCCATCGGCGGCGGTGACCCTCGCGCCGCTCCCGTGCCGGCCACTACCACCATCTTCGCCAACGCCTCCGCCGTCTCCCGCTCTTCTCCCGAGACAGACGAAGACGACGACGACGGGGACGACGGGCCGTTCTTCGACCTGGAGTTCGCCCCTGTTCCCGAGGACGAGGACGACGGGGAGAAGCCCGAGGAGGGGGAGGAGGAAGAGGGGGGCCAGAAGCAGGAGGAGCCCAGCAACGACGAGGACGACAGTGACAGTGAATGCGGAGGTGGCGACGAGGATGGCGACGACGTGGAGAGAGAGTTCGACTTCACGCTCTCTTCTGGGTCGTCCGGGTCGAGCCACGACTGCTCGGACGCGAACATCGTGTCGTCTCTCTCTCCCTCCGACGACCTCTTCTTCAAAGGGAAGCTCGTGCCCATCGAGCCCTCCGACCCCGACTCCACCAAGCCTCCGTCGTTTCCCGCCGCCGCCTCGCTGCTGAAGTCTGCCACCAAGTTTCGCGTCTTCATGTTGGGCCTCAAGAAGTCAAAGCTCGTAAACACGCTCGAGAAAGCAGAGAAGACGGAGACGTCGGAAGAGCCGTGTCTCACCGTCACAAAGCCGCCGCAGAAAGCGAGAGCTCAAGAAAATAGCAACAACAACAAGAAGCAAATCAGCAGCGGCAGCAGCAGCAGCAAGTTCTTCACGGTGAAGTTCAAGGTCGAGGAAGTCCCGCTCGTCTCTCTCTTCACTCGCGACAACAGCTCGAGGAGCGCCGCCGGCGCGAAGCCGCAGCAGAAACAGACCTCCGAGGATGACGCGGCGAGCGGCGACGAGAGACGCTTCGCGAGGGAGGCGATGCGGCGATATCTTAAGAAGGTGAAGCCATTCTACATCCGCGTCTCCAAGCGGTACGGCGAGAGGCTGGGGCTCTCCGGGCAGCTCGGCCACGCCGTGTTTGAGCCGACGGAGGGCGAGAAGAGCCGGTCGAAGGCCTCGGCCGTAGCGGAGGTCGGCAGCGGCGGCCAGGGAAGGAGCCAGAGGCGGGGGCAGGGGCAGGGGCAGGGAAGTAGTAGCATCCCGGCTGGGCTGAGGGTGGTGTGCAAGCATCTAGGGAAGAGCCGCTCGGCCTCGTCGGCCGTAGCCGCAGCGCCGGGAGGGCAGGCGGCTGCGGCGGCAGCGTCGAGGAGAGACGATTCGCTGCTGCAGCAGCAGGATGGGATCCAGAGCGCCATCTTGCATTGCAAGAGATCCTTCAATGCGTCGCGAGGTAATGGAAAATTTTCGTTCTTTTCTCTATGGAACTTCTTGTATATAATCAGAGTTCCACAAAATTAAGGAAAAAACCATACTTGGCGAGGAACAGAACTTGAACCCGAACTAACATATCATGCGAATTATACCCTGTTTTTTTCTTTTTTTTCCTAGGATGTCGTAGAAGTTTTGCAGCAGAAAGTAAATTTGAATGACGGGTGTTTCTCTTTCCTCTTTGGTATGGTTAGACTCGGAATCGTCGCTGTTGGCGAGGTCAGTGAGCGATCCGCTGAGCAAGGACGCATCAAGAAGTTCGCCGGAGGAGGGCGAAAAATGAAGGCTGATAGCGCGGGAAAAAAAAAAAGAAGAAAACGGAAAAAAATAAAACGACCATGTATCATGATGGGGTGGCGTGGTTTTTCCGACGTTCGACATCATTGCCCAATGAAAGGGAGGAAGACGAGAAGGGTGTGCATGGCTAAGGGAAATGATTAATATTTGTTCCCATCAAGTCGTCAACCGTCTTTTTCTCCACTGTAAATTTTCCGGGAAAATATATATATAGGAATTAGGGTAAGGGATAAGGTTAAGCGGTGGTCCTCTTCTCATGGAAGTGAGATAGAGAGAGAGAGAATCGTATCAGATCTTTTGTATGTGTTTTGGCATCTAGGTAATGTTGATCTGCAGCGGCAGCGGCAGCACTCTTCAAATATCCAATATATATATTGAATTAGCCTCTGTTTTGCATTCTTTTTTTAAATGCTGTTGACGGGTCATGGTGGGAAGAAGGAAAGAAGGGGGCTATAGGGAAAAAAAAAAAAAGAAAAGCAAAGGCGTCTTTGGCGGTCAGCGAAGTGGGGAAAGTGTGGGGCCTGAACAGTGAAAAGTATTCCTCGCTTTCGCGCTTTTCTTGCTCGTCAAAGCAAGAGAGAGACGAGGAGACAGCCGAGTTAAGAAGTTGTCAGATCTCTGTCTCTTTCTCTCTCCAATGGCTGCATTCTTTTCTTCTTTTTGTTTTGGTATTTGGTCTTCTGTATTAATGGCGGGGGTGCGATTCCGAGGAGAGAGAGAGAGAGAGAGAGAGAGAGAGAGAGGGGTCGAGTCGGGCTTGGGGGAAATCGAGGGATCTCAATTGATGGCGATGCATCCGATTACCCCAGGTGCCCGTGAAATCAACATCATCTTTCGATGAGGAGATTTCGAGCTTGTCTTGTTGCGCCGCGTTGTTGGACCTGGACCGGGGAACCGGACCTACCTCATTCGCTCTTTTTCGCTTCGGACATTTTGGTACGATCATAAACCCTGAAAAGACATCATTTACAGGAGGCATTAAGACACGCTAGAGAAACAAGCTTATGTCGGGGACTAGTCCCACGTTAATTTCGACCGAGGTGGACGGACAGCCTGCCGAATAATTTGATTAGGCTAACGAGGTTACGTTACTCGAAATCAAAGGGGGATGGGTGGGTCTGTCTGGAAAGTCCACACGGGAACTTGTGGCTAATTGGCCAGTACCTAATTTCGCTAGCGCTAGCAGCAACCCTCTCTCACTCTGGTATAGGGTAACTTTTTGTCTTTGTTTGTTTCTTAGCCGTGGGGTAGGTTGCTTTTCCAAGGCTCTTTTTGGACTAATACCCATTATTCTTTTTCTCTCTCCTATGCATGCTGATCATATCAATCTCCCAGATTCTTTGATTTCATTTCCCTGATCGAAATGACGTCTCCCCCGCCATCCAGGATTAGAAAAATTGCTCCCGCTCGACTTGCGCAGCGACGCCTTGTGGAGCCGCCCGTGTCCGTTGGTGAGCAATGTTCGGGAAAGCATCTGCCGATTTTCTTTTCGCTCGTTCTTCAAAGCTCACGGAAGATTCTTCCTTCCTCCCAAAATTTTCATTCTCTCCACCTCCCCCCACTTTTATAGGAGTTAACTCAATTCTTTTAAAAAAAATCCAATAAAAGTCTCATTCGTATGTTTTCAAATATTTTTGCGAATCAACTCGACCTATTGTCTTCCAAAATCCGTTGGTCATTACTGCTGAACATACACTCTGGTGAATACCGTAGACACTAGCAGGGCCGGCAAATCACGGGCCGCGGTGGAAGAGTCGGAAAACTACGGCTTTCCTCTTCGACCGTGCCTGAAGGTTGATGGCATCTTGGCCGACTCTATCAGGTGTTCGGAGTAGTTTGTACCCAAGTGCATCTCCAACTCATTAGTTAGTGAAGACCAAGACCAACTACAAGGTTGCGACTGGAGACCATGAATCTCAAACATGTCGTATCAAGACAATGGATGAGCCAACTCATCAAAAATCTCAAACCCAAGACAATGGATGCAAATAAAAAAAAAAATGAAAAAGAAAAGAAAGGGCGGAAGGTCCTCACAATATTTATATTGAGGAATTTTGCTTTAATTGCGATCACCCTCTTTGTTCATGAATTCAATAAACATCTTGTATAACAACATAATGGCTCAATTGTGCTTTGTTCACCAATTCATCTCGTCTTTCATATGTCATGTATAGGACCTTCAATTCTTGGTGCCCCAATGCAATGGATCTATTATATTGAACCTAGTCACGTGTGTTAGCTTTATATATGAAATTCTCAATCAATACTATCGGAGGTCGCCTCTTTTAGTTGATCTTCCACAAAGAGTTCCTTTTGTAAAAACTTTATTAAGGTGACAGAGATCGTCTTGCACACCACACATGGAAGAGAATTCCTTTGTAAAGGGGACTTGATTGCTGGACCAGACTCAAACTCAAGGAGGTGTCCACACTAGTATCTAGGATGATGTTTATGCCAAACTATTTCATGGCCATTATTTCAACGAGGATCATTCAAAAATATTAAATTCTTGAAGGAAAAAGCTCCGTGGCACAATTCTAATTGCTCATTGACTTGGTGGCTAGTGACAATGATACGATACACGTGATTCGTAGGGCTAATCCACAAATCAAATGTCAAAGAGATTCGAAAGTTATTCACTGTGATTAAATGCACCAACGCGACACTTTCCTCTTGATACGGCAACCTGTGAAGTCAAAGGGGTTGCTTGGTGGCAAGACAATAACATGCAAAGCTCTCGTTGATTCTCCGCCTCGTCATACTAGAATGTGCTTCCGGCTATGCGTGGTTATACTCGAAAGCCGCCAACCTCAGACGTCTCTTCCTCATGTTAGTATCGATGCTTGGCCAATCCCACTTGACAAATTCGCCTTTTAAAACGCGAGGTCGTACAACTAACCTTCTTGACACCATTGACAATGATTTCGAGCTGGAATAATATCTTCCATATACCATATGTTCTTCCCTGAAAAGACTGTACCGCAGTTGCTTCGGTTTTTTTTCCCCCCGGCGGCAATGATATCGTTTGGGAAAGCGTCTTGGTTAGGACTAGCTTTAGGCGTTTGTTCTTTGCAACTCCTCTCGCTCGTGACGTCTCATTGTTGATTTTGGCTTGTTGCGGAGGCATAATGCTCGTGATGCTCCATTGAAGTGTGTGGGCGGAAATGCTCCATAAATATCAAGAATGACGGGATTCGTCAATACTGGAACAGTTCTTTATATGAAAGTCAGAAGATATTTTTTTTAGCACCAATCCAAAAGTTTGCATCAGACCGTTTTGTTTGTTAGAGCTGGGACGCTTATGTCTATTATTAATTTTGTTTGTTTCACTAAAGTGAATGATTTATAAAATATTATTCTAAAAATGAGAAAATTGTTAGAAAAATCATAAATTTATCACACCTGTGCCAATTTATCTTGTCATAACCAATAGATCCGGTGAAATTTATATGTGATCCACATGGGACTCACTGGAAAATGTGGATGGAAAAGAGACGAGTAGAAAAGAAAATTCGATTCTTAAATTACAATAAGAAAAAGAAAAAGAGCCATGCCACGGTTATAAGAGGAATCCAATGTGGCTCCAGTGTAATTTTCCACCCACCATTAACTCCCCCCCCCCCCCCCCCCCCCCCCCCAAAAAAAAAAAAAAAAAAAAATCTACCTACGACACAATATTCTATACATGGCCACTAATCTTGTTGCATGGGTTCCGGAATCTAACTCCACACATTGAGAAAGTGGCAATAGTCATTGAATTTTGATTCGATATGTAATGTCGTCTCCAAATTTTTAATTTGTATAATGCGGTCCATGAATTTTGATCAAATATGCAATGTCATTCCTAGGCTTCTAATCTATTTAATGTTGTCCATAAATTTTTGTCAAATGTTTTGTATGGTTCATGAACTTTTAAACACTTTCATATAGTTTAGGGATTATAGTAAACATTTATCAATAGTTGGGACCGCATCAAATAAATTTAAAATTTAGAGATGACACTGTATATTAAACCAAAATTCATAGATCATATTGTACAAATTAAAAGTTAGAAACGATAATATGCATCAGACCAAAGTTCAAGGATTATTTGTGCTTTTATCCCCTATTCGAACAAACTAGCAATATACATAATCTCGGAAATTAGCGATGAGTGCCTAATTTTCCTGCTTTCTTTATTGCGTGCATGTTTACATCTCCATGTGATTTTATTCTCTAATGTTACGAATAATTCCACACGAAAGTAAATAACGACCAACAAAGAAAGAGCCTTTTTTTTTTTTAAAGCACTCTGTAAGTATGCATGTTTGTGATAAAGGATTGGTGGATGGAACTTTCGATGAAGATGCGAGATGATTAAAATACGTACATACCCAAATCTGTACGGAACGTACAAAAAGTAGAGCCTGTTGGGTCGTACGTGTTGGAGAAGATAATTAACTAACAATTACGAGTAGGGTAGATTTTGTGGGCTAACTGCCTTACCATCAAATTGTTTGTTCAATTTTAAACTTTATAATTTTACCAACTTAATTGTAAATTGTTGCATTATATCCCAATTTAGTCATTTTGACTAATTTTTATCACAAATGATTGACGTGGTGATCTGGTCATTAACAGTCGCCTTACATGACCCGTTGTCACGTTAATCAACCAAATTATTACATTAAAATTTTATGTAAAATTTTAAAATTAAATGAGTAAAATTAAAAATTTTAGGATTGAATTGATATTCATATTATAAATTTATGACAATTTGATAATTTTTCTAGATGCATCCCCTTTTCTAAGTTGACTAAAAGTTTCGAGTCAACAGGAAAATCCAAAGAAAATCCAACTACACGGTCCTCTTTGGCCTCCCTTGAATTTCCGAAATTTGCCTTTCCTAATTGCAGAGTTTGTGCCATTGGTCTCGGTAATAATTCTTTCCAATTATAAGGGTGCATTTATTCACTAAAAAATTCATAACAAAAAAAAATATTTTACATAAAATTCATTTTCAAGGAAACAGATTAATTTATTTATTAGTTTAAGGAAAGTGATTTCCTTCTTACTAGAAGGAAAGTCATTTTTCCCCAACCTAAACTTATTGTTTTCAATTTATGAAATTTTTTTTCATATATTGATTAGTTTTCCACGTCGAAAAATAATTTTTTAGAAATAATTTTCCTTCAAATAAACGGATCATGAGCAAGTTTTTATAGTTCCTCAGAAGATATATGAGACTTTTAGTAGTCCCTTGATGATACTTAACTTGGCAACTCTAAAACTCTAGACCCAGCTGCCTATTATTTCCTTAAAAAGGACCATACACAAAGAAACTCCAGGTCCAAAAAAAAATAAAAATAAAAATCATTTAGTAACAAAAAAATAAAGAATAAAATAAAATAATTCATAAAAAAATAAAATAAAAATATCATTTTATTTTGAAATAAAAATATCAAAAATAAAAAATTTAATTATTCATTTTCCTTTATTTTACAAAATTTTAGAATGAACAAAAATAAAAAATAAAAATAAATTTATTTGGCAAAACACTCAAGGAAAATAAAAATAAATTATAAATTTAATAAATTTATTTTTAATAAACTAAAAATAAAATGATAAATAAAAATAATTTATTTCTATTTTTAATAAAATGAGGAGAGGCGGATGAGGATGAGGCAGAGACGTAGATGAGATGAGGGAGGACTCACCGAAATTAGGGTTTAGTGGGAGAAATTATTTCTAATTTCTCTTCCGAAATTTTTTTTTTTTTTCTATTCCGAAAACAGTGTTAATAGCCATACACAAAGAAACTCCAGGTCCAAAATCTCACGCAAGAAAATTAATCATTTTCCTTCAAAAAGTTAATAGCAATGTTAGTACTATCTCTAATGTTAATACGAATTCATTTCCAGTCGATCTCTAGTCAAACGACGGAAAAACTTGAATTCTCCAAGTCTCCGAGGCTTTAGAGCTTGATTCTTCAAGAAGACATTGTTAATTAAAAATAACATTTTTCTTATTTTGTTACTTTGACTGGACGTTGTTGATTAATAACAATTCTCGAAATTCACGTGTCAAGATTTTCTTTCCTTCTGGGTGGGAGGGGCTTTAATGCAGACGCGATAGCCATAGGCAATGGGCCGGACTGGGCAAAATCACCGAGGAAGCAAGAAGCCCTTTTGACAGAAGCCCGTAGCAGTAAAGGATATCGACCATACCTTGCTCCAAAAGCAATTAACTGAAACTTTTTTTCGAAATCTAATGTAAATGGCCATGCTTTCCTCCATCTTCGATCGTGATCAGCTCCTTTCAATCCGTCTTCTAATTGGTGAATCATAAATTTACCGGCATTCATTCTGAGGGAATTTGCATGTAAACGATGTCGATAGTCGCAAAGCGACAATCGGAGGTTTTGTTGGAGGGTGAATAAGGAAAAAAGAAATATAACTAATTTGTTATTATTAGGTCTTCCAAAGTATCATTTGGCCACACTTTCAAATTAACAAGAGCCGCCTCATTGGAAAAATAACAATGTAATGGAACATAAGAGAATGGAACCCATCCGTGAGTAGCTACGTTGGTTGAGAGTCATTCCCTCATCGTAGAGGTTGAGAGTTCGAAACCCACAGTTGCTAGTGATTTAAGTGGAGGGCTTGGCGGTAGGTTGTTGGGCTAGTCTTCTCTGAGATATAGGGATCCGGCCCTTAGGAGCCGTTTGGACATGAGGGGTCTGTGGTGGAGTCCTCGGTTGGCACGGGGATCCGTGGTGGAGTCCTCGGTTACCAAAAAAAAAAAAAGAGAGAATGAAGGGTTTGAGTGGCTCGCAATCATTTGAGGACCTTCCATTTGGAACATTGGGTAAATTATTCAAAAAGTCATAAATTTATTACACTTTTGTCAACTCAGTCCTAATTTTTTCGATTTTACGAATTGAGTCATAAATATTTTCACATTTTATCAATTGAGTCCATCTGGCTAATTTTGGCCAAAAATAGTTAACATGGATGCCGATGGTCATATATGGCACGACCGGCATTAATATGTACAATTTTTAATGATATTTTTAATATTTCTTTTGAATTTATTTATTTCATTTTTTTTCTTTTCCTCTCTTTTCCTTCCGTTCTTTTTTCTTTTTTCTTTATTCACACTTTGTTGCCCACTCTCGAGCTTCATCAACTCGCTAGGGGCCAGCGAGAGCAGCTCTCACCTGAGGCATTGACAAGGTTGGGCAATGGCCGGCGTTGATAAAACGGGAAAAGAAGAAGAAGAAGAAGAAGAAGAAGAAGAAGAATAGAAGAAAAAAGGAAATAAAAAGAAGGAAAAGAGAAAAAAAGAAAAGAAAAATTCAAAACAACATTAACATGTTATTTAAAAATGTTCAAGTCAATATCAGCCATGTCACATAAGACAACCAACATCCATCTTAGTGATTTCCAACTAGAATTGGCTGAAAGGACTCAATTAACAAAATATGAAGATGTGTAAAACTCAATTGGCAAAATTGAAAAGTTTATGATTAAATTAACAAAAGTATAATAAGTTTAGGATGTTTTGGAGCTAACGTTTTAATTGGGATAGCAAGGATCTCCTGCATGGCCTTTTCGTCAAAGAGGTTATTTAGGAGTTGTTCGTTCCATTGTTCCTCCTCAAAATTCATCAATTCTGAAACCAATTGTGGGTCATTTCTATTTGCTAGACCCCTAATTAGGTTGCTCTTTAGCCATTTGTTGATTATAATGTTAACTTATGGAACATTTCTATTTGCTAGACCTCCAATTAGGCCTCTCTTCAGCCATTTGTCTATTTTAATGTTAACTTATTCTCCATCTCCAATTGACTACATCACAAAGTTCAATATCGCATCCCTTTCCATAATTAGACTTTGCCATCCCCATGAAGGCTTGGACCCTTTTTCAACATGCCAAAAATCTTTTAGATTGAAATAGAGCCCTTTTAGTAGCTTACTCCACAATGCTTTTGGATTTTTAATCAATCTCTAAGCTTGTTTACCCAAGAAGGCTTTGTAAACAGTATTTAGGTCCCTGAAACCCATTCTAATAGGAGGTATTGTTGGAGGGTGATTAAGCAAAAAAAAAAAAAAAACTAATTTGTTATTATTAGGTCTTACAAAACATCATGTGATCGTACTTTCAAATTAACAAGAGCCGTCCAATTGGTAAAATAACAATGTAATGGAAAATATAGAATGAAGGGTTTGAGTGGCTCATAATCATTTGAGGACCTTCTATTTGGAATATTAGGGAAATTATTCAAAAGGTCCTAAATCTATTATATTTTTGTCAACTCAGTCCTAAATTTTTCAATTTTGCAAATTGAGTTATAAATATTTTCATGTGTTACCCATTGAGTTCATACGACTAATTTTGGCCGAAAACAACTGACGTCGTCATGTGTGGTACAACCAATATTTATGTGTACAATTTTTTGTGATATTTTAATATTTATTTCAGATTTTTTTTAAATTTTCTTCTCTTTTCCTTCTTTTCTTTTTTCTTTATTCTCCCTTTGTTGGCCACGGCCGAGCTTCATCGACTTGCTAGGGGATGATGAGGGCAACCTTGTTGGATCGGTTGAGGGTAGCCATTGCCTAAGGCATTGACAAGGGCCAGTAGTGACCGACGGAGGGAAAAAGGGGGAAAAAAAAAAGAAAGAAGAAAAAGGATAGAAGAGAAAAGGAAAATAAAGGCAGGAAAAGAGAAGAGAAAAAAAAAAGAAAAAAATTAACATGCTATTTTAAATTATTTAGGTTAGCATCAACCGTGTCGTGCAAGCCGGCTAACATGCACCTCAGCAATTTCCGGCCAAAATTAGCTAGATGGACTCAATTGATAAAATGTGAAAATGTTTAAAATTCAATTGGCAAAATTAAAAAATTTATAATTGAATTAGCAAAATTGTAAGAAGTTTGAGATTTTTTGGATAATTTTTTCTTGGAACACCCATTCGAATTCCGACTTGAATTTTTTTTTTTTTTTTTTGATGACCCAGGAAAGCCCTGTACACTGCGGACGGCTGGAGTAAACCCTGGGGGCGAATTGGAGGACCCACCACCCCAGCCACCAAGTAAGACACAAACGTCTCTGCGGAGAGTCGAACCCTCTCCCTCCAAGAAGGGGTCAGCGGGTCCCCCCACGATGGGGAAGACTAACCAGCGGAGCCATCGAAGCAGGTGGTAATTCGGACTTGAATTTTATTTAGGGCTTGTTTGTTAAAAAAATTATGTTCTCCAGAACAAAAATTTCTATTCTTTTGTACCAAGAATGAAAAAAGAATAGAAACATATTTGGTAAAACTTTTATTCTCGGTAACACCGTGTAACACCCCTGGATCTCATATACATTGATTTCACTTGACTTGCTTGAATTTCGGGAATTATAAAATAAATTTCAATCAAATTGAATCATAAGAAACTGAACTGCACTCAGCTTTATTTATTATCAAACTTTGTTTCTTTACACAAAGGGAGATGAGGTTAAGAGGGGGATTTCTAAAAAAAAAAAAAAAACACTAACAATCACAAACACTAAACATCCCACCTCCCGTCGAATATGTACATATTGTCAGACAACCAAAAACAAAACTCTCCCACACGTTGAGCGCACCTTAGCCATCTCGTACTCTAAAGGAAAGACACAATAAACAAGTGTGAGTTTTTAAAATAAAAACTCAGCAAGTGGGCGGTTTGTCCTAACTTGGATTTGGCCAATAACCAGACAAATAGGTAAACAAAATCATCAATTTGCTGAATTTACAAAAATCTAGTTGCAACAATCACCCAGGGGAGACGACACTCCACCCTGAACCCCCTCGCACCCAACCTGGCATCACGAGGTCCCCTGAGAAGTTATTCAACTCTTCTCAGACTTCTAGAGAGAATACTGCTACTCTTCATCACCCCTCTCCAAGCATCCCAACACCTGGGGTCTCACATTGGCTCTTAGCCAACTTCACACTTTCACAATTTCCTTGTTGCAGCACCAACAACCTCAGTATGTGAACAATCACAAACAGGTTTAAACACACATCATTAAATACTTCAGAGTATATAGAAACTCTCATTAAAGGTGATACAACAACTGCTGCACATTCTCGGATCAAAGCAGTTTATAGACTGAAATGAGCAATTTCAATCACAGATACAAAAAGTATATCTAACCTTATCGGAATGTTATGAAATTTCAGTATGTTATATAAAAGACGTAGATTAACATTTTCCGTGAAGAAACCTAAGCCTAAATCTCAGTGTATTAAGAGCAGTAATTTGTTATATTCTCCTCAAAATTCTGCACCAACTCTCATATTTAGTACCTACAGAAGAAATATTGTTTCACCACCTTAACCTTGACCATTTACTCTCAAATTTCGATATGTCATTCCCAAGAATGTGTCCTACAACATTCATTAAAAGTTTAATGTCCAATTCTTTCTAGAAAATTACAGAAAATTCGTAGAATCACCTAAGGTATTGCTGTTTTCCAAAGTACAGCTTACTAGTTCGAGGTAAATGCTCTTACCAACACATTTTGTCATTAATCTTGCTATAACTAGATGCCGAACTTAATCTAATGAATATTCTCTCAAGTAAACTTGTTCTTTTCCTTATCTACATCATTAGAATTTAAGGCGATACCAAAACAAAAGGTTTTCCATCTATATTTCTCTAAAACAAAAGCATCTTATACTGTTTTCTTCTATTTTTAGTTCAACCAAACTGCAAATTTCTCTACCAATCTCTTTTACAACACCTTAAGACTCTTCCACAGCATATAAAATTAATCATAGTAGGTCTTTACTCACAAGAAACATTCTACAACTCGGTACAAAGCAAATGTTTACAACACTCATGGCCTTCTACCAAGCAAAACAATATTTCTCAGCTTTCTTGCAGACTTTCTACTCCCATGATGGCCATTAACCAGATAGACAACTTGCAAATGGCATACCATAGGTGAGGCCGAACCACAACAGAATCGGAGGAGAGGAAAATTCTCTAGATAACAGGCGATAGTACCTCATCCAGCAACCAATGTCTAGCGCAAAGGAATAGAACTTCGAGTCCCCCAAATTTTAGCTCCCAAAAGAGCTTTGGTTCCCAAATTTATCGCACCCAACTTCAAAATCTACCCCGATTCTCACATGCACAACTAGAAATAGCCTTTTTGTGAACCCGAAACTCTAAACACAACCCACTTGCTTGGATCTTTCACCGGTGGGGAAGGGAAGAGGCATCGGGTGAGCTAGGGTTCCACGGCCGGCAGCGGAGCTCCGAACAGAAGATTTCGCTGCTGGATGGAGGCACTAGTCGTGAGAGGCCGAGATGAGGTCGGGTTTTTAGTGGAACGAAGCAAGAACAGGGGAGAAAGGAAGTGGGTGTTTCGGTAGAGAGAAGAAGAGAAGACGCTGGTCTGTTAGGGAAAAGGTATCGAACATTTCAAGGAATGAGAATGAAAAAAATAAAATAAGATGTACAAGTGATGCCTCCCCCTTCCTTCTCAACTCCAGTTGGCTGCAACGTGGGGGAAAAGAAAAATTTCTTCTTAAAATAATCCCTCCCCCTTTCACTCTCTCATGTACGAAGTAGGTCTCCATTGGAATAAATTTTAGTTAGCCTCGAACATGCCCATTCTAACTAACGAGTGAAGAGATTAGAATTTGGGCGTCCCCGTGAGTAGATTTGAAATAAAAACTAGAAGTAGAAAAAGATAACTTCTTACTCCCAAGAACAATTTCTAGAATAAATTTTTCTCTCTTTTTTTTTTTTTTTTTCCTCTTTCCTTTCTTCTTCTTCCTATTGGCTAGTTGTTGGTGACAAGCCAAACAAGGGCTGGCGACTTTGTTGGGGCGTCACTGGCCCCTAGAGATGCCGAGCCACGGTGAGGCTCGGCCTCCCTAATTGGCATGAGGCTTGTCCTTGCCAGGACAGGGTGATGCCGAGGCTCGCCGTGGCCAAGCTGGCCTCCAATGAGTTCGCCGGGCCTTGCCCTGGCTTGGTGAGGCTTCGGCAAGCTCGCCGGACCTTGCCCAACCGGTCGCCGACCATCGCCATGGTTGACGATCGGCCAAAGAGAAAAAGAAAAAGGAAAAAATAGTAAAAGAAATTTAAAAGATAAAGAAATAAAAAAATCTAAGAATCCTACCAAACAAATTTCTATCTCGGAAATACAAATTTAGGGAAGTTATCAAACGCGTACTTTTATTTAGGAATTGTTTTTTTTTTTTTTTTTTTTTTTGGGTAAGGTAGGTAATATCTTAACTTAAAATTTATTCAGAAATTGTTTTTTTTTGGTAATTTTTTTATTCAAAAATTGTTCTCGAGAATGGAATCAGAAAAAATTACTTCACATAAAAAATTATTTCCCAGAACAGAATAATTACCAAACGCGCCCTGATTTTCCTGCTTTATTAATTGGGTCAAGAATTTTGCTGACTACAATGTAGCTTCGACGTTGCATTGTAAACAGAGGAAAGAGAAACGCGTGAAAAACCCTTCCGCGCACCGATTTTTGGGTGGTGATTCAGGAAAGCGACGGCTTTTGATTTGAACGGTTGACCATTTCGCCACAAAGTAGAAGATGTGTGTGGCAAATATCATGAGTGCCCGATCAGGAAATTCATTAGCACGAGAGCGACAGCCTAACCTAAAGTCAAAGCGTCCAGATTCACATCCGTTTACACGAGAGGAATTGGTACGGACATGTTCCTTTGTTTACTCTTTGGCTCTCTTAATCCAGATTTTCCAACGCTCTTAGTCTTTGCTTATTTTCCCTAATCTATGGATGATGTGCTACGTGTCACCTAGTGAGCATAGCCAAGATATTCAGGTCCCCGGGATTGAAATAATTGATGGGGTTGGCGGAGGAAATTCAACTCGAGAACTAGAAGATATATTTTTCAAGTCTAAAAAATTATGTGAAAGTTATTTTGAATCAAGATCACTCGCACAAACCAAAAGTCTAAACTTAACTGATTAATGAATTTTCCAGAGCATTTTATAATTTTTGAAGTAGTCAGATCTTTATACTCATGCCCTTGGATTATCAAAGAAATGGGTGATTAAGTTCCAAAAACACAGGCCATTCAGATGTAACGGGACTTCAAAAGTCTTTTCTCCATTCTTATTTAGACTCGAAGTTCTCTTATGCGCGTTAACTATGCTGATCATTAAACCATTGACAAGGATGGGCTGACCGTAAGCTTAAGCTTCTCCTAGGGCAACGACAGATCAAGAATTCGAGGTTAGGCAGAGGGACACAACAATAATTTTTATCAATGTACACACACACACACACACACACATAATTGTTGTAAATCATTTTATCCTATAAACGTCTTTTTTTTTCTTAGACCTAAGGCGTCTTTTTTTTCTTAGACCTAAGGAGGGCCAGAGCCACCACTTGCCGCCCTCGGACCCTCCATGCCTTGACCGAGGACGTCGATATCTCACTATCTGCCATTTACCAATGACTTAAATTTTCCACTCAATTTAGGATATACATAAAATTACTATAACACAATATAATCACATAATTTGTATTGGGTGAGCCTATTTTCACTCCCCGCGTAACTAAATCCATCAACTTTCACGTTGAGACTTTGAAGGGGATCTACTTAAGAAGTATAACTCATAATGGAAAGGAGAAAACATACTTCCGCTATCTTTACTTACATGTAGGCGGGTCGTGTCGCGATTATATCCTTAACCCTCATTTAAATCAATTGATTAAAAGCTCTAGTTTTCAGTATTGGATAAGCTGAAACGCATTCACATCCAGAAACAATGAAACGAACTATAAAATGACATTATTGTCATTTACTTTACGATTTGTACAATCCCCCAAAATTCTTTCTTTAAGTATACTAATTACTTTTCAATTGCGCCTAAAAAGTATAAAAATTAAAAAAAGAGAAAAACTACCGTTTTATATATAATTCGTGCACAGATATATCAGGAAAAAAAAGGGAAGAAAGAAAAAAAATAAACAGGAAAACATCCTCAGGCCTGAGCTCAAAGAAGAGAGAAACTTCAGAACGAAACGTGCGGTCTGCAGTCTTCTTGGATCGCCGAGGTGTTGATCATGTACGTGATGTTGCAGTTCAGCGTCACCACCACGCGCTTCCTCATGATCCTCAGTATCTTCACCCTCCCGTCGATCTTCGTGTAGCTCTCCATCCTCAGGATCCCGGCGGCCACGTCGTCGCCCAGCCTCGGAGCCGCCATTATTTTCGCCGTGGACACCTCCACCGTCACGTTCAAGCGCTGCGTCCGCCGCGCCGGCGCCTTCCCCGCCGGGATCCTGCCCTCGCCCACGACCTCCCCGCCGTAGTTTATCCGCGTCGTGGAGTTCCCGTACCGGAAGGACGCGACGTTCGGGTTCTTGACCGAGACGTCGGCGACGGCGGTGATGTTGGCGCCGCCGGAGAGCGCCGTCTGGTTCGCGACCAGCTGGGCGAGCTGGGGGATCTGGACCCGGGTCATCCGGACGATCGGGTCCTTGACGTGGAAGACGGTGAAGAAGAGGACGAGGGCGACGACGGCGAGGATGAGGAAGAGCGCGGCGGCGACGCCGCAGCACTTGAGGTACCTCGGCCGGCGGAGCCTGAAGTGGGCCGACATGGCTTCATCTTCGTCGCTGCGGGCGATGTACGTGGCCGGCGCGAGGGGCCGGGCTTGCTCTTTCTCGGGCATGGCCGGCGGCGGTGGCTGGGGGACTCCGTGCGGACTTCGCCGGCCGAGTGTTTTGTGGAAATGCGCGGGCGAAGCGTCTCTGGTTAGGCAGTGGATATCGGGCGGTATTTCTTTGGGGAAGACGATGACGTGGACATTATAGACGCGTCTGTCTGCACAGGGTTTGCACGGCACGACCGTTGACTAGGTTACGCTTTCGTTTTCATTTCTATATACGAGAAAATTCAGCCGTGTGATTGTCGTTTGGCCTACCCCAGTGACTCGCATGGAAGCTTCTCTTTGTCAATAATTTGCTCTATTTTTTTTCCATTTTTTATTTATTTTTCTTTTGTATGATGGAATGGAGCGGCATTAGAGTATATGGAAAATTTTCAGTGATCGTGATTGGAGAATTGTGCATACCGAACGGCCCATTATTTTCATTTTGTTCCATATTTTAGACGTTTCCTGAGAGAGAAGGATTGGTTCTAAGGATGGTCCAAATGGAACATGAGGGACACGGAGCACAATTGGAACGAGTTATCAACTTAAACAAAAGAATTTGACCCAAAAAAAAAAAAATCAAACAAAAGAAGGAAGCTTTAGCTGCTGCTAGTTAGATGTCATCGGTGTACTAATATTTTTCATCATTTTCGTGCATCCAGTCATACACAATCATTTTGTAAAAAAAAAAAAAAAAAAAAAAAAAAAAAAAAAAATCCAATCACGGGATATTTCATAGAATAGACACCAACTTTCACTCGCGGGACAATATTAGCACCTGATTTCAAAGCATTACATAATAAGACGCCGATGTTTACCTTCCAAACACTTTCAACCCCAACTTTCAAATGTCACATGATGAGAGAATTTGGCAAAAATAAGTTTATGTCTGACATTTGAGTGGTAAGCAGACACTGAAATGGCAAATGATGAGTGTCATGTTGTAGGTGTGTCTTCAATAAACAATTATAATGTCGTCCTACATATATGATGACAATGGCATTGTTTTAGAGTCAAAATATGGGGCTTGTGAGTCTTCACAAAATTAGAGCACATTCAACAACTTCCCTTTGATTTCCCACTCTTGGGAAGTCATTTAATGCGGCTCAAAATTATCTTGATTTTATTGGGAATAATATTTTCATTAAATATTGAAGATGACGTTATTTTGATTATTTATAGGAGCCATATGAGTGCTATGTCAACTTTGCAACCTAAGACACAATATGTGTGCATTTTCTATTTTTAATGGAATGTTTTAGCAAAAAGTCAGCATCATTTTTTTTTATGTAAAACTAGAAAGCTTTGGCCAAATTTATTTTCAGCGTGAAAGTTAATTCCTTTTTGTGTGTCACATAAAAATTGCAGTCAAAGTATGCACCTGGACAAAGTCAGTGCCTTTTTTTTTTGGGGGGGTGAAAAATCCACTCAACCCCGCACAATCAATTGCGACGATAGCACACCTCCGTCGCTCCCATCTCACACATAATTTGGGACTTACTTTTACAGTTGAAGGTCTTATCAACGAAAGTATCTATCGGAGGTCAAGCCATGATTTGACAATGGGACGGCCTTTGGGAATTTTCGGCTCGAGTATTGAAGTTCAACGTTGGAGCACCACCAACTACGCGTAACCTTAACCAGACTATGATAACTTGCTTCGGTCGTAGGTCTGCACTTAACCTAGTATCTTACAGGTGTTTAAGTAGTAAGGTCTCCAAACAAATAGCCCTAAATATTAATTAGACGAGATTTAACAGTCGAGCTGCGAAATAATTTTGAAGATATTCTAAAACTGGAATGGTGAGTTTGAGTACAAGAACTATTTCTTTTGATTCAAAAATTAAAAAATCGAATTGTGCATGGATTCCAACGCATCCCCCACGAAAATGTCATCGATGCAACAACTTCATCGTAAAGTAAAGTAGTCTCTCTTGCTCAAAAAAAAAAAAAAAAAAAAAAAAAAGTAAAGTAGTCTCTAATGTTACTGCCGCATGACATATCTTCCTTTTTTTTTTTTATTTATATATATAGTAATAGAGGAAGCAAAAGTCGTCTTTTAATGTCTATCTGATAACGAACTTCTAGCTCATCCAGCCATTAATTTAATTCTCAAAAGCACCGAACCATCTTCAATCAAATAATTTTCACTCAGCAGTCCTACATGGTCAATTACGTCTCCAAAAAGCAACTTGGCTTGAGCTTGTTTATCAATTTTGATAACCTTTGCGTACATGAGAATGTTGTAAATGTTGCATTCACTCCATGAGTTTTGCTAATTAATATCGTGGAAAAATTCTGGTAACATGACATCAACCGGCAATAAAGTAGATGTTAATACATTGTGAGAACGTAAAAGGAGAAAATTATTTAAAAATATTAAATCTATTGTATGGCAGCCAATTTGATTTTAAATATTTTAATTTGACAAGTTTATTCATAAAGTTTTTGACAATTTACTAATATAGTTATTCCGGCTAATTTTAGCGAGTAATCGCTAATGTAAATGTTAGCTATGTTACATGGCATGTTTGATGTTAACGTGAACGATTTTTCAATTTTTTTATTTAAATTTTGTGCATTTTTTCCTTTCTTTTCTTTTCATTTCATGGCATGCAACCAACAAAGGGAAATAGGAAAAAAGAAAAAAGAGGACTAAAGGAAAAAAAAATCTAGAAAAAATTGAGAAATTATAAATTATCCATATCAGAGTCTACCGTGCCACGTAAGACAGCTAATGTGGTTTCCTATTAATTGGTTGAAGGGACTACATTGAAACGTATCAAAATATTTAGTACTAAATCAGCAAGATTGAAAAGTTAAGGCCTGATAAAGCCGTCATACAATAAGTTTAGGATTTTTTTTTAATAATTATCCCGAACTTCAACTCATTGATAAATCATTGCGTTTATAAATTAGTTTAATTGACTGCTGGTTAAAATAGGATAGAACACGGGCCAATTTGTTGCTTTTCTCTGAAGGGAAAAAATGATTTTCTTCATAAGCGTTGCAGGGATTTATATTTGAAATTTGGGTCGTGCAGGAGGATAAAGATCTGTTGAGTAGCTGTAGTCGAAGGGATTGAAGGGAAATTAACGAGCTCTAATGAATGAATCGATAAAGATCTCCGACCCCTCATTTTTTCTACAGGAAAAATCTTTCCTTACTATGCCACGATTCATGCAAGAATAGAATAAAATCAAAGCGAAGCTATAAAACTCAAAATGGTCGACAAATTAACTTTACAAACTAACGTGACGAAACTAGGAGTTTTAAATAAGGGGATTAGACTGCTATATCCCAGAGTATCATGCCCTTATATATTGTAGCCATTGGAGCATCTTGCCTCTAATATTGACGGTCCAATATAATTGTTACAAATTATAAGGATGTGATGTTCCATGATTTTTAGTGTCAATAAGGGGAGAAGGAAGTGAGGATTTGTAGAGTTGTGAGATAAGAGAGATCTAGTAAGGAAAATGTTTTTCACTTTTCAAAAATAAAAAATACTTTTCCCTAATTTAAAAGACTTTTTTTCCTTTCATGGAAAACATTTTCCTCAAGAAATTTATTTTTCGTGAAATTAACGCCGAAAAATTTGGAAAACATTTTTCTAAAAATTATTTTCTGCGAAACGGATGGAGCCTTAATGAATGAATCGATAAAGATCTCCGAGCTCTCATTTTTTCTACGGGAAAAATCTTTCCATGGACTAGGAGAGTAGAATTCTTCACCTTGTACCCCACGCCACCATCAAACATTCCTTTCCTGGCTTAAGTCCAATCAGCAGTTATAGCTCAAAAGGTTGAGCAAAAGATAGTGTAGCTTATGTCCTTACTATACCACGATTCATGCAACAATATAATAAAATCGAAGCGAAGCTATAAAACTAAATGGTCGACAAATTAAGTTTACAAACTAGCGGGACGGAACTAGGAGTTTAAATAAGGAGATTAGACTGCTATATCCTAGAACAGCACGGCCTTATATTTTGTAGCCACTGGAATATCTTGTCCCTAAAATTAACTGTCCGATACAATTGTTGTAAGTTATAAGGATGTGATGCTCAGGAGCGTAGTAACCTATCCAAACATTGAAAGCGAATGATTTTTAGTGTCAATAAAAAATCCACCGCAGGACAAATGCTCGTCCAAAATCACATGGATTTTCCTTTTCTATTTGTTGTCAACTTTGCAACAATATCAAGCTCTATGTCATTTTTTTTATGATTTTTGGGAAATAAAAAAGAACCTCCTACGATGAATTAAATAGTACGTACAGAGTACAGCCTACAAGAGTGGAAAAGATAAAGGCCAACACAGAAAAAAAGGCCAACGAAAGAAAAAGAAGGAAAAAGGAAAAAAAAAAAAACACGCCACCGTCAGTTACACTGCAAATCCCGGACGATCCGGCCGGGCAATTCGAGGCTCATGGTGCAGTTCATCTCCGCCGTCCGCCACCGCTTGATCCACCCCAGCACCGTCACTCTCCCTCTCATCTTCGCGTAGCTCGTGAGCTTCACCGTCCCGGAGCCGACGTCGCTGGCCAGGTTCCTGCTCCCGTCGACGTCCGCCGCCAGCTCGCTCGACCGCACCTCCATCTTCACCGTCACCCTCGCCCTCTCCCTCGCCCCCGCTCTCCCTCCTTCGATCTTCCCCCCGCCCAGCGCCGCCCCTCCGTAGATCACGCTCACCGCCGTGCCGTTCGAGAACTCGAACCCCCCGAAGTTCGCGTTCCGGAGGACGGCCTCCCCGACCAGCGCCGCGTTCAAGGAAGCGGAGGAGGAGGCCCCGGTGGCGGCGGAGTAGTTTAGGGTCTTGACGTCGACGCGACGGAGCATGAGCTCGGGGGTCCTGACGCGGAGGACGGTGAGGGCGAACCCGAGGAAGGCGGCGCAGAGGATGACGATCAGGGCGAGTGTGTAGACGAAGCACTTGCCGGCGCTCCGCCTCTGGTTGCGGCCAGGGGGCGGCTTGGCGAAGTGGGCGAGCTCCACGTCGTCGCTCCGGAGGCGGGGTCCGGAGGGCGCGATCGGGCGTGTCGGGCCTCCTTCAGGCATCGCGGAAGTTCGGAAGAAGCAGAAAGTTCGCAGAGAGCGTATGCGAGAGAGCTCGCGTCACTCGCTGACGGGGGGTTTGATGTGTTGCTGCGTCGTCTTCTGAGGTTCTTGGAGGTCGGACGTGCGGGTGATCGATGGCGGAATCGGATTTTGCCCGTAAGGAATGCGTTTATGCGTATATATATAAGCAAAGGGAGAGAGGGAGAAAGGTGACGATGGTGTTTCAACTTTCTCCGCAAATTTCGAGGACCGTGTGAAAGCCGTGGGTCTGAGTGGGTCTCTGCTGTGCTGCTCCGTCGCTGTCGCTCTTTGAACCGCCTCCGGTGACAGAAATAAGAGTAAAGAAAAAAAAAAGATGACGGGGGACTCGATCGGATTAAGGTATTCGCCACTTTCTTTTTCTTTAATCCTTTTCGGTTCACGTTGAAAATCGAGAGGTGGCGGAGAATGTTAAGCGTATTTTTACCAGCTCACGTGGTGGTGGAAGGTGGCGTGCCGTCCAGCGTGGAAAGCTGGCCCCGCGAAGTGGCCACCACGCGCCACCGGGTCCTAAGCGTCTCGTGTGCACCGTCAGATGAGGTGGGCCCCAGCTAAGACTCACGTGAGTGAGTGGCGCATTTCATTGTAAGTTGAGTTCACGGTTATTCAATAACTTGCTTTATGTGCAGAGTCTCGTCGATCTCTACTCCGTAGTTCCTTCTTTTCTCTTTTTTTGCTATTTTACTTTCACTTATTTTGTATTGCAAAGATATGTTAAGAATTGTGCTTTTCGACGAATTTAGTATTTGTGGAAGAATCACATGAAATGGTCTCTTCCTCGATGATTCTGTCTTATCGGGGCTGCCACCCCATCTTTGCTTCTATCTAGTCTCCGGTTGAAGGATTTTTCAAAAGATATTTCTCGAAATCGATCGATTAAATTAAGTTATCAAAAATTGGAAAATCACGTAAAACGAGTCAAATTGGAAATGACTTACTTTTGGTAGAACATGGATAAATATAATTTAACCAAGGGCGTAAGAACGAGCGTGTTCAAAACATTCGGCTAGTATTGCTATGTACTTATATGTATATATCCTGCATGTGCTGTAATAAAAACAAGTTGTAGAAAATGCCAGTGGGGTGTCGGTAATCAAATAGACCAATGTAAATAAAGTGCAACACGTGCTGACATATCATATGTTCCGATTCCCACCTTAGCTTCAGCGAAAGTTCCCATGACCCGACGTTTCTTGCTTGCTTTTTTTTTTTTTTTTTTTTTTGGGGGGGGGCACTTCTCACAAACTTAAACCTCTTGAAAAGCTTAATGAATCTTGATCTGGAATGATTATTATCTCAAATAATGTGATGCTACCACACAGTAAAGAATAAGAAAACATCTTGAACACATCAGAATTTGATTTCTCAGCTGCATGTGCCGAGAGCGTGCAGTAGACGCCTGATAGAGAGAGACCGAGTCCAACATCATATCCGATTAGATCCAATTTCACTCAAAAACTTAAAATAATTAAACCAATGAGTAATAGGTTGATGTAGAACAACATGCAAATGCCTCTATGGAAACATTAAAGTATCATAAGAGTAGGCGAGATTACAAATCGGTTACAATAATTAATTTACGCGTTTCCGTTGATTTCCTAGATCTCATAGATTTTAGACGCGGTTTGCAGATCTTCTAGTTGTGTTTTGATTAGTTTCCTTTTATCAATATATTTTCCTTAATTTTGTTATTCGATTTCAGTTATTTGGTTATTCTCAGGCGACCTCTCTATAAATAGGCACCTAAAATATTGTAATCTGCACTTCTTTATTCAAAATAAAGACTATCTTTTGGAATCATTTCCAAGCATTACTTCCTCTGCGTCATAGGTCCATCAAAATATATTAACTATTTCACACTACATTAATCCTTTAATATGGGATTTTAACAAAACAAACTTCATCTAGACCTTCTCCTCTTCACGTATGATCATGAAATGAGGGTGAGGGTGAGAGAGAATTGGTCTGCTCTCCCTTAATTTAGATTTCCTTTTGCATCAACATGTCTTAATTTGAATCTCCAATTTGTTGCCTATAGAAAACTGCAATAACAACAACGTCCACCTTCATTCTCGATCTTTTTCTCCAAACCAAACCATTCAAGTAGACCATAACACCACTTTTACCTCAAGGTTCTTTCGCTAGATCAAACCACAAAGGGTGCTAAAAAACTGCGTAGGTCATAAGATTCTTTTTTTGAAATATTCACCAAACACCGATGCATATTGAAAATTGGTCACCAAGTAACCATTGGCTCTAATGCTATTTATTAGAAGCATGCAGTAAAAATCCAATACATTCCTTAGGAAGATCACCAAGAGAGAGCTTAAATATGAGCCCGTCAATACATCTAGTTTGACCCACATTCCTTCAAAGGTTAAAGCTAATGAGTTTTTGGTCAACTATGATATATTAACATAGGTTACACATGCATCTGAACAATATAAAAGAAGAGAGAAAAACTATAAATAGGAAAAAATGAAGTTAATCATCTTCCTTTTTGGTCAAAAGAAATGTAAATAATGTTTAGGGATTTTGTTATTAATATATAAAGTGATGTAACAAATCATAATTGTTCTATTGTTCGTGAGTCTTTTGTTGAGATACCTTACAATGTGTTATATTATTTCATAGACTAATTTATAAATCAAAATTTTTCCTTGACATTACATAGAAAACTTCAGTTAGGTAGTTTATACCTGGAAATTTTTGGATCCTCTACAGGAATAATATACTCGAAAGTCGAAATCATTAAGATTGATCAATTAGTCTATATAAAAAAAAATATATATTTTTAAGAAGGATAATCATGCTAATAATCTATGGCGGATGCGAATCCTCTGCAACCATCCATAATCTCACTGTCTGCTTTCATTATGAGATCGTGATGTGTGTCCATTTCACCAAGACCTAAGCACATATGAACAAATCTCTCACCCTCATCCTCTCTCCTCCCTCCCTCACTCTCTATATCCTCCAACCCGTGACCTACCACTCATGGTTGAGCTTGATGTCGTAGTCTCTTTCCATTATAATTTCGTGTAAATGTTTATAACTAAATTGATAAAATTAAAAATTTTAAAATAAATTTAACATATGTACAGTATGTTTAAGACTGATTGGAGATATTTAAAAATTACTTTTTCTCAATTGATTTATTATTAACGGAAGAATCACATGAAATGTTTTCTTCTCAATGATCTGCCTGATCATGCTATGACCCCGTCATGCAATGACTATGAACGCGTTCTAAACATGCGGCTATATTCAAATAATGTTATGTTGCGACATATCTGTCCTGCATGTGTTACATTACATATTATTATGTATTCTGATTCCCAGCTAGGTTCCGCGAAAGTCTTCATTGACCCCACAATTCCTTTCTCGTGTTTTTCACTGCTCACAAACTCATACCCTCCTGAAGGCTTGATAAATCTTGATTTGAAAGCTAGGGTTATTTTATTTTTTTTTTTTTTTATATCAACTATATTTGTATTATCTTTTGACAAGTGTCGTGCATCCAATGCTTCAATAAGTGGGGATAGTGCGCGACGTGGAATAGCATTTGGGACCAACCAAGAAATGGTTTAAGCGCATCTAGAATCTCAATCGCCATTCTCCGTCAAACGCCGTCACTTTGGACCCATCGCGTTGAATTCGATGCCAAGAATGGCGTTTTCCCCAGAGGATTTAATAATTTGCAAGTGTTGATTCTTTGACCATTTCTTTGGACCCATTCACGTTTCATGTTTTGATGATCGCCTCCTCGCAAGCACTCGCCGAGTAACTTGTCAGTGGAGAGGTGCGAGAATGTCGCGACGAAACGACTTTTGAACGGCTCAGAAACTTTCTTCATTCCTTCATTTATAATTCTCCAATGTCACGGCGACGCGCTATCGCTATTCCTTATGATGAATTTCATGGGGAAAAAGGAAAGAGGTTGGGACAAAAACGGGCGAAGGAGCATCGACTGAAGTTGCACAGAAGCCAATCCATATCAAAACCAGTATACCAATACATGGCATTTATTACATAGAGATAGTACAAACATATTATCAATCAAACTTAAAAATCAAGGCCCGTAAAGAAATGGCTAAGAAGAAAGAAAGTTTAGGTTGTACGGATGATCATTCACAAGTCACCGATTGAACAGTTTGTCCTACTATCGCCATGGAGCAATCCATGCTCGTGGACTTCTTCTTCTTGAAGATAAGCATCAACTCGACCTTACCGTTCAGATTTGCCGAGCTCGTCAGCGTCACGTTCCCGGTTCGCAAGTCTTCCCCGAGCGCCGTCTTCGAAGTGTTGGTCAAAGAGTTGGTGTCCACCTTGACCGTGAGATCGAACTTTTTTGTGGACTTGAAGTTGGCCTTGCCCTTGGGGATATCAACCTTCCCCACGACGGTATCATCATACTTAAAGAAGACGGTGGTGGGGTCGTACTTGTAAGGGCCGAAGTTGGCGTTCTTGAGCCTGAAGGGCGTGACGAGGGTCGCGTTGAAAAACGAGTCAGACTGAGCGGAAACGGCTGCCCGGGACTCGAGGCGGGGCGTCCCGATGCGGAATTTCGGGGTGTGGACCTTCATGATGACGAGGACGAAGACGAGAATGACGATAACCTGAAACACGGCGAAGGCGGCGATGTACGCAGCCCACTTGAGCCTCTTCTGGCGCTTCTCTTGTTCCATGTTATTGCTCAAGGACTCCTGGTCACTTCTAGGGTATTGGCCACTGGTTGGCGCAAGAGGATCCACCTGCTGGTTCTTCTCCATATCAGGGTTTCGAGCTGAGCAAAAACAAGGAATAATCTATGGGAGAGATCTCTCTCTGGCGATGTTTTATGCTGCTTCTCTTTTCTCTGAACGAGAGCTTATTGTGAATTGAATGAGTGGATGGTGTTTTGGCGGGGTATTTATGTACCTAGGGTTTGAAAACTCAGGCGTGTTTAAAAGTCCGTCCTGGAAGGTGCGTCTCCAACAAGGAGAGATGGGGAATGATATTTAATGTGTTCTGCCGTTGCTCTCTTTCGTCTCTTTCAGATGCCAAACGCGTTGAGTGAGGTGGGATATTTTGACTCTTCTAGATAAGTCATGCTGACTTTCGGGGAGGGCTTCTCGAACGATGACTCCGTCGTGGCGAGCGATCAACTTGTCATCGGAAGCTTCGATTATTTATTTATTTATTTATTTAATTTTCCATTCATAACGTGAGGTTTCTAGGAGAGATCTTTCAAAAATGCATGTGGGTACTGTGCAGACTTTTTTTTTTTGAATATGTTTTTATCCGGTGGAGATTCTTATTTTCCTCGTCAGTATAATTATCTATCATTCACAGATAATATTAGTAATTTCGTCGACTTTAATGATTTTCATAAGTATTTTTGAATACTTTTTTGTACTAAAAAAATAAAATAATAATCAGTTATTTCTTTCATTGCCCCAAATATGCAAATATTAGCACTGATAGTACATAAATATAATTCATTATTTAAACAACTATTCAGAATTCCTAGAGTTCCTTGCAAGGCTTTTCGGAATATTCATAGCATCTTTTTTATATAAACTTATTTATTCATCTTTACAAAATTTGAACTTTACTAAATTTGTTTTCTAAAGGAGGTCCTAATAAAATTTTAGGGGACAAAATAAAAAATGTGATATATGATTGGCCATGTAATCGTGGTTACGTAGATGCTTTTTTTTTTTTTTTAACAATATCCTTAACTCAGGAAAGAACATAAGGTGGATCTGAGCATGTTCTGGTCGGTCAAAAGTTCGCAAGTGTCCAAAAGAACGGTGCTTTTTTAAGGAGAAAAGAAGGAACACCGAAATCAAGGTTGTTCTTCGATGAAGCTTTTGATGACACGGCCAAGTTGCCAACTTTTACTGCAGAAAAAGCGATGGATTGCCATGAACGCGAATCGGCCATGACTTTGAGGACGGTGCAGATTACATCTTTAAGTACTGATTAAACCGAATTAAAAAAGGCTTCCTTTTCCCATCGATTGAGATTCTTTGGATTCTAATGCCTTTTGTTTCCATCCACGTACGGATTTCTAATCTTTTCTGCTTGTGTCGTGTGATTATTGAGACTAGGCATCCACTATTGGCCAATACCAAAAAAAAAAAAAAGACATCATTTCCTTTAATACCAGGTTTTATCCTCACTTTACAACCCAACTTACGACAGATTTTGGGTGCGTTTGGTAACATTTCTATTAAAAAATTGTTCTAAGGAACAGAAATAGAAAAAATTATTTTTATTCCGAAAAAATTTTGAACAAAAGAACACGTTTAGTAACTGCACAAAATTTATATTCCGAAATAGAAAAAAAAAAAAACACATTTTGTAAATTTATAAATTTTTTTTTTTTTCAATTTTTTAATATTTTTATTTTTATTTTTTTTTTTTTCCTTTTTGCTAGTTTGGCCATGGCTTGAGGCAAGGTGACCGGCCAAAGAAAAAAGAAAAAGAAAAGAAAAGGAAAGAAAAAAATAAAAAAAGAAAAATTTGTTTTTCGGAAGTTTCCGGGAAACAAAAAACAAGTTTTTCTTGTTTCTTATTTCTGCTTCCAAATTTGTTCCCAAAAAAAACAAGTCCCGAGAATAAAAACGTAAACAAACGCGTTTATTTTTTTTTGTTCCCTAACAAAAAAAAGAAATTGTGTTTATTCAACAATAAAAAAAAAAACACAAACAAACACACCCTTTCACTCATCAAATCGCCATTTCTCTTCCAAAATCTCCCTGCCACTTTCCTATATACATCTTTTAACTCTCAAAAACCCTCCACCGTCTCCCCGAAGTAGCTACAGTAGCCACCGCCGCTGCTGGCCTCTGCCCCGCCTCCTCCGTGTGTCTCTTGTTTGTCCCTTCTCTTCTCCGGGCCATCTCCGTCTCATGAGACATTTTGAGGGTTGGTCTTTTCCAGACGAAGGCGACCCTGTACTTTCCTTGATCCAGGATACAAAGAAATGCAGGATGCAAAGTGGCAGAGGTATAAAACGTGAAGAGGGTCTTTGGTATTTTCGTGGCAGTAACGAATCTAGTGCAAGTGCGCCAAAGATAGAGACGGGAAATTTAACCTCAAAAGCACGTAAGAAACATCATCAGCCAAACGTCCTAAACAAAGCAAAACTCCTTTATGTCACTACAAAGAATCAACAATACAACCAATAAAGGCATGGAAAACCAGACACGAGGTAAAATATACAATCCAATGTTGTCTGGAAACACCATATCATCACTTGCACTTAGTAGTCACGGCACGAGTGGCTAAATTCACACTCAACGCACAATCCATCACGCCGCTCTTCTTCCTCTTCATCACCTTCAGCAACTTGACTTTGCCTCTCACCTTCGCATCGCCCCCCAGCGTCAAGACCCCTGAGTTCATGTCCGTTCCAAGGCTCGCTGTGCTTGTGAGCCGGCTCGACGTCACGTCAACCGTCACGTTGAACTTCGCAGTGTCCCTGGCCTTGGCACGACCCTTCGCAATAGCAACGTCTCCAACCACCGTGCTGTTGTACGTGAGGCTCATCGTGCGGTTCCCGTACTTGAAGCCGCCGAAGTTGGTGTTCTTGATGGTGACTTCCGCGGTGAGCCTCATGTTGAAGGAAGGAGAAGAAGTGTCGTTGCTGGTGCTGAAGCTGTCCACCGTCGCCATGCCGAGGCGGAGTTTGGGGCCACGCACCCGCATCACGGTGAAGGCCAAGATCAAGATGATGGCGGCTTGCAAGATCAAAAAGGCCGCCATGTTGGTGAAGCATTTCGTGTTGTTTCCGCCACCCGCCATCGATGCTACGAAAATGGGTCGCGTGCGATTGTTTCACAAGTTTCTTCGATGAGAAACAGGGGAAGGGTTGAAGAAGAATACGTCGAGTTTCGATGTGTTTATGCTTTGAGAGCGTGAAGTCAACAAGAACAAGAACACGCATATATAGGGAAAATTAATTGATCTGCGGACAAGAAGACCCCGCCTTTCTTTGACAAATTTCATGAGGAAGCTTCTGCTGGGCATTGACTGGGCCAATGGAACAAGACTCGATAAAAACACGTCTTGGAGAGACAACTTTCCTCACGCAGCCCATTAGATACGACAATTAAACTTCCTTAATCAATTGCACAACGGTCCGTTTGGTTCGGCTTTCCTAAGGGACTTTGGGCCCCAAAGCCCCTTGAAAAAAATATTTTGCGTTTGGCAAATATTTTAGAAAGCTCATTGGCCAAATATCAATATCCCTGATGCTGGTCCAAAGCTACTTTGGGCATTGGGTATTTGAGAAATGCAAAATTTCACTGCATCATTGTTCATCTTCTCTTTCCTCGTCATCTTCTTCTTCCCCCTCCTTCTTTTTCCCGACCATCTTCTTCCCTGTTCATCTTCTTCTTTCCCAGCCATTGGGCTTCTCCGGCAACCGTCATCACCGCCCGAGGGTCGTGCGTCCCCGGTGACCATTGCCTAGAGGTTGTGCAACCCGTGACCCAAGCGACTTCGCTTGGGTCATGCGGACCTCAGGTGGCGTCACCTGACACACGCGAATCAGGCGGCTTCGCCTAGTTCCGCGCGAACTAGGCGACGCCGCCTGGGTTTGCACAACCTTAGACTGTCAAATCTAGCGATTCAAAGGCCAGATTTGGCCTCTACAATCTTAGGTGCTTGAGGTCACACCTCCAGTTGGCGATGGTATCACCTGAGGTCGCACCGCCTATGTCCGCACGACCTCAAGCCGCTAGATTTGGCCATTAGGCGGCCAAATCCCGCCTTTGTGCCTTTAGGTGCCTGAGGTCGCGCCTCCAGGCAACCAGATCTGGCCACCTAGCAGTAGGCAACCAAATCTAGCCACCTAGCAATTGGTTGACCGCCAAATTTGATTTTCAGATTTAAAATAAATAAATAAATAAAAGTAAAAGTTCATTTGTAATGTAAGTTTTGTTAAACGATATTTATACTAAAGTTACATTTCAATGTTATTTGAGATTACAATTTACCAAACGGTGCATCATTTCAAAAAGCCAATTTACCTTAAAAGTATTTTCATTCTCCTAATGTCATTTCTCCAAAGCCAAACCAAACGGGATCAATATTATACATTTGTCTTACTTTTTAGTGTTGTGACATAATTCAACAGTCTCAAATCGACCGACCGATGCAAATGACGTAGTAAGTAACGTGACAAAATTGTAAGTCGTCTTTGAATGAATAAGCTATTCAAACACGAACCTCATCATGCTACATGGGTCGATGACAAGCTGCAAGACAGTGGCGATCCTCTCTTCCATGGACCTTCCCAATCCCTCAGTGTTCACCCCGCCTCCCCCACCCCCCACCCCCCGGGACAAAACTCAAGTCTGTTTTTTGGGTCAACCACCGAGGGATTTGTCTCAGCTAATACCCTAAAATATCATTTCTACATAAAAACATCAACCGTATCGGTTTTCCATGATAGTTACCATTTTAAGCAAAAACGCACCATAGAGCCGTCTCCCGGCTAGGAATCATTTCTCCGACAGCAACCGTCACCGATACCATATCTTAATTTTCAGCTGCATATTTGTGGGAAGACGCCGTTGAGGCCACCGGGCCCGTGCTTGCGCTGGCTGAGGTGCACACAGTGGACCACTGCGCTACTTCCTCCCTTGATGACTTACCTATAGAAACAGAAAGATCGTCCCACTGCATTTCACAACTGAATATTACCGAAGAGTCTTGCCTCGGCTTCCATCACGCTGACACGAAAAGCAAACTAATTTTATACAATCCACCCAGGACAAAGTGATAGGAAATGCCAAATATTCTTACGATGTTCACGTAAAGATACAGACTCCTCCCTGCCAAAAACAACAAACAAAATGCCAACAGTGCATTACTAGCGTACATAGATCCACTACCAAAGAAGTAACCCACAGCCCGAAAAGATACGTTATAGACATGGAGGGGCAATATTGAATGAGGGAAATGTTCTTGCTAAGCAAATTCAACAGGCATGAAGTTTCAGCAAAAGATACAGGTGATCCACCACAGCTGAGCTAGTATTCCCATTTCTTCAGCTCCATTCCATCGGGAGGGCTACCTTCGACCTTCTTTGCACCCACTTCCTTCCAGTTTGTAGAGAGGACTGTCCCATTAGACTCGACCTACATAAATGGTTGAGATATTAAGCAAAAGTATAGTCATTTTCATGGAACACCTAATAACACAGGATTGAATGCTGTGGAGCTCAACAATAAGAAGTCTGAAGTCTGACAAGATGCTTATCATCTGCTTAACCAGCATTGTTTCAAAATGCAGATTAAGGTAAATGCACCCAGTAAGAAGAGCATATTTAAAGAGCTAACATGCAGAAAGTAAATTAAAGATCTTGAGTCTCTGGAAATATTGCAAGCACGAGAGAAAAATGAGAAAATGGCAGGACCTGGTAAAGGATAAAGTTTCAGATCAGGCTAGAGAGAGAGAGAGAGAGAGAGAGAGAGAGAGAGAGAGAGAGGCTCCTGAAGAAATGGAGGTTGAGAAATATTATTGGATGTCTCCAGAGACCATTGAGGGTGACAAAGCAGTTGTAAAGTAATTATAAAATGTACTAATTCGCATGACTTCTGAGATGCAGCAGAGAAGTAATGCTCTTACAAATGATTTTGTCATAGCCCTTCTCGAATCTTCATCTGCATTCTGGAATATATCTCGGAAAAGCTTGTTCAACGCTGCATCACCATCAAGCTTCTCATCCTTCTCCTAAAATTATGCAATAATGCAGTTAAGACATCGGATAAAGCAAAAAAAGAATAAAACAGCCATGGACATTTAGAAATCATTAGCAGTGTCCAGTACCTCCTTCTTGACTTCGGCTTCCAGCTTGTCCCAGTCTGCAACTTTATTTTTCGAAGATGGATATGCAGGTCTGGCTGGTCCAACTGCAAAAAAATAAGAAGGAAAAAATAGCTGATTCGCTACCCCGGGGGGGGGGGAGGGAAGGGAACTAACCAGAAAAGTCGATGGTTTCTCTCATTCAACAAAAACATTGGACAACAGTTAAATTTGGGTTAGCTAACAAATTAAGAAAGGCACCTACCTGATGGCGCAATAACTTTCTGTGGAACTGTAGCTTCTTTGCTATATTCAAGAGACTTCCATTGGATTGCTTCAGCTTTTGCAAGACGGATCTCAATTTTAGTTGATAATATTTGGTATCTACACTTTTCAGGTACTACCTGATTTGGATCATATAAAACATGCAACAGTAGTTACAATGAAGTAGAAGCAAAATGTCAGCAAGCCAAAGCTTACTTTTTTCACAATAGAAAGACAAGTAAAGAAAAGAAAAAAATCGAATTCATTTTTATATGGAGACTGAACAAAGGGAGCTGGTTCAGAAGAGAAAATCTGATGCAAATATTCCTGAGGATATCCCCAAACAAAAGATCAGACTATGCACTTGCAAAAGCTTCGCCTAAGGGCAATTAGCCAATCAAATCAAAAGCAAGTGCTACAACAAGCACTATCGCAACAGAAGCCTAAAATGAATTATTGTCACATGGTTAAATCATATGCAAAATAAGAAAATGAGCTGCAATTTAATTAGAAACCAAAGGAGCTCTTCACAGTACCTTGTGAAACAATCTAGTTTGAAAGTAATAAGCCTCTTCACTGGGCACATTGATCCTCACACTTAACTGCAAGATAATTAATTCCCTCATGTCATCTATATAATAAAAATATTGTAAAATGAAAAATACATTCTACATCCAGTAAAAGAAATTCTCTGTGAGATGAAACATACAATTTGTTCACCAAACTCGACGAGTACATCCTCTGGTGCAACACCCTTTGCAAATATTGTCACAACAACTTCCTCAGGTTTCTGGTAAAATTCATGTCTGTTGAACAATGAATTGTCGCGTCATGTGACTGGAAAAGCACTTTTTGGAAAATGAACTATGAAAAGCCACACTAAATATTGACAAACTTATATCATGTAAACTGCCAGACGATGATGAGGAACAGGTACTTACAGACAACAAGAAGAAGACCATACTTGCAAGGAGAAAAGCTTCAAATCAACTCCAATTTCTAGTCTAAGTTTATCAGTTATCCAAGTTTGAAAGATAGCTGATCATCATCTTGAATTTATTATTTTCAAGATTTGTGTAGTAGGGTCACAGCAACTAACTTGATTCTTCTTTATGTTCACATGCAAGCTTCGAATCCGCACATCAATGACCAAAACCAGGAGAATATCTTGACTTTCAACTAACAATGAGAAACTTCACAATTGGCCATGTGCACTCAATAATCATGGTGCAAAGCCAGGTTTTACGTAGACAGCATAGGTAATATTGCAAGAACCTGAATTTGGGCTTGACTGGTTCAACTGCATTAGTCTGCTGTACTGTTCCATGCTCTTCCTGAATTTCTTCATCTGCTTCAGCATTTTGATCAGATGGCAGGGCAGTGTCAGAGGAAGGTGGGGCACCATCATGTGCCTTCTGATCAGTTACGTCCTCTGTGGAAGCACCCAAAATCAAAATTCAAGAATATAAGCAAACTTCACCTGGTAAGTTAGCTTGCACCTACGACAAATCTTGGACAATAAATATTAAAATGCATAGACAAGGACAAGATAGACAATAAGGGCAGCATGCAAGCCAACGCAACACACAGCACAGAGATAAATATTCACAAAGTCCAAGAATGATGCTAAAACAGGGGCAACAGCCTGATTCTGATTCTAAGACTATAAAGGCAGAAAATTAACTAATTAAATATGTGCAAATGTTAACAAGTCATGCACATTATATTGAAAAAAAGTCATCTCATATCTTTACCAATTCTTCTGTTGACTTGGTTAACAACCAGCACGATGTTGTTTGAATTAACATTTTATGCTGTTCTTCTTCAACTTTCTCAGTCAAGACAACCGTGAGACCCCAAAAAAATTGACATAGGTGTCACCATGACACAGTCTGTTTATGAGTACAACAGTACACATCTTTAGGAATTCTCTGCATCTTTAGGAACTCTCATGAAGTTCCAAAAAAGTAATTCTCACCAAAAAATTTTTTCCATATAACAGGGACACACAACTTTCTGACCATTATTATAAGAAGATTAGAGCCATGTAAGAAGGTGCTATGATATCCATCTCGCTATGCTGGAGTCTAGACTTAGCTCAAAGAGATAGGAAGGTAAAGCTGATTTGGTCCTAAAGGAGATGATAGAGAGCCAGACCATGCATTACTCACCACTTCCATTCTCCCAAAGCAAAATAAAAATAAAAAGAATTAGAGAATCCTCAAACCCGTAGAAGCTCCTATTTTCAGGATTCAGTAAAAACTATTTCCAGTACATTTCCATAATTCAAGTCTCCAATAATTCAGCAAAGATTTAAGCCCTCATGAGGTCAATGTGCTTATGATAAAAAAAACGCTAAAAACTCATAACATAACACTGAAGACAGAGGTGATCGCGGTCTCTTTTTTAATTCTTTTTTGCGTTTTTTTTTTTTTTTTTTTTTGGGGGGGGGGTGTTAGAGCCATGTTAGAAATAACCAACAAGCTGCATTGGAGGAGGCAAAGACCAGCATGCCAACACGGTGACCACAATGTATAGACAAGTTTTGAACAGTCACTCAATCAGAGAAACCTTATCTTGATTACTAGAGGCTGTCACAAGTGCAAACCTGCAAGGTGCTTCTTGCATTCCTCAATTAGCTTGGCGAATCTCGAATCATCTTCTGACAGAGAAGCACCCTTTTCAAGAGCTGCCTTGGCAGTGTGATATTCTTCAAGCTTCATACAGGCAGAACTGGAAACAAATAGTACAAATGAAACATGTGGGGACTAGGGTTAATACTCCATAGAAGTACTAGATCAAAAAAATCTGAATATACGCACTCAGGACTATTCATTGAATGCCTCCGAAGCAATATCTAGCAATGGAAGTAAATAATCCTAGATCAGCGAATGCAAGTGAGCAATCATATTCCGTCCAATTTATAGTGGATCAATATCAACAGTGCAATTGGATTAAAGGTTATCAAACAAACACACGAGCCATCGTTAAAGCTGCATAAAAAGAAGCAGAAACACCTAAAATAGCATCATCAAATGATCGACTGCATAAACTTCAGATACGAGAAAAGGAAAGTGTAAAACTTTCTGACTAAAAAGACCGAGTAAAAGAGACAACATTCCAGCTCGGTCGGGCAAAGAAGCTTACTCACCCTTTCCGCAGGTATGCCTTGACCATCGAGGGATCCAATTCGATCGCCTTATTCGCATCAGAAACGGCCTCTGATGAAAACAAAACAAAAAAAAGCATAAACGTTAATCAGAAGCACGTCACCCAGCGCATTGCACAAGAACATCTCCATCAAGAAAGCAGAAACCACTTCCGTTCGAAAACGGCGACAAAAAGATCCGAAACCCATCCGTAGCGTTCCCACCAAAGGAAAAACATTTTCTCGGGTCTAAAGTCAGAAAGAAGCAGCACTGAGATCATCCAAACTGGACAGCAATGCTAGTAAAGCTCGCCTCACCAAAGCAGACCCAATACTTTTTTCGGTTCTTTTCCCTCTTCTGGGGTTAACGAGCGGGTCGACGACGAACGTGCAAAAGACAAGCGGGCAAGAAAAGCAGGCCAAACTCAAAAAACCGCTTTTTCCCGGCAAAAACACGCAGAGTTCAATTCGATGCCATAATCACGAAAAGCAAGCACCACAAACGGAACTACTCGACGAAACACTCCCCAAGATCGCGAGGCGGAGGAGGGGCCGGCGGCGAGGGAGCGGCCCCTCCTCCGCCTCGCGTACGGCGTACGGCGCAGCAGGGCCTCGAAGAACCGACGACGATCGAGAAAAAAAAGGGGATCGAAACCCCCCGGGGACTCACCGGTGAAGCTGCCGAGCTTGACGTGGGCCTGGGCGCGGTCGGCGTACAGATCGGCGTTCCCGGGGTTGGAGTAGATGGCCTGGGAGAGGAACTCGACGGCCCCTTCGAAGTCGTCGTCGAGGAACGCGGCCTTCGCCTTCTCCGCGAGATTCGTCGCCATTCCGCCGGTCGCAAGGGAGCCTCCGGTGGCCGGGTCGTCGCGGAGTCAACCAAGAAGAGGACGAAGACGAAGAAGAAGAAGAGCAAGTAAGGAAGTGCGAACAAGGGCGAGAGAGTGCGAGAGCGTGGGTGGCTGGATTTAAAGGAAGGACGATTAATAATTGAGTCTTTTTGACTGACGGGGAAAAAGCAGTGAGCCGAGGGCAGGAATTCTAGACACTTCTTCTCTGGGGAGAGAGGGGGTAAAAGGGTGGGAAAGAGGGGGAGAAAACGGAAGGAATCTTCCCTCCTTCCTCCACCGTAGTTGACCATTGACTCCGCCCCACCCCCGTCGTCTCCGTCTCCGTCTCCGTCTCTGTGTACGTACGCCACCGGAACGAGAGCGAGTAAAGGCATCGGTTTGCTGCCGTGCCGGATGCGCTTTTTGCTTTTTCCGGTGCGAGAAGTGTCTGCCCGAATTATCTAAATGTAATTATAACGAGTAAAGAAGACCACTTGACCTTTGATAAGTCACAGTATTCCCCTTTTTTAGGTCGAGGGTATTCTCAATTAATTATTTTATTCCCAAACTAATATATTCATAGTAAATTTATTTTATAAATATCAAATTAATATAATTATGATAAATTTACTCTTTATCCATTCCTGTGAAATTTTATTATGACACATGATAATTGTAAATATATCGATTTGGAATTTTACCAAATAGTGATTTTTTGTAATATTAATCTAATTAACGAAATTAATAGATGGTAAATCGTGTGGTCAAAACATTAATCCTAGACAAATTTATCAAAAATATATCAATTTGAGATTTTTTTGTATTAAAAAATTTAGTTTCGTTTTTTAGTATACCAATTTATGACTTTTCATATATTAAGTCTTTTTTTATTGGAAAAGTTGTCTAATCAAATTATCTACATAATATTAGCAAATAAAGAGTACGCTAAACTATTGAAAACATTCTCAACTAGCTATTTTACAAGATTCGTGAATTTCTGTATTAAACGTCACGCGTTTTAATTTTGTGAAATTTGAATCTCTCAAGAAGAGTTCGAACCTTATACAATTTATACAAATGCTTGGCGTACGTTTCGATGTCGCCTTTTCCGTGACCACCGGCTTTAACCAATCAGTGGGTCCTTCCCGTTCATCGGACGGCTTACGTTGCTCCGTCACAATCTGGCGGTCCAAACTACATTCTAAATGAGCCTCCGCAGTCCCGGCCGCGCAGCATAGGATAATAGCCCATTCTTACCCAATGTAGTTTTTGTCTCGTAATGTACAAGCACAGAGGCAAAATAAAGAGGCCGAAGTCAAGTCAACCACAGGCCCAAACCAGGCCCAATCTCCACCGAACGAGGAGGAGGAGGAGAAGATTGGAAAGCTTCCACCTAAAAGAAGACATTGTCCTAAAATTTACTTGCACAAATTAGGTAATGTTTCCAAGGATCTAGCCATTGTCGGTTATCCTCCGTAAATGGAATACAAATTTTATCCAAATTTTCAACCTCGACATTATAGTATCAATCACAAATCTATTCACTTTCGCCCATATAACAGTTGAAATGATGATGAAGTCGATTATTAATTTATGCGAGATTAAACTACAAGTCAGTGTCCATTGAATTTCAATAGATAGTTGGAAATTTATGCAACTAAGTATGGTAGGGTGAAGTTGAATCGTAGTTTAGAGAATATAGGACTCTATTTTCTTAATAAGATTCGGCTTACTCATCTCGAAATGTGGTTGATTTTGTATATACTCAAACGATGTCAATTAATTATTCTCATTTGCTCCCAATGAATAAATCAATTTGCTCAAATTAGGATGGCACTTTTGTAATAATGAAATAATCACGGAAATGTGTTGAAGCACGAATTTAATAATTCATGATATTTGAGGAACTTCATTACTTGTATTGGATTTCACTTTATTTTAACAAGGAGAATGAATGTATAATTTCTATACTTTATTTCTATTCTTTCCCCTTTTTTATATCCCACTACGTGTAAAGAACTATGTCCTTACCTTGTTTGGATAAGCAAAGTATAAGCCCAAAACTAAAAAGTATATCCTTTACTTCAAAGTAGATTAAAGCATTCCTCAAGTGACAAGTCTATGCTCTATGCTTTGCCTATGGTGTATTCATCGCAGCACTAGTACAATAACTGTGGCAATGGAAAACAAAGTCTTATTACACAAGGATCCATTTGTTTGAAGAAGAATCGTTTTTCAGAAAATTTTTCAAATTTTTTGGTGTTTGGATGACAAAAAACTATTCAATTTACGGAAAATATTTTCCATGAATTGAAAATACCAAACTTAAATTGTGGGAAAATGACTTTTTCTTTTGGCAAGAAGGAAGTTATTTTTCTATAACACAACAAAGTAATGAAAACTCATCATTTTCCTTGAAATTAATTTTCTTAAAAAATTTTCCTTTGTCATGAATTTTCGGTGAAACAAAGTAAGTCAATAATATATAAGTTAATTATCATGCCCTCAAACAAATAGTTTTCCCCTTTAAACTTTACTAAATCTTTTCTTATTTTCTATTCAATAAAGATTATGGATAAATGCATTGGAAATTTTAAAATTTATCATAAAAATGCAATCGAATCCTAAAATTTTCAAAAAATGTCATAAAACTTGTAAATTTGTCCAATAAAGTCATTTTAGTTAACTTTATCCGCTTAATTAATGAAAAATGTTGATGTGACCTTTTTTCTTATTATGCTTGCTCTCCCACGTGATGATGACATGGCTAAACATGAAATATAAAGCTAAAATTACATTATTTTGATCCAAATATGATTTTTAATATAAATTTTATTTAACTTTAAGAAAACTTTAAAAAATACAAAAGAAGGGGAAAAAAAGGAAAAAGGAAAACTCATATGAGGGGGCTTGCAACCCTCGCCGTTGCAGCCCACCATCCCTTACAGCGCCTGGTGACCCCTGCCGTCCATCCCCTATTCATCATCGGTTGGGGTGGCAGTGCAGCCCTTGCATGAGTTTTCCTTTTTCCTTTTTTATTTTTTAAAATTTGCTTTTTATTAAATATAAGTTAAACTAAATTTGTTTTAAAAAAATCAAATTCAAATCAAAACAACATTGTTTTAGCCACATCAATGTGACATAAAATAGAGAAAAAAAAAAGTAATGTTAATATTTTTCATTAGTCAAGTTGGATAGAATTAATTGTTATAACAATTTCACAATTTTAAGATTTAATTGTACTTTTGAAAGTTTTAAAATTCAATTACACTTTCATGATACATTTTAAGATTTTTAATACACTTATCTTATAGATTATTGAAACATGTAATCTATTAAGAATGGAAAAAGAGAGGCTTTTTGGTGCATTTCGCTAAACTTTTGTTTCAATGTTGGATTATTGAAACATGTAATCTAATTAGGGTCTACATGGTGAAAAGTGTTTCTATTCCCAGGAACACAAATTTTTGTTTTTTTGTTCTTGAACAAAAAGCAATGCGCATTTGTTTGCATTTTTGTTGCAAAATTATTTTTTTGTTCCCTAAAACACATCTAAACGGAAAAAAGAAAACCAAAAAAAAAAAGCTGTTCCTTGTTTCCGAACAAAATTTATGAACACTTTTTCTCTCTCTTCCATTTTCTTCTCTCTTTTTTCTTCTTCTTTTTTCTTTCTTTTTTCTTTGGCCGGTCGTCGGCCTCGGCCATGGCCGGTGACTGACCAAAGAGGGCTGGCGACCTTGTTGAAGCGTCGCCGGCCCCGGCGAGGCTCCGCCTGCCTAGCGGCCGGCGAGGCTTGGCGTCGCGGCCATCGCCAGTCGGCGCTTGGTGGTGACTGGCGAGGCCGAGCCTCATCGACCGCTGGGCGAGCTCGATCTCACCTGGATCCGGTGAGGCCGCCGCCCTTGTTGACCGGCCGCTGGCCATAACCGAGGCCGGCGATCAGCCAAAAGAAGAAAAAAAAAGGAAAAAGGAAAAAGGGAAAATAAATAAGAAAATAGAAAAAATTAAATAAAAATATTTTAAAATTAAAAGAAATAAAAAAATTATACAAATTTACCAAACGTGTTTCTATTCTTTTTATATTTTTAGAACAGATTTATCAAACGCGTTTTTTTGTTCAAAAATTATTCTTCAATAAACACTTTTTTCTATTTCGTTTCCCTAACAATTTTCAAACAAAAATGTTACCAAACACATCCCTGGCTCCATCGGAGTGACTTTCGTGTCTCTCCCTCCTAAGATAGTGAAGCAGAAAATTCACTTGATAGTGTTGAGTCGTAACAAAGAGTCCCTTCCCAAGGCTAGCGATCATCACCAGCTATCGACGAGGTCCAACGGTGGTCAGGTGAAGGGAAAAATTGAAAAAGAATGGAAAAAAGAAGAAAAATTAAAATAGTACAAAATTTTTTCCATATTAGTGACAACCATGTCACATGGACGGCTAATATCCATGTTAGTAATTTCCAATCAAAATTGATAATGTGAACTCAATTGGCAAAAGTAAAAATTTTAAAATTCAATTAATAAAATTGAAATGTTATGACTGAATTGATAAAAATATAATAGATTTAGAATTTTTTGAATAATTTTCCCGATTATTTTGTGTGGTAGGAAAAAAACTCACATCCATAATAGGAAAAATGACAAATTAATGTGAAAAACTTAAACTCCTATCATATAATGCACTTTACTATTCTATTGAAAAATGTTATTAATCACATTTAAATGTTACTAGCAAATTCGTGATAGCTCTTTGGGTGGGACAACCCGTAAAGTGTCCATGTCAATATCTTAATTGAGGCAAAATTATCAAAAAAGTTCTAAATCTATTCAACTCAAACTAATTTTGTCATAAATCATTTAATTATGCCAATTAAGTTCTAAACATTTTCACATTTTACTAATTAAATCAATTTGGCTAATTTTAACTAGAAATTGTTGATGTGGATGATGACCATCTTACACGCGATATGGCTGGCATTGGCATGAATAATTTTTATAATTTTTTTTAATATGAATTTTTTATTTTATGTTTCTTTCTTTTCCTTGCAAACTCTATGAGAGTCACAACCCTCACCTGGTGGCTGGACCCTCGCCTACTACTGGTGAGAGCTCCATTGCCCTCACCTAGTGGCCAATGAGAGTCCTCAGCCCTCACGTATGATTGGTGAGGGTCATCTCTAGTGACCCTCATCAAACTTGGCAAAAAAAGAAATATAAAAATTGTAAAAAATCATTCTTTTTAAAAACTTCTTATGTAGTATTACTAGCGTCCACATTAGTGATTTTTAGTTAATAGTGATAAGATTGACTCAATTAACAAAACATAAAAAACGTATATGACTTAATTAATACAACTCAAATATTTAAGACTCAATTAGCACATATAAAATCTGTTTGGAATTTTTTCTTTTTTGTAATGTTCTCCCCGAATCCATGATTGTGCTTTTGAGGCTTCCTCTAGCATTGGAATTTAATTCTAACCCATTGGAGTTAAATACATTAGGGATTGATAAATGACTATGCAACATTTTACCAAAAAATAAAAATGTGGGCAAACAAAGTCGATTTGACTATATCTTTCATTTGGTTTATTAATTTTTTTAAACAAAGAGTGAATTATAGGGGTGATTGATTTCAAGATGAGCAATTCTCACTTGGAATTATGATTCGCCCACTAAGGTTTGGTTCAAAAAAATTGAAACCGAAACTGCTTGTTTGTTTTATGGACCTACCTAGGATTGATGGCTTATTTTTCAACAAGCTATGAACCCATGAGTCGTTAGTACGAACACGATCACAATAAGACTCTAGTGTCCATGCATCCCAAAGAGTTTCCTCTCAAACACGTGTAAAGAATGCTTCACTTTTCTCTCGATACTTCGAATAGTGAGTAGATTAAAGAAACTGAAAGGGGCCACTTATAGCAAATGGAGGTGACCGAGAGCGAGAGAGGAATGCCAACTTGTGAGTTGTGTTTGTGAGGAACAGCCAAAGGCATGGCCGTGAGTTGATCGGAGTTGAGAGTCGAGAGATAGAGAGATTGAGGGAGTTGCTTGAGGGGGTTGAAATGAGATGAGACTAACGAGTGAATTTATGGATTAAACATTTTAATTTTTTAAAAAATTATATTATCAATTTGAGTGGGTGATTTCACATTTGAAATTGGGAATCAAACCAATACCCATATGTTCCAATTTATTGAAATTGGGAACTACCGATTTTGGACAAGTCTAATTGGATTATGAATGGTTCTTAATCCCTTTGTACACTCTTAACGATTTAATGACATTTTATCAATCATTGAAACATTGATTCTTCTATCACAACTCATTGTATATCGAATAATTTCTAGTGAAGTGTCCTACTCCATAAGACCTTGAAAAATTTCGTGATCAATAAAAGAGATCTACTCTTATTTGATCCGGTTGTCCCCACAACCTCGAAAAATTAGATCCTCCGTCTCAAGATTTATAGCGAACCGCGGCGAACCGGGCACGACGGATCGGTTCGGGAGAAAACCGCCGTTGCTTTTTCTCTGGCCAAAGGTGAACGACGCTTCTTTCTTCGAGCCCGAACCGGTCGGCTTTCTGATGGAATCAATGCGGCCGGATCGGCCCGATGATCCACCGGCGGTCGAAGCTCTCGTCGTTCGTCGAAAACGTAGAGAGAGAGATGGAGATCGGCGCTCGATCTTTCTGAATAGCCACTTCCATGTAGCTCTCCCTTTCTCTCTCTAACTCTCTCTCTCTCTCTCTCTCTCTCTCTCTCTCTAAGGCCATGAAGTGCCAATCCGTGGCGTGCATATGGTCGGCGGCGCCTCCTTCCCTCCACCGCGTCACCGCCGCCGCCGTCCTCGACCAGCCCCCGACGCTCTACACCGGCGGCGCCGATGGCTCCGTTTTCTGGTGGAGCCTCTCCGGCTCCGAAGCCAATCCGGTAAGTCGACTCAACTTCTCTTCGTTCGGCCCTCGCTTGATCCGTGCGATCTGTATTCTCTTAGAAAATGCTGCCTTCCAGGTGTTCTACCGTCTGGCGATCTCTGTTCGAAGTTCCCTCGCGTGTGGTGTTTATATGATCACGTATCTTCCGTTGATTTCATTCCGTTGCGTTGTGTTCTCCGTGTGGCTTCTGTCGAACCTATGCCGAGGCAAGAACTGCGTAGAATCGAAGCAAATGATGTCTCCTTGTGCTTTGATGTGTAGGAGGTTAAGCCGGTTGCTATGTTGTGTGGCCATGCTGCATCGATAGCTGGCCTAGCTATCTGTCATCCTACTGCGGTGCTCGGAGATGGAAAGACGGAGAGCTCGGGCTGCGGAGCTCTATTGAGTGCGTGTAAAGACGGTGTTATGTGTGTCTGGAGCAGGGCCAGTGGACACTGCAGGCGCCGGAGACAACTGCCACCTTGGGCTGGGAGTCCATCAAATCTGTGCACGTTACCATCTAATCAGAGATATGTATGTGTCGGTTGTTCATTCGTCGATGCTAGCCAATTGGTCGAGCATCAGGCTGTTGGATCCACGCAGGAAGTTGAGCTTTTGTTGGACTCGGAGTATCATCATAGGAGGCCTCCCAAGTGCACTGTAGTTATTGTAGATACTTATACCCTCACCATTGTACAGACGATTTTACATGGAAATTTATCAACTGGGTTACCAAGGTATATGACTTTATTTTCATCTGCTGAGGATGGGGAGAAGTATTCTGCAGTCCTTGTTAATTCACATGGCGGGATGCAACAGGTTCCAATATCAAAAGACTCTCATCCAGATGGGGAGAATAGGGGTGGCTTGCCCAGAAATGGTTCTGAGCCTAGGATAATTGATTGTACAAATGGTTTTATGGAGGATGGGGTAGTATTTTCATGTGCCACCACAGGAAACATTATTGCTCTTCTGTTATCTAATCGCTGCATCTTCAGGGTAGTGGACACTGCTGTCACTATTGGAGAGGTTTCTCTGACAAATGATCTTTGTCCTCAGGGTGTTACTGGTCACTTTCATGGTGCTGCGGGATGCATGTTTCTGGAAAGTGGTTACAATGAAATTCTGCCTGGGCAATCCAACAGAATGTGCACAGTAAATTTTATTATTTGGAACGTTGACGGTTCCGCAACTCTGTATCTTGTTTCGTATTCAGATAGCTTATTTGATTGTAGGCCTCTCTCTTCAATATCTGCTGCTTCTCATCCAGAGCGTTTAAGATTATCAGTTCATTTCATTCAATTGAAAAATTATCTTCTCCGCATTGAGTCAGTTTGCTTTGGTTTAAAAGAACTTTTGCAGTGGAAACCCCACATCTCAATTTGGTCACTATTAAGGAATCATGACCAATCAAAGCTCTTTCAACAGTGTGAATTTGTTGGGGAAGGTGTTTCTTGTTTCGACTTGATTTCAGAGTCTTCTCTATTCCATGAATCCAAGGATTGGGATGGTCTGGAGCAGGTTGATATACTTAATTCCAAATACGCAAATAGACTACATGCAGGAAACAATAGCCCTTCACTTAATGGTCATATTGTATCTTCTTCCATGGTTATTTCTGGTGATTCATGTGCACCTTATGCTGTTGTTTATGGCTACTGCAATGGCGACATTGAAATTGTGCAATTTGATTTGATTCATGTGCCGGGTTATCATGGTGAAAGTTCTTCTCTTGAAGTAAATTCAGATGTATGTAGGAGATATTTCACAGGGCATACAAGTGCTGTACTTTGTTTGGCCGCTCACCACATGGCAGGCAACGCAAAAGGATGGGATTTCTGTAAGGTCCTGGTGTCTGGAAGCAAGGACTGCACCGTTCGAATATGGGATCTTGACAATGGCAATCTCATCACTGTAATGCACCATCATGTGGCTCCTGTCCGCCAAATTATTCTCCCTCCTAATAAGACCGAGCGTCCTTGGTGTGATTGCTTTCTCTCTGTTGGAGAGGATTCATGTGTGGCTCTTGCTTCACTTGAAACTCTAAGGGTGGAGAGAATTTTTCCTGGACATCCCTCTTATCCTTATAGGGTTGTTTGGGATGGTGTAAGAGGTTATGTTGCATGTCTTTGCCGAAGCTATTTAGGAACATCTGATACTAGTGATGTGTTATTCTTATGGGACATCAAGAGTGGAGCCAGAGAGCGGATCCTCCGGGGAGTAGCTTCTCATTCGATGTTTGATCATTTCTGTAAGGGCATTAACATGAAATCAGTCTCTGGATCTGTAAGGGATGGAAGTACTTCTGTTTCCTCCCTGCTTCTTCCCATCGTTGAGGATATTGGATTTTCTAAACCTCATATAGAAAACTCAGAAAAGGGATTTTCTTCTGCTGGTGCAATGGCAACGTCAACTAAAAGAGTTGAGTCCTCCACTCATAAAGCTCTCCTGAGTAAGGAGAGCTCTATGGTTCAGGGCGGCTCACCTATTGTCGAAAGCATCAAGCACTCCATTAAGTGCTCTTGTCCATTCCCTGGGGTAGCAACTCTTTGTTTTGATCTCACTTCACTGATGCTTCTTCCTCAGGGGGACGAGTTATGTGGAATTCAAATTAAGAAAGCTGGCTCTCCCGTGAAGAGAGATGGTGTTGCTGAGTTTGCAGATAATGGAGCTGGTCCAAACACATCAAACAGTCACATGGAGTCCAACTGCATTAGGTCGCTTGAAGAGAGCATTGTACGGTTTAGCTTGTCGGTTTTGCATTCATGGGGGGTAGACGATGGGCTTGATCAATTGCTAATTACTGACATGAAGTTGATAAGACCTGAGAACTTTATTGTTGGACCAGGTTTGGCAGGGGATAAAGGGTCCTTTACAGTGACTTTTCCTTGTACAAGTGCTGTCCTTGAGGTACTTGATGAACTGTATTTACCCCCCGGGCATGTTTTCTCTTTGCACCTTTTATATATTTTCTGAGACACTGAATGAACACATTTCAGTTATGGAAACTGTCCTCCGAGTTTTGTGCAATGAGGTCATTGACCATGGTATCACTTGCCCAACGCATGGTTAGCCTGTGCCATTCCTGTTCAGTTGCCAGCAGGTATTGATTATTAAACATTCCCACCTAATAGTACATCCTGAGTTTGGTTGCATTTCAATAGCAACATTCTATCTGAATGACTGAGATTCGTGATTTTTTTTTTGGGTTTAAGCATCCAAAAATTCAAGCTTTGGTGTTCAATTGAAGTCTCTGTGATTTTTTTACTAGTCCGGTCAATTCATTGGAGTGCTCTATGGAGCTTTACTGTAGTCTGATACTGAAACTCATACAAGATGTTTTCATCTAATTAGATGAATTTAACAGTAGTTAACTACCTGGTTTTAAAAGCAAAAGCTAGCTTCCAGTTATACTGATAAATTTTGTGTTGCAAGTCCATATATAAATAATAAAAAGTGGTAGCATTGTGAGAGATCCATAGGTTATCTATAAAGATCGATCTAGACCAGTGTCCATTGTCATAGTTTGTCTACAAAGATTGATCTACTGCGATAGTATATTTTTCTCAGTTATACAAATCAATAAGGATTTACTGGTGGATGCACCATTATATTTGCAGCATGGGAATACAGTTTCTCAAACAACTCTTTAAAGTTGGGTGCAATCATGCTACTAGTAGCAAATTTTTTTTGTAAATTTTGTTGATCTACTTTTCAAGGATTTTTCATAATGCATTCAGTATTTCTCTTGAAGCATCTGGCATCAAATCATCTTTTTTCTTGCATTGTCGATTCTGTCCACTTTTCCATCTTAAAAATGAACGGTCTACCTCTTCTTTAATTTGCAGTACCCTGGCGGCATTCTATACTCGGAACTTTGCAGAGAAAGTCCCAGAGATTAAGCCACCTTCCCTCCAGGTCAGACTCTGTTCCACTGTTGCAATTATGTTTTGTGTCTATCTATAGCAATTTCTGGGATTCCTTGATGCCCGTTTTTTGTATCTTTTCCAGCAGTCCAGCATAATTGAACTCTGGACTTGTATAAGAACATTTAACAGAGGCAAGATCGCGTAAACTCACTTCATCTTCTGTTATTGCCCTACCAGCCTCCGACTAGTTTGGGATCTTTTTTTTTTTTTTTTCTTTGGGGTTCTGTCCGCGGGAAAAAGAAAAGGGGGTGGGGTGGGTTTGGTTTGAGGATGAGAATCTAATTACATGTAAATTCCTTTTTTTTTTTTGTGTAATATCTAGAATATATGTGTCGTTTATTTTTTTCAACTTGTATCTTGTGCCCTGTAGGTGTTTTTTTTTATGGTTAAGTGAATACAAGAAGACAGGTGAGTTGCCTTATGGTGGAAGCCCGCACAAGCACTCATATAAACAATGTCGTTTGTTTGGTTTTATCATCTTGGTGTACAATCTAAGAGTAATGCTAGGTATACTAAAGCAGCTTTATTAATTTGGTATATTAAGTAATGTGGTAGACTGCAAATTTTTTAGAAGGAGTGGTTCATATTTGTAATAAAAATGTACCACATGACTTACTGCATGAATCTAGTAAACCATCTCAGTATATATTTCATTATCCAATCTAACTGATAAAAAAAAAAAAAAAAACATATAAACTATGTCAATTTGGGAAATTACATTGATAAATCCGGAAAGAAGCTGCTACTTACTATGTCATTTATCTTGTTCTTCGAATTCTTGGCTATTTCCTGCAGTTTAGTATTGCAATGTTTTGCTGCTTGGTAATGCATTATCCCCTAGAAGGATTGAAGCTGCTCGGTTAGTGTTTTGACTGTCAATATTTAGAATCAAACTTTCAATGAGTAAGCTCATGAAGGTTGAAAATAAAAACTCAACTGATTATACAGAGGAGACTTAAGAGGCTTTAAGCGAGAGTGACTTATCAATATTTAATGTTTCGTGCCCAGTATGTGGTCTTGCAAACATTAGTCTTTTCCTAGGCTTCTGGAACTCTCCCCTAAATGTTACATAGCATAAGTGTTTGTCCATCAGATTGACATTGTCTCTGTTTATGCAGTTGTTGGTAAGCTTCTGGCAAGATGATAGTGAACATGTAAGGATGGCTGCACGATCTTTGTTCCATTGTGCTGCTTCCCGGGCAATACCTCTCCCTTTGTCTAGTCAAGAGGTGACTAATCACATAAAGTTTGTGAGTTCTATGGCTGGGAAAAATGAAGATGAACATGAAAATCCAAAGGAACAGATGGTATCTGATATAGCAGTTATGGAAGAACAGCAAACAGAAGAGATCTTGCAGGTTGAGGAATCCAATATTCTGATATGGCTAGAATCTTATGAAGTGCAGGATTGGATTTCATGTGTTGGAGGAACAGGGCAAGATGCAATGACATCTCATATTATTGTTGCAGCTGCATTAGCCATTTGGTACCCCAGTCTTGTAAAACCAAGTCTGGCCCCGCTGGTTGTTCATCATCTAGTGAAACTGGTCATGGCTATGACTGAAAAATATAGTTCCACTGCGGCAGAGCTGTTGGCTGAAGGTATGGCAGACATATGGAAGGCATGCATTGGATCTGAAATCCCCCGTTTGATTGGAGATATCTTTTTCCAAATTGAGTGCGTAAGTGGTACATCTACAAGTCCAGCCATACCCACTAAAATTCGGGAGACTTTGATTGAGATTCTTCTTCCAAGTCTTGCAATGGCTGACATTCATGGGTTTCTTAATTCCATAGAAAGCCAAATCTGGTCTACTGCATCTGATTCACCAGTTCACTTAGTATCCCTTACTACACTTATTAGAGTTGTGCGAGGAGCTCCCAAGAATCTGGCTCAGTTCCTTGATAAGGTTAGTAAAATGTTCCTTTAAGTTTTGTATCACAAAAGCAATTCTTTAAGAGTTTAAAATGGAGTTGGATCATGTATATATATGTCGGCAGACTAGTATCTCATTTCACGCTTTTTTCTTATTTTCAATGTTTTTTTCCTCTGTCCTCTGGGGCGTTTGAACTATGACATTATGGGTGCTTGGCTGATTCAGCCTACTGGTTTTATAAGTAATTCCCATTTTTACAGTTTACTTTGAAAATTTTTCTGCTTCTGCTTATCTATGTCCAAAAATAGTGGTGCATGTAAGCCACATATGGTGAGTGTGCACCGTTGTGATTCTTTTTCCTTGGTTCCTCCAAGTGTCCAATTGCTTCTTTTTTATGCCTTTGCCTTCTGGTCTTTTCAGTAGTATTTCTCATTTATGGGTTCAAACCATGTGATTCTCTTATTAGGTTCTGTATGCTAATTTATGAAATGTGCCATGCTCTTGCAAATGTGCTGTCCTGGACTTGATGAAAATATGAAATCCTGTTTTGGGAATGCCCTTTAAGCTTTGTCCTGAATTGCAGGCAATTAACTTTATCTTACAAACCATGGACCCTGGCAACTCAATCATGCGGAAAACTTGCCTCCAGACTTCAATGACAACTTTGAAGGAAGTTGTTCGTGTATTTCCCATGGTAGCACTGAATGACAATTTGACCAGATTAGCCGTTGGTGATGCCATTGGAGAGACTAGCAATGCTAGCATTCGTGTGTATGACATGCCAAGGTATGATGCAACATAATCAAGGGACTTCAGATGAAGGTTTTTTCCTCCCTTTAATTGTGATTACTGGATATCCAGAAAAAAGTGATGAAAACAATGAGTAACGGTATATAAGAGAATTTGTCTGTCAACAATGACATCTCTGTTGCAAATGAAGGGATGGGATGGCATTTTTCTCTTGGACTTCATTACTGTTCATATGTGATCTTCACTCTCCATGTTTATGATTGAATGCACTTTTCCTCTGAATAATATATTTGTGTAGTGTGCCAACTAGATCATTAGATAATTATCGCTGACAATGGTTGTTCCCAATCAGGTGTTGTTTCTTTCTGTAGCAATCTTCTTTTAATGAACCAATTAACATTGATGCTTTTTGATAGAGTAACATACATCAGTTAGTTGCTAGTCTCTATTATGGAAGTTCACAAAACATGCATGGAAGTGCAAAACAATATGTAAAGGTGCCTCTGAAATACTCTTAATGTTAATGGTTATTCGCTGATTAGAATATTCATCATTTTTCTTTGCCCACTCCTTGTCTAAACAGTGTGATGAAAATCAAAGTTCTGGATGCAAGTGCACCTCTTGGATTACCGAGTTTTCTTGCAGGGTCTTCTGGGATGGCAGTAACAACTGTGATTTCAGCGTTGAGTTTTTCTCCAGATGGAGAGGTAATATAATTTTACATTTGAACCTTTTGATACTGTCACACTAAAGTATTCTTCCATCATGTCCTCCTCCTAGGTGGCCTGAATGAGTTTTCACTCTTATTCAACCATTTCTCTCGGGCTTTCAATTGCAGGGTTTAGTTGCTTTCTCTGAGCATGGGTTGATGATAAGATGGTGGTCACTAGGATCAGTTTGGTGGGAGAAACTTAGCCGCAACTATGTTCCTGTCCAATGCACCAAATTGATTTTCGTTCCTCCTTGGGAAGGTTTTTCACCTAAAACTGCTCAGAGAAGTGTGATGGCGAGCATAATGGGACCTGGTGGGCCATCCAGTCCACAGGTAATGTTGGTGATATGATCTCGTGCTTTCTTTTGGCCTTGCTTACATGCCTTCACTTTTGCTGCTGCTTGTAGTGTGCCCTGATTATGGTAGCATGTTGGTACTGGTGGCCTGGGCATGAATTGCATGGGTTTGGATGCATATGTGTTACTATTTTTCTATAAAAGGGTGAATTTCTGAGTGAAAAGCTTTCTTTGTCTTGAAAATGAACAAACTTAAAATGATATAGAAATCTAGAGGAGTGGCTAACTACTATTTGAAGTTCTAGGTTTTGATTACGATAATCTAGTTGGTAAGTTCTTAAACAAAAGAAAACTCTATATGACGTGTTTTAGCAAAAGTCAAAATTACACTCTTGGGCTCATATTAATTTTCTTTTGTTTTAAGGATTCTCTCATTAATTGACTCCACTAATAACAAGACTCTAGTTTGTAACGTTAAGAATTCTCTCTCTGTGTCTCTCACTAGTAGTCAATTCATGCTATTTTTTCTTAACGGGGAAGTTTGAGGGGCCACCCTGAAATTGACAGACTTTGTACAACTTTATTAAATGGCCATGGTTAGCATAATTTTCATAGATATATGCTTTATAGATATGAGAGTAAGCTGACCTATACGAGACATGGGAGTGATTTTCATGTTAAACGAGGTGAATTGGAGTGCTTTTCATGTTAAACTAGACATTGACTTGTATGAGATTTATGAAGGTACTGAGGGTAGGAACAGTAGGAGTGTCAAAGCTTTTGTACGGGGCTTATTTGAGTGTCACATCGGAGTAAAATCAATCACTTGAGTACTGAGTACCAATTTTGGCAAATCATCCTACATGGAATTTTTTAATTTTTTTGAATTTTTATTTTGCTTTTTTCAATCTAGATCTGTATCTGCTATCTGCATCTAGCTCTGCTGTTGAGGCGGGAGGGAAGAAGAGATGGGCTTTCTTTCATTGAAAAATCAATGCTGGCAAATCATCCTACGTGGAATTTTTTAATTTTTTTGAATTTTTATTTTGCTTTTTGCAACCTCACCGGCTGTGGGCGAGGCGGCCCTTGCCTTGATCTGGCTGGAAGGCCCTAGGTGAGGGCCTTCGTGGCCTCGCTAGTGGCTGGTGAGGCTGCAATAGCCTTGCCCAAGGACTTTGCAGTCGAGGGTGAGGCAGCCCTTATCCAGATTGGTCGAGGATTTCGCGGCTGGCAAGGTTTGTCGGTGATTCTCACTGGCTCTAAAGAAAATATTAAAAAAAAAATTCATCAATGCCGGCAAAGCCACATTGCACAATTGGTGTCCACATTTGATTTTCTGGCGAGGCAAATTGGAATTGGCACTCAAGTAATTGATTTTTCAAATTTGTAGTACTCAAGTGAGTATTGTACGAAAGTTCTTAACCCAAGGTATCGTCTACTGGTTTAGTTCCACGTGAGATCTAAAAGGAAATGTCAAGTTTAACGGCCTGAAACGATTTTCCAGTTTACACAGGTTACAAATGGGGTAAATGTAATTTAAAAAGAAAGGTCTCTCAAATTTTGAGTCATTTTAGTTTTACCGTTAATGTATGTTATTATTACCATCACTTAAGGATAATGTTTCTATTACCATATTTACAAGATAATCCGTCTCCACTCTGTATTCTGCCCAAACTTTAAATGAAGTACGGTCTATCCTTCTCTCATGGCTTGGACTCAGCTTTTAAGTCCTAGCACATAGCAATCGAACTAGTACAAGTGGCAGTTCATATGTTATGTATGTGGCGTGGCTTTTGTCACGACATATGGAACTTGGAACCATATGGCATACCGCATTTTGTAGAGGTTGAGCTTACGTCATGTGTCAAATGCACCTATACAATCACATCAGTTCATTGTTAGGATTCTGTGCGATATAAAGTTGTTACTTGGATTTGCAAAGAATAGCAGTAACAACAACATATGTTACAATTTATGGATTGTTGATCCATTCTGACCTGAAACTTCTAATGTAGGAAAAGTTAAAGGGTGCAGGCGAGGACAGTTTGAACATTTTGATTCATAATCTCGACCTCTCCTATCGCTTAGAGTGGGCTGGTGAGAGAAAAGTTATTCTCTCAAGGCATGGCCATGAGCTGGGAACTTTTCCATTATGAAATTGCTATTACATCATATTGTTCCCAGGCTTGTGCGGTTAAGAAGCCTGCACGTGCTGCTTTAGATGAAAATGCAATCTGAAAGGTTCTAGAGTCGTCATCAGGCAGTGTTGTGATGGGTTTCTTGAATCGGGTGTACAGAACTTCCCCTCCCATCAGTGTGGCATCATCAGTTAAATGCTCAAGGTTTTTTTTGAAGTCGGGCTGAACAGGATCTCTGTACAGGCGGTCAGAGGTGATATACATCCATTTTTTTTTTTTTTGGGCATATGAAAATAGGGTTGAGGAGGAACGATATCGACTACTTCTTTGGAGCTGGGGACTTGGCAGGCTGATAGATGCCATTGATCAGAAGATACCTGAACATAAGCAAGTTCTGCACAAATTTTGTTTCTTTTCTTATTCATTGTTGTCTTTGTTACTTCAGTACAATTGTTGTCATTAATGGCACATTGCCGACTTGATAAAGTTTACAGGTATTTTGTGAGACTAATAGTCTTTTGCAATTGTAAATTTCAGTTTTGCAATTGTAAATTTCAGTTTCTTTCCAATTTCAATCTTTAACTTTGACGGTGTACCTGCTCTGACATTCTGTAAGATCTACAAATGTTGTGCTATAAGCTGAGATAATAACATTCTTTTCACATGCCCACCAGTTGAGTGGTATTACATTGCCCGGAAAGGCAGATTGGCTTGCCAGCTTATTCTATTCTTTACCGATAATTACAAAAGGTTTTTTCCTGCATCTTGTCAGTCTTCATCTTAGGACATCCGATCCACACAATTTCTCCCCAGATTCTGCTAATTCTGTTGCCCTCTGGATACCAACGAACTGGAACTAGAAACCAGAGAGCAATTGCAGTTGCCGCAGAAGAGGAGTCAAGGTCTCCATCAATTTTTCGCAAGGATGGTTGTGAATGCCTTCGTACGTTGTGACGACGATGCTCGAGTCTGTCGAGAGTCGCTGGATTTGCTTCTTCACAGTGCATGTGTGGTGTGTACAGCGGTAGTAGCTCCTAGTTCATATCGAGTGAAAATAAACTGTCAGAAGCTTGAGTTGAAAGCGTGGCTAACTTCAGACTTCAACAAGCCCATAATTCCAAAATAGTTTGGGATGATATTGATGGACTATGCAGTTAAAGATCCTAAAATTGCTACGAATCACGTACAAATGATGGGATGCGACCTGTTTATATGCCCCTGGTATTGGTCTACCGGATGCGCTAAATTCTCAAATGAGAGCTAAATGACATCTCGGACATTTTCCAGGTCGAAAAGATAAGCAGCATTCACATCGTTCTAGTTGACATGGTTAGTGCTAGAAGTATCATGTTGAGGCTCTTTAGAAACTCTATGAATCAAGCAGAAGTTTTCGAATAGGGCAAGGTTGGTCTTACCTTGGGTGGCCGCTGTTCTTCACTGCTTTCTGGCCGTACTTGCGCCACCTGTAACCATCGTCGAGAATGTCGTCGGCACTCTTCGTGTGGAATGCGACCCTCGGCGGAATCGCTTTCCTGGTCCTACCGACTTTCTTATTACAGCTCCTACCTCCATTCTTCACATCTTCACCCCGATTATTATCCCCTCTAACGCTTGAGAACGCATTTGTTGGTGAAGGGTGGTGCTCCACAAATTTACTGGAGCCAGACAGGAGGCTAATCCAGTCCACTTCCATGGCAAATTGTTGAGGGTCTAATGCCTGCGGCGGCATTAGCGCAGGAGAGTGTAACAAGGGGGTCGATGGAAGCAAGTGCGGATTGATGCATGGGAACATATTTTCAGCCGGAGCTAGTGGCAGCTGTGGGGGCGGCGGTAGCGGCCCAGTGGGGACTCTTCCGTCCATCCGGCTCTCCTAAGAAATGGAAAGGCAAAGGGAAGATCTCGACGAGCAGATGATGGATTCTAGAGGTGTTGGGATGCCAGTAAAAACAGGTTGGAATAAAACTCCCCCCTTCATGCAGCCCTACTCGAGCTTTAAGGGCGGGTCCAGTTACCCTTAAATCCACGAAAGAGACAAGTTGCATTCAACTACTTCAACCGTCCCCCATAGCAAGACACTTGGCACAAGGCACACTCTTCCTCCGTCCTTGAGAATATTCTAAGCTCTCCCGATGAAAGAGGGGAACGAGATGTCATTGGGCGTTGGATGACTTGAAGTACGCAAGCTTACGTTTTGTTAAACAACTGACCCGATGGGAATTAAACTACGCGAGAGACCAATTTAATGCGGTTGCGGTGGGTTAGAATAAGGGCGGCGTCGATCTCCAAGTATCGAGAGAAAGACTGACCGCGGTCGTGCCCTGACGTTTTCCGCACGTGGACATTGTCATATCTGTGGTCGGAGAACAAGGATGTGGGGGGCGGACGTTTGATGGTCTGGAGATGAAACGATAGCATGCATGGGGTCAATTGACGGTATGTTTTATCTTCATGCACCAGACCTGCAAACTGGATAATTTTCTGAAGTTTTTTGTCACGCTCGATGATAGTTTGCTATATCATTTGCAAACCTTATTTCGCATGAATTCACAGCTTCCTACCCCCCCGAGTTAGGAATAGTAATACGTTTTTATCTTGTCTGTTGAGCTATATTTTTGGGTAGTCGCGTTCGCCTTCAGGAAACTCGATTTGGTGGTTATCATTGTTGTTTTGCCTCACCTTGAGTGATGTTTATTATACAAATGAAACGAGAGATAGGGACGCAAGTTGTCCATTGTAAAACCACGTGAATGGAAGCGTGTTTGTGTGGAGGGGAAACGTAGTCCTCAACTTGCACCGGAATTTAATTAATGGTGCGTTATCTGACAAAAAAATTAATTATTCTAGGCTAATTATCCGAAGAAGCTACCTGCTCAGTTACAAGCTAGCGTGTACCAAAAAACCAAGCTAGGGCTACTTGATGATCACGTCTCTCTCTCTCTCTCTCTCTCTGTTCTTATGGTGGTAAAGAAATTACAAGGGATTGCGTGGTCACATACGATTCCTTTAAGCCATGAAGAGACAAAGTTCATAGTTTAGAGCACAAACAGAGACATCTGGATATTTAAAAATCCATGAAACATTTTATAAGTCTTATGAATTGATTAAATTAGGACTTTTAACCTATGCACGTATTGATCGAGAGCAGTTTGTTCATAATTTGTGGAATTTGAATATGTGACATCTAATCCTCGAACTAAATTTCCTATAGTTAAACCAACCTGGGATTGACAAAGTCAAGTTTCTGCTTACACATCACAATTTTTGGGAAGCATTTCATATATGCGAAACTCATTATAGCCGAAACTTGAATGACACTGATGAAAGCAAGAGAAGGTTCCAAATAATTTGATTTAAACATCCGCAATTTGTCTATATTGATTTCACGCAAGAACATTATCCAATGTAACACCGGCATAAACTCGTCCTCGTCCTCTCCGCACCTATTCTCTTCGTCTGATGCGACTCTACAAGCATAGAAAGCTTCAAAAGCATAAACTCATCCCTCAATGGCAAGAAGTGACCCGCACGTTGTACCTTGTTGAATCGACAACACAAGAGGGGAGACCAACTAATGACCTAGTTACTAGGTTTGCTTTGATTGATCATGTCTCTTCTAGTGATTGGATTTGCAAATGTGGTTGGTTGAAGATGATAGTGAGAGACGGTCGGCATGGGAGAAATTGCGTATGATTTAAAATGAATGAACCAAAAATATCTTCATGGGTCATAAAGATGCTTAGACATGAAAGACATGAATTGTTGTTCAAAATTAAATATTTTCAATTGGCTCATTATTTCAAGCAATATGAGCAATCATTTTTAGGCAAGTAATTTTTCAAATTATTAATTTTTCATGAAACAAATGAAGTCTATATATGTAATAAGGAGAACAACAGTGACACATATTTACGTTATGGGGCAATGTGCTTGCAGTTGTTTCACTGGACGTTTGATTTCCCAGTAAAAGGATAGATCACAGCAAAGAAACCAAGATATTGAGAGGAAACGGAGGGGGCTTTCAAGGATTTTGTAGGATAAAATTTTTTAACACCCTCACCAAGAACAAGAATTCTTTCTTCTTCTTCTTCTACGTCGCAATCTGATATTTCCCATTGCTATGATCTCTCCTTTCACAGAGGTTCTCCTGCAACTTACCTTTGCTTGCTCTAATGCTTTGTTCATATAACAGCACACGTTCTTCACGTTCACGGGAATGGAGCAGGAAGAACACTGTAGTAGACACTATTGCAAGTCAAATCATTCTCCAATTGTTCCACAGAAACAAGCCAAGTGTTTGGTATGAAATTAGTGTCCGTCATATATTTTAAATCTTCGTGTAGAAAATCCTTTCGCCCTCTTAAAACTTGTATCTTTCCCTCTGGCTCTAAGTCCATCACTAGGATTTGGAGAGATTTTTAGGTCACACTACAGAGGCTGACAATTTTATATATTAATTGGTAGAATAAGGCCGTTGATTTCGAAAAGATAAAAAAAGGGGTTTCTTGTTGTAGGAGATAAGAGAAGTTTGTGACTGGATAAAAATCAAATAACCATTGGTAGCTAACTAAAATAAGAGTTGATAACGCAAATCTATTATAAAGCTGGTAATCACTCTAATTGAGGATGGCTTATTTTAACAATAGTTGGGTGTATTTGAATAGTTGGAATGTAAGTCAAATAAAAGTGACAATTCAATAGAAAAATTTGGTAAATTAATAAAAAAACAAATTAGCATTAGTATGTAAGTCAAATGAGAGTTGGTACCTCAAAGTTAATTAGTAACTTAATTGGAAAATAAAATTAGTAACTCACACAAATAAAAATTGATATATATCTATATATATTTATATTACATGGTGAAATTTAATCCTTGATAAGGAGTGTAAATAAAAGGTGATAAACCATAGGACAAATTTTTTGTTTGTGTGAAGTAAGGGAAGTCGGTATGTCAAAAACAATTGAAATAGATATTAAGAAAATAAGAATTTGTAATGCAAAACTATTTGATAACTTAATCTGAGAAAATTTTTTAATCACTCTAATTGTTATCAATAATTTTAAAAAGAAGCTGGTAAATTAAAAGAAAAAATTTAAGTAAGGCAAATAAACGTGGTAACTAGTAGAAAAGTTGGTAAACGAAAAAAAACCTAAAAAAAATTGGTAAACAACTCGAATGAGACTTGGTAAAGTAGACTAACAAGAGAAAAGCTAGTAAGTTACACAGATAAAGACCAGGAGGTTTGCATAAAAGTTGATATATTTCAAGTGTCTGCAAGACAGACAAAAAGAATAAAATTTGTAAGCAACAAAAGTTGATAATTGGAAAAATCAAATAAAAATTGATAAGTAACTTATATGAGAATTGGTAACCTCAAGCAAGATGGTAAATTGATCGGTAAAGTGTGGGTAATCATTCAAACGAATGATTAGGGAAATTAGATTACCATTTGGAGAAGCATAAGTTTTGCGTAGGAAACTGGCTTTTTCCTTGTTCTTTTTCCATTCTATCCTCCTTCTATGTAAAAGCACAGCAGCATTGAATGCGATGAGATCAAAAATATGGATGAGAATCTTTCGGATAAGTTGATAAGTCTGATTAAAAGCTTTCGAGTTGACAACTAAAGCACGAAACCAAGGAGTGAATTCGTAGAAGTTTGCTAGAAAATGGTAAAAAATGTGCATGTTACTTGGCCAAAAAGCAGAGAAATTATGGGAAGCTCGATGCTCTTGCCCACGTTGAGGGATGGGAGATCAGATTTTATCTTCTACACAATCCCTTCCTGAGACACTTCACGCAACGTCCACTCTGCTACATCATTCCCACAATTAACACGCCTGCGAATTCCAGTCCGGACCTATCACATGTTAATCTCAGTTTCCTGAGAAACACATCATGAGAAGTTAGGCAAATTTTTTTTCTGACATGTTACGAATTTCATCCATTTTTGGTAATGCGCTTCTTCTATATATGGAGCCAGAACTGTGCACATTCCTTCCAATTGATCGAACTTCTGTAGCGGGGGAGAAAATCATGGGTCAGCGGCATTGCGGGGTGATGTTGCTGTTCTTGACATTGTTCTTTTGGTGTGTGATGGTGACTCGTGAAGAAATGCCTCGAGCCGAGGCAGACCAAGGGTTGTTCCTCGGGGATTTTGACTATGGCAACGTGCTCGGCAAGGCCATTCTGTTCTTCGAAGGCCAGCGCTCGGGGAAGTTGCCGACGGGCCAGCGAGTCAAATGGAGGGGAGACTCTGCACTATTGGACGGCAGGCCTGAGAATGTGATGCTTCTTGAATCATTGTTTATATCCGACACGTCAATTACTCTTCATCTGCTCGAAAGATCCTCAGTTCCTGTCTTATAGTTCATTATTGTTGAGATAGAGCATCGTCCGACGTTGCTGACAATCATAATAGATATAAAATTTCCTTATCATTAACTCAAAAAACTTGTCCTTCAAATTAGAGAAATGCTGGCGCTTTTTTGGCAGGTTATCCTGGTTGGAGGATACTACGATGCGGGCGACAACGTCAAGTTTGGTTGGCCGATGGCATTTACTGTCACCCTGTTGAGTTGGACTGCTACAGAGTACCAAAGGGAGATCTCGGCGACCAACCAGCTTCGGTATTTGCAAAGTGCGATCAAATGGGGGACCGACTTCCTATTACGAGCTCACACTTCGCCTACCACACTATATACGCAGGTCCGGTGCTTTTCCGTTATCCAATATCAAATATATATAGCATACTAAATTGGTTTACCGTCTGAATTAGGACTTGTCCATCTATTCTCACCGATCGCGATCATTGGGAGAGTCATTGTAACGTGGTCTAATGTTGCACGTCACTTTCACAGGTGGGAGATGGGAACTCGGATCACCAATGCTGGGAACGCCCCGAAGACATGGACACGGCAAGGACGCTCTATAAGATCACCTCTAGTTCGCCAGGAACTGAAGCGGCAGCTGAAGCTGCTGCTGCTCTTTCTGCGGCTTCAGTTGTTTTTAAATCCGTCAACTCCAGCTACTCCAGACTGCTTCTGAGTAAATCGAAATCTGTGAGGGCCGAAAATCCATGTTCATCCATTGAGAAATATAGATACCTCTTACCTCGTAAGTCATAATGTCACTCTAAAGCGGGAACACTGTCACTGTTTCAGCTGTTTGAATTGGCAGACAAGTACAGAGGATCTTACCAGGGCTCGTGCCCTTTCTACTGCTCTTACTCAGGCTACCAGGTAAATCCTACAAAATCTTTCTTTTCCTGAAATTATTGAGTAAGATTGAATTCTTGCAGGATGAGCTTCTATGGGCTAGTTTTTGGTTATACAAGGCAAGTGGAGACAGCAACTACTTGAACTATGTATTGAGCAACCAGGGATGGAGCCAGGCGGTTTCTGAATTCAGCTGGGACAACAAATTCGCTGGTGCACAAATGCTCTTGGCCAAGGTAACATCCTTCATCAGTCAATTGAAAACATTATTACCTTCTCCCGGAGTGGAAATTATCCACTTACCGAGCTACTCTGATCAGGAGTTCCACCGTGGCAAGAGCAATTTGGCCAAGTTCAACAATGACGCCGTATCGTTTGTGTGTGCCTTGATGCCTGGAAGTAGCTCTGTCCAGATCAAGACGACGCCCGGTACACTCTTTTGGATTTCCTAGTCCGTCGGGATTTTCAAATTTTCATTCTGGTGACGGTTAGCCTCTCAGGGAAAGAGAGTGAATAGTGCGGATATATCTTGTTTGTAGGTGGTCTGCTGTATACTCGGGACAGTTCGAATCTGCAGTACGCGATGAGCGCGTCGATGGTGCTCCTGATACACTCGAAGACGTTGAGTGAGGCTCGCGTCGATGGAGTCCAATGCGGGTCTGCACATTTCTCTGCCTCCCAAATCAGAGAATTCGCGAAATCACAGGTTAAACGCAATGATACCTCCTTGGACAAAGACGAGATCCTAAGTCATTTTACACCTAACGAGATTATTTGAACAGAAGATACCATCGAATCGGGAAACCAAGCAGGCGATGGATCAATGCGTTTTGTGAACTTCGACTTACAAATCTAGTTTAATCTTATAGTTGAAGACAAATGAGAATACACTCAGTCACCGCAAATTAAGAACATAGGAAACACTTTTGTGATCACGGAATGTGAATGTTTTCTCAGGTGGACTACGTCTTGGGGAAGAATCCTATGAACATGTCATACATGGTGGGCTGGGGCTCCAGATACCCGAGGCGGCTGCACCACCGCGGTGCGTCAATCCCGTCCATTCACGTCCACCCTGCCAAGGTGGGCTGCAACGACGGTCTCGCCACGTACTATTCATCGACCAATCCGAACCCGAACACCCATGTGGGGGCGATTGTGGGCGGGCCCGACTCGAACGACCGGTTTGGTGATTTGAGATCGGACTACTCACACTCGGAGCCTGCGACATACATGAACGCGGCCTTTGCGGGGGCGGCGGCTGCTTTGGTTCCTAGAACCTAAGAAGAGTTCATTGTAATAAAGATAGAAACATGCATTCACTCAAAAATCGAGTGCTCTAAGTGAGAACGACTCCAAATAACAGCGGGATCACCCCGAATGAAATTTACCTTAAAATCATAGATATTATTACTGCAAGACTTTGGTACCATTGAATGAAAGCACATAAACCATCTTCACGTTCGTAATTGATTCACAGAAATCATCCACCCGCTTGCGGATGGTTCATACACCGTCATTGCATGAAAGATTTTCTCAAAAATATAGGTTAACATAAATTGAATCCTAGCCAAAAGAGCTTGTTGAATAAACTATAATGTCTCTTTAAAAGATTGATTTTGTTTATATGTGTAGACTACCAGGGGGACATTGGAATACCGGCCGGTTGATTTGGCCAAAGGTGGTAGCCAAGAGGGTGTTTCCACCCGATTGTCCCTAGTAATCCCCTAGTGGGGCGCCCAACAGATTGTATTCCTTATTTTTACTTGCTAGTACCCGTAAGCCTCACCCTCCTTTAGTGGAAGTGAATATTTTTCTTCTCTAGGGAATATCAACGATTTTACATTAAAGAGGAGCAAATGTTGGCAACTCCTCACTTCAAGTCATTCCAAATGAGGCTCATGAGAGATGGATCGCTTAGTCACACTAGGTTATTTCTGGAGAGTCATTGAATGTGTGAAATAATCCCTTATATGTTGCGTTCAACAAAATTGCCGCATGAAAACTCCATTTGTTAACGGCATAAAAGAAAGAGGACAAACGACTTTTTAGGAATGGGGGAAAAGGAAAAGAAATCGGGAAAAGAACCCTCATGAACTTTTGGTCCATTTTGACTTTATCGTTGCTTATCCTCCTTTTATATTCTTTTTTTTCTTTGCCATCCTTTTCCTATTTATTCAGTAGGGAAGAGGATGGGGGCGGTGCTTCGGTCACCCGGTTGACAAAAACGCTTCGAAACGTGCACAAGTTGATCGCATAATGCATAAAAAAATAAAATTTATGTCTAGGTCTCTCTCAATTATTGTAACACATGTATGGGCATGACGTTGCGTGATCCTTGTAGACATTAAACTGCGAAATACATCTTTCAATCTTGATTATATCTCAGGGAATTCGGACATATTCATGTTAAGATTAAGTTCCCATTGAGAATTTGCGAAAAAAGACCAGGTTTAAGTAGCATTCGACATTATCTATGCTCGTCACTTTGTAATTTGGGCAATTAGCTGATGCTTAGCTGATCAAGACCTAACCGATCCTTTGCTTAAACTCCCTAATTAGAGCAGTCTTTTCCGGTAAGCCAAAATTGATAATGCTATCGAACGTTATCTTCCATGCACGTCATCTTTACAATTGAGAAGCAAACTTGAAAAAACTATACGCAAACTCGAAAAAACTATCATCATTTAGACAAAAAGTACTACAAGATGCCATCGATTAATCTCGTTCTGTCAAAGCGAGTTCTTCGTTTAGTGCTTCTTTCGAAGGTGATTTTAGCTGTAGCCAGCGACGCCAGGATTCATAACCATGTCGTTCAATTCCTCAAACCCCATGAACATTTCATCGCTGAAGAACATCGTTGGGACGGTGTTATTCTCGTCACTCCCGCTCGATAACCCACTCTCGTTGCTGGACGGTTGCCGCTTGTCTTCTTCTGAATGAGTCACGACGAGGGGAGGAGTCATTGGAGACCGAGTAGCGGTCGAGCTAGGAGAGTCGCACGGGCCGTTGGCTGGAGGCGCGTGCCGGTTGCCTTTAGCTATGGCAGATTGCTTTGCTTTAGGGGAAGCGAACTTGTTCCTGGTGCTGCCGGCGAGCGCGTTCCGGCGAGTCGGGTGGGTGTGGCAGTGCTCGCCGGTGTAGGTCACGACAAAGACCCTGGGATCAGAGCTGCTCCGCTCGACTAGTTTCCTTGCCAAACAACCCTTTGAGCTGCTGCACCTGTAGTAGCTCCTGGATGCACAATTTTTCCAACCCAAGCAACACATTCGGTTAGGTCAACTGAAATCATGTGTGCCCGAGAGAAACAAATGAATATGTAGCCCAAAAAATTCGTGAAACTGAGATCAATTTAAACACAGCCATTCAGTCTGCGGATCTAACAAGATCCGCTTATGACCGTACACTCGAGCCGCTGCAAATTCGGTTTCGGCATAAAGAGAGAACGAAATTATGACATAATCTGTCAAGTTTTAATCAAGTAACCACGACATGCCATGCCTACAAGAGTTAAAACTATCCGTATGGTGTACACAAGCACTCGAATCGCCTTTTTCTTCGCAAAACATATGCACAGGAGCATGCTGCTGATACTGGGTGCTAAATCATGAAACTTGATACCAAGAACCAGCTTCTATCTGATGAATGACTTCATTCGTAATTCTTCAGCAAAAGATAAGGAGATTTTTATTTTTGTATTGCAGTGCAAATCGAAGCTCAAGTGGTATCTTTTCCAAGTGTCTACAAAAATAAAAAATAAAAAATCCAGGAATAACTTCATCGATCAAGGGAGGGAGGGGGGGGGGGGGGGGGAGGGGGAGAGAGAGGGGACCGACCTAGGATGGGGCGAACCCTTGATCGGTTTCTGGCCGTACTTGCGCCAAGCCCACATGTCGGACGACACCCCATCGGCCGCCGTCACATGGTGCACCTCCCTCTTCTGCTGATTCTTCCTAATCGTTCAATTAAACCAAATCAATCTCATTGATGAACATCAATTCACCAACCAATCCTCATGATCAAGAACTACTTCTCTTACCTCCTCCTTTGTTTAGTTTCTTCAAAGCGAACCGCCTGGCTCGTTGTCGAAGCATCCGTCAAGGGCTTTTCTTCCTTCAGCTTATTCTCAGCCTCTTTAATCACTTCTTCGGATATCAACGCCGCATCGCAAACGGCCTCTGGTTCTGGATAGAATGGCTTGTAGAGCTGCTCCAAATCATCCAAGAGCGCTGACGTCTCGGCAAAGTCGGAAAACCCGCCGAAGAGAATCTCTTCTTGTCGCAGGTCGGCATCAGACTGCCACGACGTCCAGTCCATGATATCGTAATAACTCTCGCCGACGCCGCATCCCCGGACAACGGCCTGCAGATCCCAATCATCGACGCGCACGGAATTCATCTCTCTGTAGGAGATTAATTTTCTCCCGAAAAGAAAGAAAGTATCAAAGGGTGATAAAAAAGGTGAGGCAGGAGGTAGTTTATATACTGGGAGAGATTCGGGTCACGAGTTCAAAAGTTGCGAGCTTGAAGTCTTCAGTTTCGCCTCAAATCCATTTCTTGGATCCATATTCTGGGTTTGACTTTGTTCAAAAAGTCAGGCGACCTTTAAACAATGGGACTGTGCACACATGATAGAAGAGGCATTGAACGAAGGAACGCGTGGATCAGCAGATGATGCAGCAGTCGTTCTTATATACAAGTTGCACAAGACAACGGGACCTTCTTTTGGATCCATTGCAGCTAAAGTTTTATTCTCTATCTTTTCATTGCATTTCACTTTCGCGGACGACTTTGAACTTTTTGCATTTAAGAAATGCTCCAGTTTTTTGCCTTTCATGGACTATTTTACAAGTCGGTTGTGGACTCGGGAAATCGGGAAGATCTTGCTTGAAAACTTCTCTGCCTTTCTTTTCGGGTCAGTCCACAATAGGGGAAGAAAAAAAGAATAAATGAAAAATCTTGGAAATTTCCACCTTAGAGTCATACAATTTTTCATAAATTACGTAATCACAACACCACATTCTTAAATATTTAATGGGATATAAGAGTGGTTTCATTAACTATGTCAAACTTAATGGTTGTCATATGGAGATAGTCAAAGGGAAAAATAAACAAATAAAAGAAAATAAACACACATGCAGAGTTACTAGTGGGATTGCTGCGAATTTTAATTGGAATTCTTGCATGCGACGCGACCGTATCCATAAATAAATAATTTGTTTATCCAGCGGTGTGGTTGCAAACGCGATTTGCGATGTGGATCCAAAAAGGCTTAGCTTGAGACGGTCCAACACCTTTGACATCACGCACACGTAAATGCTGAGGTTTCTTCCTTATAATTCTCTAACGTTTGCGACGCGGCGGAACTGACCGGCAAAAATTTCACGATTTGCAAAAGCTTGCACACAAGCGCAAAGGATCGTCTGAAAGGCCAACCCTCAAGAGAAATCTTTTTTATTCAATGTTGTGGATAACGGGTCGAAAGTTATCTGCATATTTTGAACATAACAAGTAAATACTAACACAAACCTGAGAATTTAGGGAATCAATTCTAAGCGTAAGGACAGAAATCTGAAAACGATAATAAATAGCAAGAGGTGAACAAAATGCAGCAACTTGGAGTTAAAATAGAAAAAAGTGATTCTAAACCTAGGAAAACGGAGGATCTTGAGTCCCCCCCCCCCCCCCCCCCAAAAAAAAAAAAAAAAAAAAACCCTAAAGGGTATCCCAACTCTGAAAAGACCTCAAATGACTCCGGATGGGGATGGCCAAAGTCAATAGATAGAGAGGAGGTCGAGCTTGTGGGGATAAGGATGGAGGCTCGACTAGTTGCGACACTGTTGCATTGAATGAGTATAGATTTGGCACTGAAATTACTATGGCACTAAAATTATTACGAACACCACTGAAATTAGTGATGAAGTATTTATTCATTAAAATTTCAAAATCTAGAATTAGATCGGAAAGAAAAGCTTCCGAATATAAAATTGAGAGAAGAAACCTCCTAGATGTAAAACTAAATTGGGAGAGTAAGGAAAAAAAACTTAAAGAAATAAAAGGGAAAATAATTAGGAGGAGAGGAAGAGATCTAGGTCAAGTCCCTCTCTACCACGGTGGGAGAGACGAAGAAAGGTTCCGAGGGAAGGAGAGAGGGGGTTGGGACGTATCCGATCGATCCTTTGAAAATGCATTGCTTTGCAAATTATTTGCCATACACCAAGTGATGGAGGGAAGGGGGAATCCCATCCCCTCCCCTACGTCGGAATAGTAAGCTTCATGTCAATTATTCTATGGGGTTTGACCATTCTAGTTTCAAAAATAGATAAAGAAATGGTACCAATAAAATTTTATATTTTTGTAATTCTCTTTTCTTTCTTTTTGGCTTACTAATTAGTAATTAAAATACTCCTTCATAAATACAAACCAAAGGTACACGCGAAGATACTTTTTATTTTCGATTTCCGCCCCCACATTGGTCTTATATAACGTTTCCTATCACATTTTGATTGATTCTAATCTTGTGAATAAGTTGATCTAATTATTGAGAACAAAAGGACAATTAAAAGTCAATTGTGCTAAAATTTCTTGCCTTAAATTGAATTTCTAACTCCATCACTGCATTCCCCAGCCACGACCTAAAAAAGAGTTCCTCGTGGATTAGCCTCTATGTTACTTGAGCAGATTAATTACCTAAGCTTTTTGACAGTGTGACGTGGCACCAGAACTAAAAGTGAAAAGTACCAAAAAAGCCATAAACTTAATACATTGGTACCAATTTAGTCCTAAAATTTTTCAATTGGACAAATTCAGTCCTAAACTTTTCAATTGGACCAATTCAGTTCTTAACATTTTTACATCAGTACAAATTCAGTCCATCCAGCCAATTTTGGCTTGCCAACGCTAATGTGGACATTGGCCGATGACCGGACGCTTGCCGGCCACCTCTAGAACAGTCCAAGGAGGAAGAGGGAAGAAAAGAAAATGAAAAAGCAAAGAAAAAAGAAAAAAGAAAAAAGAAAAAAAGAAAAGAAAAAGAAAAAAAATTAAAAAAAATTAGCACGTCAGCGTCTGGTCACCGGCCGATGTTCACGTTAGCGTCGGCAGGTCAAAATTCGCCGGATAGACTGAATTGGTACCGACGTAAAAATGTTTAGAACTGAATTGGTCTAATTAAAAAGTTTATGATTGAATTGATATTAATGCAATAGGTTTAGGACTTTTGGTACTTTTCCCGAACTAAAATCCTTGCAGGACAGGCGCGACCATTTCAAATGAAAAAGCCAAGATTATATTATCTCTGTGCTTATTTCAGTTCACCCCGAAAAAGAAGAAAGTGGGTCGATTTCTTTGAACATCCTTAACAAGCCAAAACCTTAAAAGGAAAAACAAATGATTGAAGAGGGCTGAAGATTGTCTCCGTCTATGATTGGCGAAGCCATTTCTGGTTGCGAACCAACTATTGTGCTGAAAAGATTGACCACACAATCCGGCTTAAAAAGTCTAGTAGATAGAGGCGGTGTCTTTTCAGATTTGAGTTCACACTAAAGTTTATGATCTTGAAATTAATTAAATCACAAGTTATGTCGTCCCCATAAAGTGAGACACCGCCTATGTTCTTGCACCGGCGCCGTGTTGCCCTATAGGCCTAGATTTCCAGGCCATGCCCGGAGATATCTTGCGTCAACCTTCACCATTTTCTTGATCCAATCGTGAGAAACGAGACCATACAAACGGACGTTAGAAGATTTAACCAGGCCCTCGAAAGATTCTGATGAGCTAATTCGCTGTCACGATGGAATGCGACCGGTGTTAGTGATCGAACGAGGGAACTTCGGCTCAGATTGAACCGCGTATGGTTGAAGGAAACAGAGAGGATCTTGCTCATGCCCACCTATGCAGGAGCAATAACCCAACAGGTTCTTTAAAAGGCTAAGAAAATCACAAATTTTCTTTTCAGAGCGGCGGTCATTCAATGGGCGGTCCCCCTCTTCTCCCTTTCCCACGCGCAACTTGGCCGTAGCTTTTAGCTTCGAGGCTCGTCCGACTCCTCCAAAGTCACGATAGGTTCAAAAGCCAAGTTGTCTTCGTCTTACGTATGATAAAGATTAAACAAAGGGAACCGGAGAAAAAGTCCACCGCAAGCGTCTATGGAGGGGATAGTTGAACCGCCTCCGCGGGGACGCTGGAATCTCGCCCGGATTCAAGAAAAGCGGCTCGGAATTATTCCCCAGCTTCAACCCTAAATGAGCACCTTTGCGTAAGGAAAGAAGAAAGTACTAAAAAACAAAGATATTGCCCATGTCCACAGTTTAGGTAACGAGAGAGATTGGCCCTGGCACGCATGAGGTATAGAGTGCCAATCTTTTCTATATTTCACCTATTCAGGTGCGCAAGCGACAAGGTGATCAGCATGTTTCACCAACCCTAGTGCCGGCCTGAACATCCTCTTCAATGATGGAGAGAATGAGAAGGAATCGCTGATATTTATTTTGACGAATAAGATCCTATAGTATTTGAGTAATAGCAAAGAAGATCAATATCATAACGTCCATCGTTTTTGCGCGGTGATTAGTCGGACAAGGCATAGAAGAGGGGGCTTGTTGTCCCGCCAACTAACAGGTCCATCGAAACTCTGCGGTTTTGTCGATGTGAGCCGGTTAACAAAGTGAACGATCCAATGAACCATCCATCGTACTATCTCCATCCGGCATACAACAGCTTGCGCGAACATCATCGATGAACGTCTTTTCAGCCGTTACAAATAGATTCACGAATCCTCCATACGGTTGAGGGCCACGAAGGAAAAAACAAGGGGAAGTAATGGGTGCACATGACCCTAAACCCAAGGGAAAGTAAATTGAGAAGGGATATAGCTGGGTCCAGTATAGGGCACTATTCCATCTCTTTCATGATCTTTGCGCAATATCTGTACATACTCCTCTCTTTTCCTATTAGCCATCATGATGTAGATAGTGATTTTAGATCTTTGGGCCATGTGTTAGGGAATAATATTAGAGTGGAGACTGCTATTCCTAGCTAGAGTGAGATTTTAGAAAGATCTACTCATGAATGCTGGAAAGACATTGATTGTGAAATTGGATTGGTGGTGGAGTGGGGGCGGCGGGTGTTGCATGGCATGGACCCAAAACTCTAGTTTCGTAGGTTAGTCAACAACTTGGAGGATGGGGGAAGCTTCTCTAGTTTTAGTTATGTGTGAAAAGCAAATATTGTTCGTGAACTTTGTTGGGTCCTCTCTCCAAGAGAGAATTGATATGAAAACCGCCTGATGAAAAGATCCAATTATACAACCCAATGACCCGATGATGATGATGTACACTTACCACATCTATTCACCCTCTGCGACTTGGGTTGCAAGGATCTCAACACTCTACTAAAAGCGGGTAAATATTGTCAGGTATATCACTGATCAAATGGCGATTAAGTATAGACAGTCTATGTCAAAAGACGTACGATTAGATTTGATGGCTTATGAGGTCGCATGAACATGTTCTAAAGGGAAATATATTGACAATCAATCTCACAGCGTGATTGCTTATGAGGTCAGATGAACATATTCTAAATAGAAATATATTAACAATCAATCTCAGGGCATCTCTGAGTTCACTCGAGTATATTCCTCATTAATTGGCGCTTGTGTTGTGTGTACACTTCATTCACCGTTTGAATCAAACGGATTCCAATATTAGGAGCTCCCACATATATCATCCTCTCAAGCCCCGGATGAACCTCATGAGTTGGGAATGAGTTCTACATGTGAGAAGAATTTACTCTCTCTTCCACACGCAAACAAGGGGGGCTCCATCGCCCTCCGTCGACGAAAGGTCATTTGGACAAAGGATGTCGACAGCATCACAAAAGAGAGGAGCTCGGGTACGACGCAAATGCCTTAATGGGAGAGTAGGAAAAGAGTGGAAAGATCAGTCCCCCATGAAAAAACTGAAAAGACTCATTCCCATTCCAGTAGTCATTTTCACCCGAAAAGAAAATAAGTTGCTAGTTCCAGTTTTGCACTGTCAGCTTCCACTGAGGACTAGCAGAAGCAGAAGCAGAAGCAGAGTATGACATCCTCGTTTGGCATTCCCAAGAATCAGTCACCGTATCAATAATGCTAGTGTCAAATTACAATGATAGGAGTCTTCCAAAATGTGGCAAAACAAACAAATCCTACTCTCAAAAAACTACAACACCCGACTCTTTCCAAACTCTCACTACTCAATGATCGCCTCTGGTGCATCGTCAATCCGAGCATCTCAACGCCACAGCTCTAAAAGAGAAACACTAGAAAATATATATTTTGTTTATATTTTAGCATGATAAGGAAAGAGAGAACAATATATCTTGTACCAGTTGACCAGGCAAAAAAGCTAGCGATTGTACAGCCGCCTGGAAACCCTTTCTCTCCTCTAAAACTCAGCTGCAATGTACAAATTGGTGCACGCAACTATATTTTTACCAAAACTTTTTAGCGTTTCCTGGACACAAGGCTCACCCTCTTTCCCTCCACAGAGAATTTCCCACTGCTTCCCAGCTGCAGAGACAAACCGAAACTTGTTCAAACTTGCTCAAAGACCAACTCACAAGTTGTGGCAAAGCAGTAGTCCCATAAGAAATAAGACAGAAGCAGCACCAGGACAAATTTTAAATTTATCACGAGGGTGACGAGTTTACTCTCATGGCATAATCAAGTAATCAATGTTGGACTACTTTTAGAAATTCCTGCAAGAATAGGTTCGAAGGGTTGCTAGAAAGCCCATGTTACAAAATCTCCAAGAGGTAATAAATACCTTTTCTTTCAAGTGAGCAATGGCATCTTTCTTGGAAGAAAAGTTGGAAAAAGCAGAAGATGACTGTTCCTCGACAAGGACTTTCAGCTTCTTTAACTTGAGTGAATTCCCAGGGACCTGGACCACATCAACATGATAATTAATAAACCATATATTGTGACCTTAAAAGTTAAAAACCTATCCTAATTTGGGAAGACTTGCCTGATGAAGAAGTTGCTGACACAACTTTTTCAGATTCAATTTTTGCTTGCTGGCCTTACCCCTCTCTAGCATATCATCACATTTTCGCTTTAATGAACCTGTATTTGAGGTATCATCATCACTACTGTCATCAAATGACGTCTTTTTCCCTTGAAAATAGCAGCCAGCCACTTTCTTGGGCCTGTCCTTAATCCCAAGTCCTTGCTTTCCAGAAGTTGCCTTGTCCTGAGACAATCATATATTAATGATGATAAATCAATGATTAGCTCCACCCAACAAAACCCATGCCAAAATTTGTTGACATTAACTTAAGATCCATATTTCTACTCTGCACTACTCAAATATAACATTCTTCACTCATATAGTACAGATGATAAAACAAAGTATCACTTGAAGTATCAGGGGTACACTAACAATCCAGGACCCAGAAAAGGTATCAAATGCGTTGCATCTTCTACAAATAACACCAATCCCAATTTTCATGACGAAACAAGTAGGAATCAATTTTTATGTATATATAAAGTATTGGACTATGTAAATTTAATGGACTAAATTCATCTAGAAAAACAAAAAATATGGCCAAAAAACCATACAGCCAGGTGCTTGGCGAGATACAAAATCATGTACCTGGACTAGCTTGTAGAGATTCTCTTGATCCTCTTCAAAAAAAGCAGTTCTTTCATAACTTTTCCCAGCGTCCTTGCTGCCGATTATTTTCTTTCGAGTAGATCGTGCTCCAAGAAAACCTCCAGAGACAAAACCGTATTTGGAGCCCCACCACTCTGGCAAATTCTCATCTGGCTTTCCTGTAAAAAGAAGCTAATGTCATAACCATGGAAGCAAGTTCAGGCCACAATATGGAATCACTTTCCTTTCTCTAAAGCAAAACCACCACGTGCATATTTAAAAAAAAAAAAAAAAAGGGCAGGAAAGCTGTTACAACTATTCAAAGGCTAGAGAGCATTAACATTTGTGGGGCATAAGTTAGGGACTGATCATCCAACAGTTAAGATTGATGAAAAAGTAGATATTCTCATCAGAAATGAGTCTGATAAAGACAAGACAGAAGTACCAATAACTAGTTGGCTAAGGAACAGATATGCTAGACAAGTGCCAGGCAATTAGCATAACTAATGCAGGATGCTATGTCCCAAAAATATCACCAAATAATCAGGGTCAAAAGGTAATTCTAATAACACCATCGATTATTTTTAGTTGATACAGTTTCTTCTATTCTCTAGGCCAAACATTATAGTAATGAAGAACTGCAACAGAAAAGAGTGAGATGCAGGCGGTCACTTTGCATTTGGTGGTTTAGTGCTTGCATGCGCTGAAGACAAATGCCACAGCCGTAACTGTAACTTAAGCCTTTTAATCAAGTTGGGCAGTCCTAACATGCTTTGAACAGAGATAAGATGATGCCTCTCAAGCCTAGCCTTTTCAAGATTTTATTTGGTCTCCTACATCAAAAAAAGACCATTAATTGTTCCAAGAAAAATTACCTTCAGTGGTAAGGACAGGGCTTTCAGATGCATCAATGAGATAACCTTCCTCAATGGGATCCAGATATTCTTGTGGCAACTCCTCTACCTTTTTCACCTGTGTAAATATTACCGAGTAGATGAGGAAATAGAGAACTCATATAACAAGTACAGCTACATCCAACCGGGAACCAAAAAATACTGAAGGAAGGGTTTCTAAGAAAATGTTCTTGAATCTGAGGCAGCACGTGTAGATCCCTCCTCTAACAAAAGTACCATTATGAACATCAAAATAGGGGTAATAAACAGAACCAATCTTAAATAGAACACATCGACTGTGTCAATATTTTTATTGACTAAAAGACTTAAGTAATTCCCCACCCGGTAAGTATTTTCCATTTATTATAGCCATACTTGTAATTATTTGTAAGTCGACTAAAAAAACTAACATTCACTGACAGGATTGGAAAGATGACATGTTACATCTCACAGTCTTTGTCCAAAATAAAATGATAAAAAGTTTGTTCTTGATTAGAAGGAGCCTCCTCCTAAAAGGTGCTTGTCCTTGGTTGCACACAGGGACTCAAACGCATGGCAATTAATCGAACCTCATGAACAATTCATGATAACAAATCAAGAAACATTAGATAAAAGGCATAGCTTTGGCTTTCAACGTACAAGAATTCCCTCCAGATCTTGTGATGAATAAGCATGGACAAGCTTCCCCCTTTCTCTCTTCTTATACCTATTTATCAAGATACAGCAGAATAGCCGAAATTACTAAAAAGAGAGTTCACTTCATATGCACAAAAAGATAAAGACACTGCAGAGCAATTCTGCAGTATTGTAAATGCTACACACCTTCCCCTTGCTCGAGTAGCCTTAGGCACTGGGGCCTGAGCATCATTAGAGTCATTTTTATCATCTTCCACTTCAGTTCTCTTCTCAGTAGCTGCCAGGAAAAAGTTAACACAGAACTTTTACTAACTTGCATTGCTTCTCAAATCGAGTCCCAAAAAACAATCCAGCGAAACAAACGCAACACAAATTTATGCCATACATTTATAAAGCATAGTTATTGAGCATAAATTCATACATTAAGGTCATCTTATCTTACCTTCATCACTGGGTTTTGCTGCTTGCTGCAAACCATCATGCAAGAGCACGAAATCCAATTAGAAATATCAAAAACAAATACTAAACACCGCAAGAAGCAGGACACAAATGGCACACATGAAAAAGCAGGAAAATTGCATTACCACTTTCAATCTCTGGAGAATGCTATCGAACTGAGCCGTGTCGAACGCCCATTCATTCGGCTTCTCAAGACCAACCCCTATCAAGGTGAACCAACGAGCACACCACACACACACACACACACACACAAAATAAGAACAACAACAAGAGAAAACCCCGATCGCCATCAACCAAAAGCGAAATGGAACACGGAAAATCAGGCCCAAACCTATAGTGTCCTGCTTGTTCTTGACCTTGACGTAGCCTTTGATCCCTTGCTTGTCCTTGCCAAGACCTTCTCCCTCTTCCCACCCCTATCAACACCGCGCCGAACAATCAAAAACCCACCACGGAAAACACCCCAAAACAACCAAAAAATCCTCCTTTACGACTCCCCAAGCCTCATATCCATTCATACGCAACGAAAAGATCACAAAAAACCGCGCTTTCGCGCGCGCACACAAACACAGGGCGTACCATTTGCTTCATGAGGCGAAAGGCGGGGGACTGGCGAGCGACGCCGACGTAGCAGAGAGGAGCTTCGGGCGCCGCCATGGTTTCTCCTCCGCCTCCCTGCTTCGGCGGATGATCCAGAGGCGTCTCTCTGCCGGCGGGGATGGATGCTCACGATTCCGCAGGATGTTTGGAGACAGGGTTCCCTCCACCTACCCTAGGAGAAGGAGGCTGATTTTCGCATGCGGTGGAGCGTATCGCTGCTCGGTGGGCGTGCGGTCACGACCGGTCGAGATTGGATCCGGGAAATTTATATTGGCACCGAAACTCGGTCCGAGGGTACACGTGTTTTGGGCAGATTTAGTTGATGTTGTTGCGCGTTCATTGGAAATTCCGAGTTCCCACTTTTTCTTTTTGATGTTTTTCTTTTGTCGCTGTATTTGAGTTAAGACTTTGTCAACATAACAATTTTTTAGTACTATTTCTAATTCTTAAAGAAGTTCAAAATTATTTGTAGTTTGATTTTTTGTACTTTAAAATTGATTTTTTATTCTTATAGTAAATCACATATTGTCACTCAATAAATGACCTTTTTCTCATTATGCTTACGATTATTACATTCATACCAAATTAATTTTCATTTTATAAAAAATTTCAAATAATATATCCATGACGCATTTATCTAAAGCTAATTTTCGAGTGCAAGCTTTGATATATTTAGTTTATGGAAATTGTTTTCTAGTAAATCAATTAATTTTTCATCATTTAAATATCAAAAAGTTGAAAAACAATTTCCCGAAACAAATTACAAGCAAGCAGATCCTCTGTCTCACAAAAATTCTCAAATCGGTATTTTTGACTGAAATCTATCATTCTTTAGCATTTGACCTAATATCCCATTAAATCTATCCATGGCAACACCCATGATAGACCACTACAAAAATGATATGACATGAAAAATCCGTGTTTATTCACATGCATGCATACGAGGAAGGAGAGATTTGGGTCAACGGTATTAGTTGGGATTTTTTTTGTGAGAAATAAAATTAATTTAGAGTGGACAAAATTAATTTAGAGTGGACATGTCATAATGTACTAGTTTGAGATTTTCTATAAAATGAGAATTAGGTTGTGGTAAATATGTCATGTTATACTAATTTGAAATTTTTTGTGAGATGAATATTGCTTTTAGACAAATATGTCATGAGATACTAATTTGAAATTTTTAATTGTATTAAGATTTTTATTCATATAAATAAAAGGGTGAAATATGTTGAGTTTTCTTTTTCCCTTCTTCCATTTTACTAATAACCATTAGGTGATTTCGTAAAAGTAGCAACTCACAAACATTTAGGGAAATGTTTCATGAGATACTAATTTGAGATTTTTAATAATATTAAGATTTTTACTTATAGAAAGAAAAAAGTGAAATATCTTGAGTTTTCTTTTCCCTTCTTCCATTTTACTTATAACTGTTGGGGGATTTCAGAAAAGAAGCAACTCAAACATTTAAGAAAAACTATCGATCGTAAGATTGTCATATTACCATGGATTAAGGAAGATTACAACGCACAAAGACAATTACGCGTATGATCATGATGAGGAATGATTAATACAAGTAATTTTTTTCATGGAAAGTTACCGATGCTCGGGATATTCAACCTTACAAGACTTTAAGGCACATTACTTTATGATATTGATGTGGAGTATCATTATTAACTTATCATTCCAATGACTCATCGAGAACAATTATTAAGTATAGCTACCGTCACTTGCTACAATTTGAGGTATTTTAGTATGCTACCAGTTAGTAAATGAACATTGCATGTTACGAACATTAAAGATAAGTAATTATAGATAAAGATAAATTATCAATTACAAGTTACGACAAATACAAGTGAGTTACATCCATATTGTTAACAATATTTCACATCAAGTTTTTTTTTTATATATCTTCTTAACCAAACTCAACATAGTTGCTTGTAATTTATGTGGCACATAAATATCCGTTTCAACCTTTAAACGTAATGAATTATTTTGCAGTCACCTGTAGATTATATTTATTTTTTTGGCAAGGGAGACTTGATGGGATGTAGGGGATTCGGTGGTCGAGCTGGGCCTGCCGAAGAGGTTAGACAATTTGAGAAAATGGCAGCATGGGACAAGGTTGTCGTTGAAATGGATGAAGCCGCACTTCCTGGAGGACATTACTGTCTCGTCTGGACAGCAGAGCTGGGGACATCAGAGGACCCTACTACAAGCCATTACAAATGAACAGTAGCATGTCCAAGACCCGCAATTTAAGTTCTAATCCGTTTTTTTTTTTTTATTTGCTCATTTCAGTTGTTAGGGGAAAAACCCCCTTGAACTTGCATGGCTTTTGTTATTATTGAAGCCTATCAACCAGGGGTACAAAGTGAGCAGCTGGCTCATAGCCAGAGGCTTGAGCAAAGCTTTGCTCACTTTGTAGTGACCTCGACATCACTCTACCCCAACCCAAGTGCGGAGAGCTACTATACTCCCCTACTCAGTGCCAGTATATATTGATGCGGTATCTACCTTCATCATCAACAGGTCCCTCGATTCCCACTAAAACTTTTCTTCCTGAGTGAGTGGGAATCCTGAGTGAGTGGGAATACAGGATGTGACATTACGAGATCTCCCACTTCAGAACAAATCTTCCATTTCTTCTCCCTTTTAAGGACCTACTCAGGTCCGAAAGATCTTTGATCTTGAGTTGGCCAAAAAGAAAGAACTTAACTCGGAGCAGGGCTAGATAAATCATAACAAATTCGAGAAATTTATGGCTTGAAAACGGATTTTGGTTCCGGAACTGTAGAAGTATCCATTCCTATGAGATCACCATTGATGATTCCGACATAGCAGTACTAGTCTACGAGGTGCTATTTTCTAAAGCAATGTCATGAATTTGAACCTGCTTGTCATCTCGATGCATGCATCTCGCTTTGATATATAAAATTTCGAGCGAATTTTCGAGCCCGTATTTTCATGACGAGCTACGGTGACGGGTGCCCTCACCTTAACCAGCAAGTTACGAGCAGTATGAAGGGTCTTAACCTTCCTGCCATTTTAAACCCAAATATTACATAAAACGATGTGAAACCTCCATGTCGGCAGCGTTATGACATTGCATTCGCCCGTTCCAGAGCTCCTTCAGTTCTATCTCAAACCTTTCATTGTGTATGTGTCCTGGAGAATCCTAAATGCTCCAAGAAAACAACGTCATCTATTTAATGATCACAGAGATGAAATGTAATCATACTACAGACATGATCCTCAAAGAACTGAATTTCTCCAGGTTATGGTTAGGCTACAGTCCTAGCCTTGCACCTTTCCAAAATCTCAGAAACTAACGTTTCGTAGAGAATGTTAACAAGAAGTTATCGAGCTAATCACTAAACCAAAAGAAAAGGGTCAAACAAAAGACATAAATGATATAAGAATTTGTTTACTTCTCCTATCTGTTGCATTGCTAGAAAGAAACTCGAACTAAAGAATTTCCATTTCCTAACATAGATTTTGCACAAGTTGGTGAAATAGGCAACTTGAGATAAACCGTTCATGGACAAGCTAATCTGAAATGCTTGTTTAGCAGATGAGCAAAGTTGAGACTTGAAAAAGAGCAGCATTTATGAACTGGAAGAAGATGACATAAAGCCATCAGTCAAGCATACCTTTCATGCAAACACTAATCCATAATCTAATTGGCAGATTAGACACAGTAAGATGAAAGCTATTCCTTTTTCTTTTATTTAGCCAAGGAAAAAGAAAATGGATTTCTTTTTTCTACTGGAAAGACAGTATGAATGTACGAATACGACTCCTTTTGTACTAATGACTTTAACCTTGGATTTTGTGCCACTCAAAGGGTACTTGTAACATATTTATTGAGATAGTGAAAATCAAGGATTGATTATTTCGAATGTACACGGTGGGAGAGGCTGTGCATCCCCCAAAAGGTGCTTTCTTCACAGAAACCAACCAGCATCAGCAAATAACAGACACAAGGTCAGCAACCACATACCACTAAAATAGGCAGATGCCAAGCCTACAGACCAGTCTGATATTACAGCAGTATATATACACTCAATGAGTGCAGACTGCTGAACTTCTCATGTCGCAAACCCCGACGCAGAAGCTCATTATGGGGTATCTGAGGTGGTCATGGAAGCCCTTGGTTGCTTGCATCCTGGTTCTTGTGCAAGAAATTCAGAGGCAGCTCGTTTTGGTCTCATCTGATATTGACAAAAACTAATCAGCAATGGAAAGCATCTGTGCGTTTGTGTGTGTTTAAGGCAGACATCCACCCACAAACAGTGCAAATGCATGTGAACATTCATCCACGTAGCATGCGTAGTCTATGGATGCGAGATGCAAAGGATGCATGAGAGAGGCACGTGCTATGTAGGTTATCAAAATTCTGGTTTCATATGAATGACTAACCTTTTCTTCAGCACGCCGATAGAAATTTCTTATCAGAATATTTTTGGATTCAGTAGTTATCACTGGAAGGAGTTGCAATCAAGTCAGGGTCATCGCAATAAGAGGATGAGAACCACATCTCCAAAAACTGAAATGGAAAAAATGCTTATCTTCCACATAAAAGTGACATTATCTTCTCAATCAGCTAAAGAGCTCAACATCGACATTAACTCAATGAGCAAAAAGTGCTGGAGATGCATATCTAATTCGTTATTACCTTGATCAACTGGTGGAATAGTCCTGCTGTGGGTGGGATGATAGGTTGTTGGCGTCATTTTCTACACATAACATTTGAAAACTGTAAGTAAAGCTATGTTCAAATCATCTTATCTTGGGTCCATGCTATTTCTTGTTCCAATCGAAAAGTAACAAGACAGCGTTCCTGCAATAGACATCAGTTATAAAGCAAAGAGTTCCTTGTCATCCACAAGGCGATTTTACTAAATCTAGCTTCCTCGACCTAGAAGGAATTGAAGAGAGCTCACTTTATTCACCAATCACCAGACATAAGCTGTGTCATTTGTTGGACAGCTGAATTGCCAACAGCAAACTGCACAAGAGGTGTTATTTCTTGGTTCTGTCCGGTCATTAATAACTTAATATTAAATTCGAACACAATGTATGGCCCTTTAATTTTGATAGGTGTAGCTTAGATCAGTTGATGTCCTGATATAACCTCCTAATCTTGAAAAGAACTACCATAAGAATTCTCTAGACCAAGAAGGAAACTTATTCAAAAGACCAGAAACTTGTTATGCGATTATAGTTTCTTAAAGTACCTCAGGAATTCTGCACAAGTACAACTAATTTGCCAGAATTTCAAAGGAGAAGTTAATCTACATCTCCTCAAGATCAAATCATCCCTTCAAACTATAAAACACCATGTTCCAAACCAGTCACAAAGATGCAGTGCTGTGTGCCCATCTGGCCAATTTACAATGGCTCATTGGCTTAAAGGTTATGGCTCTGTTACAAAGGACATGACATAAGCAACAAAATTTGTGCTAAAGACTTCTCGTGACCGCCCTAATTCCCAGTGTTTCTCAGGTTTTAGAACTAGCACTTGAGCAGGGCAGAGCCAAGAAGACCAGAAAAATCTCATCACATGATAGATAAGATGTGGTAAACCATGGCAAGGCAACATATTCTCAATGCGTTGAAAAAGTATTAAAAAAAACACTTTTTTAAGAACAAGCATTGCTATCCCAACTGGTGCCCAGCGAGAATTGACTAGAAGAATCAAGACATAAGCTAAGACCTCATTCAGATGGAATAAACTTGTGATTTTGCCCCATTCAAGCCACAATGACCTCTACTGATAAAAACCCCTCAGTTCGGACATGGAAGCCGAGGACACTTCACTTCTCCTATGCAATTCTTCATCATCTTTGGCCACTGAAAAATAGACTAAGAACAGAGACAAGGAAAGAATCGCACGCATCAATAGCAGAAATTGAGGAACTCAATGTGTCGAAAATGTATAAAGACACTTCTCTAAGTGCAAGCATTGCTGTCCCAACCAGTCCGAATCCTAGCCCTGGCTGAAATCAACTAGAAGAATTAAGACATCAGCTAAGAACTCATTCAGCTGGAATAAAGTTGTGATTTTGCCCCATTTAAGCCACAAAACGTGCAGAACCCAACTCTATCAAACGATCTCTACTGATAAATAACCCTCAGTTCAGACATGGAAGCCGAGGACACTTCACTTTTCCTATGCAATTCCTGATCATCTTTCACCACCAAAAAAATGACTAACAACAGAGACAAGAAAAGAATTATTCTCATCGGTAGCAGAAATTGAGGAACTCAATGCGTCCAAAATGTATAAAAACACAACTCTAAGAACAAGCATTACCGTCCCAATCAGTCCGAATCCTAGACCCGGCTAAAATCAACTAGAAGAATTAAGATATAAGCCAAGAACTCATTCAGCCGGAACAAAGTTGAGATTTTGCCCCAGTTAAGCCGCAAAACGGGAGAACCCAGCTCCATCAAACGATCTCTACTGCTAAAACACCCCTCAGTTCGGACATGGAAGCTGAGGAAACCTCACTTCTCCTATGCAAATTCTTCATCATCTTCCACCACGAAGAATTAGACAAAGGACGGCGACAAGAAAAAGAATCACACGCATCGATAGCAGCAGCAGAAATTGAGGAAACTAAACGAAGCACACGCCACCCAAAAAATAAAAAGGGAACAAGGCGAAGGGCCAAGAGAAAGACGGGGAACTCACGGAAGGGTTGGAGGGATCGGAGGGTCTGAAATGGCTGAAGTTGTGAGGATCGAACGACGGCAAGTCACCCAGGATAGAACCCATGAAAGAGTGAATGCAGAACCTCTGCACAGTGCTCCCCCCTCGAATCGAGAGAGAGAGAGAGAGACGATGGCCTTAAATTCTAGAATCAGCCTCGCTGCTGGTGCTGGAGTTGCCTGGAAACAGGACGGTCGGGGATTACCTTACGACGAAAGCTCATTAATATGCCCCCGACACGAGATGCTACGAAGTATAGACACAAATCTATGGGCGAAGAAATGATCGGTCGTCAAAACATGAAGCCTTGATGCCACCGAAAACTCCAAATCTGTGTTCCTCATCTTCCTTTGGATCCAAACGAGATTCGCTCCAGTGGCTACCCTTCCAACATGGAAGAGAGAGGTGAGGGGTTCAACAGGAGGGGATGGGGTGGGGACGCGTAAGTTTCAAGAGTAGGTTTTAACTCCCACGCCTTGTACGAGCATGGCAAAACTTTGAGAGTGAATGTAGAGTAGGAATAAAATATGATTGATAAAAAAAAAAAAAAACTTCCTTTGGATCCTTTGTATTTGGTTAAGAAGTAACCTCGCCGAAAAAATGCGGAACTTGCCCTCTTAGGAGGACTTCCATGACATGCCCGTTTGATATTGAAGACATGCTTGGTCTGTCCATTTGCTCAAATGATTTTTGATTTTTTTTATCAATCCTACTTTTTTTTTATTCTAACTCTCACTATCAGATTTTTGCTTTACTTTATTACAGGTTAAAAACTAAATCGTCCCTCTTCTCACATGAAAAAGGGGAGGTAGAGAATTCAACACCCCATTGTCCTGTAAGTTCGAGACCCCATAAGATGGTTTGTCCCTCAAATGCAGACATTCACCCTTTCCTTGGAGGGAAAGGAATTAATTGGCCTGTTAAAGGTAGAAGCCATGGAAGCCGACGACTGATGTGCCGGCCATGGAGGAATGAGATTAGTCTCTATATTAACATGGTGTCGGCCGGAGCTTGGTTCGGCCGAGGACAACGTCACTGCTCGACCAGGCAAATGACCAGCCTCCGTTGTGCCGGCTATTTGAGAAAGTAGAAGGTTGGGTCGGGGGCTTGTAGGGCTGGGCTTCGGGCTGGTTTTGGGTTGGTCCCAAACAAAGAAACAAGAAGGCTTTTAGGGGAATTGGGCTTTGAGTGAACCGGGCTTAACATAAGAGCCCATCCCATTTCTATTAAAAAAAGAGTAACAAATTATAATTTTTAAATTGAATTTTTTTAAAAAATAGAAATCTGGTTAGGAAAGTAAGCCTTATTTAGGATGTTAGATTTTAGTCCTAGAATTAGTCTACTTTCTTTTAATTAAATACATACTTGATTTTGGAAAAAAAAAAAGGGGGAGGTTGCCAATAGTGGCTAACCACTTGTTTTCTTGATTCCCAAGGTCAATTGGCCAAATTGCATGTTTAGCTGGGCCTGCATGTGTTTCATCAGATCAATGTTTGGTCTAACACGTATTAGCAGGTATATTAGTTGGTTTGATTAGCTTTAATTAGTGATAGCGAGTTAGTCTTCCGCTTTGGGAACACAAGTGAGGGCTTATTATCACTAATCTTAATCAACGCATGCCTAGTGGGTCAGGAGATGGCTTGGGATAATCGAATTACATGATTAATTCCAAAGCCGACCCCAAGGCAAATTGAATTTTGAATTGCAATGAACTTTGCTGATCTCTTGGGGCGCGCATGACAACAAATAATTTCTATTTCAGAAATAATTTTTCTATTCCAGACCTATTTCTAAAATAGAAATCTATTTGATAAACTTATTCCGTTTTTCTATTTCCGGAATAGATTTATATTCTAAAAATATGTTTGGAATAGAAATCGAAGTAGAAATTTTCTACTTCTCTATTTTTGGAACAGAAATGAGAAATAAAATTTTTTCTTATCGGTCGTCAATTGGTTCTTCATCCGTTGCTGCCGACCACCGTCCATCGGTTGCCCACCACTCACCGGCCGCCGCTGCCACCTGTTGTTGGCCGCCTCCGCTACCGCTACCGGCCGCCATAGCAGCCGGTCGCTGGTAGCCACCGCCATGCCATCTATCATCCGTCATCCGCTCCACCGTCGTCAAAATGAAGAAATTTTGTATCATTATCAAATGAATTTCTATTTTTAGACTAGAAATTCTGTGTTGTTATCAAACGATTATTTTTGCTTAGAAACTCTTCTAAAAATAAAAATATAAAAATTTATTTCTATTCCAAAAACTATTTTTGGAATAGAATGGTTGTCATGTGTGCCTTTGTTCGATTTATGGCGTGCTTTGATTGACAGTGAATGGAAGGACGAGAGCCGACACCTTGAGAGGCAACTGAGCTTAGTGGATTTCAACGTTGCATTGCGTTTTCTTTTCTCGCTCTTAGATAATTACTTTCAAGTTTATTTACCACATTTTTTTTAGTAGCTTGAGTGTTTACTTTTTTGCATCGCTTTTCAATAAAATGTGCGTTAATTTCTTTTCTAGATTAGGCCCGGTCTAGTTTAGACTCCGATGAGAATAACCCTGCAAAAATAATTGCATGAACACTTGGGGACTTTGAAAGATCTTCATAATCGTTATCGCCATAATCAAGAGTATGTGACTGTTTTAATTGAACAACGAATATGTTAGTTAACGAAAGGATGCTAATAGAAATATTAATGCAATCAAACTCTTATGCTTAGAATCTCTGGTTTCATAGAAACTAAAACAAAACTCTCTCTCTCTCTTTTTTGTTTTGTTTCAATTGGTTTCTAGTCTACTCTAAATAGCTAGTGACGACCGCTTGAAATACTTTGGTTTATAAGAACTCAAAAGAAATCTCATGTGATGTAAGATATGGACTTGAGAGAGTTCATGCTCTTGATCAACAATCCTTCTTTCAGGCAATGAAAAATATGACGTGTTCAAACCGTCTTTTCAAATGAGTGATTAGGACTATTTTTTGAGTAGATACCTCTAAACCTATTTGTTGAGGGTGGCCCTTTGAAGGGTAGGTGATTACTATGATAGAGAGGATAGCAAAGACATTGAGTCAAACGAGGATGTAGGTTGCCGGTTCCTTAGGACTTTTTGGGACGGAAAAGGCTCCAAACAATGGTACGTTGCTTCTTCTTTGTGGCTATCTTTACATCCATGTGAACAACGCACGACTTAGTTCTTTCGGCCATGTTCGTTCCTTAGGTCATTTCGTTCGTTCTAGTCTTGGTTTATTTGCTTTAACTTCGTCGTAGCGTGCTTTGGCGCCCTAATAACCTGCTATGCAGAGGTCATGGCCTACGGTGGTGTCTCCACCGCAAGAGGGCGAGCATCCAGAGGCCACCATTCTCTTTGCATAGGATTTTAAAGTCCGTTCATTTCCCGGAAAATATGTCATTTCCGGAAAATATTTTCCAAAAGTCATTTTCCAAGAAAATGACAATATTTTCTGATGTTCAGTTAAAACCTAAAAACATTTTAGAAAATATTTTCCAGTATTTGGTAAGGAAAATATTTTCTAAGACTTCACTGCTTAAGCATACATGACTTACCGACCTATAAATCTAACAAATATGAACTTGCCTTTAAATCCGGACAAACTTGCTTTATATCTTTGTTCCTTTATTGTCATCAAATGCTCATCTAATCTAAAAAATGTTTGTACGGATTTTAAAAAGAAGCAAAAAATAAAATAAACAAAGTATGTACAGCCCTAATGAGAATCTTTTAGTTGAATGGCCTGTTCTCCCCCTGTGTCTTTTATGTTTTAATAAACAAAAGAAAAAAAGAAGCAAAGTATGTAGAGCCTTTTGCTTGAGCAATGTACAACTGCTGAGTAGATAAATAAAGAAAAGGAAAAGCAATGGTGCAGAGTGTGACCTTGAGATCGATGAGCTCGAGGTTTGCCTAGCAACGATCGACGACTAGCCAAAAAAGAAGAAGATGGGAGACAAAGAAAAGAAAAGGAAAAAAAGAAAAAAATAGAAAAAAATGAAATTAAATTAAAAAAGAAAAATAAAAATAAAAAATAATTTGAATAAAGAAAGAAAAGAAGAAGAATAAAGGGGAGGAGGAAGTGAGAATTTGTAGATGTGTAAGATAAGAAATATCAAATGAGTAAAATGTTTTTCACTTTGCATTTTCCCCAAATTTAGAAGACTTTTTTTCTTTCATGGAAAATATTCTTCCCAAGGATTTTATTTTCTGCGAAACGAATGTCAAAAAATCCGGAAAATATTTTTTCGGAAATTATTTTTTGCGAAACGAATGGAACCTTCAAGTAAAAGGAGCCCACCAAAAGTGAAGATTCTATCTCTTTAAGTTAGACTGGGCTCGCTCTTCTCTAGTCCCTTTCTCCTTGACGTGCATTTATTTAACCTTTAGAGACTCGAAATGTGTTGGTGCAACAAAAAAGACAAACTTTAGCTCGTTTTTTCTTGGTACATTTACCTCTTCACTAGTAAAATACATTCTTGTAGGGAATAACAGATCCCCAAAAACTGGATTTGACACTAAATCGAACCCCTAAAATGAATGCGGAAGCGAAGCTTGGGAAAATCACGTATCACCGATCCTAAAGCACACCACGGAGTCGAGCGTACCTTGTTAGCCACAGATTAAACACCAATGCTGAAGAGGAAGAAAATCTGGCCCTGTTCGATCCGATGGCGCTTTGAAGGGAAGAAGAAAAGTGCCTTTGCCTTACTGTTTCTTCTTTTTCTTTTTGAGAGAGAGTGCGTGGGAGAGAGGAAGCGTATGTTTGTTTTTCCAACAGGTATCATCTCTCTCTCTCTCCTCCCTTTTATACCTTCCCCCATCCACGGGCCCTATTCCCGTGGGTCGGGCTCTTAGGCCCAACATGGGCGGACAGGCCAATTTAGGCCCATCTCCATAAATAAAACCATCATCTTCCACTCGCACATGGTGGGCCGAACAGTATTCTCTTTACCTCTCTTCAACATTCATACCGATGAATAATCCGTGGACCAGCATACTTTGAGAGCTCGTTGCCATATATCTATTAGGAATATATAACAGCTCATAATGGGCATCACATCCTGAGTAGATTTAGTATGCAGTACCTTAGATCGATCGATCACATTTATATCTCTCTTGATTTCTTTTAAACAATGATATATATATATATATATTGTATTCACAATTATGATTATCCCAAAGACAATCATAATTGGTTAACCGGTGAATACAAAACTACAATATGATTATCCAAATTCGATCTTCCTCTTTCCTTCAAACTCTCAATTTCAGTTCAGCTTGCATTTCTAGAAATGCCCCATTAGATCGAATCAAACTCATGACTATTGGTAATATCCTAAGATAGCAAACACTAAATAGAAATCTTGAGAATAAGTAAGAGTCATGAGGGGATTAAAAATTGAGGAACTCTTTTCCTCAAGAGTCTCACATGACATAAAAGTTGAGATCAAACTTTTTGCCACTCTTATTAGTCGTCTCATGCATACGTAGTATGAAATACGTATTACGGTATTAACTCCTTTCCCATGGAGCGTATGTCTACACCTTTAATACCGTACAGATGATAGTTCAAATATACCCAATGTCTAACTTGAGTTCACGTATCTACTCATTCACAAAATTCATCAGAACTCACATCTAGCATCTTAGACAGATAAAGTAAAATATATGGGGTATTTTACTTTCGGACATAGTAAGTATTATGTTCTCATCTTAACACTCAGTTAAGGCGATATACGTGTTTTAAGCTTGAGCTCTCGATTATCACTTAGATAATAAGCTTAAAAACAGTCTCATCTCTATTTATCACACAGTAAACAGAGGCGATTACCTGTGTGAGTGGGCTAATCTTATATCTGTCCGACATACTTTTCAACTTAAAATAATGCACTGAGTATTAATATGTATAAAGATCAAACAAAGATTCATAGGCATTAATGATGAAAACACAAATTCATCAAATTGTGAACACTTAGGAAAATTACAATATTCAGTACATCAACCTCTACGCAATCCTAGAGACTTCATATGGCCGCAAAACACATCTCTAGGTATTGGCTTTGTCATAGGATTTGCTACTATTCTATGCGTAGTATGTACTCTAAGTTCACATCTTTACGTGCAATCATATCATTGACAAAATTATACTTGGTATTTATGTGTTTGGTCTTGCCATGATATTTTGGATCTTTGATGTACACTTTTGCTGCTTGGCTATCACAGTTAACCAACAATGAATCTGCAGCACTTCCAATAACACCTAAATGATCCAAAAAATCTCTTAAGCTAAACACCTTCTTATGCTGCTGCTGATAATGCCACGAACTCAACTTCCATCGTGGACAAGGCTATACACGTTTGTTTCTTACTGCTCCAACATATGGTGCCATTATTCGGTAAGAAAACAAACCCAGAGGTAGATTTTCTTTCATCTAAATCTCCTCCATTATTAACATTAGAATAGCCTTAGAGTCGCAGATCCTTTTCTTAATAACTCAACGTATAATTAGTAGTTCCCTTTAGATACCTTAGTATTCTCTTAACAGCTTCCCAATGTACTTGACTTGGATTGGATTGGTAACTACTCACCATTCCAACTGTAAAACATATGTCAGGTCTTGTACACATCATAGCGTACATCAAGCTTCCAACAGCACTAGCACAAAGAACATGTATCATTTGTTCCTTCTCTTGTGGAGTCCTTGGACACAGTCTATGGCTCAATCCTTCACCTTTTGCAATAGGAGCGTCTATGGGTTTACAATCTTACATACGAAATCGTTCAAGAACCTTATGTATATATGTTTCTTACGAAAGATATAACGATCTCTTCGAACGATCTCTTGAAATCTTAACTTCAAGAATGTATGCAGCCTTACTCATATCTTTCATCTCAAAGTTAGAAGACAACCATCTCTTGACAGTATTAACAAACTCCATATTGCTTCCAGCAATTAGTATATCATCAACATACAATGATATGATCACAAATTGATCATTAGATCTTTTGATATATACACAATGATCCTCATCAATCATTGTAAAATCATATGCTATTACGGCATTATGAAAACGTATATACCATTGTCTTGATGATTGCTTGAGGTCATATATCGACTTCAAAAATCGACATACCTTACCTTCTTGGCCTTCCACTATGAAACCAGCAGGTTGTTCCATATATATTTCTTCCTCTAATTCTCCATTGAGGAAAGCAGTCTTTATATCCATTTGATGTAACTCAAGATCCTTACTAGCCATTATTGCCAGAATAATGCGGATCGAGGTAAATCTCACTACAGGAGAAAATGTATCTTTATAATCAATTTCTTCCTGTTGATTATACCCCTTCGCCACAAGGCGAGTCTTATGCCTTTTTATCGAGCCATCTGCCTTTCGCTTTATTTTGAGAACCCACTTATTCCCAATAGCTTTGCGTCCTTTTGGAAGATCAACCAGTTCCCAGACTTAGCTTGACTTCATTGACTCCATTTCCTTTTTATTGCATGAATCCATTTTTCCTTATTAGGGCAATTCAGAGCCTCATTAATATTTCTTGGCTCATCCTCATCTTGCGGAGCAATCATAAAAGTTTCCCCTTCAATGTCAAAACGTCGACGGGGAATACTTTGGCGACTTGTTCGCCGTATGGAAGATTGTACACTTAGCACATCATTTCCCATTATGCTCCCACTAGGATTAGATAATGACGATATCATCACATCATGTGGTTGTAATTGAGAATGAGTTGAATTCAATTCATCACTTCTCATATTACTCCCACTTGGACAAACTCCACTAATATCATTATCTTGACTCAAGATTTCAAATAGGGAATAATCTTCTCCTATTTCGCCCTTCTTAGGAAATTCATCCACTAAGAATGTGACATCCCATGATTCAATTTCAGTTATACTCCCACTTTCCTGCTCACCAATGAACACATACCCTTTCGAGTGTTCGGAGTATCTTATGAAAATACTCTTATTTCCTTTGGGACCCAATTTCCCAAACTTGTGAGAGGACTCATGTGTATAGGTAGCATAACCCCATGTCTTAAGAAAACTTAAGTCCGGTCTTCTACCTGTCCATAACTCATATGGAGTGGAAGCAACTGATTTGGAAGGCATCCGGTTAAGTATATAGGCAGCAATTAACAACGCATCACTCCAAAAAGTGATAAGTAAGTTAGCATGCGCCATCATGGACCTAACCATTCCAGTAGGGTTCTGTTTCTTCTCTCTGCAACACCATTTTGTTGAGGAGTATATAGAATAGACAACTGTCTTTCTATTCCTTTTTCATCACATAATTTTCTGAACTCATCAGATAAATATTCTCAACCTCGATCGGATCTCAATGCTTTTATTTTCTTGTCTAATTGATTTTCTACCAAGTTCACAAACCTTTTGAAACAACTTAATGCTTCAGATTTATGAGAAATCAAATAAACATATCCGAATCGAGTATAATCATCTATAAAAGTGATGAAATAAACAGTCCCATGCCTTCCTCTCACATTCATTGAACCATAGACGTCAGAATGGATTAAATATAGAGGAAATTCAGCTCTTTTACCTTTTCCAAATGGTTTCATTGTTATTTTCCCTACTAGGCAATGCTCACATATGGGTAAATCGATTTTTTCAATGTCACCCAACAAGCCTTCTTTGGCTAGTCTATTCATACATTGTTGGCCCATATGACCAAGTCTAGCATGCAACACAATCACATCATTGTCATATAAAGAAAAAGACATGAAACAAGGGAATAACAAATATTGACATCACCATAGTCAACATCTAGTACAATAAAACCATCCAGAAAATAATCACAACCATAGTAGTTTGTATCCAAATACAAATCTACACCCCTATTATGGAAGTTCATATAAAAACCAAGCTTGATCAACACCAAAACAGACACTTAAATTTCGACGAATCTCCGGAGCATATAGAACATCAAGGTGCGTCCACCACTCATGTTCAATCGGCAGGTGCCAATCCCTTTAACTTCAGCTCTGGAGTTATTTCCCTCATAGATCCACTTAGTTCCAGTTGGTATCGTCGAAATTCCACGAAGGATCCTCTATCCTTCGCCATATGGTCTGTCGTTCCTGAATCTACAATCCACAAAAGATTGGATTCAGCCAATAATACAGAACTTGACACATAAACAAAGTTCTCAATTGTACAAGAGGTGTTTACCTTTTTCGGCTCACAACAGTTGCGAGCATAGTGACCTCTATTGTCATAATTGTAACATCTCACCCTTGACATTTTCTTCACTTGAGGACGTTTTCCTCTCTTGTGTTGGTTAACTCTTGATTTCTTGCAATAAGGACTTGATCTTTTGCATTCCCACATATTGAACGAATCAATACGCTTGCGCTTAGAGCTCAAAGCCCTTTCTGAGCTAGAACCAGCATTGCAAATGCCTATTTTCGGCTCAGATGCCGTTAAACGGTCCTCTACTAGCTCAAGTCGGCGCACAACATCCTCAAGATCTTCCATAACATGGTCAAGAGCTTCTAGTGCTTCTTGCTTTTCCAGCACATATTGAATCTTCATATTCAATATTTTACAATTGTCACCGTTCATATCAGCAATTACGTTTTTAGTTGCTGAAATCATCGATCTGAACACATCAGACATACATGCACGAATAATTAATGTTTATCATTTATGCATCCACTTTGCATAGACCCATCATATCAATGAACAATTTTAAATAAGGTTTCAGAATTAAAATGTCACTTTGTTTCCAATCATCCTCCAAAAATCCTAACTTAAAATTATTATTAATATAATTGTCTTATGCAAAATCAATTCTATGAAGCTACAAAAGCTTCTAAAACTACCCACAGTTAATTACCTATAGCAATCAGCAATAACAGAAAGCAACAATATCTAACATCCAATAGAATAACTATGCTTTCATCTAATATAACTATACATTACACTAAGCAATATATATACAGAGAAAAAATATCAACATGGAAAGAGATATTCACATCAAAAACATCTCAAATTAATCCAAGAAATAAATAGGGAATGTCCCTTCTAATCTATCAGCCATAATATCTGAGAAAACTGAAGGCACATTTGCCAACCATGGAAAAACTTTTGAAGAGCTTTTATGTCGCCACCAAGGCGCATTTACTCAGCGCCATGTGGCGCTCAATCTAAGGGTTAAAGTTTTGGTTAACTCAATCCTACAAGTACTCTCTTACAAAAGCTTCCACTAGCCTCCTATAACCCGGATCACGTTGACCTCCCATAGCCGATCCAACACCGCTTGCCATTCGGGTGGAAGAGTGTTCATCAAAGCCGGCACCTTCTCAAAATCCGGCATAAGATAACTATTCCGAGATGATTTCTGTATCATCCGATTGACCACGACCACATGTGATACTAAATCACTATCATGCCACCGATAATTAGCTAAATCGACATCGCCTTTTAAGTTTTGCATTTCCCTCGTCCGTTCTCGGGATTGCGGGTATCACGTGCATAACGCATCATAGTTCCCGCAACAAATGCGAACTAAAAATGGATTACTTATACTCCATAATAAACATAAGGGAAAATACATAATTTTCCAAAATTTATGCAACAAATGCACAATTAAAAATGGATTACTTATAACCCACATAGGCATGACTTGAAAAAGAAACAAATTCCTTTTTTTTTTTTTTCAGGTCAACGGTCAACGGCTAGTCAATGGTCAACGGTCGGTCAACGGTCGGTTCGCGGCGTCGGACTGGTTGGGCCGATCGGGCCGGTCGGGCCGGGTCGAACAGACCGACCGCACGTGCCGCGTCGTACGCGGCCGACGTCACGCAGACGTCGGCCGGCGGCACGCGCCGCGCACGTGCCAAGTGTCCACGGGTCGGGTCGGGTTGTGTCGCCGGGTCGGGTCGTGTCGTCGGTCGGGTCGCCGGCCGGTGACGTCATCTCGGCGATTACTGACCGTTGGGTGACGTCACGATGACGTCATCAAGTGACATCAGAACGCGTCGGTTCGCCGACCGGCGCATGCCGTTTCGCCGGTCGCCGGCGCGCACGTGCCGGTTCGCCGACCGGCGCGTGTAGCGCACGCGCTGGCCAATGCCAGTGCTTCGGGTGCGTCGCGCCCACGCGTAGCGCCGACCGCGTGTGCGGCGTCGCCCGGCGGCGCACGACGTGTCGCCGGACTCGTCTCGACGACCTCTTTCACCTAGTGCCTTCAGAATTTGATTTCGACTTACGGAAACTTAGAAAAAAGGACGAATAGTGCTCGGGTGTCGGGATTTCTCGCCCCGATCCGTACGGCCGAATTGCTTTCGTGAAAAAATCAATCAAAAACATCAAACATGTCGGGAAAAACGTGAACTAGGGTTCTGATACCAATGTAATGAATATCGGATCCCCAAAAACCGGATTCGACACTAAATCGAACCCCTAAAATGAATGCGGAAGCGAAGCCTGGGAAAATCACATATCACCGATCCTAAAGCACACCACGGAGTCGAGCGTACCTTGTTAGCCACAGATTAAACACCAATGCTTTGAAGAGGAAGAAAATCTGCCCCGTTCGATCCGATGGCGCTTTGAAGGGAAGAAGAAAAGTGCCTTTGCCTTACTGTTTCTTCTTTTTCTTTTTGAGAGAGAGTGCGCGGGAGAGAGGAAGCGTACGTTTGTTTTTCCAATAGGTATCATCTCTCTCTCTCTCCTCCCTTTTATACCTTCCCCCATCCACGGGCCCTATTCCCGTGGGTCGGGCTCTTAGGCCCAACATGGGTGGACGGGCCAACTTAGGCCCATCTCCATAAATAAAACCATCAATTCTCTTCTCTAAAAATAACGTATAGTGATTCGTCTCTTCAATTAGTTCAGCATACGTCAAACAATCCATCGGAAAGCTGCTCACTTCTCGCCCCTCTCCCTTAAATTTTTCCTCCTCTCTCTTTTCTTCAAGCCAACGAGAAGGAAAAGAAGCTTAGGTGTGTAAGTTACTCTTAGCGTCTTTCTCTTCTTCCCCTCTTAGCCAAAAGAGCTGCACACTTTTGCCTGAGAAGCATCTGCATTCCCCGCCCCCCACCCCCCCCCCAAAAAAAAAAAAAAGAAAGGTTAAGGCCTCTCATAGCTTCTCTTTTCTTTTTGTGACTTTTCTCCTTTTCCAGTAGCAACAAGAACCATAAGCAAAACATCTGGAGCGTAGTGGCCCGTGACGACCTCCATGAGGTCACTAAGATTTCTAATGGCGAGCGTAATTGGTTCTTCCATAAAGGTAAAAACATTGTCATTGCTAATGATGTCGGCAGTGACTCTAATGAAGAGGAGAGCAAAATGTATAAAAATATTGTATGGACACTTACCAAATAAGAACTTTAGAACTCATAATTGGATAAAACATTAGGACTCATAATTGGATAAAAAAAGTGTGGACATTTTAGTTAACAAAATATTCAAGTTTATATACCGAAAGGACACTAGTTGAATATTAGTGTAATTAAGTTTTTGATCCTAAATCTGTGGTTGTAGGGGAAGTGAAATATTTTCACATATTTCACTTAGTTTCTAACCGATCCCAATAAATTATTTATGACTTCTCATATAGAATTTCCATAGATTAATCGAATTGAAATGTAAATCTTTATGTCGCGCGAAATAAGGTTTAGGAGAATTTACGCCAATTGAGAATCATTGATTTTCAACTTGACATTACTTCCAAACCCGTCACTTCCTCGAACGCTTGTGTTGGGAGGGTCACGATAAAAGTCACAGAAGTCCAAGGGACGGAATCATGTTCAATTCTGTTTCACATAAAACAAATGGAGAAAAAAATACGTCAGCGCATACTTCATCCTTCCTGTCGGTGACGTGGAAAGTACTTGCCATTAAATCCGTCTGGACCAGGTACACTCAATGCGCCTAATTTTTGTTTTTGGTCGTAACAATGCCGCTAATTTGGAAAACAGCATTTTCAACAACTTCCATGGCCACCTCAGCTATTAAGTACGATTTCATTTCATCAGGTGCCAAGCTGGGAATTTTATCCAATACCGGAAGGAAGTCCCCGGGTCCTAAAATTTGATATAGGCTCTTGAAAAATCTGTAGTCATCTGGTGCAATAGCCCCTCATCTCGGACCCGAGATCCATCTTCAGTTTTTAGCATTGAAATTTTCTTTACATGTAAATAAGCTTTTCCGGATGAGAGCTCGAGATGAAACAAAAAATTTAATAAATAAATGACTCAAATTGGGTTTGGTGTATATTTCTCCCAAATTGAGGCAAAATCCAATCTTATACTTGGTTCAGCCCAAGCTCATGTATGCAAGCCCGATATCTTTTCCTTATCGTGAGTAAGCTAGTATAGTGAACCCATTAATAAAATGAGTAAGATAGCTCAAGTGATATGAAATATGAGAAAGCATGAAAAACAAGTTTTTTAAAATGCTTTTCTACCAACAAAGCCAGAGACTACTTAGAGAGAAATGAAATTATCACCTGCAATTTATCAAATGGTATTGTCATAGAAATCGTAGTGTGAATTGTTGCAGCAAATCACGATTTTGATTCTCGTTTGGGCGGAGAGAGTTCGTGTAAGATCCGAACTTCTCATCCCTCCACGGACACGAGTCCTCCTTCTACACCTGACTTTGACGGAAGATCGTAACTTAAAGGATAGAACCGAACCCGTCAAAAGGAAAAGGGAGACCAAGAATGTCCGACCACCAGATGAGAGCTCACCTAGGAAATAAATGCTGTTTAGATGAGTATTGTCGTGTTTTTTTCCTTTCGCGTGGTCCAACGTTTACCTCCTTCGTAAGCAGACATGTTAGGTTTGTTGGGTCGAAGAATTTCCTCTGCCATCGCAACTAGACCAGTCTAGAAATGTACGATTCAACCGCTTATAACACGAGGTGGCGAGGGGTGGACTTCCGAATTCCTGGTCTGCCATCATTTTGTTTATGTTTACGTTGATTTTGCGCGCACATTTCATGTGTGCAAGTGCTAAAAGAATGATATACATTTGTCAAGTCTTTAAAGGAGGTGGGCATTCCACCAAAAAAAACAAAAAAGAGGAGGTGGGCTTGCGCTTGGGTGCTAGTTGAAGAGATAATATCATGAAAGATTTTTATGTTTTTGTTAGAAATTTAAAATTATCCATTTATCTTTTTTTAATTAAAATAGTTATTATACTTCTTAAAGATATCTGCCCATCGTTCTCGAGTATGGATTTTGATGAGATGGACATGACAATGCCACGAGATGCCGATCTTGAAATCTTTTGATTTCACCTGTATTTTTTTTTAATATGATTTTTTTGGTTATGCCAACTTGGTGTGGAATTTTTCAAGACCATGCTCATTGACCACCTCCAAGCCTTTGTCAGAGCAACCATATGGCTTGTGACTACAGTCGGAGGTGATAGCGACCGCTACTCTCTCTTTAGCCACACATCTTAAATCTTATATTTCAAGATTTGGTTACATTATTTGAAATATCAAGGGGGATAAATTTTTGGGAACTTTTACATTCTTATGAAAAAGAAAAAAAGAATGGAAATTGCTATGATCCCATAGACATAAGGACAAAATATAGTTCACTTTAAGTCACAGGAAGGGTGGTGAACATTCAATCTTTTCCCACGTAGATTTCCACAGGTGATCGTGGCCTTTTCTGCCGAAAGCGTGGTGCATATGAATCAAAAGTTTCTCTTCCAACTCGAAAGTCTCCGAGTGCACCGTGGTACATAAGAACAATGTGACAATTTGTTCCCCACCGAGCAAAGGGATCGGGGGAAGCCAAATTTGATACAATCCCCAAACATGCATCTTCATCGCTAGGAAAAACACTCGCTCAAAATTATATCATAAGGACTTATATGTATAACACGAAGCATTATATACAAGCATCGGGGAAATCGCTCAATTGATCCTAAACCTCTACCGTATGAATACTATTTCAATAAGACTTTCTAATGTTACCAATTTAATCCTACACATTTGCATAAAATGCAAATGTGGTTCTTTTAATCAATTTTTGCCAAAAACTGCTGACATAGTGACATGCCACGTATGATGACTGGTGATGAGTGAATCGTTATACACTTGTAGTAAAAATTAGTAGAAAGGACTATATTGGAATTTCTTATAAATATTTATTACTAAATTAACAAAATTGAAAATTTATGATTGAATTAACATCCGCACAATAAGTTTATTGTTGATTAGAGACCATACAAATTTTCAAAAGGATCCACTTGTTAGACAAAAGAAAAACTACTCAAAAATATTTTTTCATTTATTATTTTTTATCTCTTAAAAAATAAATGAATTGAAAAATATTTTCACTGAACCATATGCTTAAGTGTCATAAAGCTTCGTGATAATTGGAATTCGTTTTCCAAATTCAACTACATCTTCACCACTATTCTTGACTTCCAGTTGCCTAGAACCAAGACCCGTTATGTTAGGGCCCATTCATTAGGGTCCTAGGTGCTCACATAGGGTTCTCGAGTTCTTTTGTCAAGGTCTCCGATTTAGGCATACGGTCTGAGACTAAACTATAAGGTCCAAGGTTTGTCCCTCAAGGTCCTGGTGCAAGGTCCCTAGACAGGGCACCATGGTCTTAGGGCTTTGTGCTAGAGCTGGATTTGTTTGTTGGAAGGTACGTCTTAAGTTTTTCAATAGCAATTTCCTAGCCAATAACAAAAAAAGTATTTCGATAGCGACAATTGGAAATTAATTGGCGCTCATTTGAAAGGTCTATCCAAATTATAAGAGAATGAACCATCATTTCCGAAATTACTTTAATTAAAAAAAAAAGGGAACATTCCCTGATAATATCCGATTTTCCGGAAGTAAATGCATCCTAAGGTCAACATTCGGAAAAAAGACAAACGGCTAACTATTGTAGACATCATGTCGTCCAGTGTCCTCAGGCTACTTGGGCAACCTTATGCACAATACAGTAACCTAATTCTCAAAGCATTGATTACACGTGATGCATAGAGTTTTCTTCACTGATTTTCCTTGGAAGACACCTCAAAACAATCTTCGTAATGGACCGCGTCCAAGGCCGTATTTCAAAAGTACTCGCTCGCGCGTTGAAAATTCGCGGTCGGAGCAACCATCCAATTCAACCCTTCAAACCGGCCTCGTGGACCAGAGGATTATGACCGAACTCGGAGTTGTCTTAATTTCCAAGAAACTCCCCTTATACTCACTGCTCATGTCAAGCCCAGCGCTTTCGTGTGTGTGCATATCTATATATAACTCCATTTCCGGAGGCAGGGATCACTCAACTTCCTCTCTCGCTCCTCTCTACAACAATCTCGTGCTCTTTTCCGGCAAACTCCTCCTTCGTCTTTGTCCATCTTTCTTGCTATTTTATAAGTTACCGAGTCAAAAACCTGAGTCAAAAACCTGACAAGCCTTCTTTCTTTGAAGACGATGGGTTACGTTTCAAGCAACAGAAAGCCACTGTTGTCTCGGAAAGCAACCAACGACGGCCATGCCGAGAACTCTCCCTATTTCCATGGGTGGAGTGCCTACAACATTGACCCATTTCATCCTTCGCAGAATCCCAATGGTGTCATCCAAATGGGTCTTGCAGAACATCAGGTAAAAGAAAAGGAATAAAAAAAGAACTTGCTCGTAGTTCCTCTTTTTCGACGTGTGGGTCTTGTGCCGAAAGCTCGGAAAGTGAACTTTCTTTTTTCTGCAATATCCAGCTCTGTTTCGACTTGGTTCAAGAATGGCTTGTCAACAACCCAGAAGCCTCCATCTGCACTAAGGAAGGAGTGGACAAGTTCAGGGACATTGCCCTCTTTCAGGACTATCATGGCTTGCCCGCGTTCAGAAACGTACGTTTGGGCGAATCAAATTCATTGTCTCGTTCCTCTTTTTCAGTAACCAAATCTATACATTACATCATTAATCGATGTGCGAAAGTAATATGAGAGCTTGATAGAATTTTAAAGCCATGATCTTTTGCAGGCTGTGGCGAAGTTCATGGGGAGAGTGAGAGGGGACAAGGTCAAGTTTGATCCCGACCGGCTTGTCATGAGCGGGGAGCCACAGGAGCTCACGAGATGATCACATTCTGCCTGGCTGATCCTGGCGATGCGTTCTTGGTGCCAACCCCTTACTATGCAGGGTAAGATCTCGCATCATTTCCCGCTTTCCAAGCTAATACATCACGGGCTTAGTTAATATAATAAATGCAAAACTGATGGGATTAGGTGCGCTTCAACTGTTCACATTATTGGAGATTCGAGTAGAGGGCAGCACCTTCCAACTTAGGCATGGATAGTGTTGATGGCATTCATCCCTGAATAGGTAATTTTCTTGTCTACGTCCTATTCGACGGATAGAATTTTAAAGCCATGATCTTTTGCAGGCTGTGGCGAAGTTCATGGGGAGAGTGAGAGGGGACAAGGTCAAGTTTGATCCCGACCGGCTTGTCATGAGCGGGGGAGCCACAGGAGCTCACGAGATGATCACATTCTGCCTGGCTGATCCTGGCGATGCGTTCTTGGTGCCAACCCCTTACTATGCAGGGTAAGATCTCGCATCATTTCCCGCTTTCCAAGCTAATACATCACGGGCTTAGTTAATATAATAAATGCAAAACTGATGGGATTAGGTGCGCTTCAACTGTTCACATTATTGGAGATTCGAGTAGAGGGCAGCACCTTCCAACTTAGGCATGGAAAAGATTAAAATAATGCTTGGCTACCACTGGGAAGACAAATTATATTATCCATATGATGCGGCTTCTCGGTGTTCTTTATTAATCACAACACAAAACTGATCTTATTAATAAGAAAATGATTGGGTTGCCTCATTATGCTTGCCATGTGACTGTTCTTTTGGGAATTTTACACCAAATTTATGTTGAGAAATCAAGTGGATGTGCAAGTAAAATAATCACTTTATTTTATATAAGCAATATTACAATCCCTTTACACACACTACTCTCATATACGTCTCACACCTCACATGAACACAATTTCTTGCACACACCCACTCACTCTTTCTCACTCTACACTTCACGCCACCTACTCCCACCCACTCACACACTCACGTACACACCCCCACACTTTACGTACACACACTCCTCACACTTCTTACACACTCTTGGACAAGACCCCCTACACTCTACACAACATCCCCTTACTCTTTACGCACACGCTCAAGGAGCAAGTGCCCCTATTTATAGGGTGTAAAGTCGGCACACATCCACCGACTCCCCACACCAAATTTGTCTTTCTCCTTATTATTTTATTGCAACTTGGGTCAACAATTGCGGCTGAAAATTGTCTGGAGAGAGGGAGAGAAATCTGGAGGAGTAACGAGAGAGAGATCTAGAGTAATAGAGAGAGAGAGAGAGAGAGAGAGAGAGAGAGAGAGAGAGAGTAATCTAGAAAAATCCAAAGAGAGAGAGAGAGAGAGGCGGTGCCCTTCTCAACACTCCCCCTCACCGACTACTCTCTCTTAATTTAGATATGGTAGCCATGTCGATATTGTTTTTGGATTCTTTAATTGTCTCCCTCCATTCAGCATATTGCGAAGCTTCCTCGTATGTGGATGGCTCTATGGCTCCATCTTATGTTGCTTCTCTTGTTGCGGCTTTCCATTGAGTTTTGTGATCCTTAAATTTTTGTAATGCCAATTCATTTTGCCCTTTGCCCTCCTTTTCCTTCTTCTCACTCAATTCGATCTTCATATTCGTCATATCTCCTCTAAGAATTTTGAGACTATAACTCATCCGATCAACCCTCTCATCCGTAACTTTCATTTCATGCTTCAACCGATTCAATCCCATCCGAAGCACTTCAATGTAGACCTCTTGATCATTTTCCTCATAAAATTTCTTCCCCTTGATCTTATTCCACCGATCCTTACACCACGGGATGTAGGGTGTAGATGGGCTCCTTTTCTCAAAGAAAACTTTCTTTTTCTCCTTCATTTGCTCATTGTCTCTTCCGATATGATTAATTTGGAACATCATAGTGGGCTTGAGGTCCTGAAGCTTTTGCGGCTTCTTGAACTCACATCGGAACTTCTCTAGCTCCCTTTCTTTTGCCTTGAGCTCTCGATGCTTCTGCCTTATCATCTCATCCCTTTTCTTCAACATATTCTCCATCTTTGCATTCTTAACTTTTAGCTTCTTTATCATCTCCTGCATCTCTTGCAGTTTCTTTTCACAATTGCTTGTTGGTGTTGTTAGTTGCTTCTTCAAGTTCTCCCTTGGCTTGCTCTTATTCGGGGTCGTGATAGAACTTGTCGAATTATCCAACTCAACTATACAAGCTGTTGCAAGCTCTTCTCGTTCCTTCATTGCAACAGGCGCTTGAAAGTCCCATTCTTCTTCACTTTCAATCTCCTTCTTGCAAGAAGTAACAACATTTCCTTCTTCTTGCTTGCCCGTACCAACAGAATCTGGCATTGTCCTTCTTCTTTGCTACGCCTTTTGTTGCTCTTATCTTCGTCGTTGTCGTCGCGATCTTGGTTTGTATATTCATAATGATACCATGAGCGCTTTAGCAATATGTCCTACCGCTATACAATTACAACCCGTCTTTGCTCAATGGATACAAAACACCCATGCTTTGGCGCCCGCTGCAACCGTTTTGTTCCGATAGATAACTCTTTTATAGAGTTCTTTTATCCGAGCTCATTAGCTCTTATCTTGATGGGTCGTTGTCGTTCTATATTTGATCTTGAGCCAATTCCCAAACCTATAGCTGATAACCCTTCTTTTCGGGTTGCCTCCACCAATCTCCATGATCTTTCCTTGGTTTGTCATCTCTTGCACTTGCTCTATTTCTATTCTGGCCCTTGAACCCTCTTTTATTACTGAAGAGGGCACTTTCATCCTCCTTAATTGAGACCTTAGGGATTTGTTTATCTAAGGCCTCTTGATTGGCCAATATATTTTCCAACTCAGTTAGAGTTGGCTCATTTGCCCATCCACGAGTGGCCGTAACAATACCGTTATACTCCAGCCTTAACCCATGAATTATTATTCTTCTCATTCTTGTCTCAGAGATGGCATTCTCAGGATCTAATTTTGAAATTTCTTCGCAAATAGATTTAACTTTAGAAAAGTATTGACTTACCGACATACTTTGTTGCGAGATTGAGAGGAGCTCGTTCTCCAGGCATTGTAACTTGGCATCGTTTGTCCTCGCAAACAGCGTTGCCAAGTTATCCCAAGCCTCCTTCGGGGTCTTCGCACTCTTTATGTGTTGCAATAATTCATCATCAACAGTCACGGCAAGAACGTAAAGAGCCTTACCTGACTTGACGTTCCGCTTTCTTAAATCACTATCATTTGTGGGTGGTGTGGTGTTATTGCCGCCAACAATATCCCATAAATCTTGTCCAAGCAAATAATACCGCATGCGGGTACTCCAATTATTATAATTAAAATCATTGAGCTTCTCCATCCCGTTCACCGGACTCGACAAATCCACCATGGTGACTTGAGTATAATGCCCCGTACTATACCAAGTAAGCCTGGTCCCGGACCAACCGACTTCACAATCCCAGATTGTGCACTGGTAGAATTCCAACGTCCTTCGCTTCTTCGCTCCTTGGCTCGATGATCCCTGACCGCCTTGCTCACTTACAATGGTCCTCGACCACTGTCTTTGCACGGCCTTCGACGACCTGCTCTGATACCACTTGTTGAGAAATCAAGTGGATGTGCAAGTAAAATAATCACTTTATTTTATATAAGCAATATTACAATCCCTTTACACACACCACTCTCATATACGTCTCACACCTCACATGAACACAATTTCTTGCACACACCCACTCACTCTTTCTCACTCTACACTTCACGCCACCTACTCCCACCCACTCACACACTCACGTACACACTCCCACACTTTACGTATACACACTCCTCACACTTCTTACACACTCTTGGACAAGACCCCCTACACTCTACACAACATCCCCTTACTCTTTACGCACATGCTCAAGGAGCAAGTGCCCCTATTTATAGGGTGTAAAGTCGGCACACATCCACCGACTCCCCACACCAAATTTGTCTTTTTCCTTATTATTTTATTGCAACTTGGGTCAACAATTGCGGCTGAAAATTGTCTGGAGAGAGGGAGAGAAATCTGGAGGAGTAACGAGAGAGAGATCTAGAGTAATAGAGAGAGAGAGAGAGAGAGAGAGAGAGTAATCTGGAAAAATCCAGAGAGAGAGAGAGAGAGAGGCGGTGCCCTTCTCAACAATTTAGTCCGTGTCCATCTTCAAAGACGGATGTCGGCAATCCTAATAAGATATATTAGATCATTTTCCAGCTGTTTTGCTTCGCTCCATCTCTTTCATAGTATCCATAATACTTCGGCAAGGTCAACGACCGGCAAGCATCATTGGTCAATATGGCCCGCACCTGATTTAGTTAATGATAACTAGGGGAGCTGAATTAAGACACACGGCAAGTTGCCTCGAAATTTCATTGTCACCATCCAAATGCTATGGCCGAAAGGACCTGCCTTTTTCCTGTGTATTGTCACCTCTGGCTCTTGGCAATAATTGAAATCGGGTACCGTTTTGGGAGAATTCTTTACAATGTAGGGACAAAACAGATGAGGCCATTTTTAGAGGCTAAATCTTCCCTGAACAGTGAAAGTCCTTTTCTTCAATATAGTTCTTGGATACATCTTCTAGGGGACAGATTAGGGCCTTTAGCTATCTCTACTCCTGCAAAAAAACATGCTTAATTTAACTGCTTTTTGAGGGTCGTCTCAAGACTGATTATGACTTTTTGTTCATCTCAAAGTTAATCTGACCTGTCCAAAAATGACCTGGCGAGTGAATCGGGTAAATTTAAAGAACGAAAGCATTGAATAAGGTTTGGTTTTCACGCTAGAGAGCGTTGGGCACGTTTAATACTCAATATGGCATCTCTGTTAATAAGCTTTTGGGCTAAAGACTTAGAAGTTTCACATAAGACTGTTATGTTTCTCCAAGAACAAAGAAGAGTTTTCATGGCCAAGTTTAAACATGAATGGTGAAACAGAACCTATATTTTTATGAATGACAACTTGTTTCTTCTCAAGTTAATTGAAAAATAAAACAAAATTATCCTTTTGCAGATTTGATCGAGATTTGTGCTGGAGGACTGAAGCGCGGCTTCTCCCTGTGGTCTGTCACAGCTCTAACAATTTCAAGGTCACCAGGAAGGCTTTGGAAGAAGCATACGCAAAAGCCGTTGAGGACAATATCACCGTGAAAGGGTTGCTGTTAACCAATCCATCAAACCCACTAGGGACCATCTTAGACCGAGACACGTTGACAGAAGCTATGAGCTTCATCAACGAGAAGAACATCCACCTCATTTGCGATGAGATATATGCTGCTACAGTCTTTCGTCAGCCTGATTTCATAAGCATCGCAGAGATAATCGAGGAAGATCAAGAATACAATCGCAACCTCGTGCATATAATTTATAGCCTCTCAAAAGATATGGGTTTCCCTGGCTTCAGGGTTGGCATTGTGTATTCATACAATGATGCCGTGGTGGAGTGCGGCCGGAAGATGTCCAGCTTTGGTCTAGTATCCTCCCAAACTCAGTACCTAATTGCATCCATGTTATTGGACGATCAGTTCATTGGGAAATTCCTGTTGGAGAGTGCGGGGAGGTTAGCGACAAGGCATACTGATTTCACTGACGGACTTCGTCAGGTAGGCATCGAGTGCTTGAACGGCAATGCGGGTCTCTTCTTATGGATGGATTTGAGGGGGCTTCTGATGGACAACACCGTAGAGGCAGAGATGGCTCTGTGGCGGGTCATAATCAACGATGTCAAGCTCAATGTCTCGCCGGGTTCTTCCTTTCACTGCTCAGAGCCAGGATGGTTCAGAGTTTGCATTGCCAACATGAATGAGGAGACCACGAAGGTTGCTTTAGAACGAATCCGAGGGTTTGTGCTGAGGAATGGCAATAAGCCGAACAGGAAGGAGAAGTGCTGGCAGAGCGACCTAAGGCTCAGACTCTCGTTCCGAAGAGGGGACGATGTGTGGAGGTCGCCCTGCATCATGTCCCCTCACTCGCCCATCCCTCAATCACCACTGGTTCGAACCAGAACTTGAAGTTGACAATGGCGTGATTCTACAAACGGGCATTTTTCCCATTAAATCCAAAGCTTTCCAAATGTAAAATAGGGAATTGTATTCTTTATTTGCTTGTAACTGGGTGCAGTGCAGAATGCACCCTAATTTTTCTGCACCCCATTTTGTTCATTCTTTCATCAGGCACGGTATTTTAATTCTTTCCTTCTGTATCATCCCTAAGATGGCCCTAAGTTGCTCAATGGAGTAAAAGCAGGAACCCATCAGGATTGACTTTTTCAACAATAGTCAGACTGTCCTCTTGTTTTCTGGAGAAGGATGTCTGAGTTCCTGGGCACCACAGAGTTTGGTATTCCCAGTGGCCTTTCTCGGCTTATCCTTGTGTTTTTTCTCAAATGAGTTCGTGCCTTGTTTAATGTTCTCTTCCCTTCTCCATAGATGTTAGCTGAAAAAAGGAAAGGGAAGGATACAGAAGGGAGGCGACCAAAAAGTACTTAGGCTTTCAAGCTGCTCTTGTTATTCAACGTTAAGAGGCATTAATTTGCGAAATGCAAGTCCTCTCTACATTATTGTCCCCCCGATTTCCTCCACATTCAAGGCATGTTAATTTGCTCAGATGGTGACCTTGTCATCAACCATATGTCACCTTTTGTAGCTACTCTATCAAGTATTGTTTTGAAGTCGCCAAGATATTGTTACACTGATGTTGGCCAAATTGCAGTTCTATTTACATGAGAGAAGCTAACAATGGGACGACGAGCATGGATATTACAGGACGGCGCCAAATTTGCCCAAGATGTTTCTTCTTCGCATGGGCTATGCTACTTCAAACTTTTGAATTTGACTGAACAAATTTTTATAGAAGGAATTATAGGCCGGTTTGGTTTCGAAAAATTCGTGATTGATTAGTGATTATAGATGAAATAAATGACAATTCTCATTTTGTTAAGTGTTTTTCAATAATCTATTCTAATTTAGTCGGACTTTATCCCATCCCCTCTCTTGAATTTCTTATCCAGTACTTTATTCGGACATATCTAGATTTATCTGATCCAAAGGACGTTCCCAAACAATGTACATAATATATTACCTTATCCGGTCTCACATTTGTATTATCATTTGTAGCCATAGTGCCAAGAATTGGCCAAAATTGGTGGTTTTGTGACGGAAGTACATTATTCGGACTTTTCCACGGTAACATAACAAACTCGCGGCTGCTGGGAATTCTGACTCTGACCGTGTTTAGTCGAGATTTGAATTTTAACCGTGACTTTGATTCACTCGAGTCTAGAAGTCATAGTCCAAAATTGTTAAAAATTTCAAGCATGTTGAAATGTAAAATCTTCAACTTCATTTCCATTTCCTTATTCGCCACCCCACTTCGGAACTTGATCTTAACCGTTGAACGATAGAAGCTTCTGCAGTACTTAATCGTCGTTCGGCTCCGCCCTGGCTCGATCGCCGTCACTATCCTTCGATGGAATGTTAATCTCCAAGGCAAAGATAAGAACATTGATGATTGTTAATCTCCAAGGCAAAGATAAGAACATTGATGATTGTCGTCTTCTTTTCATCCTGTGGTCCAGCAAAGCATAAATTAAACTGGGACATGGTTTCGTTTTGTTTCTTAACTGTCAGTGCCCACCAATTAGAACCACTGGCTGCGGAAAGAAAAAAATGATATCGACAGGAGGCTGACAGTGTTGGCTGGGACTTGGGATGTGGACATTTGCAAATTATCCTTGGCACAACAGTGATGAAGAGGAACATTAATGTAGATTTGAGATGGGTATACTTTTCCAACACTCGAGGCATTGCTTTGAACTATTAAATGGGGCTACTATTTAGTTTCTAAATATCATTAATCTCCACTTTAAAGTTCTCTGATCTCAAAAAAACATTATGATTGGTAGGATATCAAGAGGAGAGTATATTTACGGAACTAGTTCATCTTGTCATATCGAATTTTTTACTCTAACCTTCAAATATCAGGGTCGAAAGGAGAAGTGTTTAGAAGAACATTTAAAAGAAGGTAGTGGAATTTTGGGAGATTTTCTCTTCTCCCCACTCTACTTAAAAAAAAAAAATCAAACATCACAATGCCTTATATGACTGAGGTTGAAGGGTAATACATACTTTGTCCATAGAGGGTTTAAGGGTGCGTTTGGAAACTGCTTTGGAAGGGGCTTTGGGGGGCTAAAGGTCTTTGGGCCAAAATAGAGGTGTTTGGGAACCACTTTGCAAGGCGCATTGGGGAGATGCTGGCATTTGCAAGGCTGAAAGCCCAAGGCAGGTCCTAGGCTGCTTTAGGCTTTCAGCATTCTCGGAATGCCTCATTATTGTTCACCTGAGTACTGTTCATCTTCTTCTCCAGCGGCGCGGACAAGCTCGAGAGGCCGGCGATGGACTCGGCTGAGGTTGGCGAGGTCATTGGTCAGTCGCGTGAGGTTGGCGAGGTTGCGGTGATCGCTCGCGAGTCCCGGCGACCGCCCGTGAGTCACGTCGCTGCGACCCAGCTTTGGGTCGCACGACTCGGCGCGACCTAGATTTGGGTCGCCGGAGGTCGCGCGACCTTAGGCGTGACGTAGGTCGCGCGACCTCGCGGTGACCGGCGCGACCTCGCGCGAGCTCCAGCGACCCGGATCTGGTTGTCGCGAGGTCGCACGACCTCCGGCGACCAGATTTGGTCACGGCGAGGTCGCACGACCGATTGGTGCGACCCAAATCTGGTCGCCGTGAGGTCGCATGACCAATCGGCGCGACCCGGATCTGGTCGCCGCGAGGTCGCGCAACCTCCGGCGACCAAATCTGGGTCGCGTCGAATGTCGCGAGGTTGCGCAACCTTCGGCGAAGGGCCGCCGAGGGTCGTTCGACCCTAGGCGACCCTCGCCGGAGGTCGCCCGACCCTAGGCGGCCCTCGTCGGTTGTTTTCGGGTCTCGCCGGTGACTGCCTGCCTCTCGCCGGTGGCCTTCTGCCCCTCGCCGGTGAACTCTTTTATTTTTTTTGATAGTTTTTTTTATTTTTTTATTAATCATCAAGCCTTTTATAAATGTAGTCTTTTCAAACACTATTTTTTCCAAAGCTACTTCAAAATAGACTTTCAAAGTACAATTTACCAAACACCATTTGCATTTTGAAAAACCCTTTTAACTTAAAGGTGTTTGCATTCCTCAAAGGCTTTTTCCAAAGGCTTTCCCAAACGCACCCTAAAAACCTTTGGGAAAAATTCTCTGTGAGATCTAGCACACCCATTAAATTTTAACAACAAGGTATAATCGATTTGGTTGGATCAAGTAGAATTTTCGAATGTCCACTAATGGTGAATTGTCCTTGGCACCATCAAAGCAGCCAGGGTTGCTAGTTTTTTTTTTTTTTTTTTTTATAGTGCTTGGATGACACATCTCAACAAATAAAGTTGTGGAGGGGGTGCAGTCACGTTGGCGGGTATCTCTACGCAACTGATACATCATTGCCTCATTGGTATAGAACTATAACATTGACCTGATGATAATGTACAAAAAGGCTCTTATTCCATCAGGTGATCAAAAGCAAGACTAATGGAGATTAGATTGGTGTGCAGACAGACCACGGCCATATATTCCGGAGGGTCTACAAATATAAACCCAGAAGTAGGAACAAGGAATCCGACTTCATTCAAGAGAGTTGACTAATCGGGATTGATCTACTGCCGTTTAGAACAGTACGTACAAATACGAGTAAATCGTGCATTTGTCATACAATCCAAGAAGCTAACCGTGGCCAATGCTCAGTACATTGACTGACCCAGCTAAGTGCAAGTGCAAGGGAAAGAGATCACTTCAACGAGAAGTTCACAAATGTCTGTCCACTAGTAGTAGTCTTTCAACATGCAGTTTTTTCTCGTACATATACCCCTTCACTAGTAAAATACATTATTTTCTCTTAAAATAACCTATAATGATCCGTCTCTTTAATAAGTTCAGCACACGTTAAATAATCCACCGAGAAGATATTTACTCATCACTTCTCATAACTTGGCCGGTGATGACCTCCGTGAGGTCATTGTGTTTTTTGACTGTGAAGCGTAATCGTTTTTTTTTTTTTCCATAAAGATAAGAACATTATCATTGCTAATGGTGTTGGCGGTGACTCTTGATAATACTACTAAGATCATCAGAGGGTGAATAAGTACTAAGATCATCAGAGGGTGAAGAAGTGTTTAAAAGAAATCTTAATAAATAATCATGGAATAGAATAAGTTGCAAGTAAAGTATGAATAAGAAACAAAATTAGATTCGTGAAACACCAGACTTCTGATAGATATTCAAAATCTGTTACGCGATGGAACAAACTTTTACGATAACTTGTAATATTGTAACAGATTTAAGTAAAGAGAGTTAAGGAAAGAGAATTACAACTTGTGAGTACAAATACTAAGTGATAGAACCTTCTAACTTACTAAGTCACTCTTTTTGTGTTTTTTTTTTTTTTTCTTTGAACACAATTTGTAAGGCACATTGAAGAAAACAAGTAGTTGAGAGAAGTTTTAGACTTTGGAATTCCAATTTTCATGTCTCCTTTTCAACTTGACCAAATGACCTCCTTTACTCCTTCACACCACACTAGCCGTTGGCATTTTCCATAGCAATTTCTTCCAATCAACCCATTGGGTAGAATCTATTAAAGAGATCTTATAGCCATTTTAAGATAGAGATAGAAATTCTATTGATTTTAGTCACCCATATAATTAGAATCTAGGTTTTCGCAAGTAAAATTTTCTCATAAGTAACTTATCTTCAAGATTGATCTTGTCAAATTTGTGATTGAATTAATCAATGTGTGTGTATATACACACACATATAAGGAAAGTGAAATCCTTGGCCAGAAGATAGCTGTTGAAAGAATCTTTTGTTTCCAAATAAAGTTCATTTGTGTTGCACGACGACAAGTTTGGTTCTGATACGATCTCAATCTGGACTTCGTCAGAATAGGAAATGCTTATGGGATGAAATATCGATAGAACCTTGATAAGTCCTTAGAAACAACTCACAAGCAATTTGTACTTAAAATAAGCATTAAAAATAGAAAGTTTTGTCAACCTCAAAATCTGGGTAGGAGTTTTTTCAACAACTCTAATGGAGAGGAGAGCAAAGACTTCACGTTTGATGAGAGTGTACATAAACACTTAGCAAACAAGAACTTTGAACTCATAATTAGATAAAACTTTAGGACTCATAATTGGATAAGAAGACTGCGTGGACATCTTAGTTGACAAAATAATCAAGTTTATATATTGAAAAGACACTAATTAGATAACTAGTGTAATTAAGTCCCCAACCTTAGATTTCTAGTTGTGTGGGAGGTTTCTAACCGATCCAAATAAGCTAGTGGCAACTCCCCTGTTGGGAATAACGGATCCCCGAAAATCGGATTCGACACCGAATCAAACCTCTAAATCAATGCGGAAGACGAAGCCCGGGAAAACAACACGCATCACCGATCCTAAAGCACACTACGGATTCGAGCGTACCTTTTAGCCACAGATTAAACACCGATGTTGATGGAGGAAGAGAAACTGAGCAATCCGATCCGATGAAGCCTTGAATAGAGGAAGATCAAGCCGTATGCTTACTGTCTTTTGTTTTTGGGAGAGAGAGAGCGTGGAGAACGTACGTCTTTTCCTTTTCTGAAAACAACGATATATTTTTCTCTCTCTCTCCTCCCTTTTATACCCCCTTCTTTCCACGGGCCCTATTCCCATGGGCCGAGCTTTTTTGGGCCCAACTTGGGCGGACGGGCCTTAAGCCCAATACCAATAAAAGCCTTCATCTCCCACTCGCACATGGTGGGCCGAATAGGATTCTCTTTACCTCTTTTCAACATTCATACTGGTGAATAATCCGTGCGACCAGCATACTTTGAGAGCTCGTTGCTATACATCTGTTAGGAATATATAGCAGCTCATAATGGGCATCACACTTCGAGTAGATTTAGTATGCGTACCCTAGATCGATCGATCACATTTATATCTCCCTTGATCTCTTTTAAACAATGATATATATATATATATATATATATATATATATATATATATATTGTAAATTATCACAAAGACAGTCATAATTGGTCGACCAGTGAATACAAAACCACAATGTGATTCTCCAAAATCGATCTTCCTCTTTCCTTCAAACTCTCAATTTCAGTCAAGCTTGCTTTTCTAGAAATGCCCCATTAGATCGAATCATCTCATGACCATTGGCAACACCCTAAGATAGCAAACACTAAATAGAAATCTCGAGAATAAGTAAGAGTCCTGAGGAAACTAAAAATTAAAGAACTCTTTTCCTTAAGAGTCTCACACGTCACAAAAGTTGAGATCAAACTTTTTGCCACTCTTATTGGTTGTCTCATGCATACGTAGTATGAATACGTATTACGGTATTAACTCATTTCCCATGGAGCGTATGTCTACACTTTTCAATACCGTACAGATGATAGTTCAGACATACCCAATGTCTAACTTGAGTTCACGTATCTACTCTATCACAAAATTCATCAGAACTCACATCTGGCATCTTAGACAGATAAAGTAAAATATGTGGGTTATTTTACTTTCAGACATCTTTAGTATTATGTCCTCATCTTAACACTCAGTTAAGGCGACATACGTATTTTAAGCTTGCGCTCTCGATTATCACCTAGATAATAAGCTTAAAAACAGTCTCATCTCTATTTATCACATAGTAAACAGATGCGATTACCCGTGTGAGTGGGCTAATCTTATATCTGTCCGACATACTTCTCAACTTAAAATAATGCACTGAGCATTAAGATGCATAAAGATCATACAAAGATTCATAGACATTAATCAATGAAAAACAAAATTTCATTAAATGTGAACAATTCAGGGAAAATACAAATTTAGTACATCAGACTCTACGCAATCCTAGAGATTTTACATGACCACAAAACACATCTCTAGGTATTGGCTTTGTCATAGGATCTTCTACCATTCTATGCGTAGATATGTACTGCAAGTTCACATCCTTTCGTGCAACCATATCTTTTACAAAGTTATACTTGGTATCTATATGTTTGGTCTTGCCATGATACTTTGGATCTTTGGTGTACGCTATAGTTGCTTGGCTATCACAGTTAACCAACAATAAATTTGCAGCTTTCTCAATAACACCTAAATGATCCAAAAATCTCTTAAGCCAAACTCATTCTTGTACCGCTGCTGATAACGCCACGAACTCAGCTTCCATCGTGGATAAGGCTATGCACGTTTGCTTCTTACTGCTCCATGATATGGCGCCATTGTTCAGTAAGAAAGCAAATCCAGAGGTAGATTTTCTTTCATATAAATCTCCTCCCCAATCAGCATCTGAATAGCCTGCAAGTCGCAAATCCTTTCCTTGGTAATTCAACTTGAAATTAGCAGTTCTATTCAGATACCTTAGTATTCTCTTGACGGCTTTCCAATGTGTTGGACCTGGATTGGATTGGTATCTACTCACCATTCCAACTGCAAAACATATGTCGGGTCTTGTACACATCATAGCATACATCAAGCTCCTACAGCATTAGCATAAGGAACATGTTTCATTTGTTCCTTCTCTTGTGGAGTCCCCGGACACAGTCTATGGCTCAATCCTTCACCTTTTGCAATAGGAGTGTCTATGGGTTTACAGTCTTGCATACGAAATCGTTCAAGAACCTTATTTATATAGGTTTCTTGCGAAAGAGACAACGATCTCTTCGAACGATCTCTCGAAATCTTAACTCCAAGAATGTATGCAGCTTCACCCATATCCTTCATCTCAAAGTTAGAAGACAACCATCTCTTGACAGTATTAACCAACTCCATATTGCTTCCGGCAATTAGTATATCATCAACATATAATGATATGATCACAAATTGATCCTTGGATCTTTTGATATATACACAATGATCCTCATCAATCATTTTAAAATCATATGCCACTATGGCATTATGAAAACGTATATACCATTGTCTTGATGATTGCTTAAGACCATATATCGACCTCAAAAGTCGACATACTTTTTCTTCTTGGCCTTTCACTATGAAACTAGTAGGTTGTTCCATATATATTTCTTTCCTCTAATTCTCCATTGAGGAAAGCAGTCTTTACATCCATTTGATGTAACTCAAGATCTAGACTAGCTACTATTGCCAGAATAATGCGAATCGAGGTAAATCTCACTACAGGAGAAAACATATCTTCATAATCAATTCATTCCTGTTGATTATACCCCTTCGCCACAAGGCGAGCCTTATGCCTTTCAATCGAGCCATCAGCCTTTCGCTTTATTTTGAGAACCCACTTGTTCCCAATAGCTCTGCGTCCCTTTGGAAGATCAACCAGTTCCCAAACTTGGTTTGATTTCATTGACTCCATTTCCTCTTCCATTGCATGAATCCATTTTTCTTTACTAGGGCAATTAAGAGCCTTATTGATATTTCTAGGCTCATCCTCATCTTGTGGAGCAACCATAAAAGTTTCCCATTCAATGTCAAAACGTCGACGGGGAATACTTTGGCGACTTGTTCGCCGTATGGGAGATTGTACACTTTGCACATCATTCCCTATTATGCTCCCACTTGGATGAACTCCACTAATATCATTGTCTTGATCCAATGTCTCAAATAGGGAGTGATCTTCCCCTATTTCGCCCTTCTTAGGAAACTCATCCTCTAAGAATGTAACATCTCGTGATTCAAATTCAGTTACACTCCCACTTTCCTGCTCACCAATGAACACATACCCTTTTGAGTGTTCCGAGTATCTTATAAAAATACTCTTCTTTCCTCTGGGACCCAATTTCCCAAACTTGTGAGAGGACTCATGTGTGTAGGCAGCACAACCCCATGGCTTAAGAAAACTCAAGTCCGGTTTTCTACCTGTCCATAACTCATATGGAGTGGAAGCAACTGATTTGGAAGGCACCCGGTTAAGTATATACGCAGCAGTTAACAATGCATCACTCCAAAAGGTGATAGGCAAGTTAGCATGCGCCATCATGGACCTAACCATTTCTAGTAGGGTTCTGTTTCTTCTTTCCGCAACACCATTTTGTTGAGGAGTGTACGGAATAGACAACTATCTTTCTATTCCTTTTTCATCACATAATTTTCTGAACTCATCAGATAAATATTCTCGACCTCGATCGGATCTCAATGCTTTTATTTTCTTATCTAATTGATTCTCTACCAGGTTCATAAACCTTTTGAAACAACTTATTGCTTCAGACTTATGAGTAATCAAATAGACATATCCGAATCGAGTATAATCATCAATAAAGGTGATGAAATAAACAGCCCCATGCTTTCCTTTTATATTCATTGGATCACAGACATCAGAATGGATTAAATGCAGAGAAAATTCAGCTCTTTTTCCTTTTCCAAATGGTTTCCTTGTCGTTTTCCCTTCTAGGCAATGCTTACATATGGACAAATCGACTTTTTCAATATTGCCCAACAAGCCCTCTTTGGCTAGTCTATTCATACGCTGTTGGCCAATGTGACCAAGTCTAGCATGCCACACATTCACATCATTATCATATTTATTAGGAGACGTGAGAAGGGAATAACAAACATTAGCATTAACATAATCAATATCTAATACAATAAAACCATCCAGAAAATAACCACAACCATAGTAATTTGTCTCCAAAAACAAATTCACACCTCTACTACAGAAGTTCATATTAAAACCTAATTTAACCAACATTAATACATACACTGAATTCCGACGAATCTCTGAAGCATACAACACATCATGAAGAAACAAAGTGCGTCCACCACGCATATTCAGTTGGCATGTGCCAATTCCTTTCACTTCAGCTCTGGAGTTGTTTCCCACATAGATCCACTTAGTTCCAGTTGGTACTCGTCGGAATTCCACGAAGGATCCTCTATCCTTCGCTACATGGTCCGTTGCTCCCGAATCCACACCCACAAAGGATTAGCATCAGTTAAGAACACAGAACTTGACACATAAGCAAAGTTCTAAAAAGTACAAGGGGTGCATACCTTCTTTGGCTCATGATAGTCGCGAGCATAGTGACCCTTCTTGTCACAGTTGTAGCATTTCACCCTTGCAAGCTTTTTCATGCGAGGACGCTTCCCTCTTCCATGTTGGTTAAATTTGGGTTTCTTCTCTGAAGGACCTGCTTCTTCCTTGCCTTTCCCCTTATCAAACCAGTTAGGGCGATTGCGCTTGGAGCTCGAAGCTCCATTTGAGCTAGAACCAGCATAATAGAGTTCAGCATCCGGCTTAGCCGCCAACAAAGGTCCTCTTCCAGCTCAAGATGACGCATTGCATCCTCAAAGGTTTTGATATTTTCATTATGAGTCAGGTGCACCTTCATATGCTCCCAACTTTGAGGCAAGGAACAAATCACTGCTTGCACTTGCTGCTCATCTGTGAGGACATGGCCAGCATCTTTCAGCTCAGTTATCATGTTTGACATCTTTCTAAGATGTTGCTTCATGGTCTGACCATGAGGCTTCTTATAAGAGTCAAGCCTGATAGTGAGCCGCCTCAGTCTAGTCACCGAAGTATGACTATATCTAGCTGCCAATGCCTCCCACATTTCCTTGGCATTATCAAAACGCCGAAACTCTCGCATGACGTCATTTTCCATGCTGCTCAAAGAACGTGATGCGAGCTAGAGAGTTCATTCTTTTCCACGCAAAAAAGCTTCTTTGTTTCTTTTGTGCTTTGTGCGGTGGTTCCCTCTTCGGGTTCTACCATGGTCATGACAAGAGCCTCAAGTGCTTCTTGCTCTTCCAAAGACATACTGGATTTTCATTTGCCAAATCTCATAGTTGTCTCCATTGAGCTTTTCACCTTTGTTCAGCTCGGCAACTATGCTCTTTGTGGCTAAAGCCATTGATCTGAACAAATCGCACAAATATGCACGAATTATTAATGCCTATCATTTATGCATCCCTATTTACATAGACCCATCATATTAATGAATAATTTCAAGTAAGGCTTTAGAATCAAAAGGTCACTACGTTTCCAATCATCCTCCAAAAATCCTAACTTAAAACTATCATTAATATGATTGTCATATGCAAAATCAATTCTATGAAGCTACAAAAACTTCTAAAACTACCCACTAATTACCCACAAAGAACCAAAGCAATAACAAGAAAGCAACAGATAATTGACATACAATTAAAAACAATAATGCTTTCAATTAACACAATTAGGTAGTAATCTTTACATAATATGTCCACATCACACTTAACATATATCAGTCAATACAACTAACACAAAGTCGACACGAACCGGAAAGATCCTCTTTTGTTCAATTTCTTGATCTTTTCCCTTGAAACAATACAAGAATATTCGTTTACAAAATCCATCACAATTTTCTTATAGGAAGCAGCTCCGTTGACATCCCATATGCGATTCAACACATCTTGCCATTCGTGTGGAAGAGTATTTATGAAAATCGCACCATCTTTGATCGTGACATAGACGACCATTCCATATGACCTGTTGAATTTTCCCGTTGACTTCAAGGACATGATCAATTAAGTCACCTCTTTCCCATCGATGATCACAGCCGATTATCAACTCAAATAGCCTATCCTTTTGTTAGTCATCGATAGAATCGCGCGAATAGGTGTGCGCAACCTTAGGGGAGGCATAGTTCCTGCAACAAATGCAGAACAAATAAGGGATCACATAATAATCCACATAGACTTAATTGAAAAAGAAACACATTCTTTTCCCCCTTTTTTTTTTTTGGTCAACGGTCAAAGTCAACGTTCAAAGTCAACGGTCAACGGTCGTCGGTCAACGGTCAACGGTCAACGGTCAACGTGGTCAAGGGTCAACGGTCGGATGGTCAATGGTCAACGGTCAAAGTGGTCAACGGTCAACGGACAACGGTCAGAGGGTCAACAGTCAACGGTCGTCGGACCGGTCGGACCAGACGGACCGGTCGGACCGGACCGGACGGACGCCACGGACCGACGCACGTGCCGCGCGTGCGGGGATGACGTCACGTGAGACGCATCCGCACGTGCCTGGCACGTGCCTTCGTCAGCGAGTCGGGTCGGGTCTCCGGTCGGGTAGGTTCACCGGCCGGTGACCGTCCGACGAATCGTCGTTGGTGATGACGTCATCGGTGACGTCATCCGAACGGTTACCGACCGTTGGATGACGTCACGGTGACGTCATCACGTGACGCCGCACGTGTCGGTCCACGGACAGACAGCGCGGCCGGTTCGCCGCCGGCGCGCGTGCACGCGCCGGTTCGCCGGCGCGCGTGCGCCGCATGCGCGGCCAATGCCAATGCGCCGGGCGCATCGCGCCACGCGCAGCGCCTTCCGGCGCGTGTTGGCGCGTGCGCGGATCCGGCGGCGGTTGACACATCGCCGGACTCATCTCGACGTCGCCCTTCTTCCTATGCAATCACAATTTTATTTTGACTTACGAAAACTCGGAAAAATGGCCGAAAAGCGCTCGGGTGTTGGGATTTTCACCCCGATCCGTACGACCGAAGTTCTTTTGCGAAAAATCAATCAAAAATCGTCAAATTGATCGGGAAAAACGTGAACTAGGGCTCTGATACCAATGTTGGGAATAACGGATCCCCGAAAACCGGATTCGACACCGAATCAAACCTCTAAATCAATGCGGAAGACGAAGCCCGGGAAAACAACACGCATCACCGATCCTAAAGCACACTACGGATTCGAGCGTACCTTTTAGCCACACGATTAAACACCGACGTTGATGGAGGAAGAGAAACTCGAGCAATCCGATCCGATGAAGCCTTGAATGGAGGAAGATCAAGCCGTATGCTTACTGTCTTTTGTTTTTGGGAGAGAGAGAGCGTGGAGAACGTACGTCTTTTTCCTTTTCTCTCGAAAAACAACGATATATTTTTCTCTCTCTCTCTCTCTCCCTTTTATACCCCCTTCTTTCCACGGGCCCTATTCCCATGGGCCGAGCTTTTTGGGCCCAACTTGGGCGGACGGGCCTTAAGGCCAATACCAATAAAAGCCTTCATCCCCATATGAAATTATTATAGGATTAATCGAATTAAAATATAAATTCCAACGTCGTGCAAAGCATGGGTTTGAAGGAAATTTATGTCAATTGAGGATCATTGGTCTCCAACTCGCTGTTACCTCTAAACCTGTCATTTCCCCCAATGCCCGTGTCGGGAGGGTCATGACAAAAGTTACATAAGTCCAAGGAACGGTATTTGTCCAGTGTCTCAGGGTTTGGACTTTGGGGACAATGGTTATGAGGGTCACGCTTGATTCTGTTTTCAGACAGCACAAAAGGTTTAAAAAGAAAAAAAAAAAAAATCCTTCACGTCAGCTTATACTTCATCCTATAGTCCTGTCGGTGATGTGGAAAGCACTTCCCATTAAAGCCGTCTGGACCAGGGGCAACAGCATTTTGAACTTCTTCCATAGCCTCGTCACCGATTAAGTACTATTTCATTTCATCAGGTGCCAAGCTGGGAATTTTGTCTAATACCGGAAGAAAGTCCCCGAGCCATAAAATTTGATATAGGCTCTTGAAAAAAACTGGAGTCGTTTGATGCAATAGCCCATCTTCTCGGTCCCCGGATCCATCTTAAGCTTTTAGCATCAAAATTTTATTTACATGTAAATAAGCTTTTTCAGATAAGGGCTCGAGATGAAACGAAAAATTTAATAAAAAGGCGACTCAGATTGTGTCCGGCATGTATTTCACATGCAAGTGGAGGCGAAATCCAATTTTATGCTTGCTTTGGCTCAAGCTCATGCATGAGAGCCTGATATCTTTTTCTTCTTATTACCAAGCTAGTATAGTGAACCTATTAATAAAGTGAATAAGAGAGCTCGTCAAGCAAGATGGAATATGATGAAATATGAGAAAGCATGAAAAACAGGTTTTCTAAAAAGCTTTTCTACTAACAAAGCCGAAGACTACTTAGAGAGAAATGCAACGAGCACCCGCATTTTATTAATTGGTATTGTCGTAGAAATCAAAGTGTGAATTGTCACAGCAAATCACGATTTTGATTCTTGTTTGGGCGAGAGAATTCGTGTCTGATCCGATCTTCTCATCCCTCCATGGGCACGAATCCTCCTTCTACACCTGACTTTGACGAAAATCGTAACTTAAAGAATAGAACTCAACTGGTCAAAGGGAGATCAAGAATGATCCGACCGCCAGATGAGAGCTGACCTAGAATATCAATGTTGTTTAGATGACCCTTGTTATGCTTTTGTCCTTCGTGTGGTCCAAAGTGTTGAGAAAACTTCTAGCAGGTTTTGAAGTTGGCAAAACTTTCTTATTTTTATTCTTGTTCTGAAGAGTAGTAGACTTCTAAAGTCATATTGCAAACTTTTGTCAAACTCTATTCATTCCAGAAGTTTTTCCCACTTTGATACAATCCAGAATTAAACCAAGTCCAGAATGAATATATTATCAAACTCAGATTTATTAATCTTATGACAAGGTTTCAATATGAACAAAATACAGATTTATTCATTAATATCTGGCTTTCTAGCGAAAAATCTCACTTATCTTTTATAAATACATTAATGGAATCAATCACAAATTGATGAAATCAATCCTAAACACAAGTTTCTTTTTGAGACTCATCTACTTATGGAAATCTAAATTCTAATTGTATGGGCAATAGGAATTAACGGATTTTCATCTCAATCTTCAAACGGCTATAAGAATTTCTTAATTGATTCTGTCCAATGGATTGATTGGAAGAAATTCCTCTGGAGAATGCCAACGGCTAGTAAGGCGTGGAGGAGTATTTAAGGAGGTCATTTAGTCTATTTGACGAGTGTGTGTGAAAATTGAAATTCTAAAGTTTGAAGTCCTAATTACAAGAGAGAAGCTGATATCGGGACGACATGCATGGATTTTATGGGACCCCACCAATTTTGCCCAAGATGTTTCTTCTTTGCATAGTTTATTTTTAGATTGGTTTGGTTTGGAAAGATTCGTGATTGATTAGTGATTGTCAATGAAGTAAATGACGATTCTCATTTTGTTAATTCTTTTTAATAATTTTTTCTTATCCAATAATATCCAACCCCTTCTTCCAGATTTTTTATCCAGCATTTTATCTGAATATATCCTAATTTATTCGGTCCGGAGAACATTTCCAAACATGAGAGAGAATATGAGCTCAAATTCAGACTATCAAATACCTCAAGCGTTGGCCAAATCGGTGGCTTTGTGACAGAAGTACATTTTGACAGGCTTTCCCCTAGTAACATAACCAACTTGCGGCTGATGGGGCTTTTGACTCTGACCATGCTTAATCGAAATTTGAATTTTAATCGTGATTTTGACTGGCTCGAGTCTGGAAGTACTATTCCAAAATTGTTAAAACTTTCAAAAATGTTGAATTGTAAAATCTTCAACTTCATTTACAGTTCTTTTATCGCCATCCCATTTCGGAACTTGATCTGTAACTGAGCAAATGACGGAAGCTTCTGCCGGACTCGGTCATCAATCGGCTCAGCTTAGGGGTAATATCGCCATCCCAAGGCAAGGATAAGAGCATTGACGATTGTCGTCTTCTTTTCATCCTGTGGTTCGGCAAAGCACAAATCAAACTAGGACATGGTTTCGTTTCTTAACGGTCAGTGCCAAGAGAAAGACGGGGAACTCATGGACGGGTTGGAGGGATCGGAGGGCCTGAAATGGCTGTAGTTGTGAGGATCGAACAACGGCAAGTCGCCCAAGATAGAACCCATGAAAGAGTGAATGCAGAACCTCTACACAGTGCTCCCCCCTCGAATCCACAGAGAGAGAGAGAGAGAGAGAGAGAGAGAGAGAGAGAGGATGGCCTCAAATTCTAGAATCAGCCTCGCTGCTGGTGCTGGAGTTGCCTGGAAACAGGACGGTCGTGGATGACCTTACGACAAAAGCTCATTAATATGCCCCCGACACGAGATGCTACGAAAGTATAGACACAAATCTATGGACGAAGAAATAATCGGTCGTGAAAACATGAAGCCTTAATACCACCGAAAACTCCAAATCCGTGATCCTGAACTTCCTTTGGATCCTTTGTATTTGGTTAAGAAGTAACCTCACCCAAAAAAGCGGAACTTGCGCTCTTATGAGAGCTTCTATTACATGTCTATTTGATATTCAAGATATATTAGGTCTGTCCATTTGTTCAAATGATTTTTTTTTTTAATTTTTATTGGTCCTACTATTTTCCTATTTTAATTCTCACTCTCAGATTTTTGACATACTTCATTACAAGGCGTGAGAGTCAAAACTTATACATGAAACTAAATCATCCCCCTTCTCACATGAGAAGGGAGACGTGGGGAGTTCAACACTCCTTGCCTTTGTGAGTTTGAGATCCCATGAGAGGGTTTGTCCCACAAACTCACACATTCACCCTTTCCTTGGTGGGAAAGGAATTAATTGGCCCATTAAGGGTAGAAGCCATGGCAGCCCCCGGCTGATGTGCCAGCCATGGAGGAATGAGATTAGTCTCTATATTAATGTGGTGCCAGCAGTGGGGGTCGGGTGTTGGTGAAGCCGGAGCCTAGTCTGGCCAAGGACAACGTCACCGCTCGACCAGGGCTGGCCTCCATTGGGCCGGCTATTTGAGAAAGTAGAAGGTTGGATCGGGGGCTTGTAGGGCTGGGCTTTGGGCTGGTTTTGGGCTGGCCCCAAACAAAGAAACAAGAGGGCTTTTAGGGGAACTGGGCTTTGAGTGAACCAGGCTTAGCATAAGAGCCCGTCCCGAATCTATTAAAGAAAAAGTAAAAAATTATAATTTTTTAATTGAAAATTAAAAAAAGTAGAAATCTGGTTAGGAAAGTAATCCTATTTAGGATGTTAGATTTTAGTCCTAGAATTAGTCTAGTTTCTTTTAATTACATACATACTTGATTTTGGAAAAAAAGAAGAAGAAGGAGAGGTTGCCCTTAGTGGCCAACCAATTGTTTTCTTGATTCCCAAGGTCAATTGGCCTAATTGCATGTTAAATGTAGCTTGCATGTGTTTGATTAGATGAATGTTTGGTCTAACACGTATCAGCAGGTATATTAGTGGGTTTGATTAGCTTTATTAGTGATTAGCGAGTTAGTCTTCTGCTTTTGTGAACACAAGTGGGGGCTTATTATCACTAATCTTAATCAATGAACGCCCAGTGGATCGGGAGAGGCTTGGGATAATCGAATTGCATGATTAATTCCAAAGCCGACCCCAAGGCAAATTGAATTTTGAATTGCAATGAACTTTGCTGATCTCTTGTTCTGATTGATGGCATGCTTTGATCGGTGGTGAATGGACGGACGAGTACCGAAACCTTGAGAGGCAACTGAGCTGAGTGGATTTCAACATTGCATTGCGTTTTCTTCTCTCGCTCTTAGATAATTACTTTCAAGTTTATATATCACATTTATTTTTTAGTGGCTAGTTTACTTTTTCACATCACTTCTCAATAAATTGGGGATAAGTACACTAATGGTGTCATAAATTGTATATGGCGCTTACTTTGGTGGCAAAAGTTTCTGTCGAATCACTTAAGTGCCAAAAAATTTCAAAAACGCTCACTTTGGTGCCAACGCCAATGAAATTGGCCAGAAATCCGAAGTGGCCTTTTTTTTTTTTATTAATTTTTGAAGCCGACGTGGCTCGTTGGAGAGTTGAGTCAGCATCCAAACACCAAAACGATGCCGTTTGGCATCTTTCCCCCAACTTTGAAACCCTAATCCCCAAATTGAGAGAGCGGGAAGGCTTGTCTTCATGTCTTCTTCTTCCTCGAAGACCCACACCAGCAACAGCACCAGCACGGCACCAGCAATAGCACCGGTAGCACACCAGCAGCAACACCAGCAATGCACCAGCAGCAGCAACGCATCGGCAGTACCTTCGACCCATCTTCTTCCTCCTCCTCCTTTGCCCTCGCCTTCGATTTTTCCTGCAACAATCTTAGTCTCTCCTCACTCACCTGGTCAAGCAACTACAATGGTGGCTGAGCGATAGTGGCCGAGCGACGGCAGGAGAACGACGGTGGCCGAGCGGCGGAAACCCTAATTTCAATCCCCATGTGAGCTAAACGGCGTCGTTCCCGTGAAGCCATCCATGTAGGACGGCAAAACAACGTCGTTTTCTTAAGGAGGACCGAAAACGACGTCATTTAAAGGCCTATCGATTTTTTATTATAAAAAAAGCCACGTATTAATTTTGGTCGGAATCTTTCGTCGGTGGCTGGAATCTTTTGCCGGTGGCATCAAAGTGATCGTTTTTCCTCCGATTTGGCACTTAAGTGATCCGACGGAAACTTTTGGCACCAAAGTGAGCGCCGTATACAACTTATGACACAATTAGTGTACTTATCCCCAATAAATTGTATGTTAACTTCTTTTCTAGATTAGGCTCAGTCTAGTTTAAACTTTGATAAGAGTAACCCTCCAAAAATAATTTCATGAACACTTGAGAACTTTGAAAGATTTTTGTGATCATAATCGCCCTAAGCAAGAGTATGTGACTATTTTAATTGAACAACCAACAAGTTAATTACCAAAAGGATGCTAATAGAAATATTAGTGCAATCAAACTCTCATGCTTAAAATCTCTAGTTTCGTAGAAATTGAAACAAAGTTCTCATTTTATTAATTTATTTCGATTTGTTTCCAGTCGACTCTAAATAGCTAGTGGTGATTGCTTGAAATACTTAGGTTTATAAGGACTCAAAAGAAATCTCATGTCACTTGGGATATGGACTTGGGAGAGTTCATGCTCTTGATCGACAATCTTGTTCATGCTCTTGATCGACAATCCTTCTTTTGGGCAATAGAAAATATGACATGTTTGAACTGTCTTTTCAAATGAGCCATTATGGTTGTTTCTTGAGTAAATACCTTAAACCTATTTGTCGAGGGTGGCCTTTTGAAAGGTAGGTGATGACTATGATAAAAGAGGATAGCAAAGACATCGAGTCAAAAGAGGATGTAGGTTGCTGGTTCTTTAGGACTTTTTTGGGACAAAAAAGCTCCAAACAAATGGTACGTTACTTCTTCTTTGTGGCCACCTTTACATCTATGTAAACAACGCATCACTTAGTTCTTTCGGCCATGTTCGTTCCTCAGGTCTTCTCGTTCGTTCTAGTCTTGGTTCATTTGCTTTAACTTCGTCGTAGCGCGCTTTGGCGCCTTGATGACCTGCTATGCAGAGGTCGTGGCCTACGGGGGTGCGTCTGCCGCTAGAAGGCGATCATCCGGAGGCCACCACTCTCTTTGCACAGGATCTTAAGGTAAAAAGAGCCCACCAAAAATGAAGATTTCATTTCTCGGCTTGCTCTTTTCTAGTCCCTTTCTCCTGGACGTGCATTTATTTAACCTTTAGAGAGTCAAAATGTGTTGGTGCAACAAAAAGGACAAAAACTTTACCTCGTGTTTGTTATTTTTTCTCGGTACATTTACCTCTTTACTAGTAAAATTCATTTTCTTCTCTAAAAATAACATATAGTGATCCGTCTCTTTAATTAGTCCAGCGTACGTCAAATAATCTACTGGATAGCTGCTCGCTTCTCGCCCCTCTCCCTTAAATTTTCCCTCTTTCTCTCTCTTTTCTTGGAGCCAACAAGAATGGAAAGAAGCTTAGTGTGTATGTTACTCTTAGCATCTTTCTCTTCTTCCCCTCTTGGCCAAAAGATCCGCACACTTTTGCCCGAGAAGCATCTGCATTCCCCTCCCCCCGCCCCAAAAAAAAGAAAGGTCAACGCATCTCATAGCTTTTTTGTTTTTTTTGTTTTAATGACTTTTCTCCTTTTCCAGTAGCATCAAGAACCATAAGCAAAACATCCGGAGCGTAGTGGCCGGTGATGACCTCCATGAGGTCACTATGATATCTGATGGCAAGCGTAATTGGTTCTTTCATAAAGGTAAGAACATTGTCATTGCTAATGATGTCAGCAGTGACTCTTGGCAATGACTCTAATGAAGAGGAGAGCAAAGACTTCACGTATGATGAAAATGTATAAAAATATTGTATGGACACTTACCAAATAAGAATTTTAGAACTCATAATTGGATAAAACATTAGGACTCATAATTGGATAAGAAAAGTGTGAACATTTTAGTTAAAAAAGTATTCAAGTTTATATACCAAAAGGGCACTAGTTAAATATTAGTGTAATTAAGTTCTCGACTCTAAGTCTGTGATTGTATGAGAAGTGAAATATTATTACATATTTCACTTGATTTCTAGCCGACTCCAATAAGTTATTCGTGACTTTCCATGTAAAATTCCTATAGGTTAATCAAATTGAAATGTAAATCTCTATGTCGCGTGAAATAAGGGTTTAGAAGAATTTATGCCAATTGAGAATCATTGGTTTCCAACTCGATGTTACTTCCAAACCCATCATTTCCTCTAACGCTTGTGTTGGGAGGGTCACGATAAAAGTTACAAAAGTCCAAGGGACGGTACCAGTGTCTTAGGGTTTGGAGCTTTTGGGACCAAGGTATTTGGGGACATGTTCAATTCTGTTTCCTACCAAACAAATGGAGAAAACATTCATCCTATAGTTCCTGTCGGTGATGTGGAATGTACTTCCCATTAAATCCGTCTGGACCAAAAAACTCAATGCGCCTATTTTTATTTCGTCGTAACAATGCGGCTAATTTGGAAAGCAGCATTTTCAACGTCTTCCATGGCCACCTCATCTATTTAGTACTATTTCATTTCATCAGATGCCAAGCTGGGAATTTTATCTAATACCGGAAGGAAGTCCCCGGGCCCTAAAATTTGATCTAGGCTCTTAAAAAAATCTGTAGTCATCTGGTGCTCGGACCCGAGATCCATCTTCAGTTTTTAGCATTAAAATTTTATTTACATGTAAATAAGCTTTCCGGATGAGGGCTCAAGATGAAACAAAAAATTTAATAAAAAGATGACTCAAATTGGGTGCATATTTCGCACCCAAGTTGAGGCAAAATCCAATCTTACACTTGGTTCGGCCCAAGTTCATGTATGCCAGCCCAATATCTTTTCCTTATTGTGACCAAGCTAGTATAGTGAACCCATTAATAAAATGAGTAAGATAGCTCAAGTAATATGAAATATGAAAAACCATGAAAAATAAATTTTTTGAAATGCTTTTCTACCAACAAAGCCGGAGACTACTTACACAGAAATGAAATGATCACCTGCAATTTATCAAATGGTATTGTCGTAGAAATCGTAGTGTGAATTGTTGCAGCAAATATTCACGATTTTGATTCTCGTTTGGGCGGAGAGAGTTCGTGTAGGATCCGAACTTCTCATCCCTCCACGGACACAAGTCCTCCTTCTACACCTGACTTTGACGAAAAATCGTAACTTTAAGAACAGAACTGAACCGGTCAAAAGGGAGACCAAGAATGATCCGACCACCAGATGAGAGCTCACCTAGAAAATAAATGTTGTTTAGATGACTATTGTCGTGTTTTTTTCCTTTCGCGTGGTCCAAAGTTCGCTTCCTGCGTAAGCAGACATGTTAGGTTTGTTGGGTCGAAGAATTTCCTCTGCCATCGCGACTAGACCAGTCTAGAAATATGCGATTCAACCGCTTATAACACGAGGTGGTGAGGGATGGACTTTCGAATTCCTGGTCTGCCATCATTTTGTTTATGTTTACTTTGATTTTGTGCGCACATTTCATGCGTGCAAGTGCCAAAAGAATGATATACATTTGTCAAGTCTTTAAAGGAGGTGGGCATTCCACCAAAAAAAACAAAAAGAGGAGGTGGGCTTGCGCTTGGGTGCTAGTTGAAGAGATAATATCATGAAAGATTCTTATGTTTCTGTTAGAAATTTAAAATTATCCATTTATCTTTTTTTATTAAAATAGTTATTATACTTCTTAAAGGTATCTATCCATCGTTCTCGAGTATGGATTTTGATGAGATGGACATAACAATGCGACGTGATGCTGATCTAGAAATCTTTTGATTTTCCCTGGATTTTTTTTTTCTGATATAATTTTTTGGTTATGCCAACTTGATGTGGAATTTTTCAAGACCATGCTCATTGACCACCTCAAAGCCTTTGTCAGAGCAACCATATGGCTTGTGATTACAGCCGGAGGTAATAGCGACTACTATCCCTCTTTAGCCATACATCTTAAATCTTATGTTTCAAGATTTGGTTACATTATTTGAAATTCAAGGAAATAAATTTTTGAGAACTTTTATGTTCTCATGAAAAAGAAAAAAAAAAGAATGGAAAGTGCTATGATCCCATACACATAGGGACAGAATATAGTTCACTTTAAGTTACTGGAAGGGCGGTGAACATTCAATCTTTTTCCACGTAGATTTCCACAGGTGATCGTGGCCTTTTATGCCGAAAGCGTGGTGCATATGAATCAGAAGTTTCTCTTCCAACGCGAAAATCTTCGAGTGCACCGTGGTACATAAGAACAATGTGACAATTCGTTCCCCACCGAGTAAAGGGATTGGTGGAAGCCAAATTTGATACGATCCTCAAACATGCATCTTCATTGCTAGGAAAAATACTCGCACAAAATTATATTATAAGGACTTATTCGTATAACACGAAGCATCATACACAAGCATCGGGAAAATTGCTCAATTGGTCCTAAACCTCTACCATACGAATACTATTTCAATTAGACTTTCTAATATTACCAATTAATCCTACACATTTGTGAAAATGCAAATGTGGTTCTTTTAATCAATTTTTGCCAAAAACCGCTGATATAATGATGTGCCACGTATGGTGACCGGTGATGAGTGAATTGTTGCGTTATCCACTTCTAGCAAAAATTAGTCGAAAGGACTATATTGGAATTTCTTGCAAAGATTTGTTACTAAATCAACAAAATTAAAAATTTGTAATTTAATTGACATCTGCACAATAAGATTATGATTGATTAGAGACCATATAATTTTTCAAAAGGATCCACTTGTTAGACAAAAAAAAAACTACTCAAAAAAAATTTCTCATTTTTTTATCTCTTAAATATAAATAAATTGAAAATATTTTCACTAAACGTTATGCTTAAGTGTCGTGAAGCTTCATGATAATTGGAATTTGTTTTCCAAAGTCAACTATATCTTCATCGCTATCCCCAACTTCTAGTTGCCTAGAACCAAGACCGGTTACGTTAGGATCCATTCATTAGGGTCCTAGGTGCTCAAACCGGGTTCTTGAGCTCTTTCATCAAGGTCTCCAATTTAGGCATGCAGTCCGAGACTAGACAATAATGTCCAAGGTTTGTCCCTCAAGGTTCCAATGCAAGGTCCCTAGATGGGGTGTCGTGGTCTTGGGTTTTGTGTTAGAGCTGGATTTGTTTGTTGGAAGGTACGTCTTAAATTTTTCAATAGCAATTTCCTAGCCAATAAAAAAAAAAAAAAGTTTTTCAATAGCAACAATTGGAAAATTAATTCTTGCTCATTTGAAAGGTCTATCCAAATTATAGGAGAATGAACCATCATTTCCGAACATACTTAAATTTAAAAAAAAAAAGGGGGGAATATTCCCTGGTAATATCCGATTTTCCGGAATTAAATGCATCCTAAGGTCTACATTCAGAAAAAAAAGACAAACAGCTAACTGTTGTCAACATCATGTCGCCCATTGTCCTCAGGCTACTGGGCCCTGTTTGGTAACCATCCAAATAGGGCAAAATTCTGATTCATTGTTCTTAGAATTAGTTTGGGCCTAGAATCGCGTGTGGTAAAATTTTTGTTTCCAGGAACAGATTAGGAATAGAATCAACAAAAAAAAAAAATTGATTCTTGTTTTGGGAACGAATTTGAGAATCAAAATCAAGAAATCTTCTTCTTCCCTTCGGCCATCTTGTGACCGTTGTCCACCACCGCTCACCACCATCCGCCGTCCGCTACCGCCGTCCACCGCTGTCCACTACCGCCGCCGGCTGCCGTCCGCCATCGGCCGCTGGTCCAGCGAGCTCGCCGGAGGCTCGCCAGACCAGGGCGAGGTTCGGCGAGGTTCGGCGAGCTCACCGGAGGCTTGTGATATAGCTAGAATAAGTACCTAGAGGGGGGGTGAATATGTATATAAAAGATTTTTCTCGATAATTGCACAATACTAGACAGTTGATAGATTTAAGACAAACAATAATCAAAGTAAGACTGAGAGAAGAGAAGACAAAATTGAACACGTGGTTTATAGTAGTTCGGCTTATTTCAAGCCTACGTCCACTCTTCTGCACTGACAGCCTATTGGCTGGATTCCACTATGAACAAAGACATGTTACAGTGTCGTTCTTCCTTGATTTTTTGGTGTAGATGATCTACCACACTAGTTCAAGGTATCACTAAGTATAGACACTCTTTGTGTTTACAGCTTCGTTCAAAATGTATCGACTAATAATCAAGGTGCTTCAAACACTGGAATTTTTCTATCGATCATACACTAAAGTAACTAGAACGTCTTCCTTTTATACTCCTTTATGCCATCATACCCGTTGGCACTTTCCAAAGGAATTCCTCCAATCTACCCGTTGGATGGAATCAATCAAGAAGATCATTCGAGCTATTAAAGGAACTCCGACGATAGCCCATCAATCCCGTTCGCCCATACAATCGGGATCTTGGTTTCCAAGAATAGAACCTTCCAAGAATATTTCGTCGACCATCGGATCTTCAAACGATCTTGATAAAAGAATCCGTTATATTTATCTAGCCAAGAGATCTTCTCCGAGGATAGGACTAAATCCTCAACCAAATACTTCGGCTCTGGATTGCCTTCGTCACACGGATTAGAAAGACTCGTCAATGAGAATAGTCTTGAGTCTTGAGTCTTGAGTGCTAAGTCTGGTGATCTGAAAGTCTTCAGACTCTAAACAGAAGATCTGCAATAATTTAGACTAGACTGATAGAAATGTTTTGTCAGCTTCAAAATATTCTAGAAAGATTTCTCCAACAATCTCCCCCTTTTTGATGGTGACAAAACTTTTCTGTAGATTTGAACAACTTTGACCTGCAAAACATTACTCAAGCAATATGGCTATCTATCTCATAAAGATTAATAAAATCAACCAGACTTTGCATCCACAGAAAATCGGTTAGTCTTTCATGAGTAAAACCATACAACAATACTTGATATAAATGCAAACAGTCAAGCATCAAAATCCACACCCAAGTCAGTCATCAAATTCAAGTTCACACCCAAGTCATACTTAAAAACAAATATTCAACCACACAAAAGAGATTTAAAGTCAAAGTTTTTTTAAAGAGTTTAAATTGCAATTCTCCCCCTTTTTGTCATCATTAAAAAGGTAAGAAAAGAGTCAAGTCTGCTTGGGAATGCACACAATCTGAAAATCTCCCATCGATTGTACGATGCCTTCCAGCCTCTTCAAGTCTTCCCGTAGATGAGCCACCTCTTCTCCTTTGGCATTGGCTTGAATTTGAAGAGCGAGGTCTTTCATTTGATTCGCCTGGGTAACAGAAGATGCTTGTCCAGCATTCTTCAGAACTTGAAGTTCGCAGTCTAGAGCATATATTTGACCCTGCATTTCCAGAAGAACATCAAGGATACGACGAAAATCTGCTATATTGTCTGTCTGTGTGCTCGCATTTGCTTTCTCGGATGGAGTAAAGGCAGACGATGGAACTTCGATGTAATCGAACAGATTTGGTGTTGATGTATCATGTCCTTCTTCAGGCATTTGAGAAGCCTGAAAATTTTCTGGATTTGCTGGTGAGCGATTCACACCTTCACTATTGACAGCATGTGGTGTGGTCCTTCCTTGCTCGCCATCTTCCCCTGTCTCTAGGACCTCAATTGGGGAAGAGTGATGGTCATGCTCTTCAGCATCTTGATTCCCTTTCTCTCCTGCTTCATATGCAGACTTTTCTTTCACTGCTTCTCCTTCTTCTTCAGCTTCTTTCTCTTTCTCTTATTGCTCCTCTGCTTCTCTGTTCTTTGCTTGCCCCTCTTCTTCTCTCTCTGTTCTTTTTCCTCGCTTCTTTTCCTTTCTTCTCGTCGTTCGTTGATTCGGTACGAACGTCTGGTCCTTTTCAATGCGAGATAGTGAGATCTTCCTCTTCTTCTTCATCCTCCAAGATAAGAGTTCTTTTCTTTTTGGATGGAGCACTCATGGGCTCTTCCCTTTTCTCTTAGATGCAGAAGATGCTGGAGTCTTCACTTTGAACTTCTCCATTGCCTTATTAAGCTCTTTCAGATGCATTTTTGTCAGCATTTTCAAACCCACCACCATTTTGTCGCATGGTCGAACACAAAGAGTATATGGAGGTTCAATGTTCAAGTGTCTGAAGATCTTGGTCACAAGACCTGGGTAAGGCAATTGGCCCTTGTCCTTCACCATTGCTCTGTACATGTGAAAGAGAATGGTGTGAGGAAGAGAGAACTTCTTCCCTGAATTGATCGCATACATCAATTTCGCCTCGGAGTTAGACATGTCGGTCTTGGATGTAGACTTTGGCCTGATACAGTTGATCACAATTTTGTGAAGCAAGATGTTGATGGCGCGCATCCTTGAGTAGGCAATTCTTCCCTCTGTATCATTGTCTTTGACAAGCTCCAGTGTGGTACGAGCAATCGAAACTTTGTTTGGTTGATAGCAACCTCTTTCAACTCTAATTATATCTGTCAACATGTCCACATTTACCACATAGTCTTGGTCTCGAACACTGAAGGATATTCTATTCGCATCTAAAAAGCTAATATTCGAATAGAAGTATGCTGTCAGTTGTGCATAACCATCTGTGGTATCGGAGCAAAATTGCTCAAGTTGAAGCAGATTGAACTTCTCCCTTAAGTTCACATTGATGGCATCCAAGAAATCGAAATCAACACTCCTAGGGTTTATCACCCCTCGTTTCAACAGTCTGAAGAATAGATTCTCCTGTTCCTTCGATTTAAACAAACCATCCTTTTTCCTTTCACCTTTGCAGCAACACCCATTCTAGGTTGAAATTCAAGGAACATTTTATCATAATCGTTCTCGTCAGTCGGATTCAGTCCCGCTACACGAGGGTCACTTGGAATATTCGTAAGTGCTTCCTCAGCCTTTCCTTTGGCAGCAATTCCCAAATCCTCCATTCGTCGCAAAAAGATATACTTATTCCCATAATTCTTATCTTTAAGAAACTCATCTATATAGTTCAGCGGAGTCCCAGTGCTTTTCAATGCACGATAGAGTTTGTAAATAAAAGAGGGTTTTTGGACTCTTACGGGTTTGCGTCCTCGATTATTTCTTTCTCCGGTTGTTGACCCGCACCTTGTGGGGTAGATGATGAAGAGTGACGTGGTGGAGAGTGAATCGGGCTTTGTTGCTGACTTGATAAATCTTCCTCCTTGGTGAGATCGAAATGGGTAGGCCCCTCTCTCATTCTCTGTGGTCCCCCGTTCGCGATTCTTGAAGACTTTCTCGAAAAAGACATCATTCCTTGTCGTTGAAAGATTCATTTACTCGCTTTTCCAAGAAAAGATGACAACTTTCTCAAAGATGAACACGAAGTAGAGATAGGATTGGGAGGAGAATGCCTTTTTAGGGTTTTCAAGATTGAGCGAGGAAAACTGTATATATATAACTCAGTTTAAAAAGGAAAAAACTAATCGGCACAAAGGAAAATGAACAGACGTCCCTTTTGAAATCGATAACTGCCAAAAATAAGTTAATCTTTTTGAAAAGATACGATTTCGTTTTTTACGGAAATTATAAATTAATTGAACTAATGATCGTACCTTTTCGAGATTGAATATAACAACTTATAGTCTATAGCCATGAACGTCTGAGTCTGAGGGGTTGGAGAGTCTTTAGACTTTGACTTCCTCAAGCTTCAAAATGTTGAGTCTGGAACGGATAAAATCGAATTGATTTTTCTCCAAAGGCTTTGTGAATATATCCGCTAGTTGGCTCTTTGAATCAACAAATTGAATTGAGATTTCTCCATTTTGAGCATGATCTCTGATGAAATGATGTCGAATCTCTATATGCTTTGCTCTTGAGTGAAGGATTGGATTTTTAGTGAGATTGATTGCGCTGGTGTTGTCACATCTAATCTCCGTGCATGAGTCTTCAATTCCAAAGTCTTGTAGCTGTTGTTTTATCCATAGGATTTGCGAACAGCAACTTCCAAGAGCTACATACTCGCTTCGTTATTGAGAGAGCCACGGTGCTTTGTTTCCTTGAAAACCAAGACACTCGTCTTGCTTCCAAGCAACGGCAAGTTCCCGAAGTGTTCTTTCATCAACTCGCAACCGGCCAGATCTGCGTCGAATATCCCGGAAGATTAAAGTCTCCCTTCTTAGGATACCAAAGACCTATGCTTGAAGATGAAGCAACATATTTAATAATACGTTTCGCAGCACTGAGATGGGATTCTCTAGCATCTGATTGAAACCTAGCACAGATGCAAACACTCAACAAAATGTTAGGTCTAGAAGCAGTAAGATAAATAAGTGAACCAATGATGCTTCTGTACAACTTTTGATCAACTTTCTTCCCTTCTTCATCTTTGTCTATATTCAAAGAACTTGACATTGGTATGTCGGTCTTTTTGCACTTTTACCGTCCAAACTTTTTGACAAGATCATTAGCATATTTCTCTTGATGAATAAAAGTTCCTTCCTTCAATTGTTTAATTTGGAGTCCAAGAAAGAATGTTAACTCTCCCATCATACTCATTTCAAACTCATCCTGCATAGACTTAGAAAATTTCTTGCACAGACTTTCATTAAGGGATCCAAAAATAATATCATCCACATATATTTGAACAAGTAAAAAGCTTTTGTTTTCCTTTTTGATAAATAGAGTAGTATCTACTTTACCTTTGACGAAACCATTCTGTATTAAGAACTTACTTAGTCTCTCGTACCAAGCTCGAGATGCTTGCTTTAAACCATACAAGGCATTTTTCAGTCTAAAGACTAAGTCTGGCTTCTTTGGGTCTTCAAACCCTGGTGGTTGTTCCATATAAACTTCCTCATGGATAAATCCATTTAGGAAGGCACTTTTGACGTCCATTTGGAATAACCTGAAATTTTTATAACAAGCAAACGCAAGTAATAGACGAATAGTTTCTAACCTTGCTACTGGTGCGTAAGTCTCATCATAGTCTATTCCTTCTTCTTGCGTATATCCCTTGGCCACGAGTCTTGCTTTGTTTCGTACGACTTTTCCTTTCTCATTCATCTTGTTCCTGAACACCCATTTGGCTCCAATAATAGTTTTACCTTTTGGTTTAGATGTCAATTCCTAGACATCATTAATGTTGAACTATGCGAGCTCTTCTTGCATAGCTTCAATCCAACTTTCATCGAGATAAAGCTTCTTCTATGCTCTTTGGTTCAATTTCAGAAATGAGAGCCACAGCACTAGACTCTTCACACCTTTTGGATCTGGTGTGAATTCCTTCATTAATTTCGCTGATAATGAGATCTTTGGGATGACTGGACTTATGCTTCCAGTTACTGGCTGATTTGTCTGGTTGGTGATCTCTTTCTTTATTTGAATCTTCATGAACAACTTGATGCTGGTCTTCCAGTCCGAGATGCTTCTTGAGTTGTAAGCTTTGGAGGGTGCGGAGCGGTTCGAGACTCTTCATGATGAGTCGATTGGATTCATCTTGTGTAGAGTCTTGAAATTTGACATTTATTGACTCTTCCACAGACTGGCTCTTCTTGTTATAGACTCTGTAGGCTTTGCTTGATGTAGAATATCCAAGGAAAATTCTTTCATCTGATCTTTCTTCAAACTTACCAACTCGATCGTTAGCATTTTTCAATATAAAGCATTTGCAACCGAACACATGAAAGTCTGAAACAATAGACTTCTTACCTTTGAATAACTCATAAGGGGTTTTCTCTAGAATAGGTCTTAAGAAGACTCTATTGATGATATAGCACGCTGTTGAAACAGCTTCAGCCTAAATCGTGAAGAAATCTTACTTTCAATTAAAAGAGTTCTAGCCATTTCTTGAAGAGATCTATTCTTTCTTTCCACAACTCCATTTTGCTGAGGAGTATATGGAGAGGAGAATACATACTTAAAGCCAGATTTATTCACTTTCATGATCTGTTCTTATACTAGAGATAACACATCTTTTTTCATTTTGAACATTTTTAGCAAATTTCTCAAAATACGAGAAGGTTTCGGACTTACTTGTAAGGAAATATACCCAAGTAAATCGGGAGTAATCGTCCACAATTACTAGGCAATATTTCTTACCTCCAATGCTCTGGGTTCTGGTTGGTCCGAAGAGATCCATATGCAGCAGCTGCAGTACATGATTAGTAGAAACATGATTTATTGGCTTAAATGAATTTCTTACCTGCTTTCCCAGAATACATGGACTGCATGGATCAGATTTTTGGTATGGTAATTTGGGTAGACCTCAAACAAGCTTCTTTATAGATATTTTGGCTAATTGCTTCATGTTGATGTGACCAAGCTTTCTGTGCCATAAGCTTGCTTCGCCTTGAATTGAGATTAAGCATTGTGATTCATCCGGTTTCACATCCAGGAGATAGATGTTTCCATGCTTTCGACCCATGAAAGACTGAGTAGAGTCTTTACTGATTCCAGAACATATTCCTTCTTGAAAGAAGATCTTAGAACTAGTATCACACGGTTGACTCGATCTTTGAGAAGATTGTAATTGAGTCCTTCCACTAGGGAAACATTACTTATTGTGAGATTTCCAATTTTCACAGTTCCAAATCCCACGATGCTTCTTTTGCTATTTCCTCCAAATGAAACTTTTTCTCCATTTACTTGAACAAGTTTTATGAAGCAATTTGAGTCTCCTGTCATGTGTCTTGAGCATCCACTGTCAAGATACCACTTCACCTTTTTCTTGACGGAGACTTGCATTTAAAAGAGAGACTCAAGCTTTCTTTGGTACCCAAATTTTCTTGGGTCCTTTGGTGTTAGTAAGATAAATAGTATTAGCCCATACTTTCTTAACAGGTTTCCAAACCATAGGACATTCTTTTTCAAAGTGATCCGGATCTTGTTGCACTTTGAACACCGAGGGCATTTCGACCTACAGACTTTACAAAAACCTTCTTGAAATGATTTTTGTAAGCCTCTCTCGAGGGTCTTTGCTTGATTCTTTCTTTTACTTTAGGAAAATCAATTAAGGGAATAGTTTCTGCTATCATACCTAGACCAGACTTATTGAAGTAAGTCTTTGAACTGAAAGAATTTTGTCAAGTTTTTCGGACCCTATTGAAAATTTCTTTGAAATATTTGATAAGTCAGTTTTTAAAAGAGCATTTTCTTTCAAAAGACTATCTTCATTTTCTTTAAGAGTGGAAACATTCTTGTCTAAACATTCAACTCTTTCTTTTAAAACATTTTCCTGTTGTTTTAGAGCAGAGTTTTCTTTTTAAGTTCGGAAATTCTTTTGAGAGAAGTCTTGAGACTAAAACATAGTTCATCAATATATTTAGAAACTTTGACAGGAATTTTAAAATCACTTACCTCAAATTCACTGTTTGAGTCTGATCCAGAGTTTGAGTCTGAGTCTGATTGCGCCATCAGACATAAGTTGGCATATTCATCATCACTTTCTTCACACTTTGTATTACTCCAGGTTTCAGCTTTGAGTGCCTTTCGAGACTTTTCAGCTTTTCCTTTCTTCTTTTTCAGAAGAGGACATTGGGTTTGATGTGTCCCCTTTTCTTACATCCGAAGCAAACTACATCTTTGTTTGGTTCCTCATCATCAACAGACTTGGTCTGCTGTCTTTGAAAACTTTGTTTCTTTGAGTTGAACCTTCTTCCTCTTCTATTTAGTTTTCTGAATCTTCTTATCATGAGAACAAGCTCCTCATCGTCCATATCATCTTCAGAATATGTAACATCAGAATCATCATTTGATTTTAATGCAATGGATTTCTTATCTTTTGGATCTTTGTCTTCATTAATTCGTTCCACTTCATAAGACTGAAGAGTTCTAATCAGCTCGTCAACAGATAGTGGCATAATTCTCTGCGTCTCTCTTATTGAAGTCTTTATGTGATTCCAATCCTTGGAGAGTCCACGCAGTAGCTTGTTTACCTTCATGGGATCAGAAATTTTTTGTCCTTGATTCTCAAGACCATTGACAATATCTGTAAAACGGCTAAACATGTCAATTATATATTCTCCTAGTTTCATTTTGAAGGCTTCATATTGACCTAGGAGAATGTTGATTCTGGTTTCCTTCACTCGATCTGTTCTTTCATAAGTGATATGTAATCTGTCCCAAACTTCTTTTGCTGTAACACAAGAAGATATTCTGTTATATTCAGTTGGTGACAAAGCACAATATAAAGAGTAAATTGCTTTTGCATTGAGTGCTTGTCTCTTCATTATCTCTTTCTGAGTCATTCCGCTGGTCTCAACAGTTTCTTTCCTTCTTTCAGAGACTGATGCAGCTGTAGGAGTAATTTCTTTTTCTACAACGTCCCATTCCAGAGGATCCTTTGATCGTAGGAAAGCTTTCATCTTGTTCTTCGAGACATTGTAATCCTTTCCATCAAAGTAGGGTGGTCTGGTATTGCTTTGCCCTTCCACCAGCCCTGGTGCTAGCATACTCGCCATGGATCTTTTACTCTGAAGTAAAACATTTCAAATAAAGTGAGAACACGAGCTCTGATACCAATTGATATAGCTAGAATAAGTACCTAGAGGGGGTGAATAGGTATATAAAATATTTTTCTCGATAATTGTACAATACTAGACAGTTGATAGATTTGAGACAAACAATAATCAAAGTAAGACTGAGAGAAGGGAAGAGAAAATTGAACACGTGGTTTATAATGGTTTGGCTTATTTCAAGCCTACGTCCACTCTTCTGCACTGACAGCCTATTGGCTGTATTCCACTATGAACAAAGAGATGTTACAGTGTCGTTCTTCCTTGATTTCTTGGTGTAGATGATCTACCACACTAGTTCAAGATATCACTAAGTATAGACACTCTTTGTGTTTACAGCTTCGCTCAAAATGTATCGACTAATAATCAAGGTGCTTCAGACTCTGGAATTTTTCTATCGATCATGCACTAAAGTAACTAGAACATCTTCCTTTTATACTCCTTTATGCCATCATACCCGTTGGCACTTTCCGAAGGAATTCCTCCAATCTACCCGTTGGACGGAATCAATCAAGAAGATCATTCGAGCTATTAAAGGAACCTGATGATTGCCCATCAATCCTGTTCACCCATACAATTAGGATCTTGGTTTCCAAGAATAGAACCTTTCAAGAATATTTCGTCGACCATCGGATCTTCAAACGATCTTGATAAAAGAATCCGTTATATTTATCTAGCCAAGAGATCTTCTCCAGAGGATAGGACTAAATCCTCAACCAAATACTTCGGTTCTGGATTACCTTCGTCACTGGATTATAAAGACTGTCAATGAGAATAGTCTTGAGTCTTGAGTCTTGAGTGCTGAGTCTGGTTATTTGAAAGTCTTCAGACTCTAAACAGAAGATCTGCAATTATCCAGACTAGACTGATAGAAATGTTTTGTTAGCTTCAAAATATTCTGGAAAGATTTCTCCAACAGCTTGCCCAGCCACCGGCGAGGCTTGGCCTCCTAGATCTGCGGCGAGGCCGAGCCTTGCCGGGGCTGGGCAGGGGCTGGGCAAGCCTCGCGATGCCCAACCCCACCGGTGGCCAGGCGAGGCTCGCCTAGCCACCGGTGAGGCTCGCCCTAGCCCCGCCGGTGGTGTGGCGAGCCTCGCCCGGCCCGGCCGAGGTCGACTTGGCCACCGGCAAGGCTAGGCGAGCCTCGCCCGCCGCCGGTGAGGCTTGGCCGACGAGGGCTGGCCTCGGCGAGGGTCGGTGATGCTCCGATGAGGTAGCCGGCCCTCGTTTGGTCGGTCGCCGATCCGGGGACCGGCCACAAGAAGAAGAAGAAGGTGAGAAAAAGGAAAAAGAAAAGAAAAAAGGAAAAAAGAAAAGGAAAAAAGAAAAGAAAAAAGGAAAAAAGAAAAGGAAAAAAGAAAAGGAAAAAGGAAAAGAAAAGGAAAAAAGAAAAGGAAAAGAGAAAAGAAAAAAGGAAAAAAAGAAAAGAAAAAAGAAAAGAAAAAGGAAAAGAAAAGGAAAAAGAAAAGGAAAAAATGAAAAAATGAAAAAAGAAAAGAAAAAGGAAAAAAAGTTAAAAAATTATTTTAAAATTAAAAGAAATTGATTTGGAACATAATTAATGAGTACGGTACTAAACGCAATTCTATTCTAGAATTAGAAATTGTGGACAGTTACCAAACGGTTTAAAATGCTTAGAATTAGTTCCCGGGAACAGAATAAAAAAGAATCAGTTCTGATCAGAATCTACTCCCGAGAACAGAATCGTTACCAAACGCGCCCTAATTCTCAAAGCATTGATTACACGTGATACAATAACCCGCGATGCATAGAGTTTTCTTCACTGATTTTCCTTGGAAGACTCTTCCACGCAATCTTCATAATGGACCGCGTCCAAGGCTGTGCTTCAAAAGTACTCGCTCGCGTGTTGAAACTCGCGGTCAGAGCATCCATCCAACTCATTTCTTCAAACCGGCCTAGTGGACCAGAGGATTATGACCAAACTCGGAGTTCAATTTCGAAGAACCTTCCCTTACACTCACTGCTCAGGTCAAGCCCAACGCTTTCGTGTGTGTGCATATCTATATATAACTCCATCTCCGGAGGCAGGGATCACTCAACTTTCCTCTCTTGCTCCTCTCTGCAACAATCTCGTGCTCTTTTCCGGCAAACTCCTCCTTCGTGTTTGTCCATCTTTCTTGCTATATTATAAGTTACCAAGTCAAAAACCCGAGTCAAAAACCCAAAAAGCCTTTTTTCTTTGAAGACGATGGGTTACGTTTCTAGCAACAGAAAGTCACTTTTGTCTCGGAAAGCAACCAACGACGGCCATGCCGAGAACTGTCCCTTTTTCGATGGGTGGAAGGCCTACGACAAGGACCCATTTCATCCTTCGCAGAATCCCGATGGTGTCATCCAAATGGGTCTTGCAGAACATCAGGTAAAAGAAAAGGAATAAAAAAAGAAATTGCTCGTAGTTCCTCTTTTTCGACCTGCGGGTCTTGTGCCGAAAGCTCGGAAAGTGAACTTTCTTTTTTCTGCAATATCCAGCTCTGTTTCGACTTGGTTCAAGAATGGCTCGTCAACAACATAGAAGCCTCCATCTGCACTAAGGAAGGAGTGGACAAGTTCAGGGACATTGCCCTCTTTCAGGACTATCATGGCTTGCCCGCGTTCAGAAACGTACGTTTGGGTGAATCAAATTCATTGTCTCGCTCCTCTTTTTCAGTAACCAAATCTATACATTACATCATTAATCCATGTGCGAAAGTAATATGAGAGCTTGACGACGGATAGAATTTTAAAGCCATGATCTTTTGCAGGCTGTGGCGAAGTTCATGGGGAGAGTGAGAGGGGACAAAGTCAAGTTTGATCCCGACCGGATTGTCATGAGCGGGGGAGCCACAGGAGCTCACGAGATGATTACATTCTGCCTGGCTGATCCTGGCGATGCGTTCTTGGTGCCAACCCCTTACTATGCAGGGTAAAATCTCGCATCATTTTCCGCTTTCCAAGCTAACACATCACGGGCTTAGTTAATATGATAAATGCAAAACTGATTGGATTAGGTGCGTTTCAACTGTTCACATTATTGGAGATTCGACTAGAGGGCAGCACCTTCCAACTTAGGCATGGAAAAGATTAAACTAATGCTTGGCTACCACTGGGAAGAAAAATTATATTATGCATATGATGCGGCTTCTCGGTGTTCTTTATTAATTACAACACAAAACTGATCTTATTGATAAGAAAATGATTGGGTTGCCTCATTATGCTTGCCATGTGACTGTTCTTTTGGGAATTTTACACCAAATTTAGCCCGCGTCCATCTTCAAAGACGGACGTCGGCAATCCTAATAAGATATATTAGATCATTTTCCAGCCGTTTTGCTTCGCTCCATCTCTTTCACAGTATCCATAATACTTCCGCAAGGTCAACGACCGGCAAGCATTACTGGTCAATATGGCCCGCACTTGATTTAGTCAATGATAACTAGGGGAGCTGAATTAAGACACAGGGCAAGTTGCCTCGAAATTTCATTGTCACCATCCAAACGCTATGGCCGAAAGGACCTGCCTTTTTCCTGTGTATTGTCACCTCTGGCTCTTGACAATAATTGAAATCGGGTACCGCTTTGGGAGAATTCTTTACAATGTTGGGACAAAACAGATGAGGCCATTTTTAGAGGCTAAATCTTCCCTGAACAGTGAAAGTCCTTTTCTTCAATATAGTTCTTGGATACATCGTCCAGGGGACAGATTAGGGCCTTTAGCTATCTCTACTCCTGCAAGAAAACATGCTTAATTTAACTTCTTTTTGAGGGTTGTCTAAAGACTGATTATAACTCATCTGACCTGTCCAAAAATGACCTGGTGAGTGAATCGGGTAAATTTAAAGAACGAAAGCATTGAATAAGGTTTGGTTTTCACGCTAGAGAGTGTCGGGCACGTTTAATACTCAATATGGCATCTCTGTTAATAAGCTTTTGGGATAAAGACTCAAAAGTTTCACATAAGACTGTCATGTTTCTCCAAGAAGAACAAAGAAGAGTTTTCATGGCCGAGTTTGAACATGAATGGTGAAACAGAACCTACATTTTTATGAATGACAACTGTTTCTTCTCAAGTTAATTGAAATATAAAACCAAATTATCTTTTTGCAGATTTGATCGAGATTTGTGTTGGAGGACCGAAGCACAACTTCTCCCCGTGGTCTGTCACAGCTCTAACAATTTCAAGGTCACCAGGAAGGCTTTGGAAGAAGCATACGCAAAAGCTGTTGAGGCCAACATCAGCGTAAAAGGGTTGCTCATAACCAATCCATCAAACCCACTAGGGACCATCTTAGACCGAGACACGTTGAGAGAAGCCATGAGCTTCATCAACGAGAAGAACATCCACCTCATTTGCGATGAGATATATGCTGCTACAGTCTTTCGTCAGCCTGATTTCATAAGCATCGCAGAGATAATCGAGGAAGATCAAGAATACAATCGCAACCTCGTGCATATAATTTATAGCCTCTCAAAAGATATGGGTTTCCCTGGCTTCAGGGTTGGGATTGTGTATTCATACAATGATGCCGTGGTGGAGTGCGGCCGGAAGATGTCCAGCTTCGGTCTAGTATCCACCCAAACTCAGTACCTAATTGCATCCATGTTATCGGACGATCAGTTCATCGGGAAATTCCTGTTGGAGAGTGCGGGGAGGTTAGCCACGAGGCATAAGGATTTCACTGACGGACTTCGTCAAGTAGGCATCAAGTGCTTGAACGGCAATGCGGGTCTCTTCTTATGGATGGATTTGAGGGGGCTCCTGATGGAGAGCACCGTAGAAGCAGAGACGGCTCTGTGGCGGGTCATAATCAACGATGTCAAGCTCAATGTCTCGCCAGGTTCTTCCTTTCACTGCTCAGAGCCAGGATGGTTCAGAGTTTGCATTGCCAACATGAATGAGGAGACCACGAAGCTTGCTTTAGCACGAATCCGAGAGTTTGTGCTGAGGAATGGCAATAAACTGAACAGGAAGGAGAAGTGCTGGCAGAGCGACCTAAGGCTCAGACTCTCGTTCCGAAGAATGGACGATGTGTTGAGGTCGCCCTGCATTATGTCCCCTCACTCGCCTATCCCTCAATCACCACTGGTTCGAACCAGAACTTGAAGTTGACAATGGCGTGATTCTACAAACGGGCATTTTTCCCATTAAATTCAAAGCTTTCCAATTGTAAAATAGGGAATTGAATTCTTTATTTGCTTGTAACTGGGTGCAGTGCTGAATGCATCCTAATTTTTCTGCACCCCATTTTGTTCATTCTTTCATCAGGCACGGTATTTTAATTCTTTCCTTCTGTATCATCCCTAAGATGGCCCTAAGTTGCTCAATAGAGTATAAGCAGGAACCCATCAGGATTGACATTTTCAACGATATTCAGACTGTCCTGTTGTTTTCTGGAGAAGGATGTCTGAGTTCCTGTGCATCACAGAGTTTCGTATTCCCTGTGGCCTTTCTCGGCTTATCCTTGTGTTTTTTCTCAAATGAGTTTGTGCCTTGTTTAATGTTCTCTTCCCTTCTCCATAGATGTTAGCTGGAAAAAAGGAAAGGGAAGGATACAGAAGGGAGGCGATCAAAAAGTACTTAGGCTTTCAAGCTGCTCTTGTTATTCAACGTTAAGAGGCATTAAACTCGTTTATCTACCCCATGTTCTCTTATCTGGTCTCAAATTTGGATTATTATATGTTGCCATAGTGCCAAGAGTTGACCAAATTGGTGGTTTTGTGACGGAAGTACATTTTTCGGACTTTTCCACGGTAACATAACAGACTCGCGGCTGCTGGGAATTCTGACTCTGACCATGCTTAGTCAAGATTTGAATTTTAACCATGACTTTGACTCACTCGAGTCTAGAAGTCATAGTCCAAAATTGTTAAAACTTTCAAGCATGTTGAACTGTAAAATCTTCAACTTCATTTCCATTTCCTTATTCGCCACCCACTTCAGAACTTGATGAACGATAGAAGCTTCTGCCGTACTTAATCGTCGTTCGGCTCCGCCCTGGCTCGATCGCCGTTACTATCCTTCGATGGAATGTTAATCTCCAAGGTAAGGATAAGAACATTGATGATTGTCTCCAAGGTAAGGATAAGAACATTGATGATTGTCATCTTCTTTTCATCCTGTGGTCCGGCAAAGCATAAATTAAACTGGGACATGATTTCGTTTCGTTTCTTAACCGTCAGTGCCCACTAATTAGAACCACTAGCTGCGGAAAGAAAAAAAATGATATTAACAGGAGGCTGACAGTGTTGGCTAGGACTTGGGATGGGGTCCTGTGCAAATTATCATTGGCACAACAGTGATAAAGAGGAAAATTAATGTAGATTTGAGATGGATGTACTTTCCCAATACTTGAGGCATTGCTTCAAACCATTAAATGGGGCTACTATTTAGTCTCCGAATATCATTAATCTCCACTTTAAGATTCTTTGATCTCGAAAAAACCTTATGATCTATAGGATATCGAGAGGAGAGCATACTTGCCGAACTAGTTTTTTTTTTTTTTTTGGGTAAAGGTAATGATATATTGAGCTAAGAACCAATAATTACAGAAGATTAGGCACCACAAAACTTTCACTCAAAGAGACACAGCGTCAAAAGGAGTGAAAGGGCGCCTAATGCAAAAGAACACCGCATAGCGGTCAAAGCAAGCAGGCCAACACAGATGGCCGAAAACAAAGATAAGACAACCATGCCGGGCCGGGGAAACAAAGAGAATAACACCAACCAAGGAACGACAACAAGGAGGACCTGAAGATCCGAGGCAAGGCTGCTGAGGGAGGTGCAAAAAACGGGGAGGCAGCCGCAAGACACACTGGAGGAGATACTAGGCGGTCGGCGTAGGAGAAGAGAAAATAGAAAGGTCGAGCCCCCAATTCTGTTGAAGCCTTCTATTTCTCGGGCAATCTTCGACGCTTCTAAAGGTTAAGGCTTTGTCCTTGACCACTTTAATGAGATGCTTCTTGACAACCACAGGCACCATTGGATAACCTTTGAAGAGAATGTCATTCATATACCTCCAAATAAGGTGGTAGAGCACAACAAAAGAGAAGCGCCCTATAGCATGATAAAAGTTCTTACCTGATAGGAATTTCATCACCCATTGAAGATTTTCCACCCACGACCCGTTTCTCCACGGGAGATTGCACTTGGCTGTCCAAAAATAAGCCATACTCGAAGTAATACTGCAGCCGAAGAAGAGATGGTCAATAGAATCCGGCGTGAGCTTGCAAAAGGAACAAACTTCCCTCCCGATCCTCCCATAGGACATAAGAAAATCTTCTGTAGGAAGATGGTTCTTAATGACCAACTATAGATTGAATTGGTACCTCAGAGTGATAGCTTTGTTCCATATAAAGGATGACCAGTCCACTCTCACTTTCCTCTTTCTGAAAAAATGCCATGTAGAAGCCACTGAGAAGAGACCAGACGGATTGACACTCCACACTAATCTATTCAGAACCTTAGGGAGAAGAATAGGGAGCTGGCCCCACGAGTCCATCACCATCCTAAAGGCTTGGCCTAGCTCAGAGAAAAGGTCTACAACGGCTGCACACCTAGGAAGCCCTGACTCTAAGATAGTTTGCTCCGAGCAAATCAGATCCAACGGCCCACTCTGGTGCCAATGATCAAACCAGAGGGAGACCGTCTACCCATCACCAATCCTCCAGCGGAAATTGAGTCGAACCTCGGGTCTCCGGTGTAGGATCCTCCTCCAAGCCCAAGAGCAGCAGGCCGGAGCCTTAACCATCTAGAAGTTCTTCCCTCTCAGAAAAGTAGAGTGAATTCACTTGCACCACAAGGATTCTTTGTCAATGAAGAGGGTCCAAATATGTTTAAGCATAGCCGCTTTGTTGTACTCTCGTAGTCTACGAGTCCCAAGACCACCTTCCTCCCTTGGGAGACATACATCCTCCCAGGATATCTTGGCACCTCCCTTACTAAGGCCAGGTCCCTTCCATAGAAACTGTCTAAGGATCTGCTCTATACGATCTAAGACTGCGATAGGAATAATAAATACACTGGCCCAATAAGCCTGAATCACATGGAGCACTGACCTTATAAGTTGAACTTTTCCAGCAAATGAGAGAAAGCGATGAGTCCAGGATTGCACCCTTACCGTAATGCGATCGACCAAGACAACGCAATCCACCTTGCCTAGCCTCGAGGAGATGATAGGGGCTCTTAGATAGCACACCGGTAGCTTTCCTTCAACAAATCCAAGGGCATCCTTGATCTGAGTTCTCGATTCATTCGAGCCACCCGCGAGGAACACCTCACTTTTGCTATTGTTCGGTATCAAACCACTCCAAGCTGAGAATGTATCAAACCCGTCTTTAAGAAGCCTGACGAATGCCATATCTGCTTTGCAAAATAGAAACACATCATCCACAAAGAATAAATGAGATAATCGAGTGGCCTTGCACCTCCAAGAGATTTGAAGCCAAGTAGCTCTGCATGGGAAGTGAGGATCCCCGAGAAGACTTCCATCACCAAGGTAAACAGATAAGGGAACATAGGGTCCCCCTGTCGAAGGCCACGGCTGCTAAGAAAGAATCCATGGAGATCTCAATTCAATAAATAGAAAACATAAGTGTGCGCACATATACCATGATAAGCCGAATGAAGTGGTCCAGGAAGTGAAAAGCCCGGAGATCCATCTCAAGGAAGTCCCAATCTACCGTATCATACGCTTTCTGAAAGTCCACCTTCATAGCACAGTTGGGGGTATACGGCTGAAGATGAAATTGTGCGAATAACTCCTGGGCTAGAAGAATATTATCCCTGATCCGGCGACCCTTAACGAAGGTGTTTTGAGAAGGGTTAATGGTATCCTGAAGAACAACCGCGACACGATTGGCTAAGAACTTGGTAGAACATTTGTAGATTGTATTGCAGCAAGCAATAGGTTTATAATCATTTACCGAGGTTGCATTAGGCACCTTGGGAATCAATACCAGGATGGTGGCATTAATCTCTCTCAAAAGTCTCCCCATGACAAAGAAGTCCTTCGTTGCATCCATGACCAACGACCCAACAAGGTCCTAGTTACTCTTGAAGAACTCAACGCCATACCCATCTAGCCCCGGAGCCTTTCCTTTGGCTAGAGAGAACAAGGTATCCTGAATCTCCATCTCTGAGAATGGATGGGCGAGCGAAGCAACCTAAGCCTCAGAGAGCAGACACCGGATAGCTCGCTGTAAGTCGTCCAAGGTTAGCTTAGGAGGGAGAGATCACAAGGCAAACAGCTCTTTGAAGTGAGAAACAAATGTCTCCTGAACAAGGTTCGGCTTGCTGACAAGATTCCCATTTCTATCAAGGACCGAGATGATTCTATTCTTTAGCTGCCTCGTAGTCACTGAATGGTGAAAGTACTTGGTGTTCTTGTCACCATTCTCTAGCCAGCGGATCCTGGATTTCTATCTAAAGAAGGCCTCATCTTGATTCCTCAACTCCACAAATGTCTTACGGTGCCCCTTCTTTAGCTCCGCCAGGAGGATGTTGGTTGGATCCTACTGTAGGTCATCTTGTGCTAACCTTAGAGCATTCCTGGATTGGGCAACCCTCTCAGACAAGTTAGAGAATGAGTCTCTATTCAGCTGCTTGAGTCGTTTCTTCAAAGGCTTTTAATTTGGTAACCAATCTGAAAATAGGAACACCTTCCCGCGGAGCCTCCCACACCTGGGTAATAATGTCATGAAATGAAGGGTGCTCCATCCAGAAATTAAAGAACTTGAAAGGCTTCCTTCGCAAAACCGGTTGAATCACCTTGACCAACATCGGAGAGTGGTCAGAAATACCAGGTGTCAGAAACGACGTTTCAGAGTAAGAGAAATGCAAACTCCAAAGAGTGTTAACCAGCACTTAGTCAATCTTTCTCGCTTTCCGGTTGGCCCCCGAAGACGTCGACCAAGTAAACCGAAGGCCCACATATCTCAAATCCTCAAGCTCCGACAGATGCAAGCAATCATTAAATTCCTCAAAGGAGGGAAGCCAGGCATTAGTATCGCCAAATCTATTAGAGGGGTCTCTAATAGCGTTGAAGTCACCAGCAACCATCCATGGAAGGTTGTAGATGTAAGAGCTCATCTTGATCAAGTCCGCCCATAAGGGCCTTCTAGAAACAAAAGAGTGTTGTTCGTAGACAACTAAGGTGCAGTAACAAAGACCCGACGACAGAAGCCTAACTCTGCCATGGATGACCTGATCATTGGAAGTTATCACCTCAAAATTAATTGGTGAAGGGTCCCAACCGACCCAAATTCTGCCCTCCGGAGACGAATTATAGTTGGCAATCCAAGTCCACCCCGACAACAGACTAGACGATAAAGAGCAAAATAGATAATACGGGACTTTAGTCTCTAGAAGCCCGACCAAACAAAGACCATTTGAAAGAATCAATTTACAAACCTCGGCTCTCCTCAAAGGATCCATAAGATCACGAATATTCCAAAAGCCAAAATACATAACGAAACTAAGAACAAACTACGCTATACAAGAAGACTAAGGAGGCAAGGCCTACCTCGGCTTTTGAAGCTTGCGGTGAGGGGGTCCCAACGTGCCGCCAGTGGACTCATCCGATGCCGGATCTGGGGCAAGTGCAAGAAGCCGATCTTGGATGGTCTCCACCATTGTTGTGGCACAAGGCTTCTGATTAAAATGTGAACCGGGGATGTTATATCCTCCTCGTCAGATGATGCAAAAGAAGCAGTGACTTCCGACTCTAATCCATGATCCATGCTGGAGGAGAGGATTGGGAGTTGTGGTGGGTCTGCTGTGAGAGAAAAAACCACCATGGGGGGGCACTGGATCCCCTTACCGTCTTTTAAATAGGAGCGGGTGGAGAAGGACTCGCTACGGGCGGAGGCGGATCAACAGTCGGGGCTTTGTCCCGAGAGGGCTATCCAGGCCTTGCAACAGCGGAGGAACTGGGTGACTCCCACATAAAGGCGGCCTAATTTTTTTTCTTCCTGCCCTTGACCTTCCTCCAAGGCTGTTCCTGGGTGAGCTGAGGAGGAGCACCCACCACCGGAAGATCCTCAACCTCCGGGGGAACGGACAATGACAGGATTGAAGTGGACTAGATTCAAGTAGGGCCAATCGTGGACTGAGGAGGGATGGATTCGACCACGGCATTAGGCACAACCGAACTGAAAGCATAAGCTATGGGAGGGGGAGCAGCTGTCTTTTGCGGATCCAGCTCAACCACAACCGAATGGGAAGGGGCGGCCAATCGAGCAGGGGCGGTCTGCGGAGCAAGGGCGGGTCTGGCCGAGCGACGAATGGATTGTCTTGCGTTGGAGGTGTGCCCATCATCATTTTGTTCGCATGGGGGGGCTCAACAATTGTGGCTAAAAGCTCTGTAATCCGGGCACTCAGCCGAGAGCCATTCATATTGAATGTCGATGGTACGAGAAACTCCCTTCAAGACAACTCTGGCTGACTCCACTCTTGGTTGATTCGCCGTGATCTCGACACATATTCTTGCAAAGGATACCATCTTCATTTGATCAATCCACTGATCAACATAGAGAGGCTTCCCACCATGCTTGCATTGGCGCTCATTGCCGGCACTGTCCAGCATTCAAGCGGTAAGTTTCGCAAACAGATCCAAATCGAGATAGCGGATTAGTCTTCTCTCTTGAGGTCCATAAGAGGCTTCCATTGCCTTAGAATGAGCAGCACTCTAGCGATGGTCATCAGTCCATCTTCAAGGATTTTTCTTCTAAACCCAAGGTCTGAGATTTGGAGGAAAAGAAATCCTTGATCATTAGAGAACATCTCTCCGAGCTTGGAGCCCTAAGTTTTTCTCAAGGATTGCTCCATCAAATCAAATGGGAGTTTCCTCCTCCTAATGAGATAACCCACCAAACAATCATGCCACTTCGGGTCCATGATGTCAAGGGCTTAATCCAGAAGGCTCACCATAGCCTCTCCATCCACAAATGTAGGAGAAACGAAGGATAAGTCGGACCCTTTTATTGCCAGCCAAGCCATATTTGCCCAGGAGTGTGCTGGGGCTTAGTGGTGACCAGCTGGAGGCCGCACGGGGCGCTTGGAGGCTGACCTAATGTGACTTCTGCCTCTCGAGCGGTGCGGCCTAAAGGGCAGCACCTATGGGCCTTTCAGCTTACTTCTAAGATTAGCTTCACCAGATAGACCAGGTTGAACCGACGGCATAGCATTGCCAAGAGTGGGGTTCAGATGCCCCATAGAGTTGACAGCCGAAGGTTGGCTTGAGGAAGCATTAACGGCTAGAATAGGTTCTGCAGACATTTCTACAAACAGCTGGACTACATCCCATAATTAACCGGAAAACAGAATATCGAAGGCGAGGTATCGAACCACCAACCTTCAACCACCCTTCTCTAGTCTATAGGTGCCAACCAACTCCAAAAAAGCAATAGCAAAACACACTAGCACAACCGCACCAAAACCGAATAGACACCCAGTGCAGCAGTGACAAATGCAAGGGAGGAGGGAGAATTGATCTGGGAATCAAATTCAGTGGAGACCGTGCCAAAATAATCCAGGAAACTGCCACCAAAGAAGAACCGAACACCCAATCCGCTCCCCTCAAGCCCGCAAGATAGGGCCGAGCAGCTCCAGACGCTCGTAGACACACTCGCGCGCAGCTCCTCGATCAAACAGATCTCCGCACCTAGCTCAATCCAACTGGAGCCTTTTAAAGGTTAGGAAGGACTAGGTGAGGGGAGATTCTCCTCCAAAAATCAGCCAAAAGCACCCATAGAACTCCCAAACAGAGCAGAAGACCAGTCGGAAAACTAGAGGCGAAACTGGGCAGAAAATCGAAATCTATTGCAGACGATTTCTCCGAATGTAGACCTTCATTTGCGAAACCGTTCGGTGGAAGCGAAGAGGGGAGAGAGATGAAGCTTCCCTTCAAAAATCAGCTCATTCCAACACCCACAGCCTCGGGAATCAGCAAAACACCAGCATGATGAACAGGGACACGAGAAACCGAATTGGGAGGATCCGGTGAACAGTAACCCAGCTCTTATTGGTTCATTACTTGCCGAACTAGTTCGTCTTGTCATATCAAATTTTTTACTCTAACCTTCAAATATCAAGGTCAAAAGGAGAAGTGTTTAGAAGAAAGGTAGTGGAATTTTGGGAGATTTTCTCTTCTCTCGACTCTACTTTTTTTTTTAAAAAAAAAAATTCAAACATCACAATGCCTTATATGACTGAGGTTGAAGGGTAATATAGAATTTTTTCCATTGAGGATTTGAAAACCTTTGGGAAAATTCTGTGTGAGATCTAGCACACCCATTAAATTTAAACAACGAGGTATAATCGATCCGGTTGGATCAAGTAGAATTTTCGAATATCGAATGGAGAATTGTCCTTGGCACCATTAGAGCAGCCAAGGTCGCTAGTTTTTTTTTTTTTTTTTAATAGTACTTGGATGACACATCTCAACGAATAAATTTGTGGAGGGGTGTAGTCGCGTTGGCATTAGGGGTGAGCATGGTTCGGGTTGGTCCGGGCCACCCTTTAACCCTAGGACCAACCCGTACAATGTCAGTTCTCAATTTTTAGGACCGAGGACCAACCTTATTAAGCCTAGGACCAAAGACCGGACCGACCTAATGGGTTCGGTCCAGTTCCAGGGTCAACCCGGGACCGATTAATAATTTTTTTCGTCTTATTTTTATACTCCCTTAAAAAGCAAACTTACAAATTTAAATTACACATCCATCGACAATGTGGCATTGTGTAACTAAATTATAAATACCAATACATATTTAGCAAATTTAAGATGACACAATAATAGAAATTTTGTACCTGCTAATTGCTCATCGAGATATGGGACAAGATTGAAAGTTATTATAATCATATATCTTTAATATTCATAATATCATATGTAAAAGCGTTTTCCTGCATTTGATCATGTAGAGTCCACTCAACCAAAAAATGAGCTTCACACCACTTGACTAGCAAATCACTGTAGTACTACTCTACTCTTCAAAAACTTCTACCATTTGACACAAATTGAAAAGCAAAGTGCAGCTGAAATTCATTAGTAAAATACAATTAAACCATAAAAAGTTCAAAATACTTAATATAAACCATGAATATATAACTTCACATCTTGTTAATTCACTTGAACTTCCAAACACCTAAAAACAAAACAAACGACACATAATTAATACTCAACAAAAGTTTTGAATTGAAATTACTATTAGTGCTATTGATAGAACATCTCAATATAATATAATATAATAGACATTTTACTTAGGTTTAAATATATAAAAGAATTATAAATAATGTAATATAATATACAGGGTTGGTCCAGGGTTGGACTGACCCAAAATTCTTAGGACCGAGGACCAACCCGCACAGTGTTGGTCCTGGAATTTCAGGACCAAAGACCGACCCAATCCCCTTGGGAACCAGACTAGGACCGGTAGGGTTGGGCCGGTCTAAGGTCGGTCCAGGGTCAACCCTAGACCGCTGCTCACCCCTAGTTGGCATGTATCTCTACGTAACTGATGCATCATCGCTTCATTGGCATAGAACTATAACATTGACCTGATGATAATGTACAAAAAGGCTTTGATTCCATCAGGTGATCGAAAGAAAGACTAATGGAGATTAGATTGATGTGCGGATAGACCACGGCCAAATATTCCTAAGGGTCTACAAATATACACCCAGAAGTAGGAAAAAGGAATCCGACTTCATTCAAGAGAGTTGACTAATCGTGATTGATCTACTGCTGTTTAGAACAGTATGTGCAAATACGAACAAATCGTGCATTTGTTATGCAATCCAAGAAGCTAATCGTGGCCAATGTTCAGTACATTGACTGACCCAGCTAAGTGCAAGTGTAAGGGAAAGAGAACACTTCAACAAGCTGTTCATAAATGTTTGTCCACTAGTTGTAAGCTTTAAACATGCAGTTTTTTCTCGGTATATATACCCCTTCACTAGTAAAATACATTATTTTCTTAAAATAACCTATAATGATCCATCTCTTTAATTAGTTCAGCATACGTTAAACAATCCACCGAAAAGTTATTTACACATCACTTCTCATAACTTGGCCGGTGATGACCTCCATGAGGTCACTAATGGCAAAGTGTAATCGATTTTTTTTTTTTTTCCATAAAGACAAGAACATTATCATTGCTAATGGTGTTGGCAGTGACTCTTGATAATGCTAGTAAGATTATCTAGGAGGTGAATAGGTATTTAAAAGAAATCTTAACAAATAATCGCCGAATAAAATAAGTTGTAAGTAAAATCTGAATAAGAAACAAAGTCAGATTTGCGAAACACCAGACTTTCGGTAGATGTTCAGAATCTGTTATGTGATGAAACAAACTTTTACAATAACTTGTAATATTACAACAGATTTAAGTAAAGAGATTTAAGGAAAGAGAAGATTGTACACGATTTTTATAGTGGTTCGGTTTAGATTAAATCTACGTCGACTCTTCCATACTGATAGCATGTTAGTTGGATTTCACTATAATATCAAATAGAGAATTACAACTTGTTGTTATGACCTCCTTTTTTCCGTTTGGGGGAAAAGGAAGAGGGTTTAGGGGTATTTGCCTAAAGAGGCGGACTAATGGCCCTAAATTAGGCGCGGCTCTCCCAAGCCCATACCTCACGCGATGTTGGATTTTGTTTTTTAGTTCTTAACAATCTAAATATTTCTAGGAGTCGCCACTAGCCTATTGGGGTCAGCTAGAAACTAATCGAGACACGGGAGTGTTGTCTCAATTCCTGCGCAACCAGAGATTTCTAGGAATGGGGACTTGTTTACGCTAATGTTTCTATTAGCGCCCTTGCGGTACCACGAATTTGAAAGGTTGTTTATCTAAATGGCCCACAATTTTGATTACCAATTATAATCCTTGTAAAACCTCTAAGCGTCAATGGAAATGTTTTTTTTTTTTTTTTTTAGGTTTGTTTTCCTTAATGTCTAGACTAATCCTAACATAATTTAGAAGAGAAATTTACACTCAAATTAATGAAAAGCAGTGCACAAGTAAATATCCAAGAAATTAAAATGACTTAAAAGTAATGCAGAAAAGAAAGACCCGATACAAGTCGGGCAAATAATATTACATGGCCTTATTATCACGCCCCAGGACAGGACCCCCGTGAGCGAAATGGAAATTTAAATATGCATGAAATTACTCTAGATAATTTTAATCTATGCAAAATGGATTATTTACAAAAATGATCATAAAATACCAAAATAGTATTAAATTAGGAAAATGACCTTTTTAAAAATAGGAAAATTTCATATATGCCATTTTTGCCTTAATTTGATACATCTATCACATTTATATATTTTTTTTTTGAAATTTTTGGATTTTTGGATTTTTTATTTTTTATTTAAATAAAAATAATAATTTCCTAAACAGATATATGCTAACATTGAACAACACAGCACATGAATATCATAATAACCGGGCTCAAATTGACCGTTTCAAGATCGAAACTTGGTTTGCACACTTTGTTGAACACTTAGCGTGCATCAAATTATCCCAAACCAGCTTCCTCAGGCCATGTTTGCGGCCTTCAATCTCAACGCATGAGCAATCTTATGTGGAACTAAAGTATCAAGATCATATTACCACATGCAGGGAGCAAGATCATATAGAAATAATGACTTAAAACACACAAGAACTAGGTTGAAATCGGTCTCAAATATGCAAGTCTGAACTGATTTTACAAATCCGGGTTTGAACCCAAATCAAACAAACATGTTACATGCCCATGTTCAAGCCCCGTCACTTATTACATGCAAGATCTAAGGGAAACATTACTTAGTCTAAGTGAAAGTAGGTAACATGAGCTTTCAAATATAATGAGCATCACAGAGAATGACCGAACGAACGCATCAAAACGACCTCTCCAAGAAGCACACATGCAAAACTCTTGAAGAAATTTCAACACTTAGAAAAATATGGCCTTAGAAATCAGTTTTCCGGGCTGATTTTCCTCTTGACTTTTCACTATTAAAACACGTTCAAACTCAAACAAAAATACATCTAGGATACTTACCTTGCTTCCTAGTTTCATTTACAAGTGGTTCTTGGCCAAGGAAATGAAGAACTTATTCTCGGGAGACGTGGAAATTGGCTTCTTCAACTGGAAAACAAGATCTGCAAAGAAAGAACTGATAACGAAGGTTTTCATTGACCTCTAAAATCAAGCTTTAGGACCTCTTTTGTTGAAAAACTTAACACCAATCCAAACTATATGTATTCTAGTTTGGGTTTGAACTCATGGTTTTCCTCATTTGTCTCTCAACTTTCTCAAAAACACTCGCTTTCTCTCACTCGTGACCAACCGGGCTCAACATTTTGAAAAATTTTCAGACTTTCTTTGGCCCGCCAGGAGGACACTGTTTCGGGGGCTTTAGGAGGCATTTCCGATCTCCATTTTGGACGTGCGACGTATGGATGGAAAAATCTTTGAGTGAAGTTTCACTCTCTAGTTTAAGGTTTTGGCTAATTTTGGCTGCAAGTTTTCGAAAATTTCCTTTTCTCTCTAGAGGTTGATTTGGAATTTCTGGGTTTGTTTTTCTGAGTTACTTCTGAGGGCCTCTTTGGAGAACGACTCCGAGCTCTCTCCTCTCCCCCTCGTCTCCTCTCTCTCATCTCTTGAAAGACCTTGCTTCAGTAATCTTATCCCATGAATTTAGAGATTTTTGGTCGGTCTTTTGTCCACCTACCAAGCCTGCCAACTGAGCTGGTTCACCTACTCTTTTAACTTAGCCAATTTTTTTTAACTTTTGCAGCTATTGGGTGTGCAGACTTTGCTGCGATTTTCCCGTGCTTTTAGCAGCTTATCTCTAGCTAATTTTCGTCCACTTGCACTACTATATACGGTCTTCTATCACGTGCAAAGATCAACCTAAATGGGCAGCTGAGTGGGATATGGTGGGGCCACCAATATGGCTACTTAGCAGCTCCGAATTAAGACTTAATCACGGACTGAGATTTGGCAGCTGGTTTGGGTGTTTTAATCCATCACTTTGGATGCGATTTTTGATCAATTAGCAAGTTCATGTATATTAGTTTAAGATCTCGACCAGATTTTGCAATTGTGCCCACCCAATTTTGCAAGAAAGTCCCTCAAAGTTGGCCATTTTCTTATCCAAAAATACCCAATTCAATACAAATGTGGTCTTTTTAGCTCGATTTGATTGATTTGACTTGGCCCAAATTCAATTTCAACTTAATTGGTGACCAAGATGATGATTTAGGGGCTCGGGTGCAAATTTTGCAAACTTTGCGAATTGGTCCCTCAACTTCTAGAAATTGCATTTTGGCCCCAACTTGCCATTTGAATTCCAATTTGACCTCCTGGGCTTGGCTAGTCACATTTAGATCATTGACCCTAACTTGCTCTCTCTCTCTTTTTTTTTTTTGATTTCTTCTTTTCTTTTTTTAATTATTATTTATTTTTTATAGGAAAAACATCTTTCATTTAAAACACTATATTAAACACCTAGATAATCTATATGCCGGAATGAAATATTTTTGGGCAAAAATTTAGGTGTCAATACTTATAAGTAGAAATACTCAATGATAGAACCTTTTGACTCACTAAGTCACTTTTTTTGTATTTTTCTTTCTTAAACAAAATTTGTAAGGCACACCGAAGAAGACAAGTAGTTGAGAGAAGTTTTAGACTTTGGAATTTTAATTTTCACGTCCCCCTTTTCAACTTGACTGAATGACCTCCTTTAAATACTCCACCATGCCACACTAGCCGATGACATTCTCCGGAGGAATTTCTTCCAATCAATCTTTTGGACAGAATCTATTAAAGAGATCCTGTAGCTGTTTGAAGATAGAGATGGAAATTCCATTGATTACAATCGCCCATACAATCGGAATCTAGGTTTCGATAAGTAGAACTTCCTTATAAGGAACTTATCTTCAAGATTGATCTTGTCAAATTTATGATTGACGTAATCAATGTGTAAATATAAGGAAAGTGAAATCCTTGGCCAGAAGATAGTCGTTTAAAGAATTTTTTGTTTCCAAATAAAGTTCATTTGTGTCGCACATCGCTGAGTCTAGTTTTGGACTCTTTTTCATTCTAGACACAATCTCTTTTTGGACTTCGTCAAAATGAGAAATGTTTATGGGATGAAATAGACTTGATCAAGAGTCTTTGATAGAATCTTGATAAATCCTCAAAAACAACTCACAAGCAATTTGTACTTAAAATAAGCATTAGAAACAAAAAGTTTTGTCAACTTCAAAATCTTGATAGGAGTTTTTTCAAAAATCACTCTCTTTTTGATAGTAACAAAACTTTCATGCAAATTTAGAGAACAATACTTTAAGTTACCTTGCAAAACAACACTTTATCAACACAAGATATAGAGTTTATGAAGAAAGTTTTTGGATAAGCAAACATTAGATAAGTATAATACTTTTTGAAAGCAATCACAACTCAAAAAGTTTGCGAAAATCTGCATAAGATGTGACATCCTGATTTTCAAGTTCTGTTTTCGATTGGATAAGTTGAGTTTTTTATCGATGCACCTATGGTTCTTTCCTCTGAGTTGGCCACTCACGAGATAATTAGTCTATCATGTGAAGTCGTTAAGGAATTTTAATGCAATAGACTTGAGAATTTGACCAGAAATTGACTACTCAACCATGCTAGTCTGCAAGGGTCATTATGGCACTATTGAAATCGATTAGAGACCGGAGATAGATCGTTTTGATAGAGGTGTGTGTTTAGTATGTGGTTGATTTCACCCAATTGCAAAATTTTTGCCAACCGGCACTAGACTGATTTTTCTGTCGTTTTGGTACCTTGTGTTCGTATTGGAAACCTCAAGATTTTAACGACAACCGAGAGTTGCCAATGTGTCGAAGATGTATATTGTGGCTCTAAAATAATCGACCATAGGTCGATTGCACCAAAAATTTCTAAAAACTACTCGGTAGGCTAGGTTACGCTAAAATCACGCCAGATTGAAATTAACCGCGAATTTGAATCCGATTTCAGAAATTGAAGATTCTGTCATGTCACGATTTATTTTAGGAATGTCGACTCATTCTCTAAAGATTTTTCAGTAAATCGAAACTTTTGACGAAATTCAATATGGGGCCGTTTTTGTCCGAAAAATTCAGAGGACCATTTTTAATCGCGTTTTTGAGATGCAAGTTGGTTCTGTTGGTGAGAAAAAATATCAATTTGGTGGAGGACACATTGATGGAATTTATGGGGACCAAATTGAACCCAATTGGAGAAGAATTTAACTTAATTTTAGGAATTATGTGTGGCAACCCTCGATGGCCCCCGATCCGTTAAGATCGCCACAGTTCGCTTACCTTTCACTTTTCCTTATAATATGTCACTTTGATACCATTTCAATTGCAGCGTGTCCATACATCCTGGGGGTTTACATTTTTTAGATCGATCCCTTGCGCAGTTCATATACGGAAGCACATCTAACAATTCCCTTCCCTATATTCAGAAAACAATGCACACCTACTAAACATTTATAGATAAAAGTCAAACATTTTTATTTACTTAGACCAGATGGACATCATTCATTGGTACTTCAAAATGTCGTAGTCTTCTATACTCGACTACACTTCAAAAGATGACCGACATCTCCTCCAACAATCATATACTTAGAGTCCATCGATCAGTGTCAGCGTCCAAAAGTTCCTTCGTTTGCTATCCTCCTCCTCGTGGTCATATCGAACCACCCGATCTATCTACCAGTGGCAGTGGTAGCAGAGCTATCTTATCTAGTCTGAAATGTTGGTCCCCAAAGGGGTGAGTACAGCTACTCAGCAGGTAAATGATCAATAAACCACTCAATACATCATACAATACAATCATAACAATCATAGCACAATACATGTCATTCAAGCATCCATGCACAATTTACCTTGATACCATGCGCATGTCATCATACTACATGTACATACATCCTCATATAATCATCACCATCATCATGCCACATATACCATCATGCCATAGGTGCACATACATCCATGCACAAACCATCATGCATCCATGCACTCATCATTATATCATATGTACCATCATGGTGCACATACATCCATGCATTTACCATCGTCATGTCACATTTACCATCATACCATAGGTGCACATACATTCATGCACATACCATCATGAATCCATGCACTCCTCATCGTCATATCATATGTACCATCATGCCATAGGGGCACATACATCCATGCACATACCATCATGCATCCATGTACTCATCATCATATCACATGTACCATCACGCATAATTCAATTTCAATTTCCCAATTTCATTCTTTCATTTTGGGCCGCCACATTTCTCTTTCCCGGGACCAATACTTGCATCCCACATTTATCACTTACACCCAATCCTGGCATCATGAGAACCATCCGGCACAATACCTGTCGGGCATCTAGCACAATACCTACCAGGCATCTCACATCCCAACTAGCATCACGAGGCATCTCCCCGGGCACAAACCTCCAGGGCTTCCGGAATTACATACCGACATACCACCAGGTTTCCCCCTCCTCTGGAATTACGTACCGTATACCACCGAGCATCTCAAAACTCCCGAGGACCCTCCGAAATTACGCCACTAGGCCATCGGGCATCCGGCACCCCCACTTTTCAAGCATCCCGACACTCCCGGGGCATCGTTGGCTCACACCTCTAACGGTCTTCTCATCACCACAATGCATATTCCCATACATCTCATTTTCAATTATAGCTCAATTTCAACATGGCATATGATGTGATGGGAAACAAGATCATTTTCCTCATTTGATTCTTATATGCATGTCCAATCATCATCATACATGCAGCAAGATACAATCACTTATGACAATACAATTCATGGGGTCCATATAACATAGAATAATCCATATACCAGGTCTTTTTGAAATTTACCAAATTCCAGCTTACACAATTTCGGAAAACATGTAAATTAAATATCCATATGATCTTCAAAAATCATACAATCAGAGCATGTAATAGACAAGACATAAAGGTAGCAATTTCATGAAGAACACATGCCCAAAAGAGCTTCACACAAGAAGATATAGCTCACACAATACAGCATGCAAAATTCGGTTAAAATCAGATTGCGCAGTTCTTGAAATATTTCGATTAAAATACCCGAATGACCTCCAAAAATTATGAAATTTTACCAGGTGATAGTCAAGATCCTGAGGTAGATTTTTCATGCATAATCTAGTCCAGATTCGCTCTAGATAATTTTCTATAGACTTCCGAAGCTCCTGATTCTAGCACCGAAACGTCCAGTATAGCTATCTCCGAATTATCAATTTTTCACCTACTTATCCTTCTTCGTTTCCTCTAAAATTTTGATATGTTGTGCCTCAAGAAGTCCCCTACAACTTTTATTAAGGTATCTAAGTGAAATTTCCAGAGAATAGTAGCCATATGGGTCCAAGAAGTCTCGGGTGTCCAGTACCGTATTTCCAGATTTACCGTCCTAAAAAGAAAATTGTTTCACTAGGTTACACTTGCTCATTTTACCTCAAATTTGAGTATGTTAGTCTTTAGGATGTTTTATACAACTTTTTTGAAGAAGTCAAAGTGAGATTCTCGGTAAAATTTGACATGCAACACACAAAACCACCAAGGGGTCGACAAAACAGTTCCAGATCTGGCTTTTTCGTAGAGGAAGGGTTTCACCCCTCAAAACTCAGCCATTTTGTCCCAAATTTTAGTATTTTATACTTTGAGATGTTATCTACAACTTTTGTGAAGAATTCAAAGCCAAAATCCGACTTGAAACCCACATGCAAGCCTCTACAAAATTCTGGGTCAGGCGGCACACTCAAAAACAGAACACATTTTCAAGAACAACACAATCAAGCTTTGGTTTCTCACACCCTAAACGTCCGAGATTCACCACCATTCAAACATACAAGAAAGACACAACATACAAGAGCAGAATATAGATCCCAACTTGCCTCCAAAATTGAACAAACGACGGCACACGGACGACGACGGACGAGCGGACCTCCTCCCTCGCTCAGCTTCTCCCTCTCTCTCTTGGCTCCTCACTCTTCTCGCAACTCTCTCTCTCTCTCTCTCTCTCTCTCTCTTTTTGGTTGCTTAAATACTTGCATGCATCTTTATTTTGCATGGGGGACACTTGTCCCTAAGAAGGAGACAAGTGTCTCCCTTGTTGAAGACATTTGGAGGAAGCCATGCGGCTCCTCCTCCCCCTCCCTCCATGCGTCGACAGCCCAATGGGCTTCATGGGCTAGCCTTTTGGCCCACTTTAGGCCCATCTCACTTGGGCCTAAAGTCCAAGCTTAAATGGCCCAAAATTTTCTTAAATAAGTCTATTTTTACTTTAATAATTCACCTTAAATCCCCACTTATATAAATACTAAATTACAATTTCATATGGCCATAAAACTTGAAATCATAAATCCATAAATTCCAATTTATAAAACACATGGCCAATGATAGGATTTTCTTTCCCATCAAATAATTCTCCATTAAAAGCTTGGCCATAAATTTTATTGCAAATTATGGATTATATGGCTATAAAATAACTTAATGGTACTTCCATCACCTATTCATAGACTTTAATGTAACTAGAGGTCATCATGAATTTTGGGATGCCACACTATGTGCAAATTTGTAGGCCAAGGGTCCATTAACCTTTTGGACCACTTGGGGTGTGTTGTAGGGAGACTTTGGTGCTCAAAATTTGCTGAGGAAGCCACCATATATGGTGGGGCCTTGTCTTGGGGACAAAGGGATAGGATGGAAGCCAAGAGGGACCCTCCAAGCTTGAGCTGTCCCCTTTCTTCTCCATCCAACCTGCTTGCTCCATTTTTAGAGAGTTTTGAAGCTCCAAGTTGCAGAGAAACCGAGCCAGCCAACCCCCTTGGCCGTCGCATGCTCACAAGACCTCCTGTTGCCACCGCTTGCCCGTTGCGTGCCCCCAAGCCCCCGCATGCCGTTCCATTTGTCTCGCAAGCCCAACTCGTCCCTCGAGCTGTCCTTGGTTGCCGTCGAAACTCTGGCCACCATCCGAGCCCGCCTCCACCGTTGTGAATCCCTGCCTACTCGCCTGCTTGCCCGCTTGGCCGCTGGTCCTCCTCCATTTGCCGTTCTAGCCTCGGGCTAGCAAGCTCGGTTCTTGGACAAAACCGAGTAGCCCAGCCAGCCGTGGGCCTTCAAGGCCCATTTCGGACCTTTTCCGGGCCTCGTAAGGTGTCGTCGCTTTCGAATTTGTCACCCATCTCCGTGTTGCCGTCATCGTGGATTCACCGGATCGCAAAACCGGTGAGTTTGCTCACTAAACTCTGCTTATGGAGTTAATGATGCTCAATGGTTGATTAGTTTATGCTAAGTATGATTTATATGGTCAGTTAGAACGGATTAGCGATTTAATTACTCATTATTGCATATTAGGTGGTTAGATCGACTTAATTAGTGACTAGTTAGTTGTATTATTTATCTAGATTGGTTCAAAAAATTTTCAAGCTCGTTTTGGTATTTAATTAGGCTTTTCTGGCCTAAGTCTTTATTTATGGCATTTAATTGTATTTATTTAATTAATTTTGGTATTTATTTAATTATTTATTATTTTTCGAAAATTATATTGGGATAACTGGCGACCGAAATTTCATGCTGATTTCAATAGTATGATTGGTTTATTTAATGAGTGCTGATTTGTGCAAATTGAGTGAAAATTGTAATTTTGGGTATTTATCCCAAAATTAAGTAATTTCGGTATTTAATTGGAAAATATCGGACGTCAGTTTTTAATGCCGAAAATGTGTTTATGGACTATATTAATTAGTGAGATTTTATAAATAAATAAAAAGATATTGCGTTTTTGGCTCAAGCAAACCGTGTACCCACACACGATTACTTTATCGAGTATTTTCAATGTGGTGATTTATTAGCTTGTGTGAGCCCCTTTGCACGTCAGCTTGTGAAAGCAGTATACTATATCAACCTATGAGCTCAATATGTTAGTTTGTGTGAGCTAAAATCTTTTTATCAGCTTGTGCGAGTATGATCTATATATTTATCAGCTTGAGCGAGCTATCTATCTATCTATATCAGCTTGAGCGAGTTATAAACATATATTACAGCTTGTGTGAGCCAAGATCATTTTATCAACTTGAACGAGCTATGACCATATATTGCAGCTTATGTGAGCAATGGTGGTATCAATGAGATTGATATATTGTATTGAATTGATAGATAGTACTGTTGGTATCGAATTGAGTTGATTGATTGATTGATCGATGGTTTGAAATGAATTGAGTAGATTGGTTTAGATCATGAACTGTATTAACTTGTAGGAAGGAACTGAAGCGAGGTAAGTCCTTTATCTGGTGTGTGCATAAACTGCCTTTAAGCGTATTTCCTTCCTACTCAGAGTTTAATAGGTGAACTTACTAAGACACTGTCTCACCCCATCGTGAGCTCAATATTTTCGGGTCCTTAGATGTCGAATCCTCTTGAGCGCTTTGGTCGGCCGATGAGGGTCACTGAGCGGGTTTATAACTACCCTGATCCCGGAAGTCTTTTGGTCTATGAACTTGCAGTGACCACTGTCTAGGTCGAAGAGAATCCACCTCATAGGATACCTCATCAATTCAGAGCATGGTTTCACTACGGACCCAATGGTTTTAGGGTGGGTCTCCTCAGGTGTTTTGAAATCCCCACTGGGATAATCGATGCCACTCTAGGGGAGAGTGCAGTTGACCCTCTAGATGGTTTAGTGGAGGACCCGACGCCCTAGTGCTTGTGGAGATTGAAGAATCGGTGAATGAGTTAGATTAGTTGGTCATAGGACAGCTTTGTTTTGAGGACCGATCTTTTGTAGATTTATGAATATAGACTGGTATTGTAAATGACTTAGTCTGCTGTGTATAAATGTGTGTTGTGATTTTCAAAATTTTGGCCATGCTTTTCTATCTCATCATTGTGTTGTCTGAAGATTTATTTATTCTCTTCTGCATGCACATTAAAATGAAAGGGTCGGCGACGCGTCCTAGGATGTCATAATTTATTTGCTTTTGTCAACGTGTCTTGGTCTAAAATGGTCCCTAGTGGGTTTGATGGATTGGTTATGAGCAAATCGGGTGAATTCGAAGAATGAAAGCGCTGAATAAGGTTCAGTTTTCACGCACTAGAGTGTTGGGCACGTTTGATACTCAATGTGGCATCTCTGCTAACAAGCTCTTGGGATAAAGACTTAAAAGTTTCACATGACTGTTATGTTTCACCAAGAAGAGCAAAGAAGAGTTTTCATGGCCGAGTTTGAACATGAATGGTGAAACAGAACCTCTTTTTTTTATGAATGACAACTTGTTTCTTCTCAAGTTAATTGAAATATAAAACAAAATATTTTTTTTGCAGATTTGATCGAGATTTGTGTTGGATGACTGGAGCGCGACTTCTTTCCATGGTCTGTCCCAGCTTTAACAATTTCAAGGTCACGAGGAAGGCTTTGGAAGATGCATACGCAAAAGCTGTTGAGGCGAACATCAACGTAAAAGGGTTGTGCTCATAACCAATCCATCAAACCCACTAGGGACCATTTTAGACCGAGACATGTTGACAGAAGCCATGAGCTTCATCAACGAGAAGAACATCCGCCTCATTTGCGATGAGATATATGCTGCTACAGTCTTTCGTCAGCCTGATTTCATAAGCATCACAGAGATAATCGAGGAAGATCAAGAATACAATTGCAACCTCGTGCATATAATTTATAGCCTCTCAAAAGATATGGGTTTCCCTGGCTTCAGGGTTGGGATTGTGTATTCATACAATGATGCCGTGGTGGAGTGCAGCCGGAAGATGTCCAGCTTCGGTCTAGTATCCTCCCAAACTTAGTACCTAATTGCATCCATGTTATCGGACGATCAGTTCATCGGGAAATTCCTGTTGGAGAGTGCGGGGAGGTTAGCCACGAGGCATAAGGATTTCACTGATGGACTTCGTCAAGTAGGCATCAAGTGCTTGAACGGCAATGCGGGTCTCTTCTTATGGATGGATTTGAGGGAGCTCCTGATGGAGAGCACCGTAGAGGTAGAGACGGCTCTGTGGCAGGTCATAATCAACGATGTCAAGCTCAATGTCTCGCCGGGTTCTTCCTTTCACTGCTCAGATCCAGGATGGTTCAGAGTTTGCATTGCCAACATGAATGAGGAGACCACAAAGCTTGCTTTAGCACAAATCCGAGAGTTTTGGCTGAGAAATGGCAATAAACCGAACAGGAAGGAGAAGTGCTGGCAGAGCGACCTAAGGCTCAGACTCTCGTTCCGAAGAATGGACGATGTGTTGAGGTCGCCCTGCATTATGTCCCCTCACTCGCCCATCCCTCAGTCACCACTGGTTCGAACCAAAACTTGAAGTTGACAATCGCATGATTCTACAAACGGGCATTTTTCCCATTAAATTCAAAGCTTTCCAAATGAACGAGGAGACCATGAAGGTCGCCTTAACACGAATCCGAGAGTTTGTGCTGAGGAATGGCGATAAGCTGAATAGAAAGGAAAAGTGCTGGCAGAGCCACCTAAGGTTCAGAATCTCCTTCCGAAGAATGGACGATGTGGTGAGGTTGCCGTGCATCATGTCCCCTCACTCGCCCATCAACCACCACTGGTTCGAGCCAGAACTTGAAGGTGACAATCGTGGGATTCTACAAACGAGAAAAATTATTGCATTTTTCCTGTTAAATTCAAAGCTGTCCAAATCTAAATAGGGAATTTGGATTATTTATGTGCTTAGTAGACAGGATCAAACATTCTTTTGGTAGGAAAAATAAAAAACTAGAAGCCTCCATGAGGTTGGTGGAGTGGTAAGTGCACAGGCTTGTGGGCGAATGACCCAAATTCGAGTCTCTCTGCCCTTCATCTTACAATATCCTTAACTTACATGGAGGCTAGTCTGTGGAGCTGGGCCAATGCGGGAGTCCAGGTTATCGAAATAAAAAATAAAAAAAGATCAAAAGTAGCTTAGGACTATTACCTTGTAACACTGGGTGCAGAGCGGGACTCTAAGCACTTCTCCTTCCTGTTCAGCTTATTGCCGTTCCTCAGCACAAACTCTCGGATTTGTGCTAAAGCGACCTTCACGGTCTTCTCATTCATGTTGGCAATGCAAACTCTGAACCATCCTGGCTCTGAGCTGTGAAAGGAAGAACCCGGGGAGACATTGAGCTTGACATCGTTAATTATGACCAGCCACAGAGCCGTCTATGTCTCTACAGTGCTGTCCATCAGGAGCCCCCTCAAATCCATCCGTAAGAAGAGACCCGCATTGCCGTTCAAGCACTTGATGCCTACTTGACGAAGTCCGTCAGTGAAATCCTTATGCCTCGTGGCTAACCTCCCCGCACTCTCCAACAGGAATTTCCCGATGAACTGATCGTCCGATAACATGGATGCAGTTAGGTACTGAGTTTGGGAGGATACTAGACCGAAGCTGGACATCTTCCGGCTGCACTCCACCACAGCATCATTGTATGAATACACAATCCCAACCCTGAAGCCAGGGAAACCCATCTTTTGAGAGGCTATAAATTATATGCACGAGGTTGCGATTGTATTCTTGATCTTCCTCGATTATCTCTGTGATGCTTATGAAATCAGGCTGACGAAAGACTGTAGCAGCATATATCTCATCGCAAATGAGGTGGATGTTCTTCTCGTTGATGAAGCTCATGGCTTCTGTCAACGTGTCTCGGTCTAAAATGGTCCCTAGTGGGTTTGATGGATTGGTTATGAGCACAACCCTTTTACGTTGATGTTCGCCTCAACAGCTTTTGCGTATGCATCTTCCAAAGCCTTCCTCGTGACCTTGAAATTGTTAAAGCTGGGACAGACCATGGAAAGAAGTCGCGCTCCAGTCATCCAACACAAATCTCGATCAAATCTGCAAAAAAAATATTTTGTTTTATATTTCAATTAACTTGAGAAGAAACAAGTTGTCATTCATAAAAAAAGAGGTTCTGTTTCACCATTCATGTTCAAACTGGGCCATGAAAACTCTTCTTTGCTCTTCTTGGTGAAACATAAGTCATGTGAAACTTTTAAGTCTTTATCCCAAGAGCTTGTTAGCAGAGATGCCATATTGAGTATCAAACGTGCCCAACACTCTAGTGCATGAAAACTGAACCTCATTCGGCGCTTTCATTCTTTGAATTCACCCGATTCGCTCACCATGTCATTTTTGGACAGGTTAGATTGACTTTGAGATGAACAAAAAATCATTATCAGTCTTAAGACGATCCTCAAAAAGCAGTTGAATTCAGCATGTTTTTTGCAGGAGTCGAGATAGCTAAGGCCCTAATCTGTCCGCTGGAAGATGTATCCAAGAACTATATTGAACAAAAGGACTTTCACTGTTCAGGGAAGCTTTAGCCTAATCTGTTTTGTCCCAATATTGTAAAGAATTCTCCCAAAGCGGTACCCGATTTCAATTATTGTCAAGAGCCAGAGGTGAAAATACACAGGAAAAAGGCAGGTCCTTTCGGCCATAGCGTTTGGATGGTGACAATGAAATTTCGAGGCAACTTGCCCTGTGTCTTAATTCAGCTCCCCTAGTTATCATTGACTAAATCAAGTGCGGGCCATATTGACCAATAATGCTTGCCGGTCGTTGACCTTGCGGAAGTATTATGGATACTGTGAAAGAGATGGAGCGAAGCAAAACAGCTGGAAAATGATCTAGTATATCTTATTAGGATTGCCGACGTCTGTCTTTGAAGATGGATGCGGGCTAAATTTGGTGTAAAATTCCCGAAAGAATAGTCACATGGCAAGCATAATGAGGCAACCCAATCATTTTCTTATTAATAAGATCAGTTTTGTGTTGTGATTAATAAAGAACACCAAGAAGCCGCATCATATGCATAATATAATTTTTCTTCCCAGTGGTAGCCAAGCATTAGTTTAATCTTTTCCATGCCTAAGTTGGAAGGTGCTGCCCTCTAGTCGAATCTCCAATAATGTGAACAGTTGAAGCGCACCTAATCCCATCAGTTTTGCATTTATCATATTAACTAAACCCGTGATGTATTAGCTTGGAAAGCAGAAAATGATGCGAGATCTCTTACCCTGCATAGTAAGGGGTTGGCACCAAGAACGCATCGTCAGGATCAGCCAGGCAGAATGTGATCATCTCGTGAGCTCCTGTGGCTCCCCCGCTCATGACAATCCGGTCGGGATCAAACTTGACCTTGTCCCCCCTCACTCTCCCCATGAACTTCGCCACAGCCTGCAAAAGATCATGGCTTTAAAATCCTATCCGTCGTCAAGCTCTCATATTACTTTTGCACATCGATTAATGATGTAATGCATAGATTTGGTTACTGAAAAAGAGGAGCGGGACAACGAATTTGATTCATCCAAACGTACATTTCTGAACTCGGACAAAGCCATGATAGTCCTGAAAGAGGGCAATGTCCCTGAACTTGTCCACTCCTTCCTTAGTGCAGATGGAGGCTTCTGGGTTGTTGACAAGCCATTCTTGAACCAAGTCGAAACAGAGCTGGATATTGCAGAAAAAAGAAAGTTCAGTTTCCGAGCTTTCGGCACAAGACCCACAGGTCGAAAAAGAGGAACTACGAGCAAGTTCTTTTTTTATTCCTTTTCTTTTACCTGATGTTCTGCAAGACCCATTTGGATGACACCACCGGGATTATGCGTAGGATGAAATGGGTCCTTGTCGTAGGCCTTCCACCCATCGAAAAAGGGACAGTTCTCGGCATGGCCGTCGTTGGTTGCTTTCCGAGACAACAGTGACTTTCTGTTGCTAGAAACGTAACCCATCGTCTTCAAAGAAAAAAGGCTTTTTGGGTTTTTGACTCGGGTTTTTGTCTTGGTGACTTCTAATATAGCAAGAAAGATGGACAAAGACGAAGGAGGAGGTTGCCGGAAAAGAGCACGAGATTGTTGTAGAGAGGAGCGAGAGAGGAAAGTTGAGTGATCCCTGCCTCCGGAGATAGAGTTATATATAGATATGCACCCACAAGAAAGCGCTGGGCTTGACATGAGCAGTCAGTGTAGGGGAAGGTTCTTGGAAATTAAGGCCGGTTTGAAGGGTTGAGTTGGATGGTTGCTCCGACCGCGAATTTTCAACGCGCGAGCGAGTACTTTTGCATCCTTCCGGAAAATCGGATATTATCAGGGAATGTTCCCTTTTTTTTTTTTTTTCTAATTAAAGTAATTTCGGAAATGATGGTTCGTTCTCCTATAATTTGGATAAACCTTTTAAATGAGCAAGAATTAATTTCCAATTGTCGCTATTGAACATCTTTTTTTTTTTTTTTATTGGCCAAGAAATTGCTATTGAAAAACTTAAGGCATACCTTCCGACAAACCAGTCCAGCTCTAACACAAAGCCCTAAGACCACGACGCCTTGCCTAGGGACCTTGCACCAGGACCTTGAGGGACAAACCTTGGACCTTACAATCTAGTCTTGAACCGTATGCCTAAATCAGAGACCTTGATAAAAGAGCTCGAGAACCCGATGTGAGCACCTAGGACCCTAATGAATGGGCCCTAACATATCAGGTCTTGGTTCTAGGCAACTAGAAGTTAGGAATAGTCGTGAAGATGTAGTTGAATTTGGAAAATGAATTCCAATTATCATGAAGCTTTACGACACTTAAGCATATGGTTCGGTGAAAATATTCTTCAATTCATTTATTTTTTATATAATAAATTAAAAATATTTTTGAGTAGTTTTTCTTTTGTCTAACAAGTGGATCCTTTTGAGAATTTGTATGGCCTCTAATTAACCATAAACTTACTGTGTGAATGTCAATTCAATCATAAATTTTCAATTTTGTTAATTTAGTAATAAATCTTTGCGTGAAATTCCAATATAGTCCTTTCGACTAATTTTTACTAAAAAATGGATGACGATTCACTCATCACCAGTCATCATACGTGGCATGTCATTATGTCAGCAGTTTTTGGCAAAAATTGATTAAAACAACCACATTTGCAGTTTACACAAATGCATAGGATTAAATTGGTAATATTAGAAAGTCTAATTGAAATAATATTTGTATGGTAGAGGTTTAGGACCAATTGAGCGATTTCCCCGATGCTTGTGTATGATGCTTCGTGTTATATGAATAAGTCCTTGTGATATAATTTTGCGCGAGTGTTTTTCCTAGCAATGAAGATGCATGTTTGAGTCTTTTGGCACTTGCACACATGAAATGTGCGCACAAAATCAAAGTAAACATAAACAAAATGATGGCAGACCAGGAATTCGAAAGTCCATCCCTCACCACCTCGTGTTATAAGCGGTTGAATCGCATATTTCTAGACTGGTCTAGTTGCGATGGCAGAGGAAATTCTTCGACCCAACAAACCTAACATGTCTGCTTACGAAGGAAGCGAACTTTGGACCACGCGAAAGGAAAAAAAACACGACAATAGTCATCTAAACAACATTTATTTTCTAGGTGAGCTCTCATCTGGTGGTCGGATCATTCTTGGTCTCCCTTTTGACCGGTTCAGTTCTGTTCTTTAAGTTACGATTTTTCGTCAAAGTCAAGTGTAGAAGGAGGACTCGTACCCGTGGAGGGATGAGAAGTTCGGATCCTACACGACCTCTCTCTGCCCAAACGAGAATCAAAATCGTGAATATTTGCTGCAACAATTCACGCTACGATTTCTACGACAATACCATTTGATAAATTGCGGGTGATAATTCATTTCTCTCTAAGTAGTCTCCGGCTTTGTTGGTAGAAAAGCATTTCAAAAAACTTGTTTTTCATGCTTTCTCATATTTCATATCACATGAGCTTGGGTCGAACCAAGTGTAAGATTGGATTTTGCCTCAACTTGCAAGCGAAATATACACCAAACCCGATTTGAGTCATCTTTTTTATTAAATTTTTTGTTTCATCTTGAGCCCTTATCCGGAAAAGCTTATTTACATGTAAATAAAATGTTAATGCTAAAAATTGAAGATGGATCTCGGGTCCGAGATGAAGGGCTATTGCACCAGATGACTACAGATTTTTTCAAGAGCCTAAATCAAATTTTAGGGCCCGGGGACTTCCTTCCGGTATTTGATAAAATTCCCAGCTTGGCACCTGACGAAATGAAATAGTACTAAATAGATGAGGTGGCCATGGAAGACGTTGAAAATGCTGTTTTCCAAATTAGCCGCATTGTTTTGTTCAAAAACAAAAAAAAAAAAAAATAGCTGCATTGTTACGACCAAGAAGAAAAAGGCGCATTGAGTTTTTCTGGTCCAGGCGGATTTAATGGGAAGTACCTTCCACATCACCGACAGGAACTATAGGATGAAGTGTGCTGACGTATGTTTTTCTCCATTTGTTTGGTAGGAAACAGAATTGAACATGACCCCAAATACCTTAGTCCCAAAAGCTCTAAACCCTGAGACACTGGTACCGTCCCTTGGACCTTTGTAACTTTTATCGTGACCCTCTCAACACAAGCGTCAGAGGAAATGATGGGTTTGGAAGTAACATCGAGTTGGAAACCAATGATTCTCAATTGGCATAAATTCTTCTAAACCCTTATTTCACCCGACATAGAGATTTACATTTCAATTTGATTAACCTATAGGAATTTTACATGGAAAGTCACGAATAACTTATTGGAGTCGGCTAGAAATCAAGTGAAATATGTAATAATATTTCATTTCTCATACAATCACAGACTTAGAGTCGAGAACTTTATTACACTAATATTTAACTAGTGCCCTTTTGGTATATAAACTTGAATATTTTTTTAACTAAAATGTCCACACTTTTCTTATAATGTTTTATCCAATTATGAGTTCTAAAGTTCTTATTTGGTAAGTGTCCATACAATATTTTTATACATTTTCATCATACATGAAGTCTTTGTTCTCCTCTTCATTAGAGTCATTGCCAAGAGTCTCTGCCGACATCATTAGCAATGACAATGTTCTTACCTTTATGAAATAACCAATTACGCTTACCATCAGATATCACAGTGACCTCATGGAGGTCATCACCGGCCACTGCGCTTCGGATGTTTTGCTTATGGTTCTTGATGCTACTGGAAAAGGAGAAAAGTCATTAAAAAAAAAAGCTATGAGATGCGTTGACCTTTCTTTTTTTTGGGGCGGGGGAGGGGAATGCAGATGCTTCTCAGGAAAAAAGTGTGCAGATCTTTTGGCCAAGAAGGGAAGAAGAGAAAGATGCTAAGAGTAACATACACACCTAAGCTTCTTTTCCTTCTTGTTGGCTCGAAGAAAAGAGAGAGAAAGAGGGAAAATTTAAGGGAGAGGGGCGAGAAGTGAGCAGCTTTCCGGTGGATTATTTGACGTACGCTGGACTAATTAAAGAGACGGATCACTATGTGTTATTTTTAGAGAAGAAAATGAATTTTATTAGTGAAGAGGTAAATGTACCGAGAAAAAACAACAAACACGAGGTAAAGTTTTTGTCTTTTTTGTTGCACCAACACATTTTGACTCTCTAAAGGTTAAATAAATGCACGTCCAAGAGAAAGGGACTAGAAAAGAGCAAGCCCAGAAATGAAATCTTCATTTTTGGTGGGCTCTTTTTACTTTAAGATCCTGTGCAAAGAGAGTGGTGGCCTCCGGATGCTCGCTCTCTAGCGGCAGACGCACCACCGTAGACCACGACCTCTGCATAGCAGGTCATCAAGGCGCCAAAGCGCGCTACGATGAAGTTAAAGCAAATGAACCAAGACTAGAACGAAGGAGAAGAGCTGAGGAACGAACATGGCCGAAAGAACTAAGTCATGCGTTGTTTACATAGATGTAAAGATGGCCACACAGAAGAAGTAACGTACCGTTTGTTTGGAGCTTTTTTTGTCCCAAAAAAGTCCTAAAGAGCCAGCAGCCTACATCCTATTTTGACTTGATGTCTTTGCTCTCCTCTTTATCATATTCATCACCTACCTTTCAAAGGGCCACCCTTGACGAATAGGTTTAAGGTATTTACTCAAGAAACAACCATAATGGCTCATTTGAAAAGACCGTTCAAACATGTCATATTTTCCATCTCCCAAAAGAAGGATTGTCGATCAAGAGCATGACCTCTCCCAAGTCCATATCTCACATGACATGAGATTTCTTTTGAGTTCTTATAAACCTAAGTATTTCAAGCAATCACCACTAGCTATTTAGAGTCAACTAGAAACAAATTGAAATTAAAAAAAAAAATGAGAACTTTGTTTCAATATCTACGAAACTAGAGATTCTAAGCATGAGAGTTTGATTGCACTAATATTTCTATTAGCATCCTTTTGGTAATTGACTTGTTGGTTGTTCAATTAAAATAGTCACATACTCTTGATTAGGGCGATTGCGATCACAAAGATCTTTCAAAGTCCTCAAGTGTTCATGAAATTATTTTTGCAGGGTTACTCTTGTCAAAGTTTAAACTAGACTGAGCCTAATCTAGAAAAGAAGTTAACATACAATTTATTGAGAAGTGATGTGAAAAAGTAAACTAGCCACTAAAAAATAAATGTGATATATAAACTTGAAAGTAATTATCTAAGAGCGAGAGAAGAAAACGCTATGCAATGTTGAAATCCACTAAGCTCAGTTGCCTCTCAAGGTTTCGGTACTCGTCCGCCCATTCACCATCGATCAAAGCATGCCATCAATCAGAACAAGAGATCAGCAAAGTTCATCGCAATTCAAAATTCAATTTGTCTTGGGGTCGGCTTTGGAATTAATCATGCAATTCGATTATCCCAAGCCATCTCCCGATCCACTGGGCGTTCGTTGATTAAGATTAGTGATAATAAGCCCCCACTTGTGTTCACAAAAGCAGAAGACTAACTCGCTAATCACTAATTAAAGCTAATAAAACCCACTAATATACTTGCTGATACATGTTAGACCAAACATTCATCTAATCAAACACATGCAGACTACATTTAACATGCAATTAGGCCAATTGACCTTGGGAATCAAGAAAACAATTGGTTGGCCACTAAGGGCAACCTCTCCTCTTTTTTTTTTTTCCAAAATCAAGTAGGTCTGCAATTAAAGGAAACTAGACTAATTCTAGGACTAAAATCTAACATCCTAAATAGGATTACTTTCCTAACTAGATTTCTACTTTTTTTAATTTTCAATTTAAAAAATTATAGTTTTTTACTTTTTCTTTAATAGAAACGGGACGGGCTCTTATGCTGAGCCTGGTTCACTCAAAGCTCAGCTCCCTAAAAGCCCTCTTGTTTCTTTGTTTGGGGCCAGCTCAAAAGCAGCCCGAAGCCCAGCCTTGCAAGCCCCCGACCCAACCTTCTACTTTCTCAAATAGCCGGCCCAACGGAGGCCAGCCCTAGTCGAGCGATGACGTTGTCCTTGGCCGGACCAGGCTCCGGCTTCACCAACACCCGACCCCCACTGCCGGCACCACATTAATATAGAGACTAATCTCATTCCTCCATGGCTGGCACATCAGTCGTGGGCTGCCATGGATTCTACCCTTAATGGGCCAATTAATTTCTTTCCCACCAAGGAAAGGGTGAATGTGTGAGTTTGTGGGACAAACCCTCTCATGGGATCTTGAACTCACAAGGGCAAGGGGTGTTGAACTCCCCACATCTCCATTCTCATGTGAGAAAGAGGACGATTTAGTTTCAGATATGAGTTTCGACTCTCACGCCTTGTAATGAAGTATGTCAAAAATCTAAGAGTAAGAGTTAGAATAGGAAAAAAGTATGATCGATAAAAATAAAAAATTATTCGAGCAAATGGACAGATCTAATATATCTTGAATATCAAATAGACATGTCATAGAAGCTCTCGTAAGAGCACAAGATCCGCTTTTTTGGGTGAGGTTACTTCTTAACCAAATATAAAGGATCCAAAGGAAGTTCAGGATCACGGATTTGGAGTTTTTGGTGGTATTAAGGCTTCATGTTTCCACGACAGATTATTTCTTCGTCCATTGATTTGTGTCTATACTTCGTAGCGTCTCGTGTCAGGGGCATATTAATGAGCTTTCGCCGTAAGGTCATCCACGACCTTCCTGTTTCAGGCAACTCCAGCACCAGTAGCAAGGCTGATTCTAGAATTTGAGGCCATCGCCTCTCTCTCTCTCTCTCTCTCTCTGTGGATTCAAGGGGGGAGCACTGTGCAGAGGTTCTGCATTCACTCTTTCATGGGTTCTATCTTGGGCGACTTGCCATCGTTCGATCCTCACAACTTCAGCCATTTTAGGCCCTCCGATCCCTCCAACCCTTTCGTGAGTTCCTCGTCTTTCTCTTGGCCCTTCGTCTTTCTCTTGGCACTGACCGTTAAGAAACGAAACCATGTCCTAGTTTGATTTGTGCTTTGCCGGACCACAGGATGAAAAGAAGACAGACAATCGTCAATGCTCTTATCCTTGAAATAACGTTCCCTTGAAGGACAGCGATGGCGATATTACCCCTAAGCTAGGGCTGAGCCGGTTGATGACCAAGTCCGGCAGAAGCTTCCGTCATTTGCTCAGTTACAGATCAAGTTCCAAAATGGGGTGGTGATAAAAGAACTGGAAATGAAGCTGAAGATTTTACAATTCAACATTTTTGAAAGTTTTAACAATTTTGGACAATTACTTCTAGACTCAAGCCAGTCAAAATCACGGTTAAAATTCAAATTTCGATTAAGCATGGTCAAAGTCAAAAGCCCCAGCAGCCGCAAGTCGGTTATGTTACTAGGGGAAAGCCTGTCAAAAACAAAGCCACCGATTTGGCCAATGCTTGAGGTATTTGGTATTCTGAATTTGAGCTCATATTCTATCTCGTGTTTGGAAATGTTCTCCAGACTAAATAAATTAGGATATGTTCAGATAAAATGCTGGATAAAAAATCTGAAAGAAGGGGTTGGATATTATTAGATAAGAAAAAATTATTAAAAAGAATAAACAAAATGAGAATCGTCATTTACTTAATTGGCAATTGATGGTTTTATCTATGCATTGATGGGCCTAAGTGGGCCCCTCCGCCCATGTTGGGCCTAAAAGCCCGGCCCGTGAGATAAGGGCCCATGGAGGAACTGTTGCGATGTGAAAGGCTATGTTGTTTATAATGAGGAGTTGTGTCCTTTTGGAGGGATGTTTTACGTTGAAGAGATGCGTCTCTTAGAAGAGACGCTTTGAGGGAAAAAGAAAGAAAAGAAAAAGAAAATGTACCTTTTGGAAGTACGTACATTCTCCGAAAACAATTCTCTCTCCCCCTTCAAAAAGATTAATGTAAGACAATACGCTTCCAAGAGATAGACTTTTCTCTCCCTAATAGCAATAGTACGTTCTTCGGTAAAACGAGATCAGGATTCTTCCTTGAACTTCAACACTAGTGTTTAATCTGTGGACAATAAGGTACGCTCGATTTTGTAGTGTATCTTTGATCGGTGATACATGTGATTCTTGGGCTCATCTTCCGCATTCGTTTTAAAGGTTTGATTGAGTGTCAAACCAGTTTTAAGGAATCCGTTATTCGCAAATTGGTATCAAAGCCATTGTTCATGTTTCCCGATCCCTTTTTCATGTTTTTGATTTGTTTTTGATTGAATTTTCATGAAACACCACCGTCACCGATCGAGGACGGAAAATCCCAACACCCGAGTACTGTTTACCTTTTTTTTTTTTTTTTTTTTAAACGAAGTTCAATTCCGATAGCATAGGGTCGAAGGTCTCGTCGATACAAGAAAAATGAGTGGCGGATCGTCGTCGGGGGCCACTGGACACGCTGCCACGCCCAGCTGGAACGAAGAGGATCGCCAATAGTGTAGGGTCGAACGTCTCATCAATACAAGAAAAATGAGTGGCGGATCGCCACCGGGGGCCACCAAACGCACCGCCAATGCACATGCCGATACATTCCCTTCATCGCACGCGTTGTTTCGGTCCTAGGCGCGTGTGACGCATGCGCGCAATTGTTGACACGCGCACTTGTGATGCACGTGCGGGGCACGTGCCAGCTGACGTCATCGTGATGTTAGCTCGCTGTGCTCGTGCACGCATGTGGCACGTGCCAATCGGTTTGTCTGACCAACCCAACCGGCCCAACCGGCCTGACCGGTCTGACCAAGCCTCACCGGTCCGACCCGTTCGACCCGATTCGACTCGACCCGACAACCATTGACCTGATTGACCCATTGACCGTTGATCATTGACTTTGACCATTGACTTTGATCGTTACTTTGACCTTTGATTGTTGACCCCAAAAAATAATAATAAATAAATAAAACAGGAAAGGGAGGAGGAAAAGAATATGTTTCTTTTGCCAAGTAAGTTTATTATGGATTATAAGTAATCCATTTTTTTCTGCATTTGTTGCAGATTTTATGATGTATTATGCATGCATATCTACATTTCCGAGAACGGAGGAGGAAAATGCAAGACTTAAAAGGCTAATGACAGAGTTAGCTAATTATTGATGGAATGATAGTGATGTAGTATCACATGTGGTCAAGGTCAATCAGATGATGCAAGAAATCATCTGGACTGGTTATCCTATGCCGGATTTTAAGAAGGTGCTGGCCTTAATGAACACTCTTCCACCTGAATGGCAAGCAGTGTTAGATCGCCTATGGGAGGTCAACGTGGTCTCGAATTATAGGAGACTTACGGTAGCTTTTGTAAGAGAACACTATAGAATCGAGTTAAATAAAACTTCAATCCTTGGGATGAGTGCCATATGGCGCAGAGTGAATGCGCCTTGGAGGTGGGATGAGAGCTCTTCAAAAGTTTTTCTATGATTGGCCAATGTGCCTTCAGAATTTTTAGAGAATTTTATTGATATATTAGAAAAGACTTTCCATATTTATTTTTTAGTTTAGTCTGAGAAGTTTTTAGGTGTAAATATCTCTTTCCATGTTGATATTTTCATTTGGATATATTACTTAGTGTAATAGACATGTTTAATTATTGAAAGTTCAATGTTATTTATTGTTGCAAAATAGTATGTTAATTTACAATTAGTTGTGGAAAGTTCGAGAAAATTTTAGTGACTTTGCTGAACTTATTTTGCATAGATAATTATATTAATGATAGTTTTAAGTTATGATTTTTTTTTATGATGATTGGAAACATAGTGACTTTTTGATTTTGAAACCTTATTTAAAATTATTCATTAATATGATGGGTCTATGCAAAATGGATATATAAATGATAAGCATTAATAATCTGTGCATATGTGTCTGATATGTTCAGATTTATGACTTCAGCAACTAAAAACATAATTGCTGATTTGAACAAAGAAGACAAAATGAATGATGAGAATTGTGAAATATTGAATAAGAGAATTCAATATATGCTTGAAAAGAAAAAAGCACTAGAAGCTATTGACCATGTTATGGAAGAACTTGAGGATGATGTGTGCCACCTTGAGCTAGCAGAGGACCACCTCAAGATGTTTGAGCGGGATACAGATATTTGCTGTGTTGCTTTCAACTCAAAAGAGGCTTCAAGCTCTAAGTGCAAGCACATTGATTCGTTCAATATATGGAAATGCAATGGATCAAGTCTTTCTTACAAGAAACCAAAAGTTAACCAACATAAGAGAGGAAATTGTCCTCGAGTGAAGAGTATTTCAAGGGTGAAGTGTTACAATTGTGATCAAAATGGTCACTATGTTCACAACTGTCGTGAGCCAAATAAGGTAGTCGCCCATTGTACCCTTAAGAACTTTGCTAATGTGTCAAGTTCTGTATTCTTAATTGAATTTAATCCTTTGTGGACTGTAGATTCGGAAACGACAGACCATGTAGCGAAGGATAGAGAATCCTTCATGGAATTCCGATGAGTACCAGTTGGAACTAAATGGATCTATATAAGAAATAACTCCAGAGCCAAAGTAAAAGGGATTGGCATCTATCAATTGAATATGTGTGGTGGACACACTTTGTTTCTACATGATGTGTTGTATGCTCCGGAGATTTGTCGAAATTTAGTGTCTATCTTAGTGTTTGTTAAGCTTGGTTTTAATATGAACTTCCATAATAGTGGTGTAGATTTGTATTTGGATATAAACTACTATGGTTATGGTTATTTTCTAGATGGTTTTATTGTATTAGATATTGACTATAGTAATGCCAATGTTTGTTATTCCCTTTTCACGTCTCTTAATTCATATAATAATGATGTGAATGTGTGACATGCTAGACTTGGTCATATTGGCCAACAATATATGAATAGACTAGCCAAAGAGGGCTTGTTAGGCAATATTGAAAAAAGTCAATTTGCCCATATGTGAGTATTGCGTAGTAGGAAAAATGACAAAAAAATCATTTGAAAAAGGTACAAGAGCTGAATTTCCTTTGCATTTAATCTATTTTGACGTTTGTGGTCCGATGAATGTGAGAGAAAGGCATATGGCTGTTTATTTCATCACATTTATAGATGATTATACTCGATTCGGATATGTCTATTTGATATCTCATAAATCTGAAGCATAGAGTTGTTTCAAAAGGTTTATGAACTTTATAGAAAATCAATTAAACAAGAAAATAAAATTATTGAGATCTGATCGAGGTCGAGAATATTTATTTGATGAGTTTACAAAGTTATGTGATGAAAAAGGAATAGAAAGAAAGTTGTCTATTCCATATGCTCCTCAACAAAGTTATGTGATGAACAAAACCCTATTGGAAAGTTATGTGATGAACAGAACCCTAGTGGAGATGGTTAGGTATATGATGGCGCATGTTAACTTACTTATTACTACTTGGAGTGATGCGTTGTTAACTACTATCCATATACTTAACCAAGTGCCACTCCATATGAGTTATAGACAAGCAGAAAACCGAACTTAAGTTTTCTCAAACCATGGGGTTGTGCTACCTATACTCATGAGTCTTCTCACAAGTTTGAGAAATTAGATCCCAAAGGAAAGAATAATATTTTCATAAGATACTCTGAACACTTGAAAGTGTATGTGTTCATAGATGAGCAGGAAAGTTGAAATATAACTGAATTCGAATCACATGATGTCACATTCTTAGAGAATGAATTTCCTAAGAATGGCGAAATAGGTCAGGATTACTCCCTATTTGAAACCTTGGATCTAGATAATGAATTTAGTGAAATTCGTTCAAGTGAGAGTAACATGAGAAGTGATGAATTTAATTCAACTCACTCTCAATCACAACCACATGGTGAGACGACATCGTCATTATCTAATCTAAGTGGGAGCATAAATGGGAATGATGTGTAGAGTGTACAATCTCTCATACGGCGAATAAGTCGCAAAAGTATTCCCCGTTGACGTTTTGACATTAAAGGGGAAACTTTTACGGTTGCTTCACAAGATGAAGATTAGCCAATAAATGTTAATGAGGCTCTAAATTGCCCTAGTAAGAAAAGATGGATGCATGCAATGGAAGAGGAGATGGAGTCAATGAAGTCAAACCATGTTTGGGAACTAGTTGATCTTCCAAAATGACACAAAGCTATTGAGAACAAGGATTCGTAAAATAAAATGTAAAGCCGATGGCTCAATATAAAGGCATAAAGCTCACCTTGTGGCAAATATGTATAATCAATAGAAATGAATTGATTATGAAGAAATATTTTTTCCTGTAATAAGATTTACCTCAATTCGCATTATTCTGGCAATAGTGGCTGGTATGGATCTTGAGTTACATCAAATGAATGTAAAGGCTGCTTTCCTCAATGGAGAATTAGAGGAATAAATATATATGGAACAACCTGCTAGTTTCATTATGAAAGGCTAAGAAGAAAAGGTATGTCGATTTTTAAGATCGATATATGGCCTTAAGTAATCCTCGAGATAATGGTATATACGTTTTCATAAGCCATAATGGCATATGATTTTACAATGATAGATGAGGATTATTGTGTATATATCAAAAGATCCAAAGATCAATTTGTGATCATATTATTATATGTTGATGATATATTAATTGTCAGAAATAATATGGAGTTTGTTAATACTGTGAAGAATTGGTTATCCTCCAACTTTGAAATAAAAGATATGGTAAGGCTGCATATATTCTTGAAGTTAAGATTTCAAGAGATTGTTCGAAGAGATCATTATCTCTTTCGCAAGAAACATACATAAATAAGGTTCTTGAATGATTTTGTATGCAAAATTGTAAACCCATAGATATTCCAATTGTAAAAGGTGAAGGATTGAGTCATAAACCGTGTCCAAAGACTCCACAAGAAAATGAACAAGTGAAACATGTTTCTTATGCTAGTATTGTGGGATGCTTAATGTATGCTATGATGTGTACAAAACCTGACATATGTTTTGCAGTTGGAATGGTGAGGAGATACCAATTCAATTTAGGTCAAGCACATTGGAAGGCTGTTAAAAGAATACTGAGGTATCTGAAAGGAACTGCTGATTATAAGTTGAATTACCTAGGAAAGGATCTACGGCTTGAAGGCTATTCAAATGTTGATTGGGGAGAAGATTTAGATTAAAGGAAATCTACCTCTGATTTTGCTTTCTTACTGAATAATGATGCCATATCTTGGAGCAGTAAGAAGCAAACATGTATAACCTTGTCCACGATGGAAGCTGAGTTTATGGCATTATCAGCCGTAGTACAAGAAGGTGCTCGGCTTAAAAGATTTTCGGATCATTTAGGTGTTATTGGATATGCTGCAAATCCATTATTGGTTAACTGTGATAGCCAAGCAGCTATAGCGTATACTAAAGATCCAAAATATCATGGCAAGACCAAACATATAGATACCAAGTATAATTTTGTCAAAAATATGGTTGTACGAAAAGATGTGAACTTATAGTACATATCTACGCATAGAATAGTAGCAGATCATATAACAAACCAATATCTAGAAATGTGTTTTGTGGTCATGTACTCTAGGACTGCGTAGAGGCTGATGTACTGAATATAATAATTTTCCTGAAGTGTTCACATTTAATGAATTTGTGTTTTTCATCATTAATGCCTATGAATCTTTGTTTGACATTTATGCATCTTAATGATCAGTGCATTATAGTAAGTTGATAAAGTATATCGAACAGATAAAAGATTAGTCCACTCACACGGGTAATCACCTTTATTTACTGTGTGATAAATAGAGATGAGATGGTTTTTAAGCTTATTATCTAGGTGATAATGAAGAACTCAAGTTTAAAATATATATGTCGCCTTAACTAAGTGTTAAGATGAGGACATAATATTTACTATGTCCAAAAATAAAATAACCCACATATTTTACTTTATTTGTCTATGATGCCAGATGTGAGTTCTGATGATTTCTGTATATGAGTAGATATGTCAACTCAAGTTAGACATTGGGTATGTTTGAACTATCATCTATACGGTATTAAAAGTGTAGACATACGCTCCATGGGAAAGGAGTTAAATACCGAATTATGTATTTCATACTACCTATGCATGAGACGACCAATAAGAGTGGTAAAAGTTTGATCTCAACTTTTATGCCGTGTGAGGCTCTTGGGGAAAATAGTTCCTCAATTTAGTGCCCTCATGACTCTTACTTATTCTCAAGATTTCTATTTAGTGTTTGCTATCTTAAAAGCAAGCTGAACTGAAATTGTGAGTTTGAAGAAAAGAGGAAGTCCAATTTAGATAATTACATTCTAGTTTTGTATTCACTGGTCGACAAATTATGATTGTTTTTAAGATAATCATAATTGTGAATACAATATATCACTATTTAAAAAGAGATCAAGAGAGAGATATAAATGTAATCGATCGATCTAAAATATTGCATAATAAATCTACTCAAAGTGTGATGCCTATTATGAGCTGTTATATATTCTTCACAGATGTATCGCAATGAGCTCTTAAAGTATGTTGGTCTCACGGATTATTCACCGGTATGAATGTTGCAGAGAGATAAAGAAGATCATGTTCGGTCCACCATGTGCAAATGGAAGATGATGGTTTTATCTATGCGTTGATGGGTCTAAGTGGGCCCGTCCGCCGATGTTGGGCCTAAAAGCCCGGCCTGCGAGATAAGGGCCCATAGAGGAATGGTTGCGATGTGAAAGGCTACGTTGTTTATAATGAGGAGTTGTGTCCTTTTGGAGGGACGTTTTACGTTGAAGAGATGCGTCTCTTGGAGGAGACACTTTGAGGGACAAAGAAAGAAAATAAAAAGAGAACGTACATTTTGGAAGTACGTACATTCTTTAGAAAACAGTTCTCTCTCCCCATTCAAAAAGATTAACATAAGACAGTACGTTTCCAAGAGATAGACTTTTCTCCCCTTGATAGCAACAGTACGCTCCTCGGTAGAACAGGATCAAGATTCTTACTCGAACTTCAACATTGGTGTTTAATCTGTGGACAATAAGGTACGCTCGATTCCACGGTGTATCTTTGATCGGTGATACATGTGATTCCTTGGCTCATCTTCCGCATTCATTTTAGGGGTTTGATTGAGTGTCGGACCGGTTTTAGGGGATCCGATATTCCCAACAGCAATCACTAATCAATCACGAATCTTTCGAAACCAAATTGACCTAAAAATAAACTATGCAAAGAAGAAACATCTTGGGCAAAATTGGTGGGATCCCATAAAATCCATGCATGTCGTCCCGATATTAGCTTCTCTCTTGTAATTAGGACTTCAATTTGGCCAACATCAGTGTAACAATATCTTGGGGACCGCAGAACTATACTTGCTAATACAGCTACAAAAGATGACATGCGGTTGATCACAAGGTCACCATATGAGCAAATGCGGGTCTCTTGTTATGGATGGATTTAAGGGGGCTCTTGGGAAAGAGCACCGTAGAGGCAGAGACAGCTCTGTGGCGAGTCATAATTAACAATGTCAAGCTCAACATCTCGTTGGGTTCTTCCTTTCGTTGTTCAGAGCCAAGGTGGTTTAGAGTTTGCATTGCCAACATAAAATAGGGAATTGGATTCTTTATTTGCTTGTAACTGGGTGCAGTGCAGAATGCATCCTAATTTTTCTGCACCCCATTTTGTTCATTCTTTCATCAAGCACGGTATTTTAATTCTTTCCTTCTGTATCACCCCTAAGATGGCCCTAAGTTGCTCAATAGAGTATAAGTAGGAACCCATCAGGATTGAATTTTTCAACAATATTCAAACTGTCCTGTTGTTTTCTGGAGAAGGATGTCTGAGTTCCTGTGCATCACAGAGTTTGGTATTCCCTGTGGCCTTTCTTGGCTTATCCTTGTGTTTTTTCTCAAATGAGTTTGTGCCTTGTTCAATGTTCTCTTCCCTTCTCCATAGATGTTAGCTGAAAAAAGGAAAGGGAAGGACACAAAAGGGAGGCAACCAAAAAGTACTTAGGCTTTCAAGCTGCTATTGTTATTCAACGTTAAGAGGCATTAAACTTGTTTATCTACCCCTTGTTCTCTTTCTGGAAGCTGTAACTACCAAAAATGATAACTGAGACCGATCTTTGTCAATATACTAAATTAATTCAGTAGGTAAGGAATCAGTGTCATGCCATCTTTCTAGTCAAATATGACAAGCAATCTGATTTTCTTGTTTCTTTTGTAGCTGTCATCAAAGAGTTGAAGATTGATGTTTGAATTGAATTTGGCTGCTCATCTTAAACAATCCAAAATTAGATATGGAACCGGTAGACAAAATTCGCTTTTAGGATAAAGCCGATAATGTCGCATTGTATTCCATTACGGCAACCTGAGCATATTGATTGATCACAGCACAAGTCGGGATCCAACAAAAAAAGGCTAATCGCTCAGGGTTTGGCATCTTGAAACTAATCCTTTAAGTTGCATTTGGTTGTCAGGACAAGGACTGGGATAGGATCGGATAAAATGAGATAATAAATCCCTCGTATAGTTTATATGGACATATTTGATCCTTTCAAGTGTTTGGTAAACTTCAAATTAAGATTGTAAAATAAATAAATAAAGAAAGTTCAATTTTATTATATAAATGAAAATTAAACAATTTAATTAGATTAAAAGAGTGAAATGGAAAATTCTGTGTGGCATCCCAAAATATTCAAGACAAGCTCTAAGGTGTATTAAAGCCCATAATTAGGTAATGAAATTACCTATGGTTTATGCTTTAGCCATTAGTTTTCTCTTAAGACTAAATGATATATGCTTGTGTTCATGAGTTTTTAAATTAGTATTATAGATAAATTAATGAGAATAATTTATTCTTGGCCACCTCATAGACTAAATTTCTATAGATAAAATGTCACAAGATTTTGGCCATGTGAAATTTAAAATTTGGAATCTACAAAAGAAAGAATTTAAAAGTGAATTGTTAAAAGTGAAATAGGGATTTAATTAGGTTTGGGCCTTAGGCCCAATAGCTTGAACTCTTGGTGGGCCGAATGGCCAGCCCATTGAAGCCCAAGGAGAGTGACCGTCGACCAAGAGGGGGAGGAGTGGCGGCCCACTTCTTCCAAGCCCAAGCCCAAGCCCAAGCCCACCTTGCATGAGCTTTGCCAAGTGGCAAAAAGAGGATTACATGCATTGGCTTGTGGAGAGGCACATCATGATTGCTAATGATGGAGTTTTTGGGAAACAAAAGGGGGAGAGAGAGAGAGTGGCCGGTGGAGAATTCGGCCAAGCCAAAGAGAGAGAGAGAGAGAGGGGCACCGAGAGGAGAGAAACCGAGGAGGAGGAGGAGCCGTCCGCCCGTGGCCGCCCGTCCGCCATCCATGTGCCGTTGTTCACTCGATCTTAGAGGCAAGTTAGGATCCACTTTCTACTCTTGCATGTGTCTCTTGCATGTGTGGTTGGAATAGTGTTGAATCTTGGGTGTTTAGAGGTAAGGAACCGAAGCTAGTGTGGTGTGTTCATGAAAAAGGCTTGCTGATTTCGCGTATGCCGCCTGACCCAGAAACTTGTGGAGGCTTGAATGTGTGTTTCGAGTTGAATTTTGACTTCGACTCCTTCATGAAAGTTGTAGAAAACATCTCAAATTATAACATACTAAAATTTGAGACAAAAATGTTGAGTTTTAAGGGGTGAAACCCTTCTCCTACGAAGACACTAGATCTGGAACTACTTTGCTGACCTTTTGGTAGTTTGTGGGTTGCATGTTGCTTTTTACCGAGAATATTACTTCAACTTCTTCATGAAAGTTGTAGAGAACATCTTAAAGAATAACATACTCAAATTTGAGGTAAAATGAGCAAGTGTAGCCTAGTGAATCGACTTTCTCTTGAAGACAATAAATCTGGAAACACGGTACTGGACACCCGAGACTTCTTGGACCCATATGGTGGCTATTCTTTGGAAATTTCACTTAGATCCCTTGATGAAAGTTGCAGGGGACCTCTGGAAGCAAAACATATCCAAATATCAGAGGAAAAGAAGAAGGATAAGTAGGCAAAAACTCGATATTTCGGAGATAGCTAAACTGGACGTTTCGGTGCTAGAAATAGGAGATTCGATTGTCTATAGAAGATTATCTAGAACGAATCTGGATTATATTTATTCATGAAAAATCTACTTTAGGGTCTTGACTATAACCTGGTAAAATTTCATAATTTTTGGAGGTCATTCGGGTATTTTAATCGAAATATTTCAAAAACTGTGCAATCTGACTTTGTCCGAATTTTTGCATGTTGAAATGTGTGAACTATGTCTCTTTGTGTGAAGCTCTTTTGGGCATGTGTTCTTCATGAAATTGTTACCTCTATGTCTTTTCTAGTACATGCTCTGATTTTGTGATTTTTGAGGGTCATATTAATATTTAATTTAAATGTTTTCCAAAATTGTGCAATCTGGAATTTAGTAAGTTTCAAAAAGGTATGTATTGTGGACTATTCTAAGTTGTATGGATTCCATGGATCATATTGTCTCTAGTAATTGTATCTTGCTGCATGTACGATGATGATTGGAAATACGTATAAAAATTAAAAGGATGAAAGTGATCTTGTTTGCCATTACATCATATGCCATGTTGAGTTGAGACATAAATGGGTGAATATAAATTACGATAAATGATGAAACTGTTGGAGGCGGATGATAATGCCTTGGGAGTGTCAGGATGCCCAGGATGGGGGGTGCCGGATGCCCGGATTGTATTGAGATACATGGCCGGATGTCCTCGGGAGTTTTGAGATGCCCGGAATGGTTGGGTGCCGGAAGCCTCGGAGGTTTTTGCCCGAGGGGATGCCTTGTGATGCTAGTTGGGATGCGAGATGCCCCGAATGTGGGGGTGCCGGATGCCCGGTGGTGTGTACCGGAGGTTTTTCTCGCGATGCCAGGTTAGGGTGCGAGTGATAAAGTGCGGGATGCAATTACTGATCCCAGGAAAGAGAGAGATGTGATGATCGAATTGAAAGATAAAAGTGGAAATTGAATCATGCATATATGATAAGAAGATGATCACCTATGGCATGATGACATGCATATATGATATGATGATGATCACCTATGGCATGATGACATGCGTATATGATATGAAGATGATCACCTATGGCATGATGACATGCGTATATGATATGAAGATGATCACTTATGGCATGATGACATGCGTATATGATATGATGATAATCACCTATGGCATGATGACATGCGTATATGATATGATGATGATTACCTATGGTATGATGACATGCTTATATGATATGATGATGATCACCTATGGCATGATGATATGTGTGAGATATGATAATAATCACCTATAGCATGATGATATATGTGTGTGATATGATGATGATCACCTATGGCATGATGATATGTATGTGATATGATTGTGAAGAGTACATGAGGATGCATGAACATATAGTGTGTTTGCACATGCATGGCTGCAAGGTAAGTAATGCTTGAATGCATGAATGGCATGTACTATGTTATGATTGTATTGTGTGATGCATTGAGCGGTTATTGGATCTTTTACCTACTGAGTGGCTGTACTCACTCATTCGGGGACCAACATTTCATATTAGAAAGATGCCGCTCCCTACCGTCACGCGAGGCACCTTCTATGGCCTCCCATCAGATTTAGAAGTAGAATATACGAAGATCGACTGCGTCACCATCCCTGGACTGACATTTGTGCGAGTGCGAGTGCTGGTTATGTATGATGTGGGCCTGGCTGGGAGCTTGGTTATTCAGGAGTTTCTATCGGTTCATGTGAGACGGAGTGTTTAGGGGGATGTTGCCGCCACCACCACCTGACACACCAGGATGGGTGTGATGGTTGCGTGAGGGGTAGAGAGCTGATGTCTCTTTTGGGAGTAGCCGCCACTGTTAGATGGAGAGTGTCATGTGATCACTTTGGGGGTCGAAATATCCTTTTGGAATGTGGCCAAGTGTAGCTAAAAATCTTGGCTTTCTTTTGTTGTATCGACCCGAGAAAACCCATCTTGAATATATATGTAAATAAAAGTGGTACGGCTTTATCTTTTCCTATGGTACTTAGTGGTGTGCATTGTATCATGAGCGTTGGAGGGAGAGATGGCGATGTTGAATTATGCTTCCGCTAATACGTTGCGCTGGGACTGCTTTCAAAAAAAAAAAAATGTCTATGAACTACGATGTTTCTTCTGAGAGATGTAACTAGTGTTCGATAGATGTAGAAATAGGTAACTGTGGTGACCTTAAGTGGTTTAGGGGTGCCACGCTCTGGGTCTAAGAACTTTGGCCTGAAGTGATCTACAAATGAGTAGAGTGTCGATACTATATGGCTTCATTGCCCCACTGAGAGCAGTTTGGAGCCTCTTGCTTCAACAAGAAGAACAAAAGAATTGATGTTTATGACTTGACTTTATATATATATATATATATATTCTTATGGGAACATAAGTTGATGCTTTGCGAAATGCAAGTCCTCTCTACATTATTGTCCCCCCGATTTCCTCCACATTCAAGGCATGTTAATTTGCTCAGATGGTGACCTTGTCATCAACCACATGTCACCTTTTGTAGCTACTCTATCAAGTATTGTTTCGAAGTCGCCAAGATATTGTTACACTGATGTTGGCCAAATTGCAGTTCTATTTACATGAGAGAAGCTAACAATGGGACAACGAGCATGGATAATACAGGACGGCGCCAAATTTGCGCAAGAGGTTTCTTTTTCGCATGGGCTATGCTACTTCAAACTTTTGAATTTGACCGAACAAATTTTTATATAAGGTATTTATAGGCCAGTTTGGTTTCGAAAGAGTCGTGATTGATTAGTGATTACAGATCAAATAAATGATGCATCACACTTTGTTAAGTGTTTTTCAATAATCTATTCTAATTTAGTCAGACTTTATCCCATCCCCTCTCTTGGATTTCTTATCCGGTACTTTATCCGGACATATCTAGATTTATCTGATCCAAAGGATGTTCCCAAACACTGTATAGAATGTATTACCTTATCTGGTCTCAAATTTGGATTATCATATGTAGCCATAGTGCCGAGAATTGGCCAAATTGGTGGTTTTGTGACGGAAGTACATTATTCGGACTTTTCCACGGTAACATAACAGACTCGCGGCTGCTGGGAATTCTGACTCTGACCATGCTTAGTCGAGATTTGAATTTTAACCGTGACTTTGACTCACTCGAGTCTAGAAGTCGTAGTCCAAAATTGTTAAAACTTTCAAGCATGTTGAAATGTAAAATCTTCAACTTCATTTCCATTTCCTTATTCGCCACCCCACTTCGGAACTTGATCTTAACCGTTGAACAATAGAAGCTTCTGCAGTACTTAATTGTCGTTCGGCTCCGCCCTGGCTCGATCGCCGTCACTATCCTTCGATGGAATGTTAATCTCCAAGGCAAAGATAAGAACATTGATGATTGTCGTCTTCTTTTCATCCTGTGGTCCAGCAAAGCATAAATTAAACTGGGACATGGTTTCGTTTCGTTTCTTAACTGTCAGTGCCCACCAATTAGAACCACTGGCTGCGGAAAGAAAAAAATGATATCGACAGGAGGCTGACGGCGTTGGCTGGGACTTGGGATGTGGACATTTGCAAATTATCCTTGGCACAACAGTGATGGAAAGGAACATTAATGTAGATTTGAGATGGGTATACTTTTCCAACACTCGAGGCATTGCTTCGAACCATTAAATGGGGCTACTATTTAGTTTCTAAATATCATTAATCTCCACTTTAAAGTTCTCTGATCTCGAAAAAATATTATGATTGGTAGGATATCAAGAGGAGAGCATATTTACGGAACTAGTTCATCTTGTCATATTGAATTTTTTACTCTAACCTTCAAATATCAAGGTCGAAAGGAGAAGTGTTTAGAAGAACATTTAAAAGAAGGTAGTGGAATTTTGGGAGATTTTCTCTTCTCCCCACTCTACTTTGAAAAAAAAAAAAAATTCAAACATCACAATGCCTTATATGACTGAGATTGAAGGGTAATACAGACTTTGTCCATAGAGGGTTTAAAAACCTTTGGGAAAAATTCTCTGTGAGATCTAGCACACCCATTAAATTTAGACAACGAGGTATAATCGATTTGGTTGGATCAAGTAGAATTTTCGAATATCCACTAATGGTGAATTGTCCTTGGCACCATCAGAGCAGCCAGGGTTACTATTTTTTTTTTTTTTTAATAGTGCTTGGATGACACATCTCAACGAATAAAGTTGTGGAGGGGGTGCAGTCGCGTTGGCGGGTATCTCTATGCAACTGATGCATCATCGCCTCATTGGTATAGAACTATAACATTGACCTGATGATAATGTACAAAAAGGCTCTGATTCCATCAGGTGATCAAAAGCAAGACTAATGGAGATTAGATTGGTGTGCAGACAGACCACGACCATATATTCCGGAGGGTCTACAAATATAAACCCAGAAGTAGGAATAAGGAATCCGACTTCATTCAGGAGAGTTGACTAATCGTGATTGATCTACTGCCCTTTAGAACAGTACGTACAAATACGGGTAAATCGTGCATTTGTCATACAATCCAAGAAGCTAACCGTGGCCAATGCTCAGTACATTGACTGACCCAGCTAAGTGCAAGTGCAAGGGAAAGAGATCACTTCAATGAGCTGTTCACAAATGTCTGTCCACTAGTAGTAGTCTTTAAACATGCAGTTTTTTTTCGTACATATACCCCTTCACTAGTAAAATACATTATTTTCTCTTAAAATAACCTATAATGATCCGTCTCTTTAATTAGTTCAGCACACGTTAAATAATCCACCGAGAAGATATTTACTCATCACTTCTCATAACCTGGCCGGTGATGACCTCCATGAGGTCATTGTGTTTTTTGACTATGAAGCGTAATCGTTTTTTTTTTTTTTCCATAAAGATAAGAACATTATCATTGCTAATGGTGTTGGCAGTGACTCTTGATAATACTACTAAGATCATCAGATGGTGAATAGTTGTTTAAAAGAAATCTTAATAAATAATCACAAAATAGAATAAGTTGCAAGTAAAGTATGGATAAGAAACAAAATCAAATTCATGAAACACCAGACTTCTGGTAGATGTTCAAAATCTATTATGCAATGGAACAAACTTTTACGATAACTTGTAATATTGTAACAGATTTAAGTAAAGAGAGTTAAGGAAAGAGAAGATTGCACATGCTTTTTATAGTGGTTCAGCTTGGATTAAGCTTACTCTCTCACGCTGACAGCATATTTGCTGGATTTCACTATAGTATCAACAGAGAATTACAACTTGTGAGTACAAATACCAAGTGATAGAACCTTCTAACATACTAAGTCACTTTTTTTGTGTTTTTTTTTTTTTTTCTCTCTTGAACACAATTTGTAAGGCACATTGAAGAAAACAAGTAGTTGAGAGAAGTTTTAGACTTTGGAATTCCAATTTTCACGTCTCCTTTTCAACTTGACCGAATGACCTCCTTTACTCCTTCACACCACACTAGGCGTTGGCATTTTCCAGAGCAATTTCTTCCGATCAACCCATTGGGTAAAATTTATTAAAGAGATCTTATAGCCATTTTAAGATAGAGATAGAAATTCTATTGATTTTAGTCACCCATATAATTAGAATCTAGGTTTTCATAAGTAAAATTTTCTCATAAGTAACTTATCTTCAAGATTGATCTTGTCAAATTTGTGATTGATTTAATCAATTGTGTGTATTAAGGATAGTGAAATCCTTGGCTAGAAGATAGCCGTTGAAAGAATCTTTTGTTTCCAAATAAAGTTCATTTGTGTTGCACGACGACAAGTTTGGTTCTTGTACGATCTCAATCTGGACTTCGTCAGAATAGGAAATGCTTATGGGATGAAATATCGATAGAAGCTTGATAAGTCCTTAGAAACAACTCACAAGCAATTTGTACTTAAAATAAGCATTAAAAATCGAAAGTTTTGTCAACTTCAAAATCTGGGTAGGAGTTTTTTCGACAACTCTAATGAAGAGGAGAGCAAAGACTTCACGTTTGATGACAGTGTACATAAACACTTAGCAAACAAGAACTTTGAACTCATAATTAGATAACTCTTTAGGACTCATAATTGGATAAGAAGACTGCGTGGACATCTTAGTTGACAAAATAATCAAGTTTATATATTGAAAAGACACTAATTAGATAACTAGTGTAATTAAGTCCCCAACCTTAGATTTCTAGTTGTGTGGGAGGTTTCTAACCGATCCAAATAAGCTAGTGGCAGCTCCCCATATGAAATTATTATAGGATTAATCGAATTAAAATATAAATTCCAACGTCGTGCAAAGCATGGGTTTGAAGGAAATTTATGCCAATTGAGGATCATTGGTCTCCAACTCAACGTTACCTCTAAACCTGTCATTTCCCCCAATGCCCGTGTTGGGAGGGTCATGACAAAAGTTACATAAGTCCAAGGAACGGTATTTGTCCAGTGTCTCAGGGTTTGGACTTTGGGGACAATGGTTATGAGGGTCACGCTTGATTCTGTTTTCAGACAGCACAAAAGGTTTATAAAGAAAAAAATATATCCTTCACGTCAGCTTATACTTCATCCTATAGTCCTGTCGGTGATGTGGAAAGCACTTCCCATTAAAGCCGTCTGGACCAGGGGCAACAGCATTTTGAACTTCTTCCATAGCCTCCTCACCGATTAAGTACTATTTCATTTCATCAGGTGCCAAGCTAGGAATTTTGTCTAATACCGGAAGAAAGTCCCCGAGCCCTAAAATTTGATATAGGCTCTTGAAAAAACCTGTAGTCATTTGATGCAATAGCCCATCTTCTCGGTCCCCGGATCCATCTTAAGCTTTTAGCATCGAAATTTTATTTACACGCAAATAAGCTTTTTCAGATAAGGGCTCGAGATGAAACGAAAAATTTAATAAAAAGGCAACTCAGATTGTGTCCGGCATGTATTTCACGTGCAAGTGGAGGCAAAATCCAATTTTACGCTTGCTTTGGCTCAAGCTCATGCATGAGAGCCTGATATCTTTTTCTTCTTATTACCAAGCTAGGATAGTCAACCTATTAATAAAGTGAATAAGAGAGCTCGTCAAGCAAGATTAAATATGATGAAATATGAGAAAGCATGAAAAACAGGTTTTCTAAAAAGCTTTTCTACTAACAAAGCCGAAGACTACTTAGAGAAAAATGCAACGAGCACCCGCATTTTATTTGTAACATTAGGCTAGCGGGCCCCAAAAGAAAAAAAAAACAGAAAAAGAAGTTTTAAAGGCCCCAAAAGAAGAAACGGAAAAAGAAACTGAAAAGTCAATAAACCATAAAGGAGATGGGAGAGGGCTCAGCTAAATAGAAGCTGGGAGTTTCCTCGACCAAAAAAGAAAAGAAAGAAAAGAATAAGAAGAATAAGAAGAAGAAGAGAAAGGAGAAGAAAGGAAAGAAGTTTTGGCACGTACACGCCTCGGATGCCTCGCCAAGCCGAGTCGACTCCATAACGCAGCACTCGGTAAGAGATCAAGCCTCTTGTCCGTCCGATTGAAGTAATTTTTGGATTTAGGACCTAAATTCGGAATTTTTGGAAAATCGAGCGGCAAAGTCCATTTTTGGTATCAGAGCTGACTCCCGACCGCGTGTGGGACCACAGCTTGAATGTTGTTTTGACGCCCGTGGGGCCACAGCGAGGATGCTGTTCTGTTAAGAGGTGGAGAGTGTGATAGCCTCCTCTCTTGTCCCACATCGCCTAGGAAGGAAGATCTTGGTTAGCTTATAAAGCTTGGGTCCCTCTAACCTATGCAACGTGTTTTAAAGCTATGAGGGAAAAGACCGTGGCTGGGATGGCGGTTTGTCCGCACTAGGGCGGGTGACCCAAAGCGGACAATATTACACAGTGGGACCCGGGATATTACAAGTGGTATCAAAGCCAACTCCCGGCCGCGTGTGGGACCACAGCTTGAATGCCGTTCTAACGCTCATGGGGCCACAGCGAGGACGCTGTTCTGTTAAGGGTGGAGAGTGTGACACCTCCTCTCTTGTCCCACATCGCCAAAATAGAGATTTATTCATTAATATCTGGCTTTTTGGCAAAAATCTCACTTATCTTTTATAAATACATTAATGGAATCAATCACGAATTGATGAAATCAATCCTAAACACAATTTTTTTTTTTGAGACTCATCTACCTATGGAAATCTAAATTCTAATTGTATGGACAATAGGAATTAATGAATTTTCATCTCAATCTTCAAACGGCTATAAGAATTCCTTAATCAATTCTGTCCAGTGGATTGATTGGAAGAAATTCCTCTGGATAATGCCAACGGCTAGTAAGGTGTGAAGGAGTATTTAAGGAGGTCATTTAGTCTATTTGACAAGTGTGTGTGAAAATTGAAATTCCAAAGTTTGAAACTTTTCCAACCACTTGTTCTTCAACAATAGTTCTCATAAATTGTACTCAATAGAGAAAATCACAAGAAGAGTGACTTAGTGTGAGAAAAAGAAATCTTCTACTGAGTGTTTGCACTCAAATATTGTACTTCTTTGTTGATACTTCAGAAAGCTGCCAGCGTAAGAAAGTGGATGTAGACTTGATCTAAGCCAAACTACTATAAATCTCGTGTGCAATTTTCTCTTCCCTTAACTCTTTTCAGCTTTATCAGTTGTGATTTTCTTTTAGGTTTCTCAAAAATATATTCCATATCTTATTTGATTATGAATTTTCTTCAGAAGTCTGGTGACGCTTTTAATTAGACTCCAACTCTTTTTCAGATTTTGCTCGCAACATATTTTATCTGCATTTATTTGTCAAGATTTATTTTAACACCTATTCACCCCCTCTAAGTGGTAGTACTAGCATTTTCACAAAGTTTACCTTTTTTGTATGCAAACGTGTTAGATTTGTTTGATCAAAGAATTCTTCTGCCATTGCAGCTAGACCAATCTAGAAATCCACGATTGGACCGGTTATAACACGAGGTGATGGGGGATGGACTTTTGAATTCCTGGTCTGCCATCTTTTTTATTATGTTTACCTTGATTTCATGCACACATTCGTCAAATTAACTTAAATCCCTAAAACTTTTTATACTAACTACTAGCTAGTAAAGGAGGTGGGCATTCCCCAAAAAATAAAATAAAAAAAGGAGGTGGGCTTGCACTTGGGTACTAGATGAAATAATAATATCATGAAAGATTCTTATATTTTTGTCTGAAATTTAAAAGTATCCATTTATCTTTTTTATTTTTATTTTAAATAATTATTATACTTCTTAAAGAGATCTTTCCATGGTCCTCGAGTATGGATTTTGCTGAGATGGACATGAGGATGCCACAAGATGGGAACTTTTTGGCTTTCACATCATCTAGATCTTTATCTTTTTCAGGTTATGCCAACCTGATGTGGAACTTTTCAAAATCAAGTCCGTTGACCACCTTGAAGCCTTCATAGGTCGAGCTACCATGTGGAGGTGCTTGGGGTTGCAGCCTCGAGCGATTGTGGCCACGGTTCCCTTTATAGCCTCATATCTCAAATATCATGTTTGAGGGTTTGGTTATACTATTTGAAATTTCAAGGACAAAAATTTTTGAAAATTTTTATGTTCTTGTAAAAAAAGGAGAATAAAAATTGCCATGATCCCAAAGATGTAAGGACAAAAAAATAGTTCGTTTCTAAGTTCCGGGAAGGGTGGTGAACCGTCAATCAATCCTTTTCCACGCTGATTTCAACTTGTGATTGTTGCCTTTTTTGCCGAAGGCGTGGTCAGCTGTTCCTCTTCGAACACGAAAATCTCCGAGTGCATCGTGGTACATAAGAGCAATGTGACGATTTGCTCCCAACCGAGTAAAGGAATAGGGGGAAGCCAAATTTGAAACGTTCACCAAACAATAATTTCCTGGCACCGGATAATTTCGCATTTTGCCAAATGAAAAGGATCCCTACTCCAAACAATGCATCTTTAGTGTTAGGAAATACTCACGCAAAATTATGTGGTAAGGAATTATTCGTATAACTGGTGCACTATATACAAGCACTAGAGAAATTACCCGATTGGTCCTAAATCTCTATTGTACAGATTCTAATTCATTCCTAGACTTTCCAATATTGCCAATTTAATCCTACACATTTGCATAAAATTCAAATGCAGTTCTTCCAATCAATTTTTGCTAAAAACAGTTGACATACTAGTGTGTTTTGTCGAATGACCAGCGATGAGTGAATTGTCGTGTCATTCATTTCTAGCAAAAATTGGTTGGAAGTACTACACTAGAATTTCTTGTAAAGGCTTGTGAATAAATTAATAAAATTGAAAAGTTTAGAATTAAATTGACATCCATATAATAAGTTTATAATTGATTGGGTAATTTTCCCTATAATTCATCAAAAAACCTCTGTTGGAAGATATGCGGCGATTGCTTGTGATATTTGGCAGAAGATTTGATTCCATTACAATTGTACACAAATCAATTATAAGATTTAGATTGATTCATAGAATCCTTTACTTCATTCATTATGTACATCTTGTATTATATCTACAGGGGACTGTCATTAGAAACTATTGAAGAGAGAATACAAAAATCTTCCAAAATTCTCTGTCTTCGGTCACAATTCCTTTGCTTCCTTTAGTTTCTTTCATGGTATCTGTGACATCCTGAAATTCGAGTCCTTTGAATGATGAATGGATGTGAATTGTCAATACATTGTTGGTTAATCTCACTCGAAATTGATCACTCCTGAGATACTGACCGTGAGGGGAAAGGCTAATGAGGACAAAACTCGTACGACTAAAGAACTTGACCTGGGAAAACGACTTGATCGTGAGACTTGAGTGAGGACGATCCTGCAGATAGGCAAGCTGATTTCAAAGATGACTAGAAGTCGACGGGTGTTTTCATATATTGTTATTGAGCCTACGAACAATCCTAGGTCGATCCTTAGTAATCGTTTACTTTGAAATAAGAATCTATTCTCCGCAATTTCATGTAGTCAAGGACATCCATGAGTCGAGATGTCTTGAATGTGGTTTGGCACGAGTCGATCACGCATGAATACTTAAAGCCATCTGTCAGTCTGAGTTGTACCCAAAATGACATTAGGGTGAAATTCACATGGTATGAGGACTAACGATTAGACTTTGAATTATCGGGAACTTTCGAGATGGACTTTGGATGAAGTTATTTTGTCAGTCGACAGTGCCAGTTAAGCCGAGTCTTTGGAAGAGAGATTTTCGGCCCGAGCAAAGCCAGTGTCGGCCTTATGCCCATGGTAGGATAGCCACCATGATAGGCCCAAAGCAAGCCCAAGTGAGCTCAACTTCAAGCATTTGAGCCCAATTGCATTTTCTAGCCCATTTCTCCACCATTTGAGCCCAAACCAATTTTATTCAAGCCCGTATAAAATCTTGGCCCGTATATATGTATAGTACGATATACTATACTTTGCGAAATTACCATTTTACCCCTTCTAGAAGTGGCATTTATTGTTGGAGGACAGAGAGCGAAAAGTAAAAAGAAATTATGAAGGAAAATGAGATAAGGAAAGGGGAATTAGACTTGGCTTCTCTCTTTCTCTCTCTCTCTCTCTCTCTCCTCATTCCTCTCCTTCCCCCAACGGCAACTCTTACTTCCCACGTATCTCTCTCTCCCTCACGTTTTCTTTTCTCCCCTCCTTCGCATGTAATTTCCTCCCCTCTTTTCTTCCCTCTTTCTTCTTTTTCTCCCTCTCTCCCACTTTTCCACCCCTTCACGTACGCCAACCTTTCTGCCACAATTTCCCCCCAACTTCCCCTCCATTATTTTATTGTTTCTCTCTCCCCTTTCCCCTCCTTCCTCCTCACGACAACCCCCACTCCCACGTCCCTCTCCTTCTTTGCTTTTTCTCTTTAGTTTCTTTTATGTTTTGCTTCTATAATAGCACAATGTGCTGCTGTTATTGTCCCAAACCAGCCACCATCTTGTGCCATGGCCATGGACCATCACTGTCCGCAAGCCACCATCCACCGCTGAAGAGCCGCCCCACTCGTTCGCGAGATGTTCGCCCGCCGTTCTTTGCCAAACCGGAAACCACCTCCGCCGAGACCCATTTTTGCTGATTGCCTCCATGACATTTTGGGTGTAACCGTGAGTAGCCCTCGCCACCGCCGTTGTGCTCATGTCGTCGAAATTGTCGTCGGGTGAGTCTAACTCTTAATCCTTTGATTAATACCTAAACTTGCTTAGGATATTAATTAGGTTTAAGACTGGTTTAGGATAGTTTAAGTAGAGGTTAGTGATGATTTATAATAGTTAGATTAGTTTTAGAAATGATTAATATTAGTCTAATTAGTGAGATTAACATCATTAAGGATGGGTGGTTCGAAAACAGTGGCTGCTCTTCAGAATTGGTTCTTGGACACTTGTCGTTTACAAATTTTGTAGGTCGAAATTGGTTAAGAATTGGGAGTTGATATCTTTTAAAGAAATGTTTTAGACATCCTCAACTACAACATATATTTTTTTCAAGATTTTTAGGGACTCAAAAGTAGGATATATCAGTTCTATCATTTTCAAACAGAACTTCAGTTTTTGCTAAAACTGGTGACCTGTTAGGATTCTGTGGGTTTTTTTTTTTATATCAACTCTTAGGTTTCAAATTTCCAAATGGTTTCTTCATAAAAGTTGTTTGTCACATTTTCTAGTTTAACATACTCAAATTTCAAATCAAACGGACATGTTTTCGACCTCTAACCAAACTGATTTCGAAAAATAGACTTTTTGGAAACGAACCTAGTTTCTGGTGCTGGATTGAGCGATTTACTGGTCCAAATCTAGAAGGATCTGGGTCTAGGTGTCTTCATGAAAAATTTTTGTTTATGTGTCCTTTACAACATATTAAAATTTGGGAATTTTCCAAACTCAATTAATTAGGTTTTTAGATTTAAACTTGGAGACGTACACGTGGTTCAGTTTCTGCCAATTATGACCGATTTAGTTTGGTGACGGTTTTTGATACTTTGCTTGCTTTAATTAGTGTTTTTAACGACTTGTGTTTTTAATTTATTAGTTATTTAATTCTGAAATTTCACTGTTCATGACGCATTATTCATGAGTTACTGTTCACGCGCACTATTCACTAGAGTATGAAAAGTGATCTAAATTCATGTGTGTTGATTTTATGAAGTGAATGAACGTGTAAATGCATGGGCATCCGCATGAATTGGGTGATTTTTTGTGCAATTGTGTGGTAATTAGAAATTATTGGTATTTAATTAGAAAATACCGGGTGTTAGATTTTGGACACCAAAAGTTTTTTTAAATACTATATCAAACAGCGAGATTTTTAAAAGGAATGATATCAGTTTTCCTGGTTCAAATTAACTGTGTACCCAAACACAACTATTTTCCTAGATGTTTTTAATACGAAGGAAATATGCCAGGATCACTAATTTAATTGAGGCACTTGAGTGCAATGCACGGTATCCTAGGCCGAAATTGAATGAATGCGTGAATGATATGAGATGTCATCATGAGCATTTGGGGTCGGACAATACTCCTTCGGAAATGTCCAAGTCAACGGATGCCAGTTGTAGTGGAGGCTGGGCTGATGCTTTTATATGGAATGACATCTAGATGTAGACGTTGCTGTACTCGATGGTGCGAGACAATATCCAGCTATGCCGAAAAACTGCTAACTGTTAAGTTGGTTGTAGCCTATGGGTCGAAGTTAATTGGAACGCATGAGTGTTGAGATGGTTTGGCCTTATTATAGTGTAAAATTGGGTGCTAAGGAATGGGACGTGTCACATTGATTTTACCTTATAATCGGGACTCGTGTAATTGATCGATTTGTGCTGTGTAGTGCACTAATGTGCAAGAACGTATGAGAATCAGGGCATCTTTGGTTCTAGTCGTGCATGAGTTAAGCACACTGTTTATGGCACGCACGCATAAATCGATAACGTGCAAGGTGTGCCAATGGCCAGGTGAGATCGCTTGTAACGCAATTCGTACGTGATTGATGAACTGCATTATCGAATGGCCATGTGCATTGCGTGTATCGTGCTGAGTTATGATGTGTAGGGTATGGCATATCAGGTAAGGTTGCATGCGAACTGACTATTAATCGTTGATTGTTAATCTTTGGTTTGTTTGTGGGATGGTTCTAAAGAGATACCCCAAGTTGAGTTAGTGTACTAATCAGGGGACTAGGGGAAGGACTTGCTGAGATTTATATCTCACTGGTTATTGAATAACCATTTTTAGGTCACCAGTGTGAAGAACTCGAAGCTTGAAGCGGAAGGGTCAAAAGCATAAGTGACTTAGTAGTCCTTTATTAGATACACCTTTTGAGGCATGACAGTATCAAAGTACTGAAGCTCCTAATTTTGCTTCCGTTCTCCTCGTCTCGACTGCTACCAAGGATCTTCAATCCTACGGAGAAGAGTCAACACTTCAGCAAAGGAATCAATTTTCATTTCTTTTTAACCATGACCTAGACTTTTACCTTCAGCCTTCGGCAAGCATCCACAAGAAACAAACCAAGCACAATCTCTAGAAAACCTAGATGTGCCTCTTGCTATTAATGTCACCAGATCCTAAGAACAAATTACTCGGGCCCAAGCTATCCAAACGTTTCTCGCTTAGACAAATCTAGGGCAACCCATTCCGGGCCAACCCATGATGGGCCATCCTTACTAGTGGCTACCATTTTAGATGTAGCCCAACCTATGGTTGTTTGGGCCAAGCCCTACTGCATCATCGCTAGGGATTTAGGGCCAACGAGTTTCCCTCCAACCCGACGGTTGCCCACCAACCGTAAACAGAGCCAGCATGACCATTGAGTTAGATCTAGCAAATATGAGGTAGGTGACTGGATCAAACAAATTAGGGATTGGAACGTATCCATATTCGGCCATTTTAAATGCAGTTTATGGAATCGAGTCAAATAATCCGAGTATGGGAATAGATCCCTACCCGGGATTTTCACCTGAATTTCTGCCTTATCTAGCAGCGGCTCTCACCAGAAGACCAGAACCTAGCGACCCTCTATTTGTTTCCACCACTGACAAACTAGAGCTACGGCTAGTCAACCAACAGTTGATCAGGCCAGAAAACTACTCCAGATGGTCGAAGGAGTTCCCGTGCGCACTGGTAACGAAGGATAAAGACGGGTTCCTCGATGGATCCGTTCAAATCCCCTTTGATGAATGCCTAGCCTGACATTGGAGGAAGTGGAATCAACTCATCCGTACTTGGATCAGAAATTGGATATCCCCAGAAGTCGCGATCGGACTACAACCAATAGAGGATGCTCAAAATATGTGGGAAAACATCAAAGAGATGTACAGTAAACTGGATCAAGCAAAGATTTTTTCCCTCATGCAAGAACTCAGCGAGCTCAGATAAGGGAACACGACGGTCACGACTTGCTTCAACAAGCTAACGTCACTGTGGAACGACCTAGAAGTGACTGAAGAAAAACTCGAGAGACTAGAATCAACGCTTAAACAATACAGATCTATCAAAGAAAGGAAGAAAGCGACACGTTTCTTGTTGATTTTGAACGAGTCTTATCTTACCTTTTGTTTGCAGATTCTCGCTATGGATCCAATACCACCAATTGGGCGGATTTTCCAGCTGGCTGTATAGGAGGAGAGCCAACGGCTCTCATCACCGAAACACGCAAAGAGCAACGAAAGTATTGCTCTTGCAACTTGCGGTGAACGGTGAGACGGAGCCACTAGAGCCCTAAATTGAGAAAGGGAGAAGAGAGGCATGCTAGGGTTCGACAGAGGAGATACACGGACCCTTAAAAGAGATAGGAAGAACGGACCAGATTGAGCGTGAGGATTAGACGGCTCACAGGGGTCCAAAATTATAAGTGGATCAGACGATGGACAAGAGTCCGCGATTAAAGGGATGGATAGCTAGATCTTCGCCACATCATCAAGAAATTTTGGGCAAAATTTAAAAGGAAAGGATAAAATGTTTTGCGAATATTACAAATGTTCTAACCTTATGATTGATAGCTACTAGAAATTACATGGAAAACACAAAGAAAAAGGAAAAAAAATTGGCAGCTTACCAAGTCACTGGACCCACTAGCCAGAATGTTGACCAACCTATTACATATGAATAATATCAACAGCTGATGCATGCATTGCAAAAATTGGATACTTCCAACAAAGGAGGGAGTTTTTCAGGTATCACATATTGCTTAATTAATTTCATTTCAAGAAAGGCATGGATTATTGATTCAGGGGCAAGCGATCATATTATATGTGAGAAAGGATTTTTCTCGGGTATAAATGAAGCATTAAATTTTCCTGTTTTCGTACAATTACCCAATGAAAATATCACTCATGTCAGTGTGACAAGAACAATCAATCTTAGTTCTCAGATTACTCTTCAAACGTCCTTTATGTCCCAAAGTTCTAATTTAATCTCATTTCTGTGTCAAGAGTCTGCAAAGAAAATTCATGTCGTGTATTCTTCGATTCTTACACTTGTTTCTTTTAGGCCCTTTCGACTAGCAGACTGATGGGCTGGGGTAGTCTTTCTAAAGGACTATTTTTTCTAGACAAGTTTTCCAAGTAATTTTGATTTATCCCGCACTTCCTTAAATAAGCTATCATTGTGTAACTTGATTACCAATGAAAAGAATTTCATTATGCATTTGAGAATGGGTCACAGTGCCTTCTTTTCCTATCGTCAATGTCCCATATGTCCTCTTGCAAAACAGTCCCGTACCCCCTTTCCATCTGGTGGTACTCATGCTAGTGAAATCCTTTTGTTAATTCATGTGGATGTTTGAGGACCTTACCATACGATAAATCATGATGGGTCTCGTTACTTCCTTACAATAGTAGACGATTATTCTCGTGTAACATTGATTTTTTGATGCAGTCTAAAAGTCAAGCTTGCTCTCATTTTAAAACATTCATTGCACTATCCAAGAATCAATTCAGAAAGTCCATCAAGCAGATTCGTATTGATAACGGGAGAGAATTCTTCAATCATGATTGTTCCTCGCTCTTTTCATCTCATGGCATTCAACATGAAAGTACATGCGTTTATACGCCTCAACAGAATGGAGTAGTTGAGCGCAAACATCGCCATCTTTTGGAAGTCGCGGATTCCAAGCATTAGTTCCAAAAGATTATTGGGGAGATTGTCTTATTACAACAGCTTATTTAATCAACCGCATGCCCACTCGAATACTCAATGGGCGAATGCCTTTTGAACTTCTATTTGGGAAGAAACCAGAGCTGAACCATCTCAAGGTTTTTGGATGTTTATGTTATGTCGCGACAGTGGGTCCTCAAGACAAGTTGAGTCCCCACGCTTGGTGTTGCATATTCATGGGATATCCCAACCTAGAAAAAGGGTATCGGGTTCTTGAGCTATCTACAAAGGAATTCTTGGTAAGTAGAGATGTTGTCTTTCACGAGAACATCTTTCTATTCAATGAGAAGACATCTCTAAAATTCAGGGATAATCACCAACCCTCGTGTCTTCTTATCTTACAGAGCATTGTCCGGAGATTCTAGCTACATACCACTAGCGTCGCCGGCGAATGTTCCTTCTGCCCCTACACTTATTCTAGCAACAGCACCTTCTTCGGATGAGAATTCAATCTCAGAAAGTATCTTGAGGAACTCATTAAAAGATCCTACTGTTGATGAGAAAATTCGGGATATCTCGCTAACACCCTTTAGTGAGACGATGTCTTCCCCTCCGAAATTCGATCATCTAAGACATTTTGATCGAGCTACACGACCTCCAACCTAGACAAAGGATAATGTTTGTGCCACTCTTAATTCACTAGGTATTCAATACCCAATCTCATCCCATGTTTCCTTTCATAAACTATTATCGGAACATAGATGTTGCATTAGTCGTCTATCAGAAGATAAGGAACTGTCTAGCTATGATGAGGCATCTACTGATCCATGATGGCAAAAGGCCATGGGAGCAAAATTACAGGCACTGATTGAGAATCAAATGTGGGATCTTGTCTCGCTGCCACCTAATCATAAACCGATTGGCTCCAAATAGGTTTACAAAATTAAATATCGTGCCGATGGCTCCATTGAACAATACAAGGCACGATTGGTGATCAAGGGCTTCACCCAACGAGAAGGTTTTGACTATCACGAGACATTCTCTCCTGTAGCCAAAGATGTCATAGTCCATTCATTTTTTATAGTTGTTGCTATTCCTAACTAGCCTTTACATCAAATGGACATGCATGATGCTTTTCTTCACGGTGATTTAGATGAAAAAATCTATATGGATATTTCTCAGGGCTTACAAAGATAGGGAGAGAATAAAGTATATCATCTCTGTAAATCCCTTTATGAATTGAAACAACCACTTAGACAGTGGCACGCAAAATGTGCATATGCTCTTGCAACAGCAGGCTTCAAGCAGTCCAAACATGAATATGCTCTATTTACATGGACCAAAGGTATGTCATCTATATATTTGATGATATATGTCGATGACATTCTCATTATAGGAAATGATAAAGTTGCCATAGATTGTTTCATTTCCACATTAAGGACCTAAGAGCACCTAAATATTTCATTGGAATCAAAATTGCCCGATCTGACCAAGGGATTGTTGACACATAAATTTTTACCCAAAAGTATTTCATCTCAAATTCTTGCATATAGATTATCTAGGTGTTTAGTATAGTTTTTTTTTTTTTAAAAAAAATAAATAGAAGATGTTTTCCCTTTAAAAAATTAAAAATTAATTAAAAAGAGATAAAAAAAAAGTTGGGGCCAATGATCTAAATATGACTAGACAAGCCCGGGAGGTCAGATTGGAATTAAAATGGCAAATTGGGGCCAAAATGCAATTTTCAAAAGTTGAGAGACCAATTCGCAAATTTTACAAAATTTTGCCCAAACCCTTAAATCATCATCTTAGTCACCAATTAAGTTGAAATTGAACTTGGGCCAACTCGAATCAATCAAATAGGGCGAAAAGGACTAAATTTGCATTGAATTGGGTATTTTCGGATAAGAAAATGGCCAACTTTGAGGGATGTTCTTGCAAAATTGAGTAAGTACAATTGCAAAATCTAGCCAAGATCTTAAATTACTATACATGAGTTTGCTAATTGATAAAAAAAACCACAGCTAAATTGATGAATTAAAGCACTCAAATGAGCTATCAAAACCCAGCCCACGGTTTGGTCTCAATTCGAAGCTGCAGAGTAAGTAACTTGGTGGCCCCACCATATTCTCCTTAGCTGCCGAACCAGCCCAATCTTTGCACGAGATGGAAGACCATTATTGGTACTACAAGTGGACAAACATTGGTCACGGATAAACTACTGAAGGCACGGGAAAATTGTACCAAATCCGGACACTCAATAGCTGCAGAAGTTGAAAAATTGGCTTAAAGTCAAGAGAGTGGGTGAACTAGCTCAGTTGGCAGGCTCGGTAGGTGGACAAAAAGCTGACTAAGAGATTGATGAATTTAGGGGATAAGATCTACGAAGCAAGCCCTTTCGATGGACGAGAGAGAGGAGATGAGAAGGAGAGGAGAGAGCTCACGGCTGTCCCCCAAAAAGGTCCTTAGAAGCAACTCCAGAAAATCAAAAATCCATAAATTTCGGATGAACCTTCAAAGATAAAAGTGAATTTTTCACAAACTTTCAGCCAAAATTAGCAAAAACCTTATCCTAGAGAGTGAAACTTCACTCAAAGATCTTTCCATCCATAGGTCACACGTCCCAAATGGAGTTTGGGAAGGTCTCCTAAAGCCCCCGAAAACCACCCTCCTGGCAAGACAAGAAAGTCCAAAAATTTTTCTAGGTGTTGAGCCTAGTCGATCACGAGTGAAGGAAAGCGAGTGTTTTTTGAGCAAGTTGAGAGACAAATGAAGAAAGCCATGACTTACAACACAAATTAGAATACATATAGTTTAGGTTTGTTTGAATTTGGCCAACAAAAGAGGTCCTGAAGTTTGATTTTGAAGGTCAATAAAAACCTTCGTTATCAGTTCTTTTTTTGCAGATCTTGTTTTACAGTTGAAGAAGCGAACGTCCACATGCCTCCCGAGGATACATTCTTGGTTTCCTCGGCTAAGAACCACTTGCAAAAGAAAGTAGGAAGCAAGTAAGCATCCTAGATGTATTTTTGTTCGAGTTTGAACATGTTTTAGTAGGGAAAAATCAACAGGAAAACTAGTCCAAGAAATTAATTTTGAGGTTGGAATTTTTGTTAGTGTTGAAATCTCTTCAAGAGTTTTGCATGTGCGCTTTTTGGAGAGGTTGTTTTGATGTGTTCAGTTGATTATTCTTTATGATATTTGTTGCATTTGAAAGCTCATGTTACCTACTTTCACTCAGATCAAGTAATATTTCCCTTAAATCTCGTATGTGATGGGTGTTGGGGCTTGAATATGAGCATGCAACCTGTTTGCTTGACTTAGGTTTAAACCCAAATTTGCAAAATCAGCATAAACTCACCTACTTGAGACCGATTTTAACTTAGTTCTTTTGTGTTTTAAGCTATGATTTCTGTCTAGTCTTGCTCCTTGCATGTGGTAGTATAATATTGATACTTTAGTTCCACATGAGATTGCTTATGGGTTGAAATTGAAGGCTGCAAACATGGCCCAAGGAAGCTGGTTTGGAGTGATTTGATGCAAGCCAAGTGTTTAACGAAATGCTCAAACCAAGTTTCGATCTTGAAACGGTCGATTTGAGCTCGGTTATTGTGATATTCATGTGCTGTGTTGTTCAATATTAGCATATATCGGTTTCATAAACTATTATTTTTACTTAAAAAAATATAAAAATACAAAAATTTCAAAAAAAAATATAAAAGTGATAGATGGTATCAAATTAAGGCAAAAATGGCATCTATGAAATTTTCCTAATTTTAAAAGGTCATTTTCCTAATTTAATGCTATTTTGGTATTTTATGTTCATTTTTGTAAATGATCCATTTTACATAGATTAAAATTATCTAGAATAATTTCATGCATATTTAAATTTCCATTTCGCTCACGGGGGTCCTGTCCCGGGGCGTGATAACAATGCCATATAATATTATTTGCCCGACTTATATCAGGTCTTTCTTTTCCGTATTACTTTCAAGTCCTTTCAATTTCTTGGATGTTTATTTACCGTACCGCTTTTCAATAATTTGAGTGTAAATTTCTTTTCTAAATTATGTTAGGATTAGTCTAGACTTAAAAAAAAAAAAAAAAAAAAAAAAAAAAAAAAACCTATAAAAACATTTGTATGGACACTTAGCGGTTTCATAAAGATTATAATTGATAATCAAGATCGTGAGGCCATTTAGATTTTAGTGGTACCGCAAGGGCATTAATAGAAACATTAGTGTAAATAAGTTAGTGATTGAGACAACACTCCCGTGTCTTGATTGGTTTTTAGCCGACCTCAACAGGCTAATGGCGACTCCTAGAAATACATAGGTTGTTAAGAACTAAAAAAAAAAAAAAAAATCCAACGTCGCGCAAGGTATGGGCTTGGAAGAGCCTACGCCTAGTCTAGGGCCATTCGTCCGCCTCTTTAGGCAAATACCCCTAAATCTTCTTTCTTTTCCCTCGGACGGAAAAAAAAAAAAAAAGAGGTCGTGACAGCTTGGCGACTCCACTGGGGACTTGGTTGCAAACCTTAGAGGACTTAGGCCATAATAACTTGGTCGGTTGTTCACTAACATGGTCTTCATTTGATATCGCGTGTCAAAGTTGCGTGGACTACAAGGTTAGTCCGCTAACAATGTGTTAAATGTTTTTGTAGGTTTGGAGTAATAAATGGTGGAGTGTTTGTTAACCCATTTCTTTTGTAGGGAGGCGTAGGCATGTATGCCTATATGGATGAAATTGAAGTGTTGTTTGGATATCAATTGATGTGCATGCCTTTATACTTATCTTAGCACTACACATTTACACACACAACTTGCGATCTAAAACCCTGATCACACTAGGAAGCCCATAAGAGGTGCCAAAAAATGGAACCTGGGGAATGTCCCATGGTTATCCACTTTTGGTGCCGCTCATCTTGATTAATGATGAAGAGAACTATCCGATGTAAGTGCGGAGTGGGGAAAACTCTTTTGATCTAATCAAAATGGGGACCTTAAGCCTTTAGAATTCCACCTTTATGCGTCAAACCTCACAAGTTTACATCCGCGTGTCTATGTGATTTAAAAAAAAAAGCCTCTTCACCCACTGTAAGTATGATTTCTCCATCTACTTGCTCACTTTGGATTAAAATTTTCATTTTTTGGAGATTCATGGAAATCAATGGAATGCCCTTGGCAATATGGGCTCGGCACTCACTCTTAATAAATAAGCATTTCAAATACCTATGATCTACTGAACATATGTTTTTGTTTAAATTTTCAATTATGAACTCACAGTCACATTTTGTATACAAATTCTTCCAAGTCAAGATTACATTTTGGGGCATTAGAATTAAAATCAAATTTTCAATAAAATTCTTTATTGGTCACATTCCGAAATTAAAATTCAAATCACATTTTGTGCATTGATTTCTCAAAATAAAAATCACCTCACCTTTGCATGAGTGAAATTACAAATTAATCTTTCAAAATCTATGCCCCATTTGTGTATGAAACTTTTGGAACGGAGTGGGCATTCAATTGATAGCCGCGGATTGATCTCCTCTTACTAATAAAATCTTGATGAAATACCAAATTCTCGTAAGTGGATACTACAGAGAAGGTATCATCACCTTGATTTCATTGTAAAAGGTGGCTTTATTGAAAGATCAATTTTTCATTCATGTACTAATAATATCTTCCTTTTGCAGGTCATGCATGACAACCATTCCTTGAACTCCTCTTGCTTGACCATGCCAAAAGTGGACTTTAAAGCTAGGATGAGAATTGTGCTTATTATGCTCCTCTACGAAAGAGCTTCTTAAACTTTATCCTTGTCATTATTCCTATTAGGAACCCATTACTCCTATTAGGAACCGTGTTTTGCATTTTGGATTTTGATTGTGGACCCAATCAAATACTTTGTAAATCATACAACTCACATTTTTTAATAATGAAGTTAGAGTTCATAAAAGTTATATTCTTTAAAACACTTGAAGTGTTTCAAACGGACCCTCTAGGCTGAATTTTATGCCTTAGCTTCAAAATGTTTGAAAATGAGTTTAAGAAGAATTTGCGTAATATTTTATCTCTTCACTTAATCGCTTTCGTAAGATGATCCCCAAGATGATGCTTTGAAGGGGTAAGGTTGTAATCGTTCCAATAGGGATTTCTTATGCAACCACTAACTCGACCATTCATTTTTGTCAAACAAGTAAAATGATGGTTTTGTTCAAGATTGACATTTACTTCCTTTGGAAAGACAAAAGTGTGGGCCTTTCCCTAACAAAGCAAGTCATGAGATGCACCGATTCATGCTCATTTATGGGCATATTTGGTTGAGCCATGAACTATAGAAATATTTTCGCAGCATATGAATTCAAACATTGTGATGAAGTGTGAAAAGAACCATCAAAGCCTCGAAGATCACAAATCCATTCGTCTAATGAAGTTCCACATCCTAGACAACCTCATATTAATTTAGCATTCTTTGTAGAAGAAGAAATCTATAGACATTCTTTGGCATCAAACTACTTCATTGGTTGCAAACAAGAAGCAACTGCAATCTCTACACTGCCAATTGCATCTTGGCATCCAATCCTATATGGAGATAATTATTGGCGGTCTGCAAGACAACACTTCAAGATGTAGATGTACACAAACAAGAATCGGTCATCAAATGTTGCCTTCAAATAAAAGGTGATAATCATTTCAAGTTAACTTCGATTTATTTTAGGAATGACTTGTCCTTGCACTTTGTGCAGATTTTAGTGAGGCAAATTATTGGCAAGCAACAAGATTACATGGGGAGGACAACCTGGTCTAGAATCACACGATCTCTAAAAGAAAAGGGTGCGTTCGTTCTAAAAGTCAAAACAACTCATTCATAAACTGACATAGCTACCCATGCTTACAGATTGTGAAGTGGGAAATGCATTGACGCAGCAAAAAATGGCAAAAGATCACCTAGCCTAAAAGGGGTACGTGGGAAACTGAGTAAAGCATGAAGGATTCAAATGAAATGAAGATTCAGCAATCCAGCATAATGAAGCTGCATATGGACAAGTTATCTAACTCAATGTGGCATGCACTCGACCATAAGGACAATATCTTCCCTTCTTCCACAAAGATATGATGAGATGCGGAATTGCCCCACTTTGAAAAAGGGTGTACTTCGTTCCTAAACCTAATGTACCTAAGAATAGAAATAACACATTGTTTTCGTATATGTAGGAAATTTTAATTGGGGCAGATGGCCACAAAATGGATCGGGAGCACGCAATGCCTGAGTCACCCGACTTCTAAAAAGGGAAAGATTCAAATGAAATAAACATTTGCCAAGTGAATTATTGTCAATCATGAGAGCAAATCCCTCTCCATAGCAAAGGAAACGGGATGGAACAAATGCCATTAGATATGCTGTAAAAGGAAGTATACCGTTCCTAGAATGAATCACATGGAATATGAAAATAACATATTGCGTCTTTTTTCCTTGCAGTTGAATAATGAGGCAAGTCACTCAAAGTAGAGCAACTCTCACCCATGAAGCAAGATGAAACAAAGTCAATTGATTTAGCACAAAAGAGGAGTATCGTCCCTAAATTAGTCCAATTCAATTTTGGAATATAAGTAACATGCCCCATCTCTTGCAGGAAAAGGGTGCACATTGACCACTGGAGCAACACCTTATACCAAGAAGGCATGCTAAGGCCCAACCATCCATTTTGATGGAATAAATGGAGTAAAACATCCAAGGAGCAATGCCCTCACATGTAGAAACAATGAGTACCCCTCTCTTTTCATCTTTGACATCCATTCTAAGTGAATTCGATAACATCTTTGATAGCAAGATCTTCAAGGAAATGTTAACACCTGAGGAGCAAAGGCACATGAAGAGGAAACACAAGACATTGAAAGTTAGATGAAGCGTCGGTATTCGAGGAACAAACTCAAGAAATTGATTTAAGCATAATCTATATGAACCAAGCAAGCATATGGAGGTAACACATACCAAATTTACCTAACTTGGTGGAGTTCTAGAGCCAGTTCAATTAAAAAAAAAAAAAAAAAAAAAAAAGCGGCCCATGGACACTACCAGCGCTTCAGCCTGGTGGTATAGGGAATGAAGTGGTTCGAGAATGGCTGGGGTTCGATCCCTAGAAACGGCAACGAGGTTACCATGTAAAAAAATAAAAAAATAAAAAAGAATTTGCAAAAAAAAGGAAAATGCTTGGACTAATGAGACCAAAGACCTGCAATTCTCTTCAAGCCTTAAAACAGTATGTTCATTTTGCCATTTGCCACCAAATGGTGAAACTGACCAAGGGTAATGTTGTATTGTCTCCAGTTTTATGATCCTTGAGGATTCATGTACTAACACATTCCCTTTTGTTCTTCATAGGGTCGCCTGACTACTAAGGCATAGGTAAGTACCCTTCCTCTCAAAATCAAATGGAAAACAAATAGAGAATTTCCATCGCAAAAAAAAAAAGAATATTTAGTGTTTTTCTAGAAATAAGCACAAAAAATGGAAATTGAAGAAACAAGTTTTCCACAAAGTTTGCAAAAATCTTCTTTACCTCTAAATTGTCTATCCACTCGATGGATCACTCATTTCGAATCAAAATTCTCTATGGAGGTTAATCCACCGAGTTGATCTCAACAAAAATGAAAGGCGATGTTACTTATGCCAAGCGAGAAACACTTAGGATGAGGAAATGCAACCCATTTCCAAACATGTCCTTTAAGCACTCTAGGATTCGAGTGAAAAAGAAAACCCGTGTCATTTAAGGTCAATGAATTCATTCGCAAGCAGTACATAGATCAAGATGACAAGAGGCATTTCTTTCCTCTATCATATACACCACAGGTGACAATAGTTAGCTCATTTGAGCCTTTTAATGTGAAGAATTTTCTACAAAATACCCCTGTCAAGAACCACCCCACGATGAGGCAATTATGAAGGTTTGAGTTGACATAATTTGGAGAAAAAAGATGAGAAAGGCTTCTTTACGCTCACTTGCATAAATCTTTTTGCGGTAACTTCAAGTGAATTCTTATGGAAGCTCAAAGCATCCCAAGGTGAAAAAGAGCATTCTTTTCTCTACTCAAATACTGATACCCTTTGCTTAAACCATATTAAGCCTAACTATTCATTTCTAAAACCCGAGTGGTGATTATCTCCCCACATTGGGGGTAGGGCACATGATTTACCAATGCAATTGGTGTTTATATGCGAATATGAAAAGCATCTAGAAAGTCTTAAGAGCTCAAAAAATTCAAAAGAGCAAAAGTCAAGTAAAAATTAAGGGGCATGAAAAAGCAGTGTGCCTGGTAAAAGCAAAGCCGGTGCCCAAAAAAAAGTGTGGAAGAAAAACAATTGCATTAAGAGGAATATCTCTATGAAAGCAAAAATGGCCAAAAAAAAAAAAGAAGAAAAATGCCTGCATTGAAAAGAAAATCATTGCAAATGCAAAAGCCATTATATTAGGATCATAAGTCAAAGGACTTTCGAGACAATTTGAATTTTAAAAGCCGAGTACTTTAAAAGAAAAAAAAAAGGGATGATATGGTAATGATGCCATGACAATCACTAACTCCCAAATCCCTCTTCGAAAAAGTGCTAAGCCTTTTGAGCCTTTCATCGAACCAACATTACAACCTATTCCCGAAGTCTCTTCAGATTGGGATGATTCAAAGTGGAAATAAGGACTTCCCAAAGAAGATGCCGCTCAAAGAAGTGAGAGCAAGGTTGTCTTATCTCATCTTAAGGTTTCTTGACTTGTTAACTTGGCAAAGATGTCGGTCAGTGATTAATTCATTTCATACATAATGATGCTTATCCATTGCTAAAACCATGACCAAACCTGCACTACGGTCCTTCTAAAAGACCTTTTAGATTGGTCAATCTGTACTTATTGTGAATGATTCAAAGCCTTGCACAATGGAAGAGTGAGATTGAGTGATCAATTTATTTCCCACGTGAATAGATGGGATCAAACAGCCATTTTCTTGAGAATATGCGAGAAGCCCTTTTTGACTAGGGGTCCTTGCTTAGCATACTTAACAGACCTTTCTCATGAGTCAAGGTCATTTCGACAAGGACTTTTCTCTCAAGAGAATTTGACGATTAATGATATCATCCGAGCGTGATGACAATTTTGCGAGTTTGTCAAGTGGTGGGAATTAGTTTGATTTGCTTATGCAATCATTGCCTTCTCATTACCGATACACTTTAGATATTGTGTCTGATAATATGTGTTGAAATTGATCTCATCTAGTATGTTTTTGCTACTAGAGTACTTGTTATAATGAATTCTATTTGATGTGCAATACCCATTTCAGAATATTCTCAAATGACAGGTTTCTCCAGTGAAACCATGCAGTTTCAAAGGGTTCATGGATTACCCTTAAACCATGCATTTTCAAAAAGTTCTTGGTTAACCTTAAACCACGCAATTCTAAAGGGTTTATGGGTTAGCCTTAAACCATGCACTTTCAAAAGGTTCTTGGTTAACCTTAAACCACGCAATTTCAAAGGGTTTATGGGTTAGCCTAAAACTATGCATTTTCAAAGGGTTCATGGGTTAACCTTAAACCATGCATTTTCAAAAGGTTCTTGGTTATCCTTAAACCTTGCAATTTCAAAGGGTTTATGAGTTAGCCTTAAACCATGCATTTTGAAGAGGTTCTTGGTTATCCTTAAACCTTGCAATTCACAAGGGTTCATGGGTTAGCTTTAAACCATGCATTTTCAAAAGGTTCTTGGTTACCATTAAACCATGCAATTCCAAAGGGTTCATGGGTTAGCCTTAAACCATGTATTTTCAAAAGTTTCTTGGTTAACCTTAAACCACGCAATTTCAAAGAGTTCATGGGTTAACCTTAAACCATACATTTTCAAAAAGTTCTTGATTACCCTTAAACCATGCAATTCCAAAGGATTCATGGGTCAACCTTAAACCGTGTATTTTTAAAAGGTTCTTGGTCATCCTCAAATCATACACTTTACGGTTAGTGGGATTGCCTTAAACCACACGATTAGTGGGACTACCTTAAACCACAAGATTAATGGGTCTGCCTTAAACCACAATATTAGTGGGACTACCTTAAACCACAAGGTTAGTGGATTTGCCTTAAACCACACGGTTAGTGGGACTGCCTTAAACCACACAATTAGTGGACTTAAACCACAAGGTTAGTGGGACTGCCTTAAACCACAAAGTTAGTGAATCTGTCTTAAACCATACGGTTAGTGGGACTGCCTTAAACCACAAAGTTAGTGGGACTGCCTTAAATCACAAGGTTAGTGAGTCTGCCTTAAACAACATGGTTAGTTGGACTGCCTTAAACCATAAGGTTAGTGGGTCTGTCTTAAACCATACGGTTAGTGGGACTACTTTAAACCACACGGTTAATGAGACTGCCTTAAACCACATGGTTTGTGAGTATGTCCTTAAACCACACTTTTCAAATTGTTCACAGGTACATCCTTAGATCATTCTCTTTACATTAAGCTCACTTGCATTTTCATTTTGCTATTGTAAAAAAAAAAAAAAAAAAAAAAATATTAGGTGTCACCTTATCTTTGAAAGAAATCTCTTTGAACTTCCTTCCAAAGAGGGGCAGCTGTTGACATCTAAAATTTTTGCCCAAAAATATTTCATCTCAAATTCTTGCATATAGATTATCTAGGTGTTTACTATAGTTTTTTTTTTTTAAAAAAAAAATAGAAGATGTTTTTCCTTAAAAAAATTAAAAATAAAAAATTAATTAAAAAGAGATTAAAAAAAAAGTTGGGGCCAATGATCCAAATATGATTAGCCAAGCTTAGGAGGTCATATTGGAATTAAAATGGCAAGTTGGTGCCAAAATGTAATTTTCAAAAGTTGAGGGATCAATTCGCAAATTTTGCAAAATTTTGCCCGAACCCTTAAATCATCATCTTGGTCACCAATTAAGTTGAAATTGAACTTGGGCTAACTCGAATCAATCAAATCGGACGAAAAGGACTAAATTTGCATTGAATTTGGTATTTTCGAATAAGTAAATGGCCAACTTTGAGGGACTTTCTTGCAAAATTGAGTGAGTACAATTGCAAAATCTGGCCAAGATCTTAAACTACTATACATGAGTTTACTAATTGAGAAAAAACCAAAACCAAATTGATGGATTAAAGCACTCAAATGAGCTATCAAAACCCAGCCCACGGTTTGGTCTCAATTTGGAGCTGCCAAGTAAGCAACTTGGTGGCCCCATCATATCCTCCTCAGTTGCCCAACCAACCTGATCTCTACACGTGATGGAAGACCATTATTGGTACTGCAAGTGGACAAACATTGGTCACGGATAAGCTGCTGAAGGCATGGAAAAATCGCATCAAATTCGAACACTCAATAGTTGCAGAAGTTGAGAAATTGGCTTAAAGTCAAGAGAGTGGGTGAACTAGCTCAGTTGGTAGGCTCGTTAGGTGGACAAAAAGCCAACTAAGAGATTGATGAATGCAGGGGATAAGATCTACGAAGCAAGCCCTTTCGATGGATGAGAGGAGGAGAGGAGAAGGAGAGGAGAGAGCTCACGGCTGTCCCCTAAATAGGTCCTCGGAAGCAACTTCAGAAAATCGCAGAAATTTCAGATGAACCTTCGAGAGAAAAGTGAAGTTTTCACAAAATTTCAGCCAAAATTAGCCAAAACCTTAAACTAGATAGTGAAACTTCACTCAAAGATCTTTCCATCCATAGGTCGCACATCCCAAATGGAGTTCGGGAAGGTCTCCTAAAGCCCCCCAAAAATCACCCTCCTAGCGGGCTAAGAAAGTCCAAAAAATTTTCTAGGTGTTGAGCCTGGTCGTCACGAGTGAAGGAAAGCGAGTGTTTTTTGAGCAAGTTAAGAGACAAATGAGGAAAGCCATGACTTACAAGACAAACTAGAATACATATAGTTTGGGTTTGTTTGAATTTGGCCAATAAAAGAGGTCCTGAAGCTTGATTTTGGAGGTCAATAAAAATCTTCGTTATCAGTTCTTTATTTGCATATCTTGTTTTCTAGTTGGAGAAGCCAACTTACACATGCCTCCCGAGGATATGTTCTTGGTTTCCTCGGTCAAGAACCACTTGCAAAAGAAACTAAGAAGCAAGGTAAGTATCTTAAATGTATTTTTGTTCGAGTTTGAACATATTTTAGTAGTGAAAAATCAAGAGGAAAACTAGTCCAAAAAACTAATTTTGAGGCTGGAATTTTTGTAAATGTTGAAATCTCTTCAAGAGTTTTGCATGTGTGCTTTTTGGATAGGTTGTTTTGATGTGTTCGGTTGGTTATTTTCTATGATATTTGTTGCATTTGAAAGCCCATGTTACCTACTTTCACTCAGACCAAGTAATGTTTCCCTTAGATCTCATATGTGATGGGTGTCGGGGCTTAAATATGAGCATGGAACATGTTTGCTTGACTTGGGTTCAAACCTAAATTTGCAAAATCAGCTTAAACCCGCATATTTGAGACCGATTTCAACTTAGTTCTTTTGTGTTTTAAGTTATGATTTCTGTCTAATCTTGCTCCATGCATGTGGTAGTATAATCTTGATACTTTAGTTCCACATGAGATTGCTTATGCGTTGAGATTGAAAGCTTCAAACATGGCCCGAGGAAGCTGGTTTTGGGTGATTTGATGCACGCCAAGTGTTCAACGAAATGCGCAAACCAAGTTTCGATCTTGAAACGATCGATTTGAGTTTGGTTATTATGATATTCATGTGCTGTGTTGTTCATTATTAGCATATATTGGTTTAGGAAATTATTATTTTTATTTAAAAAAATATAAAAATCCAAAAGTTTCAAAAAAAAAATATAAAAGTGATAGATGGTATCAAATTAAGGCAAAAATGGCATCTATGAAATTTTCCTAATTTTAAAAGGTCATTTTCCTAATTTAATGCTATTTTGGTTTTTTATGATCATTTTTGTAAATAATCCATTTTGCATAGATTAAAATTATCTAGAGTAATTTCATGCATCTAGAGCAATTTCATGCATATTTAAATTTCCATTTCGCTCACGGGGGTCCTGTCCCGAGGCGTGATAACAAAGCCATGTAATATTATTTGCCCGACTTGTATCAGGTCTTTCTTTTCCGTATTACTTTCAAGTCCTTTCAATTTCTTGGATGTATATTTACCGTACCGTTTTTCAATAATTTGAGTGTATATTTCTTTTCTAAATTATGTTAGGATTAGTCTAAACATTAAAAAAAAAAAAAAACCTACAAAAACATTTGCATGGACACTTAGCGGTTTTATAAAGATTATAATTGGTAATCAAGATTGTGTGGCCATTTAGATTAAAACCTTCCAGTTTAGTGGTACCGCAAGGGCGCTAATAAAAACATTAGCATAAACAAGTCTCCATTCCTAAAATCTCTGGTTGCATAGGAATTGAGACAATACTCCCGTGTCTTGATTGGTTTCTAGCTGACCCCAATAGGCTAGTGGCGATTCCTAAAAATACATAGGTTGTAAGAACTAAAAAAAAAAAAAATCCAACGTCGCGCAAGGTATGGGCTTGGGAAAGCCTGCGCCTAGTCTAGGGCCGTTGGTCTGCCTCTTTAGGCAAATACCCCTAAATCTTGGGAGAGCCCATGCCTAGTCTAGGGCCATTGGTCCACCTCTTTAGGCAAATACTCCTAAATCTTCTTTCTTTTCTCCCGGACAAAAAAAAAGAGGTCGTGACAGGGATTTCTCTCAATTAGCGGAAGTTTATATTGAAAATTATATCAGAAGCAAGTCTATAAGGATGCAAGCTAGCTATCATTCCCATCGAGTAGAACACTAAGTTGACTAAATAAAACAAAATAATATTTTTGCAGATTTGATCGAGATTTGTGTTGAAGGACTGGAGCACGTCTTCTTTCCATGGTCTGTCACAGCTTTAACAATTTCAAGGTCACGAGGAAGGCTTTGGAAGATGCATACGCAAAAGCTATTGAGGCAAACATCAACGTAAAAGGGTTGCTCATAACCGATCCATCAAACCCACTAGGGACCGTCTTAGACCGAGACAACGTTGAGAGAAGCCATGAGCCTCATCAACGAGAAGAACATCCACCTCATTTGCGATGAGATACATGCTGCTACAGTCTTACGTCAGCCGGATTTCATAAGCATCGCAGAGATAATTGAGGAAGATCAAGAATACTATCGCAACCTCATGCATATAATTTATAGCCTCTCAAAAGATATGGGTTTCCCTGGCTTCAAGGTTGGGATTGTGTATTCATACAATGATGCCATGGTGGAGTGCCGCCGGAAGATGTCCAGCTTCGGTCTAGTATCCTCCCAAACTCAGTACCAAATTGCATCCATGTTATTGGACGATCAGTTCATCGAGAAATTCCTGTTGGAGAGTGCGGGGAGGTTAGCCACAAGGCATAAGGATTTCACTGACAGACTTCGTCAGTAGGCATCAAGTGCTTGAACGGCAATGCAGGTCTCTTGTTATGGATGGATTTGAGGCGGCTCCTGATGGAGAGCACCGTAGAGGCAGAGATGGCTCTGTGGCAGGTCATAATTAACGATGTCAAGCTCAATGTCTCACCGGGTTCTTCCTTTCACTATTTAGAGCCAAGATGGTTCAGAGTTTGCATTGCCAACATGAATGAGAAGACCATGAAGGTCGCTTTAGCACAATTCCGAGAGTTTGTGCTGAGGAGTGGCTTTAAGCTGAACAGGAAGGAGAAGTGCTGTCAGAGCAACCTAAGGCTTAGAGTCCCGTTCTGCACCCAGTAACAAGGTAATAGTCCTAAGCTACTTTTTGAGCTTTTTTTATTTTTTATTTTGATAACCCAGACTCCCGCACTAGCCGCACTACAAGGGTCCAACCGGTCAGGCACCAACCGGAGGAGAACTAGCCCAGCTCCACAGACTAGCCTCCATGTAAGTCAAGAATATTGTAAGATGAAGGGCAGAGAGACTGGAATTTGGGTCAATCGCCCACAAGCCCGTGCACTTACCACTCCACCAACCCCATGGAGGCTTCTAGTTTTTTTATTTTTCCTACCAAAAGAATGTTTGGTCCTGTCTACTAAGCACATAAGGAATCCAAATTCCCTATTTACATATGGACAGCTTTGAATTGAATAGGAAAAATTCAATAATTTTTCTTGTTTGTAGAATCACGCGATTGTCACCTTCAAGTTCTGGCTCGAACCAGTGGTGATTGATGGGCGAGTGAGGGAACATGATGCACGGCGACCTCACCACATCGTCCATTCTTCGGAAGGAGATTCTGAACCTTAGGTGGCTCTGCCAGCACTTTTCCTTTCTATTCAGCTTATCACCATTCCTCGGCACAAACTCTCGGATTCATGTTAAGGCGACCTTCATGGTCTTCTCGTTCATGTTGGCAATGCAAACTCTGAACCATCCTGCCTCTGAACAGCGAAAGGAAGAACCCGGCGAGACATTAAGCTTGACATCGTTAATTATGACTCGCCACAGAGCCGTCTCTGCCTCTACGGTGCTCTCCCTCAAGAACCCCCTCAAATCCATCCATAACAAGAGACCGCAATTGCTCAGATGGCGACCTTGTGATCAACCGCATGTCACCTTTTGTAGCTGTATTAGCAAGTACGGTTCTGCAGTCCCCAAGATATTGTTACACTGATGTCGGCCAAATTGAAGTCCTAATTACAAGAGAGAAGCTGATATCGGGACGACATGCATGGATTTTATGGGACCCCACCAATTTTGCCCAAGATGTTTCTTCTTCGCATAGTTTATTTTTAGATCGGTTTGGTTTGGAAAGATTCGTGATTGATTAGTGATTGTCAATGAAGTAAATGACTATTCTCATTTTGTTAATTCTTTTTAATAATTTTTTCTTATCCAATAATATCCAACCCCTTCTTCCAGATTTTTTATCTAGCATTTTATCTGAATATATCCTAATTTATTCGGTCCGGAGAACATTTCCAAACATGAGATAGAATATGAGCTCAAATTCAGACTACTAAATACCTCAAGCGTTGGCCAAATCGGTGGCTTTGTGACAGAAGTACATTTTGACAGGCTTTCCCCTAGTAACATAACCAACTTGCGGCTGATGGGGCTTTTGACTTTGACCATGCTTAATCGAAATTTGAATTTTAACCGTGATTTTGACTGGCTCGAGTCTGGAAGTACTATTCCAAAATTGTTAAAACTTTCAAAAATGTTGAATTGTAAAATCTTCAACTTCATTTACAGTTCTTTTATCACCACCCCATTTCGGAACTTGATCTGTAACTGAGCAAATGACGGAAGCTTCTGCCGGACTTGGTCATCAATCGGCTCAGCTTAGGGGTAATATCGCCATCGCTGTCCTTCGAGGGAACGTTATTTTCCAAGGCAAGGATAAAAGCATTGACGATTGTCGTCTTCTTTTCATCCTGTGGTCCAGCAAAGCACAAATCAAACTAGGACATGGTTTCGTTTCTTAACGGTCAATGCCAAGAGAAAGACAAAGGGCCAAGAGAAAGACGGGGAACTCACGGAAGGGTTGGAGGGATCGGAGGGCCTGAAATGGCTGTAGTTTTGAGGATCGAACAACGGCAAGTCGCCCAAGATAGAACCCATGAAAGAGTGAATGCAGAACCTCTGCACAGTGCTCCCCCCTCGAATCCACAGAGAGAGAGAGAGAGAGAGAGAGAGAGAGAGAGAGAGAGAGAGAGAGAGAGAGAGAGAGAGAGGAAGGCCTCAAATTCTAGAATCAGCCTCGCTGCTGGTGCTGGAGTTGCCTGGAAACAGGACGGTCGTGGATGGCCTTACGACAAAAGCTCATTAATATGCCCCCGACACGAGACGCTACGAAAGTATAGACACAAATCTATGGACGAAGAAATAATCGGTCGTGAAAACATGAAGCCTTAATACCACCGAAAACTCCAAATCCGTGATCCTGAACTTCCTTTGGATCCTTTGTATTTGGTTAAGAAGTAACCTCACCCAAAAAAGCGGAACTTGTGCTCTTACGAGAGCTTCTATGACATGTCTATTTGATATTCAAGATATATTAGGTCTGTCCATTTGCTCAAATGATTTTTTTTTTTAATTTTTATCGGTCCTACTATTTTCCTATTTTAATTCTCACTCTCGATTTTTGACATACTTCATTCTGAGGCGTGAGAGTCAAAACTTATATATGAAACTAAATCATCCCCCTTCTCACATAAGAATGGAGACGTGGGGAGTTCAACACTCCTTGCCTTTGTGAGTTTGAGATCCCATGAGAGGGTTTGTCCCGCAAACTCACACATTCACCCTTTCCTTGGTGGGAAAGGAATTAATTGGCCCATTAAGGGTAGAAGCCATAGCAGCCCCCGGCTGATGTGCCAGCCATGGAGGAATGAGATTTTTTTTTTGGTCGGAATGGAGGAATGAGATTAGTCTCTATATTAATGTGGTGCCAGCGGTGGGGGTCGGGTGTTGGTGAAGCCGGAGCCTAGTCCGGCCAAGGACAACGTCACCGCTCGACCAGGGCTGGCCTCCATTGGGCCGGCTATTTGAGAAAGTAGAAGGTTGGATCGGGGGCTTGTAGGGCTGGGCTTCGGGCTGGTTTTGGGCTGGCCCCAAACAAAGAAACAAGAGGGCTTTTAGGGGAACTGGGCTTTGAGTGAACCAGGCTCAGCATAAGAGCCTGTCCCGTTTCTATTAAAGAAAAAGTAAAAAATTATAATTTTTTAATTGAAAATTAAAAAAAGTAGAAATCTGGTTAGGAAAGTAATCCTATTTAGGATGTTGGATTTTAGTCCTAGAATTAGTCTAGTTTCTTTTAATTACATACATACTTGATTTTGGAAAAAAAAAGAAGAAGAAGGAGAGGTTGCCCTTAGTGGCCAACCAATTGTTTTCTTGATTCCCAAGGTCAATTGGCCTAATTGCATGTTAAATGTAGCCTGCATGTGTTTGATTAGATGAATGTTTGGTCTAACATGTATCAGCAGGTATATTAGTGGGTTTGATTAGCTTTAATTAGTGATTAGCGAGTTAGTCTTCTGCTTTTGTGAACACAAGTGGGGGCTTATTATCACTAATCTTAATCAACGAATGCCCAGTGGATTGGGAGATGGCTTGGGACAATCGAATTGCATGATTAATTACAAAGCCGACCCCAAGGCAAATTGAATTTTGAATTGCAATGAACTTTCCTGATCTCTTGTTCTGATTGATGGCGTGCTTTGATCGATGGTGAATGGACGGACGAGTACCGAAACCTTGAGAGGCAACTGAGCTGAGTGGATTTCAACATTGCATTGCGTTTTCTTCTCTCGCTCTTAGATAATTACTTTCAAGTTTATTTATCACATTTATTTTTTAGTGGCTAGTTTACTTTTTCACATCACTTCTCAATAAATTGTATGTTAATTTCTTTTCTAGATTAGGCTAAGTCTAGTTTAGACTTTGATAAGAGTAACCCCGCAAAAATAATTGCATGAACACTTGAGGACTTTAAAAGATCTTTGTGATCATAATCGCCCTAGTCAAGAGTATGTGACTATTTTAATTGAACAACCAACAAGTTAATTACCAAAAGGATGTTGATAGAAATATTAGCGCAATCAAACTCTCATGCTTAGAATCTCTAGTTTCATAGAAATTGAAACAAAGTTCTCATTTTTTTTTTATTTCAATTTGTTTCTAGTTGACTCAAAATAGCTAGTGGTGATTGCTTGAAATACTTAGGTTTATAAGAACTCAAAAGAAATCTCATCTCATGTGAGATATGGACTTGGGAGAGTTCATGCTCTTGATCGACAATCCTTCTTTTGGGCAATGGAAAATATGACATATTTGAACAGTCTTTTGAAATGAGCCATTATGGTTGTTTCTTGAGTAAATACCTTAAACCTATTCATCGAGGGTGGCCTTTGAAAGGTAGGTGATGAATATGATAAAGAGGATAGCAAAGACATCGAGTCAAAAGAGGATGTAGATTGCTGGTTCTTTAGGACTTTTTTGGGACGAAAAAAGCTCCAAACAAATGGTACGTTACTTCTTCTTTGTGGCCATCTTTACATCTATGTAAACAACGCATGACTTAGTTCTTTCGGCCATGTTCGTTCCTCAGGTCTTCTCGTTCGTTCTAGTCTTGGTTCATTTGCTTTAACTTCGTCGTAGCGCGCTTTGGCGCCTTGATGACCTGCTATGCAGAGGTCGTGGCCTTCGGCGGTGCGTCTGCCGCTAGAGGGCGAGCATCCGGAGGCCACCACTCTCTTTGCACAGGATCTTAAAGTAAAAAGAGCCCACAAAAAATGAAGATTTCATTTCTGGGCTTGCCCTTTTCTAGTCCCTTTCTCTTGGACGTGCATTTATTTAACCTTTAGAGAGTCAAAATGTGTTGGTGCAACAAAAAAGACAAAAACTTTACCTCGTGTTTGTTGTTTTTTCTCGGTACATTTACCTCTTCACTAGTAAAATTCATTTTTTTCTCTAAAAATAACATGTAGTGATCTGTCTCTTTAATTAGTCTAGCGTACGTCAACTAATCCACTGGAAAGCTGCTCACTTCTCGCCACTCTCCCTTAAAGTTTCCCTCTTTCTCTCTCTTTTCTTCGAGCCAACAAGAAGGAAAAGAAGCTTAAGTGTGTATGTTACTTTTAGCATCTTTCTCTTCTTCCCCTCTTGGCCAAAAGATCTGCACACTTTTGCCTGAGAAGCATTTGCACTCCCCTCCCCCCGCCCAAAAAAAAAAAAAAAAAAAAAAAAAAAAAAGAAAGGTCAACGCATCTCATAGCTTTTTGTTTTTTCGTTTTTTTGTTTTATGACTTTTCTCCTTTTCCAGTAGCATCAAGAACCATAAGTGGCTGGTGATGAACTCCATGAGGTCACTATGACATATGATGGCAAGCGTAATTGGTTCTTTCATAAAGGTAAGAACGTTGTCATTACTAATGATGTCGACAGTGACTCTTGGCAATGACTCTAATGAAGAGGAGAGCAAAGACTTCACGTATGAAAATGTATAAAAATATTGTATGGACACTTACCAAATAAGAACTTTATAACTCATAATTGGATAAAACATTAGGATTCATAATTGGATAAGAAAAGTGTGGACATTTTAGTTAACAAAATATTCAAGTTTATATACCAAAGGGCCACTAGTTAAATATTAGTGTAATTAAGTTCTCGACCCTAAGTCTATGATTGTATGACAAGTGAAATATTATTACATATTTCACTTGATTTCTAGCTAACTTCAATAAGTTATTTGTGACTTCCCATATAAAATTTACATAGGTTAATCAAATTGAAATGTAAATCTCTATGCCACGCGAAATAAGGGTTGAGGAGAATCTACGCCAATTGAGAATCATTGGTTTCCAACTCGACATTACTTCCATACCCATCATTTTATCTAACGCTTGTGTTGGGAGGGCCACGATAAAAGTTACAAAAGTCCAAGGGACGGTACCAGTGTCTCAGGGTTTGGAGCATTTTTCTTTTTTTTTTTTTTTTCATTGGTCGGTAGGGTTTGAGCTTTTGGGACTCAGGTATTAGGGGTCATGTTCAATTCTGTTTCCTACCAAACAAATGGAGAAAAACATACGTCAGGACATACTTCATCCTATAGTTCCTGTCGGTGATGTGGAAAGGTACTTCCCATTAAATCCGTCTGGACCAGAAAAACTCAATGCGCCTATTGTTTTTTTTTTTTTTTTTGGTCGTAACAATGCGGCTAATTTGGAAAACAGCACTTTCAACGTCTTCCATGGCCACCTCATCTATTTAGTACTATTTCATTTCATCAGGTGCCAAGCTGGGAATTTTATCTAATACCGGAAGGAAGTTCCCGGGCCCTAAAATTTGATTTAGGCTCTTAAAAAAATCTGTAGTCATCTGGTACAATAGCCCTTCATCTCGGACCCGAGATCCATCTTCAGTTTTTACATGTAAATAAGCTTTTTCCGGATGAGGGCTCAAGATGAAACAAAAAATTTAATAAAAGGATGACTCAAATCGAGTTTGGTGTATATTTCGCTTGCAAGTTGAGGCAAAATCCAATCTTACACTTGATTCGACCCAAGCTCATGTATGCGAGCTCGATATCTTTTCCTTATCATGACCAAGTTAGTATAGTGAACCCATTAATAAAATGAGTAAGATAGCTCAAGTGATATGAAATATGAGAAAGCATAAAAACAAGTTTTTTGAAATGCTTTTCTACCAACAAAGCTGGAGACTACTTAGAGAGAAATGAAATTATCACCCGCAATTTATCAAATGGTATTGTCGTAGAAATCGAAGTGTGAATTGTTGCAGCAAATCACGATTTTGATTCTCGTTTGGGCGGAGAGAGTTCGTGTAGGATCCGAACTTCTCATCCCTCCACGGGCACGAGTCCTCCTTCTACACCTGACTTTGACGGAAGATCGTAACTTAAAGGATAGAACTGAACCGGTCAAAAGGGAGACCAAGAACGTCCGACCACCAGATGAGAGCTCACCTAGGAAATAAATGTTGTTTAGATGACTATTGTCGTGTTTTTTTTCCTTTCGCGTGGTCCAACGTTTACCTCCTTCGTAAGCAGACATGTTAGGTTTGTTGGGTCGAAGAATTTCCTCTGCCATCGCAACTAGACCAGTCTAGAAATATACGATTCAACCGCTTATAACACGGTGTGGTGAGGGATGGACTTTCGAATTCCTGGTCTGCCATCATTTTGTTTATGTTTACTTTGATTTTGGGCGCACATTTCATGAGTGCAAGTGCTAAAAGAATGATATACATTTGTCAAGTCTTTAAAGGAGGTGGGCATTCCACCAAAAAAACCAAAAAGAGGAGGTGGGCTTGCGCTTGGGTGCTAGTTGAAGAGATAATATCATGAAAGATTCTTATGTTTTTGTTAGAAATTTAAAATTATCCATTTATCTTTTTTTTTTAATTAAAATAGTTATTATACTTCTTAAAGATATTTGCCCATCGTTCTCGAGTATGGATTTTGATGAGATGGACATGACAATGCCACGAGATGCCGATCTAGAAATCTTTTGATTTCACCTGGATTTTTTTTTTTAATATGATTTTTTTGGTTATGCCAACTTGATGTGGACCACCTCAAAGCCTTTGTCAGAGCAACCATATGGCTTGTGACTACAGTCAGAGGTGATAGCGACCGCTACTCTCTCTTCAGCCACGCATCTTAAATCTTATATTTCAAGATTTGGTTACAATATTTGAAATTTCAAGGGGGATAAATTTTTGGGAACTTTTACGTTGTTATGAAAAAAGAAAAAAAAAAGAATGGAAATTGCTATGATCCCATAGACATAAGGACAAAATATAGTTCACTTTAAGTCACAGGAAGGGTGGTGAACATTCAATCTTTTCCCACGTAGATTTCCACAGGTGATTGTGGCCTTTTCTGCCGAAAGCGTGGTGCATATGAATCAAAAGTTTCTCTTCCAACACGAAAGTCTCCGAGTGCACCGTGGTACATAAGAACAATGTGACAATTTGTTCCCCACCGAGCAAAGGGATCGGGGGAAGCCAAATTTGATACAATCCCCAAACATGCATCTTCATCGCTAGGAAAAACACTCGCACAAAATTATGTCATAAGGACTTATATGTATAACACGAAGCATTATATACAAGCATCGGGGAAATCGCTCAATTGATCCTAAACCTCTACCGTATGAATACTATTTCAATAAGACTTTCTAATATTACCAATTTAATCCTACACATTTGCGTAAAATGCAAATGTGGTTCTTTTAATCAATTTTTGCCAAAAACTGCCGACATAGTGACATGCCACGTATGATGACTGGTGATGAGTGAATCGTCATACACTTGTAGTAAAAATTAGTAGAAAGGACTATATTGGAATTTCCTATAAAGATTTATTACTAAATTAACAAAATTGAAAATTTATGATTGAATTAACATCCGCACAGTAAGTTTATTGTTGATTAGAAACCATACAAATTTTCAAAAGGATCCACTTGTTAGACAAAAGAAAAACTACTCAAAAATATTTTTTTCATTTATTATTTTTTATCTCTTAAAAAATAAATGAATTGAAAAATATTTTCACTGAACCATATGCTTAAGTGTCGTAAAGCTTCATGATAATTGGAATTCGTTTTCCAAATTCAACTACATCTTCACCACTATTCTTGACTTCCAGTTGCCTAGAACCAAGACCCGATATGTTAGGGCCCATTCATTAGGGTCCTAGGTGCTCACATAGGGTTCTCGAGTTCTTTTGTCAAGGTCTCCGATTTAGGCATACGGTCTGAGACTAAACTGTAAGGTCCAAGGTTTGTCCCTCAAGGTCCTGGTGCAAGGTCCCTAGACAGGGCACCATGGTCTTAGGGCTTTGTGTTAGAGCTGGCGCTCATTTGAAAGGTCTATCCAAATTATAGGAGAATGAACCATCATTTCCGAAATTACTTCAATTAAAAAAAAAAAAAAAGGGAACATTCCCTGATAATATCCGATTTTCCGAAAGTAAATGCATCCTAAGGTCAACATTCGGAAAAAAGACAAACGGCTAACTATTGTAGACATCATGTCGTCCAGTGTCCTCAGGCTACTTGGGCAACCTTATGCACAATACAGTAACCTAATTCTCAAAGCATTGATTACACGTGATACAATAACCCGCGATGCATAGAGTTTTCTTCACTGATTTTCCTTGGAAGACACCTCAAAACAATCTTCGTAATGGACCGCGTCCAAGGCCGTATTTCAAAAGTACTCGCTCGCGCGTTGAAAATTCGCGGTCGGAGCAACCATCCAATTCAACCCTTCAAACCGGCCTTGTGGACCAGAGGATTATGACCGAACTCGGAGTTGTCTTAATTTCCAAGAAACTCCCCTTACAATCACTGCTCATGTCAAGCCCAGCGCTTTCGTGTGTGTGCATATCTATATATAACTCCATTTCCGGAGGCAGGGATCACTCAACTTCCTCTCTCGCTCCTCTCTACAACAATCTCGTGCTCTTTTCCGGCAAACTCCTCCTTCGTCTTTGTCCATCTTTATTACTATTTTATAAGTTACCGAGTCAAAAACCTGAGTCAAAAACCCGACAAGCCTTTTTTTCTTTGAAGGCGATGGGTTACGTTTCAAGCAACAGAAAGCCACTGTTGTCTCGGAAAGCAACCAACGACGGCCATGCCGAGAACTCTCCCTATTTCCATGGGTGGAGTGCCTACAACATTGACCCATTTCATCCTTCGCAGAATCCCAATGGTGTCATCCAAATGGGTCTTGCAGAACATCAGGTAAAAGAAAAGGAATAAAAAAAGAACTTGCTCGTAGTTCCTCTTTTTCGACCTGTGGGTCTTGTGCCGAAAGCTTGGAAAGTGAACTTTCTTTTTTCTGCAATATCCAGCTCTGTTTCGACTTGGTTCAAGAATGGCTTGTCAACAACCCAGAAGCCTCCATCTGCACTAAGGAAGGAGTGGACAAGTTCAGGGACATTGCCATCTTTCAGGACTATCATGGCTTGCCCGAGTTCAGAAACGTACGTTTGGGTGAATCAAATTCATTGTCTCGCTCCTCTTTTTCAGTAACCAACTCTATGCATTACATCATTAATCGATGTGCGAAAGTAATATGAGAGCTTGACGACGGATAGAATTTTAAAGCCACGATCTTTTGCAGGCTGTGGCGAAGTTCATGGGGAGAGTGAGGGGGGACAAGGTCAAGTTTGATCCCGACCGGATTGTCATGAGCGGGGGAGCCACAGGAGCTCACGAGCTGATCACATTCTGCCTGGCTGATCCTGGCGATGCGTTCTTGGTGCCAACCCCTTACTATGCAGGGTAAGATCTCGCATCATTTTCCGCTTTCCAAGCTAATACATCACGGGCTTAGTTAATATAATAAACGCAAAACTGATGGAATTAGGTGCGCTTCAACTGTTCACATTATTGGAGATTCGAGTAGAGGGCAGCACCTTCCAACTTAGGCATGGAAAAGATTAAAATAATGCTTGGCTACCACTGGGAAGACAAATTATATTATCCATATGATGCGGCTTCTCGGTGTTCTTTATTAATCACAACACAAAACTGATCTTATTAAGAAGAAAATGATTGGGTTGCCTCATTATGCTTGCCATGTGACTGTTCTTTTGAGAATTTTACACCAAATTTAGTCCGTGTCCATCTTCAAAGACAGATGTCGGCAATCCTAATAACATATATTAGATCATTTTCCAGCTGTTTTGCTTCGCTCCATCTCTTTCACAGTATCCATAATACTTCGGCAAGGTCAAAGACCGGCAAGCATTATTGGTCAATATGGCCCGCACCTGATTTAGTTAATGATAACTAGGGGAGCTGAATTAAGACACACGGCAAGTTGCCTCGAAATTTCATTGTCACCATCCAAATGCTATGGCCGAAAGGACCTGCCTTTTTCCTGTGTGTTGTCACCTCTGGCTCTTGGCAATAATTGAAATCGGGTACCGTTTCGGGAGAATTCTTTACAATGTAGGGACAAAACAGATGAGGCCATTTTTAGAGGCTAAATCTTCCCTAAACAGTGAAAGTCCTTTTCTTCAATATAGTCCTTGGCTACATCTTCTAGGGGACAGATTAGGGCCTTTAGCTATCTCTACTCCTGCAAAAAACTTGCCTAATTTAACTGCTTTTTGAGGGTCGTCTCAAGACTGATTATGACTTTTTGTTCATCTCAAAGTTAATCTGACCTGTCCAAAAATGACCTGGTGAGTGAATCGGGTAAATTTAAAGAACGAAAGCATTGAATAAGGTTTGGTTTTCACGCTAGAGAGCGTTGGGCACGTTTAATACTCAATATGGCATCTCTGTTAATAAGCTTTTGGGCTAAAGACTTAAAAGTTTCACATAAGACTGTTATGTTTCTCCAAGAACAAAGAAGAGTTTTCATGGCCGAGTTTAAACATGAATGGTGAAACAGAACCTATATTTTTATGAATTTCAACTTGTTTCTTCTCAAGTTAATTGAAAAATAAAACAAAATTATCTTTTTGCAGATTTGATCGAGATTTGTGTTGGAGGACTGAAGCGCGGCTTCTCCCTGTGGTCTGTCACAGCTCTAACAATTTCAAGGTCACCAGGAAGGCTTTGGAAGAAGCATACGCAAAAGCTGTTGAGGCCAATATCACCGTGAAAGGGTTGCTCTTAACCAATCCATCAAACCCACTAGGGACCATCTTAGACCGAGACACGTTGACAGAAGCTATGAGCTTCATCAACGAGAAGAACATCCACCTCATTTGCGATGAGATATATGCTGCTACAGTCTTTCGTCAGCCTGATTTCATAAGCATCGCAGAGATAATCGAGGAAGATCAAGAATACAATCGCAACCTCGTGCATATAATTTACAGCCTCTCAAAAGATATGGGTTTCCCTGGCTTCAGGGTTGGGATTGTGTATTCATACAATGATGCCGTGGTGGAGTGTGGCCGGAAGATGTCCAGCTTCGGTCTAGTATCCTCCCAAACTCAGTACCTAATTGCATCCATGTTATCGGACGATCAGTTCATCGGGAAATTCCTGTTGGAGAGTGCGGGGAGGTTAGCGACAAGGCATACTGATTTCACTGACGGACTTCGTCAGGTAGGCATCAAGTGCTTGAACGGCAATGCGGGTCTCTTCTTATGGATGGATTTGAGGGGGCTCTTGATGGACAACACCGTAGAGGCAGAGATGGCTCTATGGCAGGTCATAATCAACGATGTCAAGCTCAATGTCTCGCCGGGTTCTTCCTTTCACTGCTCAGAGCCAGGATGGTTCAGAGTTTGCATTGCCAACATGAATGAGGAGACCACGAAGGTTGCTTTAGAACGAATCCGAAAGTTTTTGCTGAGGAATGGCAATAAGCCGAACAGGAAGGAGAAGTGCTGGCAGAGCGACCTAAGGCTCAGACTCTCGTTCCGAAGAGTGGACGATGTGTTGAGGTCGCCCTGCATCATGTCCCCTCACTCGCCTATCCCTCAATCACCACTGGTTCGAACCAGAACTTGAAGTTGACAATCGCGCGATTCTACAGACGAGCATTTTTCCCATTAAATCCAAAGCTTTCCAAATGTAAAATAGGGAATTGTATTCTTTATTTGCTTGTAACTAGGTGCAGTGCAGAATGCATCCTAATTTTTCTGCACCCCATTTTGTTCATTCTTTCATCAGTCCAGTTCTTTTATCACAACCCCATTTCGGAACTTGATCTGTAACTGAGCAAATGACGGAAGCTTCTGCCGGACTCAGTCATCAATCGGCTCATCCCTGGCTTAGGGGTAATATCGCCGTCGCTGTCCTTCGAGGGAACATTAATTTCCAAGGCAAGGATAAGAGCATTGACGATTGTCGTCTTCATTTCATCCTGTGGTTCGGGAAAGCACAAATCAAACTAGGACATGGTTTCGTTTCTTTACGGTCAGTGCCAAGAGAAAGACGAAGGGCCAAGAGAAAGACGGGGAACTCACGGAAGGGTTGGAGGGATCGGAGTGAAGGAATCGCAATTTTTGTATATTGTATATTGATCTCTCTTGTACAAAGCTATATATAAAGATATTACAAGAGCCCTAAATTAGAGATGATTGAGGATGCTTAAGGCAAGTAGAGAAAATACGGGAACAATATCAACAATATCTTAAATTAGATACAAAAGATAATATTGCCGACTAGAAACGTTATCAAACGTTATCACCCTCCTGCAAGCGAAGCATTGTCAACAATGTGAAGCTTGGATCGTAAAAGACGAACCCATGCTAATGACAGTCCTTTGGTGAAGATGTCCGCGATTTGATCACTGGTGTTGATGTAACGGATGTCAAGTAACGGGCGACCCACCAATTCACGAACATAATGATAATCTATTTCAATGTGTTTAGTGCGACTATGAAATCTGGATTCCGAGTTAAAGCAACGGCAGAGATACTGTCACACCACAATACGGGAGCGCGTGGGAGTGAGATTCGCAATTCTCGGAGAAGAGATAGGAGCCATTGAATTTCAGCAGCTGTTTGAGCAAGACAACGATATTCGGCCTCTGTAGAAGAACGTGCAACAGTAGGTTGCTTCTTTGCTCAACCCATGCGGTATCCGTGGGGGCGGAGGTTAATGGTAGCCAGATGGAGATAGGACCAAGTGAGGGTAAAGTGGTAGGAGATTTTGGAGAGTTAGAGTTTGTGATAAACGGGTAAACAGATTCATCAAATTTAACATGACGAGATATGTAAACTCGGTGACTTTGCATGTCATAGCAGCGATACCCTTTATGAGAGGTACTATAGCCTAGAAAATGACCCGAAGAAGAGCGAAACTCCAATTTGTTAGAACAATAGGGACGAAGCCAGGGATAACAAAGGCATCCAAAGGCTCGTAAATGAGAATAATCAGGAATATGTTTAAACAATCGTCGATATGGGGAAATTTGAGAAATAATAGGCATGCGGTTGATGAGATATATAGCTGTATTGAAGGCTTCAAACCAAAAGCGAGAAGGCATACCAGCTTGAGCTAGAAGGGCGAGACCAGTTTCAACCACGTGACGATGTTTTCACTCGACGACACCATTTTGTTCAGGTGTATGTGGGCAGGAAAATTGATGACAAATACCATGTGTATGAAAATAAGATTCAAGTGCATCACTAGTGAATTCGCCACCAGCATCGGAGCGAAAGAATTTAATTCGATGGTTAAATTGATTTTCAACTTGCGGTTTGAAAGCCATAAAAATTTTGTAAAAATCATATTTATGGCACATAGGAAATATCTAGCTGTAACGAGAGAAGTCATCAACAAACAATACATAATAAGAGAATTTTGATATAGAAGACATTGGGGCAGGTCCCCATACATCACAATGAATCAGTTCAAGTGGAAATTGAGTGCGTGTGTGAGACAATGAAAAGGGTAACTTGCAACTTTTGCCTAACTGACATGCAGAACACGAGAGTTGTCACGCTTATTTGATATTTGAAGCTGTTTAAAAATAAGATGTTGAATAGCTGCGAAGGGTGGCCAAGACGATGATGCCAGGTGGAGGAGTTGATGCGAGAAGAAAATGAAACTTGAGGTTTGAAGCAAGGTTTGGGGAATCGCATAGGATAAAGCCCATTCTCAGTCCAACCGTGGTGCAGAATTTGCTTCGTTAACTTGTCCTTCACAAAGAATTGAGAATCATCAAATAGAAAATAACAATTATTGTCTTTAGCAAAACGACTAACTGAAATTAAATTGGCAGATGCTAGAGGACAACGAAGTATATTAGTTAAATTCATGGAGGAAGCGGGATGTGAGAGAGAAGTGGAACCAACATGAGTAATAGACAAACCTTAGCCGTTTCCAACCTGAACTTCATTAGAACCACTATAGGGAGTGGAGATGGAGAGATTACCCAAATCTGCTGTAATATGATGGCTGGCACCAGTATCGGTGTACCAAGTGCCATCGTCAGTAGGTGGTGCAATAGCCATGGCAGCAAGTTTTTCAGGAGGATTGCGACCATGATATGCATAGTTCATGCGATGATAGCAGTCAATGGCACTATGGCCATGTTTGTTGCAAATCTGACAGATTAGCCGATTAGTGTTCAATTGACAACCTTGAGGTCGAAATGATGGAGTAGGGAGAAGTCCGACTTGATTGGAATGACCCCTGCTGCGTCCTCTATAACCAGTGCCACCCCTATTGAGACGAGGTGTGAATGAGTGCTGTCCAGGAGAAAGAGTTTGAGGTTGCCGGTTTGCAACGAAGGCAGTAGTAGTTTTGGATAATGAATCATCAGTGATGCTCAATTCTTCAGAGAGTAGGAGATTGTGTAAATCTTCAATAGTGATGGAAGTTTGATGAGCACGAACACGAATAGAGGATGCAAAGGAGCGGTAAGCGGCGAGGCAATCCATCGAGAATGCAAATTAGGAGATCATCATCACTTATCGGAGATCCGCAAATTGCGAGTTTATTAGCTAAAGTTTTGAATTGTTGGAGATATTCCTGCATGGTGAGGTTGCCCTTCTTGAGGTGATGTAATTGTCTTTTAGAGACATTACATGAGCAGGAGTGAGAGAGGCATAGCGACGAGCGAGGACATCCCACGCAGCTTTTGCGGATGTAGCGCCAACTACATATGGAAGTGCGATTCGCAAAGTAGCGTTGATCCAGGAGAGTAGTATATGATCTGTTTCGATCCATGTCTTGTAATTTTCATCAGTTGAAGCAGGCGCTTGGGAGGTTCCATCAATGTAAGACATGAGGTTGTGACCTTTGAGAATTGGTTCGAAAAGAGAACGCCAAAGAAGATAGTTCAAGCTGTTCAATTTGATGGGTATCAAGTTGGATATGTTTGAGATGACGAGTGAAGGAGATGCCATAGACGAAGACGAGCCTGTCGACATTTTCTTTGGGAAGAAGAAAGTCGATGAAGAATGAGAGGAGAAGGAGATTAGAGGATCGTAAGTGTAACATCCCGGGTCCCACTTGTGTGATATTGTCCGCTTTGGACACTGAGTCCTCACGGCTTTAAAACGCGTCACACAAGTTTAAAGGGCACCCAAGCCTTATAAAGGCTTCCAGGAACTCCTCCCTAAGCGATGTGGGACAAGAGGGAGAGGAATCCCTTCCCCTTCCCTTGCGCGCTCCTTCCCTTGCGCGCGTCCGAGGACCGGAGGCGCGGACGCACCGCCATCCCTCCTCCCCGCGCACCGCCGCTCGGGTCGTCACAGTAAGTCGAATTACGCGAGATGCAACTCTGATACCATGAAGGAATCGCAATTTTTGTATATTGTATTCTGATCTCTCTTGTACAAAGCTCTATATAAAGATATTACAAGAGCCCTAAATTAGAGATGATTAAGGATGCTTAAGGCAAGTAGAGAAAATACGGGAACAATATGAACAATATCTTAAATTAGATACAAAAGATAATATTGCCGACTAGAAACGTTATCAAACGTTATCACGGAGGGCTTGAAATGGTTGTAGTTGTGAGGATCGAACAACGGCAAGTCGCCCAAGATAGAACCCATGAAAGAGTGAATGCAGAACCTCTGCACAGTGCTCCCCCCTCGAATCCAGAGAGAGAGAGAGAGAGAGAGAGAGAGAGAGAGAGAGAGAGAGAGAGAGGATGGCCTCAAATTCTAGAATCAGCCTCGCTGCTGGTGCTGGAGTTGCCTGGAAATAGGATGGTCGTGGATGACCTTACGACAAAAGCTCATTAATATGCCCCCGACACGAGACGCTACGAAAGTATAGACACAAATCTATGGACGAAGAAATAATCGGTCGTGAAAACATGAAGCCTTAATACCACTGAAAACTCCAAATCTGTGATCCTGAACTTCCTTTGGATCCTTTGTATTTGGTTAAGAAGTAACCTCACCCAAAAAAGTGGAACTTGCGCTCTTACGAGAGCTTCTATGACATGTCTATTTGATATTCAAGATATATTAGGTCTGTCCATTTGCTCAAATGATTTTTCTTTTTAATTTTTATCGGTCCTACTATTTTCCTATTTTAATTCTCACTCTCAGATTTTTGACATACTTCATTACAAGGCCCGAGAGTCAAAACTTATATATAAAATTAAATCATCCCCCTTCTCACATGAGAAGGGAGACGTGGGGAGTTCAACACCCTTGCCCTTGTGAGTTTGAGATCCCATGAGAGGGTTTGTCCCACAAACTCACACATTCACCCTTTCCTTGGAGGGAAAGGAATTAATTGGCCCATTAAGGGTAGAAACCATGGTAGCCCACGGCTAATGTGCCAGCCATGGAGGAATGAGATTAGTCTCTATATTAATGTCGTGCTGGCGGTGGGGGTCGGGTGTTGGCGAAGCCGGAGCTTGGTCCGGCCAAGGACAACGTCACCGCTCTACTAAGGCTGGCCTCCATTGGGCCGGCTATTTGAGAAAGTAGAAGGTTGGGTTGGGGGCTTGTAGGGCTGGGCTTCAGGCTGGTTTTGGGCTGGCCCCAAACAAAGAAACAAGAGGGCTTTTAGAGGAACTGGGCTTTGAGTGAACCAGGCTCAGCATAAGAGCCCGTCTCGTTTCTATTAAAGAAAAAGTAAAAAATTATAATTTTTTAAATTGGAAATTCAAAAAAGTAGAAATCTGGTTAGGAAAGTAATCCTATTTAGGATGTTAGATTTTAGTCCTAGAATTAGTCTAGTTTCTTTTAATTACATACATACTTGATTTTGGAAAAAAAAAAAAAGAGGAAAGGTTGCCCTTAGCGGCCAACCAATTGTTTCTTGATTCCCAAGGTCAATTGGCCTAATTGCATGTTAAATGTAGCCTGCATGTGTTTGATTAGATGAATGTTTGGTCTAACATGTATCAGCAGGTATATTAGTGTGTTTGATTAGCTTTAATTAGTGATTAGCGAGTTAGTCTTCTGCTTTTGTGAACACAAGTGGGGGCTTATTATCACTAATCTTAATCAACGAATGCCCAGTGGATTGGGAGATGGCTTGGGATAATCGAATTGCATGATTAATTACAAAGCCGACCCCAAGGCAAATTGAATTTTGAATTGCAATGAACTTTGCTGATCTCTTGTTCTGATTGATGGGATGCTTTGATCGATGGTGAATGGACGGACGAGTACCAAAACCTTGAGAGGCAACTGAGCTTAGTGGATTTCAACATTGCATTGCGTTTTCTTCTCTCGCTCTTAGATAATTACTTTCAAGTTTATTTATCACATTTATTTTTTAGTGGCTAGCTTACTTTTTCACATCACTCCTCAATAAATTGTATGTTAATTTCTTTTCTAGATTAGGCTCAGTCTAGTTTAGACTTTGATAAGAGTAAACCTGCAAAAATAATTGCATGAACACTTGAGGACTTTGAAAGATCTTTGTGATCGTAATCGCCCTAATCAAAGAGTATGTGACTATTTTAATTGAACAACTAACAAGTTAATTACCAAAAGGATGCTAATAGAAATATTAGTGCAATCAAACTCTCATGCGTAGAATCTCTAGTTTCGTAGAAATTGAAACAAAGTTCTCATTTTTTTTTTTCGATTTGTTTCTAGTTGACTCAAAATAGCTAGTGGTGATTGCTTGAAATACTTAGGTTTATAAGAACTCAAAACAAATCTCATGTCATGTGAGATATGGACTTGGGAGAGTTCATGCTCTTGATCGACAATCCTTCTTTTGGGCAATGGAAAATATGACATATTTGAACAGTATTTTGAAATGAGCCATTATGGTTGTTTCTTGAGTAAATACCTTAAACCCATTCATCGAGGGTGGCCTTTGAAAGGTAGGTGATGAATATGATAAAGAGGATAGCAAAGACATCGAGTCAAAAGAGAATGTAGGTTGCTGGTTCTTTAGGACCTTTTTGGGACGAAAAAAGCTCCAAACAAATGGTACGTCACTTCTTCTTTGTGGCCATCTTTACATCTATGTAAACAACGCATGACTTAGTTCTTTCGGCCATGTTCGTTCCTCAGGTCTTCTCGTTCGTTCTAGTCTTGGTTCATTTGCTTTAACTTCGTCGTAGCGTGCTTTGGCGCCTTGATGACCTGCTATGCAGAGGTCGTGGCCTACGGTGGTGCGTCTGCCGCAAGAGGGCGAGCATCCGGAGGCCACCACTCTCTTTGCACAGGATCTTAAGGTAAAAAGAGCCCACCAAAAATGAAGATTTCATTTCTCGGCTTGCTCTTTTCTAGTCCCTTTCTCTTGGACGTGCATTTATTTAACCTTTAGAGAGTCAAAATGTGTTGGTGCAACAAAAAAGACAAAAAACTTTACCTCGTGTTTGTTGTTTTTTCTCGGTACATTTACCTCTTCACTAGTAAAATTCATTTTCTTCTCTAAAAATAACATATAGTGATCCGTCTCTTTAATTAGTCCAGCGTACATCAAATAATCCACTGGAACGCTGCTCACTTCTCGCCCCTCTCCCTTAAATTTTCCCTCTTTCTCTCTCTTTTCTTCGAGCCAACAAGAAGGAAAAGAAGCTTAGGTGTGTATGTTACTCTTAGCATCTTTCTCTTCTTCCCCTCTTGGCCAAAAGATCTGCACACTTTTGCCTGAGAAGCATCTGCATTCCCCTCCCCCCCCCCCCCCCCCCCCCCAAAAAAAAAAAAGAAAGGTCAACGCATCTCATAGCTTTTTGTTTATGACTTTTCTCCTTTTCTAGTAGCATTAAGAACCATAAGCAAAACATCCGGAGCGTAGTGGCTGGTGATGAACGCCATGAGGTCACTGTGACATCTGAAGGCAAGCCTAATTGGTTCTTTCATTCTTTCATAAAGGTAAGAACATTGTCATTACTAATGATGTCGACAGTGACTTTTGGCAATGACTCTAATGAAGAGGAGAGCAAAGACTTCACGTATGATGAAAATATATAAAAATATTGTATGGACACTTACCAAATAAGAACTTTATAACTCATAATTGGATAAAACAGTAGGACTCATAATTGGATAAGAAAAGTGTGGACATTTTAGTTAACAAAATATTCAAGTTTATATACCGAAAGGCCACTAGTTAAATATTAATGTAATTAAGTTCTCGACCCCAAGTCTATGATTATACGAGAAGTGAAATATTATTACATATTTCACTTGATTTCTAACTGACTTCAATAAGTTATTTGCAATTTCCCATATAAAGTTCCCATAGGTTAATCAAATCGAAATGTAAATCTCTATGTCACGCGGAATAAGGGTTTAGGAGAATCTACGCCAATTGAGAATCATTGATTTCCAACTCGACATTACTTCCAAACCCATCATTTTCTCTAACGCTTGTGTTGGGAGGGTCACAATAAAAGTTACAGAAGTCCAAGGGACGGTACCAGTGTCTCAGGGTTTGGAGCTTTTTTCTTCTTTTTTTACATTTTTTTTTTTCATTGGTCGGTAGTGTTTGGAGCTTTTGGGACTAAGGTATTTGGGGTCATGTTCAATTCTGTTTCCTACCAAACAAATGGAGAAAAACATACGTCAGCACATACTTCATCCTATAGTTCCTGTCGGTGATGTGGAAGGTACTTCCCATCAAATCCGTCTGGACCAGAATAACTCAATGCGCCTATCTTTTTTTTTTTTTTGGTCGTAACAATGCGGCTAATTTGGAAAACAGCACTTTCAACGTCTTCCGTGGCCACCTCATCTATTTAGTACAATTTCATTTCATCAGGTGCCAAGCTGGGAATTTTATCTAATACCGGAAGGAAGTCCCCGGGCCCTAAAATTTGATTTAGGCTCTTAAAAAAATCTGTAGTCATCTGGTGCAATAGCCCTTCATCTCGGACCCGAGATCCATCTTCAGTTTTTAGCATTAAAATTTTATTTACATGTAAATAAGCTTTTTCCGGATGAGGGCTCAAGATGAAACAAAAAATTTAATAAAAAGATGACTCAAATCGGGTTTGGCGTATATTTCATTTGCAAGTTGAGGCAAAATCCAATCATACACTTGGTTCGACCCAAGCTCATGTATGCGAGCCCGATATCTTTTCCTTTATCGTAACCAAGCTAGTATAGTGAACTCATAAATAAAATGAGTAAGATAGCTCAAGTGATATGAAATATGAGAAAGCATAAAAACAAGTTTTTTGAAATGCTTTTCTACCAACAAAGCTGGAGACTACTTAGAGAGAAATGAAATTATCACCCGCAATTTATCAAATGGTATTGTCGTAGAAATTGTAGTGTGAATTGTTGCAGCAAATTCACGATTTTGATTCTCGTTTGGGCGGAGAGAGTTCGTGTAGGATCCGAACTTCTCATCCCTCCACGGGCACGAGTCCTCCTTCTACACCTGACTTTGACGGAAGATCGTAACTTAAGGAATAGAACTGAACCGGTCAAAAGCGAGACCAAGAATGTCCGACCACCAGATGAGAACTCACCTAGGAAATAAATGTTGTTTAGATGAGTATTGTCGTGTTTTTTTCCTTTCGCGTGGTCCAACGTTTACCTCCTTCGTAAGCAGACATGTTAGGTTTGTTGGGTCGAAGAATTTCCTCTGCCATCGCAACTAGAACAGTCTAGAAATGTACGATTAACCGCTTATAACACGAGGTGGCGAGGGATGGACTTCCGAATTCCTGGTCTGCCATCATTTTCTTTATGTTTACTTTGATTTTGCGCGCACATTTCATGTGTGCAAGTGCTAAAAGAATGATATACATTTGTCAAGTCTTTAAAGGAGGTGGGCATTCCACCAAAAAAAAAACAAAAAGAGGGGGTGGGCTTGCGCTTGGGTGCTAGATGAAGAGATAATATCATGAAAGATTCTTATGTTTTTTGTCAGAAATTTAAAATTATCCATTTATCTTTTTTTATTAAAATAGTTATTATACTTCTTAAAGATATCTATCCATCGTTCTCGAGTATGGATTTTGATGAGATGAACATGACAATGCCACAAGATGCCGATCTAGAAATCTTTTGATTTCACCTGGAATTTTTTTTTTTTAATATGAATTTTTGGTTATGCCAACTTGATGTGGAATTTTTCAAGACCATGCTCATTGACCACCTCAAAGCCTTTGTCAGAGCAACCGTATGGCTCGTGACTATAGCCGGAGGTAATAGCGACTGCTACTCTCTCTTTAGCCACACATCTTAAATCTTATGTTTCAAGATTTGGTTACATTATTTGAAATTTCAGGGGATAAATTTTTGGGAACTTTTACGTTCTTATGAAAAAGAAAAAAAGAATGGAAATTGCTATGATCCCATAGACATAAGGACAGAATATAGTTCACTTTAAGTTACAGGAAGGGCAGTGAACATTCAATCTTTTTCCACGTAGATTTCCACAGGTGATCGTGGCATTTTCTGCCGAAAGCGTGGTGCATATGAATCAGAAGTTTCTCTTCCAACATGAAAATCTCCGAGTGCACCGTGGTACATAAGAACAATGTGATAATTCGTTCCCCACCGAGCAAAGGGATCGGGGGAAGCCAAATTTGATACGATCCCCAAACATCCGTCTTCATCGCTAGGAAAAACACTCGCACAAAATTATATCATAAGGACTTTTTCGTATAACATGAAGCATTATATACAAGCATCAAGGAAATCGCTCAATTGATCCTAAACCTCTACAGTACGAATACTATTTCAATCATACTTTCTAATATTACCAATTTAATCCTACACATTTGTGTAAAATGCATATGTGGTTCTTTTAATCAATTTTTGCCGAAAACTGCCAACATAGTGACGTGCCACGTATGCTAACCGGTGATGAGTGAATCGCCATCCACTTGTAGTAAAAATTAGTCGAAATGACTATATTGGAATTTCCTACAAAGATTTATTACTAAATTAATAAAATTGAAAATTTATGATTGAATTGACATCCGTACAGTAAGTTTATGGTTGATTAGAGACCATACAAATTTTCAAAAGGATCCACTTGTTAGACAAAAGAAAAACTACTCAAAAATATTTTTCTTTTATTATTTTTTATCTCTTAAAATATAAATAAATTGAAAGTATTTTCTTTGAACCATATGCTTAAGTGGCATAAAGCTTCATGATAATTGGAATTCGTTTTCCAAATTCAACTACATTTTCGCCACTATTCCTGACTTCTAGTTGCCTAGAACCAAGACCCGATATATTAAGGCCCATTCATTAGGGTCCTAGGTGCACACACCGGGTTCTCAAGCTCTTTTATCGAGGTCTCCAATTTAGGCATACGGTCCAAGACTAGACTGTAAGGTCCAAGGTTTGTCCCTCAAGGTCCTGGTGCAAGGTCCCTAGATAGGGCATCGTGGTCCTAGGGCTTTGTGTTAGAGCTGGATTTGTTTGTTAGAAGGTATGTCTTAAGTTTTTCAATAGCAATTTCCTAGCCAATAAAAAAAAAAAGTTTTCCAATAGCAACAATTGAAAAATTTTTCTCGCTCATTTGAAAGGTCTATCCAAATTATAGGAGAATGAACCATCATTTACGAAATTACTTTAATTAAAAAAAAAAAGGGAACATTCCCTGTTAATATCCGATTTTCCGGAAGTAAAAATGCATCCTAACGTCATTTTCGGAAAAAAGACAAACAGCTAACTATTGTCGACATCATGTCGCCCAGTGTCCTCAGGCTACTCGGCAACCTTATGCAAAATACAGTAACCTAATTCACAAAGCATTGATTACACGTAATACAATGACCCGCGATGGACAAAAAACTGTAGAGTTTTCTTCATTGATTTTCCTTGGAAGACACTTCAAAACAATCTTCATAATGGACCGCGTCCAAGGCCGTAGTTCAAAAGTACTCGCTCGCGCGTTGAAAATTCGTGGTCGGAGCAACCATCCAACTCAACCCTTCAAACCGGCCTCGTGGGCCAGAGGATTATTACCAAACTCGGATTAGAACCTTCCCTTACACTCACTGCTCATGTCAAGCCCAACGCTTTCGCGCGTGCGCATATCTATATATAACTCCATTTCCGGAGGCATGGATCACTCAACTTCCTCTCTCGCTCCTCTCTACAACAATCTCGTGCTCTTTTCCGGCAAACTCCTCCTTCGTCTTTGTCCATCTTTATTGCTATATTATAAGTTACCGAGTCAAAAACCCGAGTCAAAAACCCGACAAGCCTTTTTTCTTTGAAGACGATGGGTTACATTTCAAGCAACAGAAAGCCACTGTTGTCTCGGAAAGCAACCAACGAAGGCCATGCCGAGAACTCTCCCTATTTCGATGGGTGGAAGGCCTACGACAAGGACCCATTTCATCCTACGCAGAATCCCAGTGGTGTCATCCAAATGGGTCTTGCAGAACATCAGGTAAAAGAAAAGGAATAAAAAAAGAACTTGCTCGTAGTTCCTCTTTTTCGACCTGTGGGTCTTGTGCCGAAAGCTCGGAAAGTGAACTTTCTTTTTTTTCTGCAATATCCAGCTCTGTTTCGACTTGGTTCAAGAATGGCTCGTCAACAACCCAGAAGCCTCCATCTGCACTAAGGAAGGAGTGGACAAGTTCAGGGACATTGCCATCTTTCAGGACTATCATGGCTTGCCCGGGTTCAGAAACGTACGTTTGGGTGAATCAAATTCATTGTCTCGCTCCTGTTTTTCAGTAACCAACTCTATGCATCACATCATTAATCGATGTGCGAAAGTAATATGAGAGCTTGACGACGGATAGAATTTTAAAGCCACGATCTTTTGCAGGCTGTGGCGAAGTTCATGGGGAGAGTGAGGGGGGACAAGGTCAAGTTTGATCCCGACCGGATTGTCATGAGCGGGGGAGCCACAGGAGCTCACGAGATGATCACATTCTGCCTGGCTGATCCTGGCGATGCGTTCTTGGTGCCAACCCCTTACTATGCAGGGTAAGATCTCGCATCATTTTCTGCTTTCCAAGCTAATACATCACGGGTTTAGTTAATATGATAAATGCAAAACTGATGGGATTAGGTGCGCTTCAACTGTTCACATTATTGGAGATTCGACTAGAGGGTAGCACCTTCCAACTTAGGCATGGAAAAGATTAAAATAATGCTTGGCTACCACTGGGAAGAAAAATTATATTATCTATATGATGCGGCTTCTCGGTGTTCTTTATTAATGACAACACAAAACTGATCTTATTGATAAGAAAATGATTGGGTTGCCTCATTATGCTTGCCATGTGACTGCTCTTTTGGGAATTTTACACCAAATTTAGTCCGTGTCCATCTTCAAAGACGGATGTCGGCAATCCTAATAACATATATTAGATCATTTTCCAGCTGTTTTGCTTCGCTTCATCTCTTTCACAGTATCCATAATACTTCGGCAAGGTCAACGACCGGCAAGCATTATTGCTCAATATGGCCCGCACTTGATTTAGTCAATGATAACTAGGGGAGCTGAATTAAGACACAGGGCAAGTTGCCTTGAAATTTCATTGTCACCATCCAAACGCTATGGCCGAAAGGACCTGCCTTTTTCCTGTGTATTGTCACCTCTGGCTCTTGACAATAATTGAAATCGGGTACCGTTTTGGGAGAATTCTTTACAATGTTGGGACAAAACAGATGAGGCCATTTTTAGAGGCTAAATCTTCCCTGAATAGTGAAAGTCCTTTTCTTCAATATAGTTCTTGGATACATCTTCCAGGGGACAGATTAGGGCCTTTAGCTATCTCTACTCCTGCGAAAAAACATGCTTAATTTTACTGCTTTTTGAGGGTTGTCTAAAGACTGATTATGACTTTTTGTCCATCTCAAAGTTAATCTGACCTGTCCAAAAATGACCTGGTGAGTGAATTGGGTGAATTTAAAGAACGAAAGCATTGAATAAGGTTCGGTTTTCATGCTAGAGAGTGTTGGGCACGTTTAATACTCAATTTGGCATCTCTGTTTATAAGCTTTTGGGATAAAGACTTCAAAGTTTCACATGACTGTTATGTTTCTCCAAGAAGAACAAAGAAGAGTTTTCATGGCCGAGTTTGAACATGAATGGTGAAACAGAACCTATATTTTTGTGAATGACAACTTGTTTCTTCTCAAGTTAATTCAAAATAAAACAAAATTATCTTTTTGCAGATTTGATCGAGATTTGTGTTGGAGGACCGAAGCGCGACTGCTCCCCGTGGTCTGTCACAGCTCTAACAATTTCAAGGTCACCAGGAAGGCTTTGGAAGAAGCATACGCAAAAGCTGTTGAGGCCAATATCACCGTAAAAGGGTTGCTCATAACCAATCCATCAAACCCACTAGGGACCATCTTAGACCGAGACACGTTGAGAGAAGCCATGAGCTTCATCAACGAGAAGAACATCCACCTCATTTGCGATGAGATATATGCTGCTACAGTCTTTCGTCAGCCTGATTTCATAAGCATCGCAGAGATAATCGAGGAAGATCAAGAATACAATCGCAACCTCGTGCATATAATTTATAGCCTCTCAAAAGATATGGGTTTCCCTGGCTTCAGGGTTGGGATTGTGTATTCATACAATGATGCCGTTGTGGAGTGCAGCCGGAAGATGTCCAGCTTCGGTCTAGTATCCTCCCAAACTCAGTACCTAATTGCATCCATGTTATCGGACGATCAGTTCATCGGGAAATTCCTGTTGGAGAGTGCAGGGAGGTTAGCGACGAGGCATAATGATTTCACTGACGGACTTCGCCAGGTAGGCATCAAGTGCTTGAACGGCAATGCGGGTCTCTTCTTATGGATGGATTTGAGGGGGCTCCTAATGGACAGCACCGTAGAGGCAGAGACGGCTCTGTGGCGGGTCATTATCAACGATGTCAAGCTCAATGTCTCACCGGGTTCTTCCTTTCACTGCTCAGAGCCAGGATGGTTCAGAGTTTGCATTGCCAACATGAATGAGGAGACCACGAAGGTTGCTTTAGCACGAATCCGAGAGTTTGTGCTGAGGAATGGCAATAAGCCAAACAGGAAGGAGAAGTGCTGGCAGAGCGACCTAAGGCTCAGACTCTCATTCCGAAGAATGGACGATGTGTTGAGGTCGCCCTACAATATGTCCCCTCACTCTCCCATCCCTCAATCACCACTGGTTCGAACCAGAACTTGAAGTTTGTTAAGAACAGCAAGAACAGAAGCTACTCAACTGATACTATCACTGATACCAGGAAGAACAGGGGATACCAGGAAGAACAAGGGAAGCAAGATATACAAGAGCAATAAAGAGAAAACATATGAAGAAGAGGAAATAGAGTATGTACATGCTGCTGAGAAGAATGAGAAGAGAACCTGTTTCGAACACTCTGTATAGTGCTACAAGTCTTGGCTAGTCTCGGCAGTTAGTCTAGTGTAATTCAGTTCTTGAAGTTAGTTAATTTTTGTTTCAGTTAGTTAGTTATATTTTCTTCAACTGATTCAATACCTGTAAAAACATATTTCAGAGATAGTCCGTGTGTATAAAAGGCTAACTCTCGATTGAATGTAAAAAGAAGGAAAATAAGAATAGAAAGGAGTCCTTCATCTCAAGATCTCTCTACGGATTCTTCATCCCAATTTCTTCTTTGCACATAAAATTCTTCATGGTATCAAAGCTGCTGCATCCTAAAGAAATCATCTCGATGCTGCACAAAATAGTGAGAGCTACACCAGATCGAAGTTAGATTCGAAGCTTCCTTGATCTCTGAAGGTATTTGTATCTTCCAACAAGATATGTGAGTTGGTATTTTTATCCACATCTGAATCTTCATCAGCAATATACTCGTTGCAACGTACTGCAAATCAGTAGAATTTGTGTCTGCAACTAGAGTTGATCAGAGATCAGGAAAAATAGAATGGCAGCTAGAAGTTTGAGATATCCATTTCCTATTCATGTTAATATCTCGAATTTTGTTACAATCAAATTAGCTGAGGATAATTTCCTCCTGTGGCAAGCTCAATTCTATAGATTCTTAAGAAGCCAAGATCTATTCGGTTTTGTGAATGGGGAAATTTCACCACCTGCAAAGACAGTACAGGTTGAAGAAGGAGGTCAAACTTCTGAGATCCCTAATCCTGATTATAATGACTGGATAAAAACAGATTAGCTTGTATCTTCTTGGATTAGTGGTGCAGTATCAAAAAATATACTCAGCCTGATAATTGGTTTAAACACTGCTTATGAAGTTTGGCAAACTCTGTTAAATCGGTTCACACAAAAGTCAGTAGCTAAGGAGTTCGAGTTAAGAGGAAAACTGCAGGCTTGTCAGAAACGTGAACAAACATTATCAGCATACCTCAGGGAGTACAAATCAATATGTGATCAATTGAATGCCATAAGAAAACCAATTGATGAAATCACAAAACTATTTGGAGTTTTGGAAGACCTGGGGTTTGAGTATGAAAGTTTTAAAACTATAATCTATTGCTTGAAGCCCCAACTAGAATATGATGAAGTAATCTCACACTTAGAAAGATTCGAAGCCAGGTTATAGAATTATTCTTTGAATCAATTCAAACCTAACCTAGCTTACTATGGCCAGAGGAGAACTGAAGCTATACATAAAGAAGAGGCTGACAGAGAATATATACAACAAAACACTATTCTTAGAGGATCAAGAGTAAATAATCGTGGAGGAAGGGATTATGGAAGAGGAAGAACATATTATGCCAGATATAGGAACTTTGGTTATCTTGGAAGAAATATGAGTTACAGAAATAATAACTCAAACTATGAACAAGAAGATCAGCAGTTCAAACAATTCAATACCTCCTCTGGTTGGGTCCTGTTCAAGGATTTAGACCATACAATGTATCAGCACAAAGGTATTTTGATACCAGGTCATATCTTGCACCAAATTCAACTCTTCACAAAAAGGTACAAGTGGAGAAACCAGCAGAACACACTCAACTTGCGTGTCAAATATGTAAGAGGCCTAGTCATGATGCCTTACATTGCTGGTATCGATTTGATAACTCCTATCAAGCTGAGGAGATACCAACAGCACTAGCAGCACTACATATCGAGGAGGCAAATGATCAAGAATGGTATCCAGACATTGAAGCAACAGCTCATATCACCTCTAATGCGGGTATACTTCATAGTCATTAGGTAATGGTCTGTGTTTACCTGTCAAATACATTGGTAATGCAATATTGAATACTGCAATTACTGCCTTGCCTCTAAATGATGTGCTGATTGTTCCTGAGATTAAGAAAAATCTTCTATCAGTGTCAAAATTCACTGATGATTACCCATGTTCCTTTATTTTTGACAAAACTGGTGTGTACATCAAGGACAGCACAACCAACACAACCATGAAGCTAGGAAAGAAGGTTAGAGGGCTATACAGAGTAGACCCTCATGCTGCAAAAGTTTATTTCACACAAAGACAAAGAATTGTTGCAAAGAGTATCTGGTGTGACATCCTGAAATTCGACCCCGTTTCAATAAAGTGAAATGGGCATTTCGTCGACGTGCCTATGGCCCTTTTTCTCTGAGCTAATCACTCATGAGTTAACTAATCTATTAGGTAAAGCCGTTAAGGAATGTATCAGCTGTAAAATCCCTAAAAGCTACCTAATTAGTTGGATTGGGCTAAAATCACGTCTGATCGATTTTTAACCACGAAATTGAACTCGATTTCGGGAATCGAATTTTAAGCACGTCATAATTCTTATTTTTAGGATCCTGTCTCATCACTCATCAATTTATTGACGGGTCCGAAATTTCAAGAAAGAAATTATCGGAAGAAAAAATTGAAGACCAAAAAGAAAATTGAAAGGAAAAGGAAAAGAGAAAAGGAAAATTGAAATAAAGAATTATGCATTTCCTTTTTTCTTTTTCCTCTCTCTCCCTCTCTTTTCTTTTCTTTCTTTTCTCTCTTTTCTTTCTCTCTCCTCTCTCCTCTCCCCTCCCCCTCGTGCGAATTGCCCCCACCGCCCACTTTCTCTCCTTTTTTTCTTTGACCGGTCCAACCTTATCCTCCCCCTCGTGCAATTGCCCCCACCGCCCACTTTCTCTCCTTTTTCCTTTGACCGGTCCAACCTTATCCCTTCTCTCTCTCTCTCTCTCTCTCTCTCTCTCTCTTCTTCTTCTTCTTCTTCCTTCCTTCGCAAGTCCGAGCGAGCGAACCAGGAGCGAAAGAAGAGCCGATGATCGCAGCTCGCCGAGAACTGCTCACAGCTCGTCCCGCCTCCTCACAGCCGCCCGCCCGTGCACCCGCCGTCCCGCCATTTGTCGCTCGCTGCAACGCTTCCCCCGAGCGGACCCAGCTCTGTTCGCTCCTGTTCTAGCCCCGTCCGACCACCTCCGGCCACCGCCTAGCCCCGCTGGACCTCCCCCGTGACCCCCTCGCCCTTCGCCGGCTTCCCCTCGCCGCCCTAGCCGCCGAAGCGGCCCCAATCAACCCTGTCCAGCAAGCCCACGGAGTGGGTTTCAGCAACTTCGGGCCCGCTTTTGGGCCATTTTCGGGCCTCGGATCCGTGAGTCGCTTTGGGAAGTTTCTTTCCTCGCGGCGCCACCGTCGGATTGATCCGATTTGAGCGCGATTTGGTGAGTAATCTCACTAATCCAGGATTAGTTGGCTAATTATGCTTAAGGTTGGTTTAGATTTAATTTATTATGTTTAGGTTGTTAGATTAGAATAAATTAGCAATTATTAGTCAATTGTGATGTGATTTAGATAAATTGATTGTGCAATTAGCAAGTAGACGTGGTCTACTAATTATTGGAAGTACGTCGGGATTTTTCCCAACCCTTAGTGGGCTCCAATTAGGCTTTTCGGGCCTAAGTGGAATTTTTAGTATTTAAATATTAATTTTCGGAATTAAATTAAATAATTATTTATTTTCCGAAAATTCGACGAGATGGTCTGGATCGGAAAATTATGATGATGACCGTGGTGAAGTCCGTTTATTGAATCGGGCTTTATTTGGAGCTAAATTGAATTTTTAATATTAATTATTTAAATTTCGAAATTAATTAATTAATTATTTATCTTTCCGAAATTAAGATTTCGATGGCCGACGACCAAAATCTCATGCTGATCGTCGTGGCGCAGTTCGTTTATTTATTTGAGCTCTACGTTATATGGAATTGAATAAATTGTGATATTTTAGGGATTTACCCTAAATTGATTTGGAATTGATTGAGATTGAATGATTGATTGGTAGATGGCCGAGTATGTTTTTTTAGCATTTATAATGCTTTGATGAGTTGTAAAGTGGATGGAATCATGAGAGTGGATTGGAAGTACTCTGGGATTGAATTGATCAGACACGGTGTATAGACCTACGTGGTTCGGTGATTGGAATATCACTGGCGAAAAGGGCACCTTAAAAAACGCACGTATCGGTCTAGTACTCATTGTTATAGGCATGTATGGTTCGGTGATTAAGGTCATCACTGGCGAAAATGGCGCCTTAAAGAACGCATACACTTGTCTATTAAATGCATTGTTGTAGGCATGTGTGGTTCGGTGATTGGGACATCACTGGCGAAAACGGCGCCTTAAAGAACGCACACAATTGTCTATTGAGTACATTGTTATAGGCATGTATGGTTCGGTGATTAAGGTCATCATTGGTGAAAACGACGCCTTCAAGAACGCATACACTTGTCTATTGAGTACATTGTTATAGGCATGTATGGTTCGGTGATTGGGACATCACTGGCGAAAACGGCGCCTTGAAGAACGCATACACTTGTCTATTGAGTACATTGTTATAGGCATGTATGGTTCGGTGATTAGGACATCACTGGCGAAAACGGCGCCTTAAAGAATGCATACACTTGTCTATTGAGTATATGGTTATAGGCATGCATGATTCGGTGACTAAGGATATCACTGGCGAAAATGGCGCCTTAAAGAACGCACGCAATTGTCTAGTGGATACATCACTTTGGCGAACTTGACGCCCAAGAGTATTGACCTAGAATGGTCCGTCTAACATGTAATCGACTAGGTCGATTGATCATTGCTTTGATTTGATGTTGTGAATTGATTGACTGAATGGAAAGGACCGTGAGTGGTCTTGTTGGCATATAATCGACTAGGTCGATTTGATCGACGCTTCAATTGGTGATATGATTGCTTGGGTGCCTGCTATGAATTGTACTAACTTGCAAGTGGGATCTGAGGTTAAGGTAAGTCATCTGCCCTGTGCGTGTTTAGACAGCCTATAGTATAATGGTTTGCTAATCGGGCTTAGTGGGGTAGAACTCGCTGAAACGTAGTCTCATCCCAGTTTGGGGAAAACCATTTCAGGACCCCGATGAGGAGCTGATGAGGAGAAGTCTGAGAAGGAGACTTGGAGGTGAAATCTAAAGAGAATGATTTTTGGAAGAAGAAGATAATCTCAATAGGAGCCTTGAGTACGGCCCGGATGGGTTGAGATTCTATCTTCTTTTAAAGATCTCTATTTTGATGTGAATAGTGATAAAGTATAAAGTTGTGAAGTGCTTTGATTTGTATTATGTATAAAAGTTTGGTTATAAGTTTCAATGTGAAAAATATGGCCATGCTTTTCTATCCCATCGTTTTATTGTCTGGGGATTTTAACTGCTTCCGCATGTGCTTAAAAAAATGAAAGGGTCAGCGATATATTGTCATGGGATATCGCATTATAAAATCGACCAAGTGAGAAGGATGTGTGCGTGCCCGAGGATCGGAGCGTGACATCTGGCATCAACGATTGGCTCATACAAATCAGAATATCTTGAAGCATTTGAGGGATCAAAATCTGATTCAGTATAATAAAGAACCACAGTCTGTATGTAGAAGTTGTCAAATAGCTAAGAGTACTTCTCTACCTTTTCCATTATCAAGTTCTACAGCTACAAAACCTCTAGAACAGATCCACTGTGATATTTGGGGACCTTCTCTAGTTAAATATTTTCAGAGTTTCAAGTACTATGTCATTTTTGTTGACAATTTCTCTCGGTGCAGTTGGATAATCCATTAAAGCTGAAGTCAGATTTCTATAGTATTTTTCCCATGTTTCAAAAGTTAGTAGAAAATCAGCATAACTGTAAAATCAAGACCTTCTAGTGTGATGGTGGAGGAGAGTTTATTAGCCAAAAATTCAGAACTCACTTACAGAACTGTGGCATTCAACAACATATCTCCTGTCCATATACACCTGAGCAGAATGGGATACCTGAAAGGAAGCATCGACATATAGTTGAACTTGGTCTGGCGATGCTATACCATGCAAAAATTCCATTAAAATTTTGGATAGATGTATTTGTAGCAGCCAACTATATTGTTAACATTCTTCCTACTAAAAAATTACAGATGCAGTCTCCCTTCAGCAACTTATATCAGCAAAAACCAAGATATGATCATCTCAGAACCTTTGGCTGTGCTTGCTATCCCTATCTTCAACCATATGCACAAAATAAGCTTGATCCACGGTCACTAACCTGTGTCTTTCTTGGATACAGTGATCATTATAAGGGATATCGATGCCTTCTCCCTATTACTGGTCATGTCTACATTAGTCGGCATGTAATGTTTGATGAAAATTTTTTCCCATTCTCTCAGAAATTAGCAACAGTTTATCCTTCCTATACACACTTGTATAAATTGTGGACAGAAGAAGAGAAGTTCCTAGCTTCCTCCACTACAAATCACATAAAACATTCACTTCTCAGCATACATATTAGGAACAAGAAGCCACAGCTAATCAGACAAATGGAGTAATCTCACCTGAATGCACAAAACAAGCAGTTTCTGTCTCTCCAGCTGAATTTCCTATGGATCAAGTATCCACCACTACTCAAGATAGTCCACAACAAGTTGAAGTACCTATTCCCATAACTGAGACAAAAGATGAACCAGATATGGAACAGCACACTTCAAATAATCAGACAGATTCACAAGGTACATTACCTACTCACCCTATGCAGACTAGGTCTAAGTCCGGCATTATCAAGACCAATCCTCGGTATGCATGTCTTGCTATATATGAATTACCTACTGAACCAAAAACAATCAAATCAGCCTTAGCACATAAAGGCTGGTATAAGGCAATAACAGAAGAGATGTATGCACTTTATCAGAACAAAACTTGGGAATTAATTCCTCGAACTAGTCAAATGAATGTTATTGGCTGTAAGTGGGTATTTAAAACAAACCTTGCAGCTGATGGTAGCCTTGATAGACTTAAGGCTCGACTGGTTGCTAAAGGATTTCATCAAGAAGAGGGTATTGACTTCACAAAAACATTTAGTCCAGTCATTAAACATGCTACAATTCGTATAGTTCTATCTGTAGCCATGATGAAACACTGGCCAATCCATCAACTAGATGTCAAAAATGCATTATTACATGATACATTGAATGAGATAGTTTACATGGAGCAGCCTCCTGGTTTTCAAGATCCCAAGAAACCTCATCATGTATGTCTACTCAGGAAGTCTCTCTATGGACTTCGACAAGCTCCTCGAGCTTGGTTTGACAAGTTTAGCAACTTTCTGCTTGAATATGGGTTCTTTCGCAGCTCAACTGACCCATCCTTGTTCATCTATCATAATGATACAAACACTATTCTTCTATTACTATATGTTGATGACATTATCCTGACTGGAAGCTCCTCTCACTTACTTTCCAAACTCATCCATTCTCTAAGTCTTCAGTTCTATATGAAAGATCTTGGCCTTCTACACTACTTTCTTGGCATTGAAGTCAAAAATACCTCTGATCACCTATTTCTTTGCCAGACCAAATATGTCAGAGATCTTCTTACTCGAGCTCATATGCTTGAGTGCAAACCAATTACTACTCCTGTATCACTAAAACCAACTATTCTGATAAATGAGTCTGCTCCACTCTCCAATCCTGCCGAATATCGAAGCTTAGTGGGTGGCCTTCAGTATCTGACTTTAACAAGACCTGACATTGCATATGCCACAAATCAACTATGTCAGAAATTACAGAAACCCACTGTTGCAGACTTACATAAACTTAAGAGAGTTTTAAGATATGTCAAAGGCACTATAAGTCTTGGAGTCTTTATTCACTCTTGAAGCTCTCTCCATCTGTATGGGTTCTTAGATGCAGATTGGCAGGATGTGTTGAAACAAGAAGATCAACAATAGGTTTTTGTACATACCTTGGCTCCAATCTCATATCTTGGGCAGCAAAGAAACAATCCACAGTCAGTCGATCCTCTACAGAAGCCTAGTATCGTGCTCTTGCTTCTACATCTGCTGAACTTACCTGGATCAACTTTGTCCTACGTGATATAGGATGTTCATTGACTCGTCCAACACAGCTCTTCTGTGACAATAAATCAGCCATTTCTCTCACTATCAATCCTGTTCTACATGCTCGCACCAAAAACATTGAGATAGACTTTCATTTTGTTAGGGAAAAAGTCTCATTAGGGTCACTACAAGTGAAATATGTTCCAATTAACTATCAACTTGCTGACATATTCACAAAACCTCTCTCTCGTATTACACATTATCAGCTACGCATCAAATTAGGAATCAGTTTCTCACCCATTCCCAATTTGAGGGGGGCTATTAAGAACAGCAAGAACAGAAGCTATTCAACTGATACTATCACTGATACCAGGAAGAACAGGGGAAGCAAGATATACAAGAGCAATAAAGAGAAAACATATTAAGAAGAGGAAGTAGAGTATGTACATGCTGCTGAGAAGAATGAGAAGAGAACCTGTTTTGAACACTTTGTATAGTGCTACAAGTCTTGGCTAGTCTCGGCAGTTAGTCTAGTGTAATTCAATTCTGGAAGTTAGTTAATTTTGTTTCAGTTAGTTAGTTATATTTTCTTCAACTGATTTAATACCTGTAAAAATAGATTTCAGAGATAGTCCGTGTGTATAAAAGGCTAACTCTCGATTGAATGTAAAAAGAAGGAAAATAAGAATAGAAAGGAGTCCTTCATCTCAAGATCTCTCTACGGATTCTTCATCCCAATTTCTAGTTGACAATCGCGTGATTCTACAAACGAACATTTTTCCCATTATATTCAAAGCTTTCCAAATGTAAAATAGGGAATTGGATTCATTATTTGCTTGTAACTGGGTGCAGTGCAGAATGCATCCTAATTTTTCTGCACCCCATTTTGTTCATTCTTTCATCAGGCACGGTATTTTAATTCTTTCCTTCTGTATCATCTCTGAGATGGCCCTAAGTTGCTCAATAGAGTATAAGCAGGAACCCATCAGGATTGACTTTTTCAACAATATTCAGACTGTCCTCTTGTTTTCTGGAGAAGGATGTCTGAGATCCTGTGCATCACAGAGTTTCGTATTCCTTGTGGCCTTTCTCGGCTTATCCTTGTGTTTTTTCTCAAATGAGTTTGTGCCTTGTTTAAACCTCTTCCCTTCTCGATAGATGTTAGCTGGAAAAAAGGAAAGGGAAAGATACAGAAGGGAATCGACCAAAAAGTACTTAGGCTTTCAAGCTACTCTTGTTATTCAACGTTAAGAGGCATTAAACTTGTTTATCTACCCCTTGTTCTCTTTCTGGAAGCTGCAACTACCAAAAATGAGAACTGAGACCGATCTTTGTCAATATACTAAATTAATTCAGTAGGTAAGGAATCAGTGTCATGCCATCTTTCTAGTCAAATATGATAAGCAATCTGATTTTCTTGTTACTTTTGTAGCCGTCATCAAAGAGTTGAAGATTGATGTTCGAATTGAATTTGGCTGCTTATCTTAAACAATCCAAAATTAGATATGGAACTGGTAGACAAAATTCGCCTTTAGGATAAAGCCGATAATGTCACATTGTATTCCATTATGGCAACCTGAGCATATCAAATGATGACAGCACAAGTCGGGATCCAACAAAAAAAGGCTAATCCCTTGGGGTTTGGCTTCTTGAGACTAATCCTTTAAGTTGCATTTGGTTGTCAAGACAAGGACTGGGATAGGATCGGATAAAATGAAATAATAAATCCCCCATATAGTTTATATGGATATATTTGATCCTTTTGAGTGTTTGGTGAACTTCAAATTAAGACTATAAAATAAATAAATAAAGAAAGTTCAATTTTATTAAAGAAATGAAAATTAAACAATTTATTTAGATTAAAAGAGTGAAATGGAAAACTCTAGGTCTAAGAACTTTGGCCTGAAGTGATATTATATGGCTTCATTGCCCCACTGAGAGCAGCTTGGAGCCTCTTGCTCCAACAAGAAAAACAAAAGAATTGATGCTTATGACTTGACTTTTATATATATATATATATAAAAATTCTTATGGGAACATAAGTTGATGCTTTGCGAAATGCAAGTCCTCTCTACATTATTGTCCCCCCGATTTCCTCCACATTCAAGGCATGCTAATTTGCTCAGATGGTGACCTTGTCATCAACCACATGTCACCTTTGTAGCTACTCTATCAAGTGTTGTTTTGAAGTCGCCAAGATATTGTTACACTGATGTTGGCCAAATTGCAGTTCTATTTACATGAGAGAAGCTAACAATGGGACAACGAGCATGGACAATACAGGACGGCGCCAAATCTGCCCAAGATGTTTCTTCTTCACATGGGCTATGCTACTTCAAACTTTCGAATTTGACCGAACAAATTTTTATAGAAGGTATTTATAGGCCAGTTTGGTTTCGAAAGATTCGTGATTAATTAGTGATTACAGATGAAATAAATGATGCTTCACACTTTGTTAAGTGTTTTTCAATAATCTATTCAAATTTAGTCAGACTTTATCCCATCCCCTCTCTTGGATTTCTTATCCGGTACTTTATCCGGACATATCTAGATTTATCTGATCCAAAGGATGTTCCCAAACACGGTATAGAATATATTACCTTATTCGGTCTCAAATTTGGATTATCATATGTAGCCATAGTGCCAAGAATTGGACAAATTGGTGGTTTTGTGACGGAAGTACATTTTACGGACTTTTCCACGGTAACATAACAGACTCGCGGCTGCTGGGAATTCTGACTCTGACCGTGCTTAGTCGAGATTTGAATTTTAACCGTGACTTTGACTCACTCGAGTCTAGAAGTCATAGTCCAAAATTGTTAAAACTTTCAAGCGTGTTGAACTGTAAAATCTTCAACTTCGTTTCCATTTCCTTATTCGCCACCCAACTTCGGAACTTGATCTTGACTGTTGAACGATAGAAGCTTCTGCAGTACTTAATCGTCGTTCGGCTCCGCCCTGGCTCGATCACCGTCACTATCCTTCGATGGAATGTTAATCTCCAAGGCAAGGATAAGAACATCGATGATTGTCGTCTTCTTTGCATCCTGTGGTCCGGCAAAGCATAAAGTAAACCGGGACATGGTTCCGTTTCGTTTCTTAGCTGTCAGTGCCCACCAATTAGAACCACTGGCTGCGGAAAGGGAAAAATGATATTGACAGGAGCTGGGACTTGGGGGCACAACAATGATAAAGAGGAAAATTAATGTATATTTGAGATGGTTATACTTTCCTGACGCTCGAGGCATTGCTTCGAACCATTAAATGGGGCTACTATTTAGTCTCTGAATATCATTAATCTCCACTTTGAGGTTCTCTGATCTCGAAAAATCATTATGATCTGTAGGATATCAAGATGAGAGCATATTTACCAAACTAGTTCATCTTATCATATTAAATTTTTTACTCTAACCTTCAAATATCGAGGTCGAAAGAGAAAGTGTTTAGAAGAACATTTAGAAGAAGGTAGTGAAATTTCGAAAGATTTTCTCTTCTCCTGACTCTACTTTATTTATTTATTTATTCAAACATCGCAATGCCTTATATGACTGAGGTTGAAGGGTAATACAGACTTATTTCATAGAGGGTTTGAAAACCTTTGAGAAAATTATGTGTGAGATCTAGCACAAGCACCCATTAAATTTAAACAACGAGGTCTAATCGATCCAATTGGACCAAATAGAATTTTTGAATGTCAACTAATGGTGAATTGTCCTTAGCACCATCAGAGCAGCCAGGGTCGCTAGTTTTTTTTTTTTTTATAGTGCTTGGATGACACGTCTCAACGAATAAAGTTGTGGAGGGGGTGCAGTCGCGTTGGCGTGTATCTCTACGCAACCGATGCATCATCGCTTCATTGGCGTAGAACTATAACATCGAACTGATGATAACGTACAAAAAGGCTCTGATTCCATCAGGGGATCAAAAGAAAGACTGATGGAGATTAAATTGGTGTGCGGACAGACCACGGCCATATATTCCGGAGGGTCTACAAATATACACCCAGAAGTAGAAAAAAGGAATCCGACTTCATTCAAGAGAGTTGACTAATCGTGATTGATCTACTACCGTTTAGAACAGTACATGCGAATACGAGCAAATCGTGCATTTGTTATGCAATCCAAGAAGCTAATCGTGGCCAATGTTCAGTACATTGACTGACCAGCTAAGTGCACGTGCAAGGGAAAGAGATCACTTCAACGAGTTGTTCACAAATGTCTGTCCACTAGTGGTAAGCTTTAAACATGCATTTTTTTTCTTGGTTATATACCCCTTCACTAGTAAAATACATTATTTTCTCTTAAAATAACCTATAATGATCCATCTCTTTAATTAGTTCAGCGTACGTTAAACAATCCACTAAAAAGTTATTTAGTGGCTATTTGTTTGTGTTCTTTCTTTCTGGTCATGGACACAATTTTTCTTTTGTTTTTTTTGTTTCGGGGAACAAAAAAAGAACAGAAACGTGTTTGTTTACGTTTTTGTTCCCGGGACTTGTTTCTGTTCCAAAGAACAAATTTGGAACAGAAACAATAAACAAAAAAAACTTGTTTCTTGTTCTCGGAAACACTTCCGATAAACAATTTTTCTCTCACTTATTTTTTCCTTCTTTTTCTTTGGCCAATCGCTGGCCTCGGCCATGGACGATGATCGGCCGTCGAGGGCCAGCAACCTCGCCGGAGCATCATCGTGGCTGGGCAAGGCCACCGGCCAAAAGGAACAAAAAAATCAAAAATAAAAAAGGAAAAAGCAAAAATAAAATAAAAATATTAAAATTTTAAAAGAAACAAAAAAATTAAACAAGTTTACCAAAAGTGTTTATGTTTTTTTCTATTCCAGGAATATAAATTTTATACAGTTACTAAACGCGTATTTCTGTTTAAAAATTGTTCTGTGAATAGAGATAGTTTTTTTTTTTTTATTTCTGTTTTCTGGAATAATTTTTGAATAAAAACGTTACCAGATCCACCTTTACTCATCACTTCTCATAACTTGGCCGGTGATGACCTCCATGAGGTCACTGACAGCGAAGCCTAATTGATTTTTTTTTTTTTTTCATAAAGGCAAGAACATTATCATTGCTAATGGTGTTGGCGGTCACTCTTGATAATGCTAGTAAGATCATCTAGGGGGTGAATAGGTGTTTAAAAGAAATCTTAACAAATAATCACGAAATAAAATAAATTATAAGTAAATTTTGGATAAGAAACAAAATCGGATTTGTGAAACACCAAACTTTTGTTCAAAATCTGTTATGTGATAGAACAAACTTCTATAATAACCTGTAATATGGCAACATATTTAAGTAAAGAGAGTTAAAGAAAGACAAGATTGTACGCGATTTTTAGCACGAGTCCTTCTACGCCTGACTTTGAGGAAAATCGTAACTTAAAGAACGGAACTCAACCGGTCAAAGGGAGACAAAGAATGATCCGACCACCAGATGAGAATTGACCTAGAAAATCAATGTTCAGGACCTTTGTCGTGTTTGTGGCCTTTCGCATGGTCCAAAGTTTTACCTCCTTCGTACAAGCTAGGGTTGTTGGGTCGAAGAAGTCCTCTGCCATTGCTACTATACTAGAAATCTACGATTCCGCCGGTTACAACACAAGATGACGAAGCGGATGGACTTTTCTATTCCTGGTCTGCCATCGTTTTATTTATGTTCACTTTGATTTCATGCACACATTCCATGTGTGCAAGTGCAAAAACATTGATATACATTCGTCAAATCTACTTAAATCCGTAAAACTTGCTATGCTAACTACTAATTATTAAAGGAGGTGGGCGCTCCACCCCCAAAAAAAAAAAGGAGGCGGGTTTGCACTTAGGTCCTAGATGAATTTTACAATTGATAGACGCGTTGAAGGATGCAAATGCTCTTCGTCGTTCTTGAAATATCACAAAAGATTACTATATTCTTATCCGAAATTTAAAATATACCATTCACCTTTTTTATTATTTAAAATAGTCATTATACTTCTCAAAGAGATCCCCTGTCATCCTTGAGTATGGATTTTGCTAAAATGGACATGAAGATGCCACAGGACGCCGATCTCGGATTCTTTTGATTTCAAATCGTCTAGATTTTATTTTATTTTTATCTTGTTTTGGTTATTCCAACTTGATGTGGAATTTTTCAAGACCAAGCCCGTCGACCACCTCAAAGCCTTCGTAGGTGGAGCAACCATATGGAGGTGCTTGTAGCTACAACCTCAAGCATAGCGATCACTACTCACTCTATAATCTCACATCTCAAATCTCACGTTTTAGGATTTGGTTACACTGTTTGAAAATTAAGGACGGTAAAGTTTCAGGTTTTTCTATATTCTTGTATAAAAAAGAGGAATACAAATTGCCATGATCCCAAAGACATAAGGACAAAATATAGTTTGCTTTAAGTTCTGGGAAGGGCGGTGAACATTCAGTCAGTCTTTTTTCCACACAGATTTCAACCATGATCGTTGCCTTTTCTGCCGAAAGCGCGGCACATATGAATCGGCTGTTTCTGTTCGAACACGAGAATCTCCGACCAAGTGCACCGTGGTACATAAGAACAATGTGTCGATTTGTTCCCTCCGAGTAAAGGAATTGGGGAAGCCAAATTTGATACAATCACCAAACGATAATTTTCTGGCACTGGATAATTTCGGATTTCGCCATATTAAAAGGATCCCTACTCCAAACATGCATCTTTAGTGTTAGCATAAACACTCAACACAAAACTACGTGATAAGAAATTATTCATATAATTGACGCATTATATATATACGCATCAAGGAAATTGTCTAATTAGTTCTAAACTTAATGTAATATGTCAATTCAGTACTCGATTTTAAATTTTTTTATTCATTTATAGAATTTGGCACAAAATTCCCAATGTAATTCTTTCGGCCAATTTTGCCGGAAATAGCTGACATGGTGACATGCCATATAAGACGACTTGCGATAACTAGATCATCACATTACCATTTCACGCGAAAATTGGTCGGAATAACTACATTTAAAATTCCATGCAAATGTTTATGATTAAATTGACAAACTTGACAAGTTCAACATTGAATTGATACCCGTGCAATAACTTTAGAACTGATTAGGTAATTTTCCCTATAATCATCCAAAGATCCCCTCACCAAGAAAAATGGAAAATGGTGACTATAATAACTTTCTTAGTTTTTATTATCTTTTATTGCTTAAAAAATAAATTAATTAAAAAACATTTTCCAGTCCTAGTCCGGTTCTCAGGGAGATTGGGTCAGTCCTTGGTCCTAAGATTCCTGGACCAGCACTGTGGGGGTTGGTTCTTAGTTCTAGGAGTTCAAGGTCGGTCCAACCCAGATCAGGCCTAACAAACTAACTATATATCTATATATGATATAATGTTTATAATTTTTTTATATAGATAAAACCTTAAAATAAACGACATCAATAACATTAAATAACTATTTAGTGAGTAGTTTAAGTAATTTTACATTGTTCTTTAATAACTTAGATTTTAATGTCTTTTATGGCGTCAACAGCCATAATTTATGAAGGAGGAAAATACTTTTGTGAGGAGTCCTCACGGCATCTAAAAGAGAAAAATAGCTCGTTACAGCATCCTCCTCTAGTATTCATTCTTATTTGTCTTCTTATTCTTCAATTTGCCAAAATCAAGAGAAATAATTTCTCTGCTCACCATTCAACACTTGCCTCGCTCGCTTTGAATCACTCATGCCGCTCGCTGCTCGATGCTCACTTGGCTTGCTCCCTGCTTGACACTTGATGCTCACTTTGTTCGGCGTTCACCCTATTTGACCTTCACTGCTTACCTTTTTTAGCTAACCTCACTCGTCATCAAATCCATTTGGTCAATTCGGTCCTCGGTTGCCCATTCAATGAGTACAAAAAATGAAATAAAAAATTACCCTGATTAACCCTAGAACCGGACCAAACCCATTGAGTTAGTTTAGTCCTTAATCATTTTTCCAAGGAGTATTAAAAATGAAATAAAAAATTATCGGTTAGTCCCGAGTTGACCTTGGAACCGGACCAAACCCACTGGGTCGGTCCAGTCCTCAGTCCCAAAAATTGAGGACCAACACTGTGCGGATTGGTCATAGGGTTAGAGGGTGGATCAGCTCAACCTGGACCGTGCTCACCCCTAGTGAGCACCGGGGTCTCAAGTGCCCAGAAAATATCATATTTGTAAAGCAAAAACATAGATGAACTCCTATGAGTGTATCTACCGCTTTATATGATTATCAATCCCATAAAAAGTTATTCAATGTAATTCTTTCTTGTAAAGGACCCATTTCAGTACTAAGGGTAGGTTGATAACCCACAGCAAAAGGCATTCTACCCAATAAGGCGGATACCCGCACGATTCTTTCTATAATTTACAATTAAATATTATGATTATGTCATCAAAGAAAAAAGAATTTTGGGATTCTAAGTTAGAGGTGGATTTGTTTGTCAAAAATTACTTCTTAAATTTTTCGATAACAGCAGTTGGAAATTAATTTCTTTCTCACCTGAAAGGTCTATCCAAAATATAGAACAAAACCATCATCTCTGAAATAATTTTTTTCCTGATAATATCCAATTTTTAGGAAGTAAACAAACCCTTAGGTCTATCATCGGGAGGAAGGAAATAGCTAATTATCGTGGATATTGACAGGCGTCCTCAAGCTACTTGGTAACCTAATGCACAATATTATAACCTAATTCTCGAAGCACCGACTACACGTGATACAATAACACGCGATGCATAAAAACCGTAGAGTTTTCTCCATTGATTTTCCTCGGACGACTCCTTGACAAAATCTTCGTAACTAAGCCGCCCACGACGAGTGTTCGAAAACAGCACTCTTTGCAGTTCACGATCCACTTAATAAACATGCCAATGGTTGTTCATTGGACCTGGTCCAAGGGCCAAGGCCGTGTTGAAAGAAGCTCGCGCGCGTTCGGCGTTTGAGACCTAAGAAAGGTGTTAGTGTTTTGCGGAAGCGTGTGTGTGTGCAAGTGTTATGTGCGAATAATAAAAGGACTACAATAGCAAAGGGAGAATGGGTAAAAAAAGAACTTTTATTATGAAAGTTTTTAGTACAAAGGAAAGGTTTTGAAAGGAGCGTGTGTGGTTATCTACAACTCAAAATGCACACCTCCAAACCCTTATTTATAGGCGTGTCACCGCCATTCCTTCACCGACATTGAGGACTTCTAGTGGATTCGCCACTTTTCTGTATTTTTCTGTTCTCTCGGCTGCCCACGTATTCTATTCATGGTCAAGCAGTCATTTTTGACTTTCATACAAGATTTCCCTTGCACATGCACGTACGAGACTTCTCTAGTTTGTTCTTCTTTAGCTGCTATTCTTGACTTTTCTTTTGCCTTTTGCTGTCCACGTGGTTTGCTGCCCATGTATCAGAAAATTCTCCAACATGTGAGAGTCTTCTAAGCTTGCTTTTTACCGGTTTGTTTTGGCCAACTTTTTCTCTAATGTAGTTTAGAATTTTCTATAAAAATGGATCACTTTTTTAACAAAAGGTAATAATTTCCAAGAAGCTTCACTTCACTCGCTGCTCAGACCAACCCCACCGCTTACGGGGGTCTATGACTATATATATGAAACTCTTCCGGTCATGGATCACTCAACTTTCTCTCTTGCTCGTCTCTGCAACAATCTCCTAATCTTTTCCGGCCAACTTTTCCTTCCATCTTTGTCCATCTTTCTTGCTAGATTATAAGTTACCAAGTTAAAAACCCGACAAGCCTTTTGTTCTTTGAAGACGATGAGTTACGTTTCAAGCAATAGAAAGCCACTGTTGTCTCAAAAAGCAACCAACGACGGCCATGCCGAGAACTCTCCCTATTTCGATGGGTGGAAGGCGTACGACAGTGACCCGTTTCATCCTACGCAGAATCCCAGTGGAGTCATCCAAATGGGTCTTGCAGAACATCAGGTAAAAGAAAAGGAATAAAAAAAAAAAAAAGAACACGAGAAAGAAAAGAACATGGTCGTACTTCCTCTTTTTCGACGTATGGGTCTTGTCCCGAAAGCTCAGAAAGTGAAATTTTTTTTTATCTGCAATGTCCAGCTCTGTTTCAATTTGGTTCAAGAATGGCTCGTGAACAACCCAGAAGCGTCCATCTGCACTAAGGAAGGAGTGGACAAGTTCAGGAACATTGCCATCTTTCAAGACTATCATGGCTTGCCCGAGTTCAGAAACGTATGTCTGGGTGAATCAAATTCAACTTCTCTCGCCCTCTTTTTCAGTACCCAAATCTGTGCATTACGCCATAAATCGATGTGTGAAAGAAATATGAGAGCTTGACGACGGATAGAGTTTTAAAGCCGTGATATTTTGCAGGCTGTGGCGAAGTTCATGGGGAGAGTAAGAGGGGACAAGGTCAGGTTTGATCCCGACCGAATTGTCATGAGCGGGGGAGCCACAGGAGCTCACGAGCTGATCACATTCTGCCTGGCTGATCCTGGTGATGCGTTCTTGGTGCCAACCCCTTATTATCCAGGGTAAGATCTCTCATCTTCTTTCTGCTTTCCTGGCTAATACATCGCGGGCTTAGTTAATATGATAAGTGCAAAACTGATGGGATTCGGGGCGCTTCCACTGTTCACATTATTGGAGATTCGACTAGACAGCGGCACCTTCCAACTTTTTTTGGTCGGACGGCACCTTCCAACTTAGGCATGGGAAAGATTAAAATAATGCTTGCCTACCACTGGGAAAAAAACTATATCATCCATATGAGAGTTATCGGTTTTCTTATTAATCATAACACAAAAGTGATCTTATTAACAAGAAAATAATTGGTTTGCCTCATTATGCTTGCGATGTGACTGTTCCATGGGAATTTTACACCAAATTCAATCCGTGTTCATCGTTGAAGACAGATGTCGGCAACCCTAAAATCATATGTTAGATCATTTTCCAGCTGTTTTGCTTCGCTCCATCTCTCTCACAGTATCCATAAACGTTTTGCAAGGTCACCGACCAGCAAGCATTATTGGTCAATATGGCCCGCACTTGTTTCAGTCAATGAGAGGTTGGGGAGCTGAATCAAGACACAGGGCAAGTTGCCTTTTTCCTGTGAATTGCCGCCTCTGGCTCCTTAACAATAATTAAAATCGGGTACCATTTTGGGAGAAATTTAGACAGTGCCCCGACAAAACAGATGAGGCCATTTTTAGAGGCCACTCTTCCCTGAACAGTGAAAGTCCCTTTGTTCAATATAGTTCTTGGATACATCTTCCAGGGGACAGATTAGGGCCTTTAGCTATCTCGACTACTGCAAAAAAAAAAGAAATGCTTAATTTAACTGCTTTTTGAGGGTCTTCTTAAGACTGATTATGATTTTTTGTTCATCTCAAAGTTAATCTAACCTGTCCAAAAATGAAATGGTGAGTGATTCGGGTGGATTTGAAGAATGAAAGCGCCAAATGAGGTTCAGTTTTAACACGCTAGAGAGTGTTGGGCATGTTTAATACTCAGTATGGCATCTCTGTTAACAAGCTTTTGGGATAAAGACTTAAAAGTTTCACATGACTTATGTTTCTCCAAGAAGAACAAAGAAGAGTTTTCATGGCCGAATTCAAACATGAATGGTGAAACAGATTTTCTATTTTTATGAATGACAACTTGTTTCTTCTCAAATTAATTGAAAAAGAAAATGATCTTTTTGCAGATTTGATCGAGATTTGTGTTGGAGAACGGGAGCACGACTCCTCCCCGTGGTCTGTCACAGCTCTAACAATTTCAAGGTCACCAGGAAGGCTTTGGAAGAAGCATACGCAAAAGCTGTTGAGGCCAACATCAACGTAAAAGGGTTGCTCATAACCAATCCATCAAACCCACTAGGGACCATCCTTGACCGAGACACGTTGAGAGAAGCCATGAGCTTCATCAACAAGAAGAACATCCACCTAGTTTGCGATGAGATATATGCTGCTACAGTCTTTCGTCAGCCCGATTTCATAAGCATCGCGGAGATAATCGAGGAAGATCAAGAATACAATCGTGACCTGGTGCATATAATTTATAGCCTCTCCAAGGATATGGGTTTCCCCGGCTTCAGGGTTGGCATTGTGTATTCATACAATGATGCCGTGGTGGAGTGCGGCCGGAAGATGTCCAGCTTCGGTCTAGTATCCGCCCAAACTCAATACCTAATTGCATCCATGTTATCGGATGATCAGTTCATCGGAAAATTCCTGTTGGAGAGTGCGGGGAGGTTAGCCACGAGGCATAAGGATTTCACTGATGGACTTCGTCAAGTAGGCATCAAGTGCTTGGACAGCAATGCGGGTCTCTTCTTATGGATGGATTTGAAGGGGTTCCTGAGGGAGAGCACAGTAGAGGCAGAGACGGCCCTGTGGCGGGTCATAATTAACGATGTCAAGCTCAATGTCTCACCGGGTTCTTCCTTTCACTGCTCAGAGCCAGGATGGTTCAGAATTTGCATTGCCAACATGAATGTGGAGACCATGAAGGTCGCTTTAGCACGAATCCAAAAGTTTGTGCGGAGGAATGGCGATAAGCTGAACAGAAAGGAGAAGTGCCGGCAGAGCGACCTAAGGCTCAGACTCTCGTTCCCAAGAGTGGACGATGTGTTGAGGTCGCCCTGCATTATGTCCCCTCACTCGCCCATCCCTCAATCACCACTGCTTCGAGCCAGAACTTGAAGTTGACAATCGCGTGATTCTACAAACATGAAAAAATTATTGCATTTTTCCCATTAAATACAAAATTTGTTCAAATGTAAAATACGGAGTTTGGATTCCTTATGTGCTTAGTAGACAGGATCAAACATTCTTTTGGTAGGAAAAAGAAAAAACTAGAAAAGCTTAAAAGTAGGTCAGGACTAGTACTTTGTAACTGGGTGCGGTGCAGAACGCATCCTAATTTTTCTGCACCCTAATTTGTTCATTCTTTCATTTCATTTTTTCATCGGGCATGGTATTTTAATTCTTTCCTTTCTGTATCATCCCTAAGATAGCCCCAAGTTGCCCAATAGGATATAAGCAGGAACCCATCAGGATTCACTTTTTCGACAATATATAGACTGTTCTGTTGTTTTCTGGAGGAGGATGTCTGAGTTCTTGTGCGTCACACAGTTTGGTATTCCCTGTGGCCTTTCTCAGCTTATCCTTGTGTTTCGCTCAAATGAGTTTGTGCTTTGTTAGATGTTGTCTTCCCTTCTCGATAGATGTTAGCTGAAAATAGGAAAGAGAAAGATACAGAAGCGACGTGACGAAAAAGTACTCTGGCTTTCGAGGCTGCTCTTGTTATTCAAGGTAATGAGGCATTAAACTTTGTTTATCTACCCCTTTGTTCACTTTCTGGAAGCTGCAACTACCAAAAATGAGAAAACTGAGACCAATTTTTGTGAGGATACTAAATTAATACAGTAGGTAAGGATTCAATGTCATCCCATCTTTCTAGTCAAATATGATAAGCAATCTGATTTTCTTCCTTCTTTTGTAGCCGCCATCCAAGAGTTGAATATTGATGTTTGAATTGAATTTAGCTGCTCATCTTAAACAATCCAAAATTAGTTATGGAACTGGTAGACAAATCCCCTGTCAGTGTAAAGCCGATAATGTCCCATTGTATTCCATTACGGCAACCTGAGCATATTGATTGATCACAGCACAAGTCAGATCCCAATAGAAAAAGGCTAATCCCTCGGGGTTTGGCATTTCGAGACTAATTCTATAGATTGCGTTTGGTTGTCAAGACAAGGACTGGGATTGGACCGGATAAAATGAGATAATAAATCCCATGTATAGTTAATGTGGACATATTTGATCCTTTCAAGTGTCTGGTACACTTCAAAACAAGACTATGAAATAAATAAAGAAAAAGTCCAATTTTATTAAAGAAATGAAAATTAAACAATTTAATTTGATTAAAAGAGTGAAATGGAAAAATCTAGATGTAAGGATTGCGGCCTGAAATGATCTACAAATGAGTAAAGTGTCAATACTATGGATCTATTTGGTAACATTTTTGTTTTGGGAAACAATTTCATTTCAAAAATAGTCTTCTTTTTTTTAATTTTTATTATTGGAATAATTTTTGAGTAAAATAATGAGTTTGGTAACTATTTTCGGAATAGAAGAAAATAGGAATGCATTTGGTACGATCCATAAATTTTATTATAATGTAGAATTTCTTTTAATTTTTAATCATTTTTTTATATTTTTTTTGTTTTCCCTCTCTTCTTCTTCTTGCTTCTCCTCTAGTCAACGATGGCGGCAATGATGGCAGTGGCCTACATCCGATGGTGTTTGGCCGTTGGTGGTGCAGAGCGACAACCAACGAGCAATAGCAAGCAGCTAGCAACTAGTGGTGGGGGGCAACAAATGGCAGGCAGTGAGGAAGAAGAAGAAAAAAAAAAAAAAAAGAAAAAAAAAAAAAATGATTTATTTCTAGAAATTATTCTTGGGAACAATAAGTTATCTTTTTTACTTCATGTTTATGTTCTAGATCTATTCTGTGGCTACTTTTCTATTTTGAGAAATAGAAAAATTAGTTGACGTTACCAAATAGATTTATATTATTTTTTTGTTCCAATAAAAAAAGAACAAAAATTAGAAAAAAATAGGAATGTTACCAAACGGAGCCTATATAGCTTATTGAGAGCAGATTGGAGCCTTTTGCTTCAACAAGAAAAACAAAAGAATTGATGCTTATAACTTAACTTTTTTTAAATAAAAGAAAAAAAAAAATTCTTACGGGGCCATAAGTTGATGCTATGAGATATGTGATTCCTCTCTACATTAGTGTCCACCCGATTTCCTCCACATTCAAGGCATGTTAATTTGCTCAGATGGTGACCTTGTGATCAACCACTTGTCACCTTTTGTATCTACTCTATCAAGTATGGTTTTGCAGTCGCCAAGATATTGTGACACTAATGTTGGCCAAATGTCAGTTCTATTTACAAGAAGGCGCCAAATTTGCAGAACATGGATTTTACAGAAGGCGCCAAATTTGCCGAAGAAGATTCTTCTTCACATGGACTACCCTACTTCAAACTTTCAAATTTGACCGAACAAATTTTTATAGAAGATAATTGTAGGCCGGTTTGGTTTGGAAAGATTTGTGATTGATTAGTGATAGTCAATTCTCATTCTGTTAAGTTTTCTTTAATAATTTTTTTCTTTTTCAATTTAACTTTATTCCACTCCCTCTTCCAAATTTCTTTATCCAAACATATCCAAGTTTATCCAATCCAAAGAACTATTGGAGATCATATTCAGAGTCAAATCTGGACTATCAAAAGCAGCCATTGGGCCAAGAATTAGGCCAATTCTCTAAAAAAATCCCAAAACTTCAAGTCCAGTCCCAAATCTATCTCAATTTTTTTTTTTTTGTCTAAGATAAAACTCCAAACTTTAGGTTCAATCCTAAATCTACCCTAAACTTTTTCTTTTGTCTTAGAAAAAACCATAAACTTTAGGTACAATCCTAAATATAACCCGAATTTTGTTTTGTCTAAAAAAATAACCAACTTTTAAGTTATTGTCAAACCTACCCTGATTTCCACCTCTATAATAAATACAATTCAGTAAAGGTCACATGGAAATTTATTTTCAAAATAAAACCATTCTAGGATACAAAAATTAGGGACTATCTGCTACTTTTGGACAGAGGGCTAATAGGACCAAATTTAGGACTAGAATAAAAATTGATCATTTTCTTTTCTACAAAGAAAAAAATGTGGTAGATTTGCGATTGAATTTAAAGTTTGGGGTATTACAAAATAAAAGTTCGTGTCAGATTTGGAATTAAACCTAAAGTTTTAGGTTTTTTTTTTTTTCAAGACGAAAAAATTTGGAGTAGATTTGGAATTAGATCCAAAGATTGAAGTTTTTTTCTGAGATAAAAAATATTTGGGATAGAATTAGGACTAAACATAAAGTTTGGGATTTTTTACGGAAGTAGCCAAATTGGTGGTTTTGTGACGGTAGTACATTTTGACAAACTTTCCCACAGTAACATACCGATTCGCGGCTGCTAAGGCTTTTGACTTTGACCGTGCTTAGCCAAGATTTGAATCTTAACCGCGACTTTGACTCGCTCGAGTCTGGAAGTCATAGTCCAAAATTGTTAAAATTTTCAAACATGTTGAATCGTAAAATCTTCAACTTCATTTCCAGTTCTTTTTTCACCACCCTACTTCGGAACTTGATCTGTAACTGAGCAAACGACGGAAGCTTCTGCCGGACTCGGTCATCGTTCGGCTCCGCCCTGGCTCATGGGTAAATATTGCCGTCGCTGTCCTTCGAGGGAATGTTAATCTCCAAGGCAAGGATAAGAACATTGACTATTGTCGACTTCTTTTCATCCTGTTGTCCGGCAAAGCATAAATTAAACCGGGACATGGTTTCGTTTCGTCACTTAACTGTCAATGGCGACCAACCAGAACCACTGGTTGTAGAAAGATAAAAAAATTGATATTGGCAGGAGGCTGACAGCGTCGGGTGGGACTTGGGATGTGGACATGTGTAAATTATCCTTGGCGCAGCAGTGATTAAGAGGAAAATTAATGTAGCGTAACGGGTATACTTTCCTGACACTCGAGGTATTGCTTCGAACCATTAAATGGAACATCTATTTAGTTTTCGAATATCATGAATCTCCACTTTAAGATTTTCTGACCTCGAAAAAACATTCTGATTCATGGGATATCGAGAAGAGAGCATACTTATTAAACTGGCTCCTCTTATCATATTAACTTTTTTATTCTAACCTTTAAATATCACCAGGTCTAAAGGAGAAATGTTTAGAAGAACATTTAAAAGAAGGTAGTGGAATTTTGGGAGATTTTCTCTTCTCCGGACTCTACTTTCTTTTTTCTTTTTTTTTTTCAATTCAAACATCACATTGCCTTATATGACAAAGGTTGAAGGGTATTACAGACTTTATTCCATAGAAAACCTTTGGACAAACTCTGAGTGAGACTTAGATACAAGCAGCCATTAAAACTTAAACAATGAGGTCTAGTTGATCCGGTTGGTTCAAGTAGAATTTTCAAATGCCAGCTAATGGTGATCCGTCCTTGTACATCGGGTTTGAAGGAAAAGAACCATCCTTGGCATCATCAGAGTTTTTTTTTTTTTTTTTTTTTTTTTTTGTAGTGCTTGGATGACACATATCAATGAATAATGTTTTGGAGTGGGTTCAGTCGCGTTGGCGTGTATCTCTGCACAACTGATGCATCACTGCCTCATTGTTATAGAATGATAATGTTGACCTGATGATAATGTACAAAAAGTCTCTAATTCCATCAGGTGATCAAAAGAAAGACAATGGAGATTAGATTGCAATGCAGACAGACCAAGGTCATATTCCAGAGGGTCGGTCTACAAATGCACACCAAGAAGTAGGAAAAAGGAATTCGACTTCATTCAAGCGAGTTGACTAATCGTGATTGGTCTACTGCCGTATAGAACAGTGCGGTGCAAATATGAGCCAACACATTATCACGCATTTGTTATACAATCCAAGAAGCTAACTGTGGCCAATGTTCAGTACATTGACTGACCCAGCTAAGGGCAAGTGCTAGAGAAAGAGATCATTTCAATGAGCTGCTCACGGATGTCTGTCCGCTTCTAGTAATCTTTAAATACGCAGTTTTTTCAAACCCGAAGAGTTTCTGCGCACATAGTTGTTAAGTCTGAGCATACCCGAAACCCGAGTGATCAAATTCCTATGGGCTGATGCCCCTGATCATTGTCTTAAGGGCATGATTCTCAAATCCAAGTGAAAGCAGTTCAAGGCAGTTGATAACCAAAAATGGAGGCATAGAAGCACATGGGTTATTCAAGAGATGCCCAGAAAAATATGTACATTTATTTCCTCTCCCTACCTTCAATGCTTTACTACTTCTCTATATATCTATACATATTCTCATCAACAGTGAAAACTGCGAAAGCCAAGATGATAAATGGACCCCTATGAAGCACGAACTTTACAAAAAGAAGCCCTGGCTCTCAGGTACATCTTGGAGGCTTGGTCAATCAGGGACATGAACCAAACCATGACTTATTGACATCACAATCCCACTATTTTCTTTCTCAAGCCTCAAAGAAACTTCAGATTTTTAATTTCAACATATGACACAAGCATTGGGGTTCTCTTCCATGCTGACCGCGTGGTAATATCTGGTGAGGTGTGGATTATAGGCTTCATAGGCCTTGACAAGCTCTGCAATCTGCTGCTCTTCCTTCTTCTTCTTGTCGTCCTCCTTCTTGTCGTCCTCCTTCTTGCCTTCCTCCTTCTTGGGCTCTTCCTTTTTCGGCTCTTCCTTCTTCTTCTCAGGTTCCTTGGCCGGCCCGACCGTTAGAATCTCGGTGTACCATTTCTTCTTCAGCTTGCTCACCAACTCGACTGGGTCAACAGTCCCAATGACTGTCATTTTTTTCTCCTTCAAGTCCATGGCAATAGAATCAATTCCTGGTGATGCCACAGAGAAAAAAACCGACCAATAGCGTTACAGGCCTGTCTGAGAGACCAAAAGACATTGAATGAATTCTCTTATGACCCATCAAAGGAATTAAGAAAGTGTTTGAGCTAGTTCTAGTGATCAATGGCTTCATCACTATCTGAGCCAATTACGACTAGTTTCTCATATGAAGTTAGTAATCTAACTACATATTCCCCATGGACCAAAAAGAGAGGGAAGTCTTGTTATTACCAGAAAGGCCAGAAACTGCTTTCATGGCCTTCTGCTTTGCTTTGTCGTCGTGCACCTCCACCTTCAGGACCACCTTCTGCACAAGAACAAAAAGATCATTAGTACGCAAACAAGAACAGCAAAAAATCCTGTAAAAGTCAAAAGACAATAAGCTGAACCGATTCTGGAAAAGAAACACTTTCAAAACTTGTAAGGAGTGGAGGTAAATCACATCAATCAAAACACACATATCTTCTATGAAACTCATCATGATCAGACCATCAGACTGAATCAACAAAAGGGAAGGTCCCAACTCTCACCTTCATTTCTGTTGTGTACAGAGCAGTGACCTGGAAATTTGCAGGGACTCTAAAGAAAGTCAAAGATAACACTAAAAAAAGAGGGCGATAGAGAGGAATGAATCAGACCCGGGAAATGAAGAAGCACAGATTATAGGAAGAGGAAGAATAGGAAAGTGAGGAGATAATCAAAGAGGAAGGTGAATGGACCTATAAAAGCCACTAGTCGCTTTTTCTCTTTTGCAAATGTAAACCAGACAATAATGCTGACAAGAAGGGTCGAACAAAACGGATCAAAGGTGGAAAGAGAAACTGGCGTATGGAACAAGGAAAGGAAATGGCCTCATTTTTAAAATTGGCAAGCGATTGAAACTTTGGCCTACGTCGAGGTCGTTGACAGGTTCATGTGATCTCCCTTGGTATCCACATAAAATAATGCCAGTGAAGAAAAAAAAGAAAGATAAATTATCAGAATTTTTGTCTTTTTGCCTCCTAACTTCTAGTTCTTTTTCCCTCCCTATGTTCAATTTATGGAAAATGAAAGGTTTTATGCTTATCTTTTCGTATCCCCATGATTTCCGAATTTATATTTAGAAGAGTTGATGTCATTTTCGAATATATTTAATGATTTGTTCTCTTTCCCCCTTTTATTTATGACCGTCAAACTTTCACGTATGGACTCGTTCAACTAGATCTAGAAGGTCCCCCGTTTGAAGATGAGTCCATGCCAAGGGTCAGTCAATCCCCACGGGGGACAGAAAAGTTGTGCAATAATGATTATGGTTGACTTTTTGCAAGAGCACCTAACCTTGCAATTAGAATGTCCATGTCTATATTCTGGCGTGCTTGGCTCTGTATATAAATTTCCATACTCTGTTCTTCATCTTTTTCAGCGAAAAACCTTTGCGTTTTTTTTTTCTAATTATGTAATAACTCTATGTAATTCTAGATCTAGGGCTACTAGCAACTGCTAAGACCGGATGACCCTCATGGGCCACTGGTGAGGGCTCATGAGTGAGGGCCACCATCAATGAGGACTGCAAGCCCTCGCCAATCATAGCCCTACCCTAATGGCTAGCGAAGTTCGCAATGGCCCCTTGTTGGCCTTAACAATAAAAAAAACAGAAAATAAAATAAATAAAAAATTAATAAAAAATCAAAAAATCAAAATTTTAAAACAAATCACATAAAATGGCCGGTGTTCATGTTATCAATTTTTAATTAAAATTGACTAGATTGATTACATTAACAAATTGTTAAAAGAATTAGGATCAATATTAGTCATATTAAAAGATTTAGTACTTAATTATCAAAATATGCAATAGATTTAAGGTTAGATTGGCCAAATTGATGAGCGTAATAAATATAGGACTTTTTAAGGAAATTTTACCCTTGATCTTGTCCATTTCTCTTTTGCCGATTAAACTGCGGACGGTTTTACGAAGGCCGTCTGTCCCACGCCATTCTCAGGTTTGTTGTCCAAACTCCAATCGGTTTCTTTGCAGCCGGCTAGAATTATGGAAGATTTCAAATAAAGAATCTTAGGGATTGCAGAGATATATTTGTATATGAATGTAATTAGGTGACTCTGTATTCCCTCGAATTTTGCAACTCAACGACCCACGATGTCTTTACCTTTAGATGACTTGAAGATGGTCCATGATAATTTCAAGGTTGTGTAACCGATGTAACCTAAGTGACACGAATTGTTTGTATATGAATCCCCATGACAATACATCCAAATTTCAATCTTTGTACATTGTATTCCACCGGAAAAACCCAAAAAATTCCGGACAGCATTTCCGGTGCTTGAATGAAATAGCCGGTTGTGGATTCCCATCTGAATCGACATGCGTAAATTTCTTGATCAAGAAATCCAATCTCCGGGTGACGATGGTATTTTTTATTGATGTGTTGAAAGATCGTATGTATCAAGAAAATAGGTTCCACTTGTTGGAGCGAGCCATCAGCAAATCGGACATACTCAAAGTCTAGAATTTAGGTGGGGCAACCCTTAAATCGCATCTAATCGGCAACCACAACGTTGCCTCGACTAACAAAAAAGCCAATTATATACTAGTCCATGAAATAATTTGATCTCAGGAAAAGTACTATAAAAGTCTTAAACCTATTACATTGATATAAATTTAGTCTTAAACATTTTTATTTAACTAATTTAATCCTAAACTTTTTTACGTTGGTATCAATTTAGGCCATATGGCCAATTTAAGTTGGAAATTACTAATGTGAATGCCAGTAGTTTTACATAACATGGTTAGTGTTAATGTAGACATTTTTAACAATATTTTAATATATTTTTTGAATTTTTTGCATTTTTTAAATAATTCTTTCCTCTTTTTTTCCTTATTTTCCCCTCCCCCTCTTCTTTGCTTTTTCTTTTTGACATTGGCCATCACTGGCCATCGGCCACATCCATGGCTGGCGAGGGCTAGCCTTGCCCTCACTAGTCATAAGCAATGGTCAACCTCATCAGGCCTCCCCTTGGCGAGGGTGAGGTTGGTTGGGCCTCATTGTCACATAAGCAAGGCTCACTAGGCCTCACCCTCGCCCAAGCAAGCCTTGGTGAGGCTAGCCCTCACTCAAGTGAGACGCGGCAAGGACGCTCTGGCCTAGGTGATGGTTAGCCTCGCTCGATCTGGTGAGGGGGCCTAACCTTGACGTGCTTGGATGGTCGACGCTCACCCTTGCCTAGGGGTGGCCCATTGATGGCCAATCATCGCTTGCGGTTGACGAGAGTGACCCAAGCGAGGCCAACCCTCACCAGCCATGGGTATGTCCAGTGGCCGACCGATAGCCATTGGCAAAAAGTCAAAGTAAAGAAGAGGGAGAAAAAATATATTTTTTAAAATATTAAAATTTTCTACAATAGTGTCAAACATGCCATGTAGGACAGTCAACATTCACATTAATAATTTTTTGCCTAAATTGGCCAGATTGATTGAATTGGTATCAATGTGAAAATGTTTAGGATTAAATTGGTCTAATTAAAAATTTTAATACTTAATTAATACTAACACAATATATTTATAACCTTTTTAGTACTTTTCTCATTTGATCATTGTGAAGCATCACATATTATCAAAATGGCAATTTTTTTTTTTTTCAAAAATAACTTTAGATTACTAATTTAAAGATGAATTAAAACCAGTACCAAATTTGAGACTTAAAATTTAACCAAAGGGAATGAGGGGGATAAGCAACCCCATTGGATGGTAGGGTTCCATCTTGGTGGGCCTTGGCTACCTAATTCGCAACACAATTTGCTTCTCTGGGCTCATATTTTAGTTTAATTCATGTTCCTAGTTGGACCAATAGAAGACCACAATCCTAGATGATGGACCTAGAAGTCCAAGGGATTTCCATTTGGCCCATAACACAATTCATAGCATCTAAGTTGTCTGAAGCTATCTCCACATGCAGAAGACTTTGACTTCAGTGTACTTGTGCATAACTCAACTCATGCCTCAGCTTTATCCACGAGAGAGCTTCTCTAATTGCTAGGGTTTCAACTACAAATGCACAGAGGGGGCTCGGATTTGCTTTGCGAACCCATCTATGAGAGTTCCATCTTCATTTCTATAGATCCCCGCAACCGATCCTTCCATCGTGGAGCTACACCATGAGCCATCAATGTTAAGTTTCAAAGATCTCAAAGGCGGTGGGTTCCAGCTTTTCGTTGGAGGACGGATCGCTAGTTTGATCAAACCATGTTGGTATTCCATCTTGCAAATAGCTGGGTTATATGATTAGCTTCTTCCATGAGTTGTTTTGGACGAGGTTTGCATCCTTGAAAGATGAAGGCATTTCTCGACTTTCAAATTTGCCAGAAGACTCCTACAAACGGAGCCTTGGATGGAGGGGTGGCTTTCAAGGTAAAATTTCACATACCTTTTTGTCGACTCAAGTAATACTTGTCGGGGAGGAATCGACTTCAAGCCTGGGATCTAACCATATCTCCTTTGTCCAGGCACATAAAAGGAAAAGATGTCGGTTGATTATGGAGTGTGGCTGCATAAAGGACATAACAAGTTAGGTATTATATTATTCTTGTAAAGGTTCTCTTTGGTAGGAAGAGCATTGTTACAAACACTCCACAATAGGAATATGATTTTGGATAGGTCTATAGTTTCCAAATCTCAGTCTACAATCTTTTGAGATTCTGGTAAGAAGTTGATGCCGAATGCTCTATTTGAGTTATCCTTTAGGTGCGGATTTTGTTATAGCCACTTTTTACTTTGCACAAGCTTGAATTGTTCGCTATCCAAAGTAGTTTGTTTGGCCCTTCGTTTAGGTTTAGGGGAGTAGCTAATATTTCTTGTACAATACTCTCTCCAAAAGTCTCATTCAGTAATTGTAAGTTCCATTCCCTGGATCTCTAATTAATCAAGTCCGCTACAAAGTGGGGATCACTTCGATTTGCAGGACCTCCAACTTTCCCATATAGCAACCACCTATCCTCTCTAATCTTGATGTTTTTCCCATTGCCTACCTCCCATTTGATCTCTAGTTCAATAACATCTCTTCCCATTAGTATACTTTGCCAACCCCAGGAGGGTCTAGGGCCTTTTTCTCCTCTAGGAAAGTAGAATCCTCTAAAAATTCTGCTCCATAACGGTGGACATTTGTCCACTTGCATCAACAATTGTTACCATGTATTGCCGCTTGTCAATTACGACCCGACTACTGGCTACAAAGGATGTCTATGTAAGATAAAGAGGCTCATTCAAGTGATGGGTTTGACTGTGGAGGATCCTTATCTGAACACTCATCATCCCCATTCTCTTTTAAATTCTAACTTAATTATCGGAAATTGTCCAATTAGCCATAACTAGTTCTACGAATGTCAATTTAATTATATACTTTCCAATTTAGTTCATTTATTCCTAAACCATTATAGGAAATTTCAATGTAGTTTTTCCACTTAATTTTCGTCAAAAATCACTAATATATCTAGCTGTCTTACATGGCACACCACTTTGTAGCGATTTCTAGTAAATATTAGATAAAAAGTATTATATTAAAATTTTATGTGAAAGTTTAGGACTAAATTGACAAAATTAAAAATGTTAAGATTAAATTAGCATCCGTACAATAATTTAGGACCAATTCAATAATTTTCCTGACTATTCCGGGTCCTATACCCGGATGCCTTGGCTCGCGTCATTTGTTGCAGATGCGTCCAAAGAGGCTAGGGCCTTGTCTGGTGAGGTGGTTGTCCAAGTTCGGCAATTGACACCAGCACTTTTGGAAGCTCCGCTCATGTTGATTGGGCCTGATCGGCAAATTGCCGGCGGCGTCCCAGTTGCAGAGGACAGGTCCAGTTCCAATGAACCCAAAACTTATCAGGCCCAGCAATTTGACCTCATCGTCAATCATCATAGTATAGAATCTTTTGTCGTGGCTTTTGGGGGGAAAATGAAAGGAAGAAAAGACCTCTTGGTGTGGTTCGGAAATTGAAGAGATTTGAGCTGGCACTGAACTTGCCGTGGGTCACATTTTTTCTATAGTCAAATTGGATTAATCTATAAGCAACCAGGTTGGACTCTACTGGACATGCAATGGCGTGAGAACTTTGAACAAGTCGTCTCAGGGAAACGTCAGGATTTTTCCTTCTTCATGGGGTTAAGACTAAAGACTCAGAAATTCCTGATATTTTCGTGATTTCTTTGAATCTCCCGAAGTGGAGCATATGATGTGGTGTGACTGATCCTGTCTCTGGCTAAAAGGAAAAAGAAAAAAGAAAAAATCTTGGACCTTTTCAAGTACTTACATGTTGAGAAAATGAAATTTTAAGAAGTATATTTGATCTTAGGGTTTGATTGGATTCCCAAAATATCGATTCCTCATTCGCGTGTCAATTTGACAAGTATGATAAAGAAATCCATATCCATTGAAATTTTAAGAAGTATATTTGCATTCGAAGCAAATGATAAAAAAAAATAGATCGACTCTTCCTTAAATTGTGTATGGACAATCTTGGGAGGAAAACAGAATAAAAAAATCAAAAGAAAGGGTGGCCACTTTTGGTTCATATGTTTGTCTATTTCTTAAAATGTAACGTCTCAAGCGCGAATTGGTGAAATTTATTGACATTCCACACTTAAATTATAAGGATCTAGGATGTATCACTCAAATCATTAGTCCGGTGCCAGATATAACCTTTTCCCCCGGGCAAGATGCGCTCCCATTTAGATTATTCTAATATGACCCGTTGACGATCCTTATATCTTACTTTGTCACTCGATGAGGGAGAGTATACTTTGTGAATATGTTATAGCGAGTAAAAATAATCGGCGAGTCACCCACCGCTATAATGCAACCTCTATTTCTCCATACATATTCTTAGCTAAGGTGGAGAAATGGAATTCTGCTTACGTATAGGCACATAGCGAAGCATTGACATAATTTTTAAAATTAAAATATACATTAACTACTTCACATTCCACCACATCAGAGATTTTTCATGGAATAATCCTAAAAAAAATTATTATTTTTGTGGATTTTTTAGTGTGGGGTCCTGTATTCCCACGTTAAATGGGAGATAACTTGTAGCATGATTCATAAATAAACATCCACTTCCAAAAAGATTGTTATCTTGTGTAATTACCAATATTCTACATGGGGATTCAATCCTCAAAACGAGTTGAATCGTTACAAAAGATATCAAAGTGTGACCAACTTCGGTAAATGCGTAAATTTTGGACAATTAGTCCCATTACGACCCAATGAAGGTAGGGCCTCATCGCTCGGGACAAGAGGGCTCGGACGGGATGCAATTCCCATCGACTTTCAGGATAGCAAAGGGGGGAAAATATCTACTTACACACATGAACAATGAAAAGTATTATCATGCCTTGTGGGCCAACACAGACAAAGGCGTCTGATTTCTAAGTTGGGGAATTTGCGAGACTCCAAAATCTCACATCGGATGCAAATAGCCTATTAAGTGATTTATAAGTCCACACCTTAATTGGCCACCACCTATTATGGTTACATCAAGAAACTCCAATACAAAAGGATTGGAACGAGCAAAAAAGCCTCTTATCCCTTCTAATGTGATCACAGCAAAAAGAGTAAGCCAAAATAGAAAAAACTCGCATTCATTCTAGGGATAATCTCCTCGGTTTGGGGAAAGGGTTAGGGTTGTTGTTATATTCAATGGCCGATTTGACTTTGGAAAAAAATAGGCATAATTTCAATCTTCAGAGATGTCCCAACAGGTAATTTAGACAAGTGAGAAATGGGCTCTTAAAATCTTGATAAGGAAGACTTATAGTAGGGATTGGTTTTCTATCGGAAGCAAAGTTTTGCTCCCTCTTTTCCAGACAGCAGAGCAACACCATAAAGCGACCTGTCCGAAAGACTCCAAAACCCATTGCAGAACGCAACCCAAATCTCACTCCACAATCAAGCTCTCTCTCCCCGCCGAAACGGAAATCACACAACAATATGATGAAAACCCACAAGAGAAAACCATCTTCAAGGAAGTGGTCGTAATCAGAATATGTACATTTGTATTACAAGATGACAAGCTGCTGCACAACACCAAAAGAAGATCCTCAGCATCAAAGAAAACGCACGGAAAATGAACACTTTTCAGACGTGCTTGCACCTGAATTATACAGCTTTCGAGGGCCAAGCCATATGTCCTCTAAACCTCCTAGAAATTGACCTAAAAATGGATGCCACTTTGAAACAAAACTGCAACCTAATTCCCACCAATGTAAACTTGGGTTGAATCCCCTAAAGAAGTTGATTAGAAACCCTTGGTTACGGCGTTTTTACATGGTGGGAGCAGACAGTTTACCAGCCTGGTCCAAAACATCCAGCACCTCGCTCCTGCTCCTCACGATCCTGTGGAACACCTCCCTGATCTGCATCTGCAGCGGCAGCAGCCCCTCCTCCATCCGCCGGCATGTCTCCGCCAGCTCCGCCGCCCTCACGGCCGCCTCCTCTGCCCGCTCCCCTTCGCACGGGAACTGGAACGAGTCCGCAAACTCTGCCAGCACCTGCCCCAGCCGCTCCATCCGCTGCACCTCCTCCATCAGCCCTGCCGTCCCCCGCTTCTCCTTCCGCTTCCACTCCTCCCCGATCTTCTCCTGCAACGCGGTCATGGGCTGCGCCCATGCGAACTGCTTCGGCACCTGCAGGTGCATCGCCAGCCCGGTCCTCTCCTGGCACGGGATGGCCGCCACCAGGGCCGACATCACGGAGACCGTGATCGCGCCCATGATGTACACCGGCAGGGCGAGGCCAGATGACTCTGCACCTCGCGGGACCACCAGGTTGGACGACATGGCCTGAATTAGGAAATCGATCATTAGCCAATAAAGTCGGACCGATCAGAGCTTCAGCCAAACGATGAGGAAAATCGACTCTGAAAATCACATTCGATTTGTGGAATAACCAATCTATAGCTTGATAAAACGAGTCAATGTGCACCAAATTCGGGTTAAACGATCTTAAAAGCATTCAATTTTGATTTCAGCGTCAAAAAACGTACTTGAATTTGCTTTGATGCGGACCAATTCTTCGACACGCCCCAGGAGAGCGTCCGGAATTGCACAGCTGCCGATCGATCCTTGTTCGTGCCGGCGCTGCTGCCTCTCCGCCCGAAAGACCAAGTCCTCTCCGTTGACTTGTGGCCGCTGCTCTCCTTATCCTCCGCGGCCAGCACGGCCATCATCGATCCGAGAGCCTTCTTCGCCCGCCGGGCCTGGCCCTCTCCGATCGGCTGCTGCTCGAGGGCGGCGACAGCGATCTCCGAGAGCTTCTGGCAGTGCCTGACGGCGTCGACGCCATGCATGACGGCGTTGCAGACGTCGAGAGCCTTGACGGAGCGGTCGAGGAGCTCGGGGAGGAGGCGGTCGAGGGGGGCTTGGCGACGACGGAGGGGTCGCGCTCGCGGCCCATGATGAGGAAGGCCTTGAACTCCGCCTCGCAGCAGAGGAAGACGTCGAGGAGCTTCCGGAGCCACGCGAGGGAGAGGAAGGGGGCGTCGGCGGAGGCGGGGGCGGAAGGGTCCCCGCCGTCGCCACCGCCGTCGGGTGGGGGCTGGGGGAGGAGGGGAGGAGCTCGGAGAAGCGCTCGGCGATGTTGCGCTGGAAGAGGTCGAGGTCCTCGAGCTCCTGCTCGTGGTGGCCGTCCATGGAGACGACCTGGTTGCGGCGGATGCTGATGCGGCCCAGGAAGGAGCCCTGGTACTCGGTGGCAGGCATGGCGTTTCTGGGTCTACTCGTTTCTTCTCGCTTGTTCTCTGTTGCAGGTACCCAAAAGGCTGGACGATCGATGACGAAGATGAATGAAAAAGAGAGAGAGAGAGAGAGAGAGGAGAGAGAGGAGTGAAGACAAAAGCGATGGATTATAATAAGGGTTAAAGAAGGACGGTTGGGGCAGTTATAAGTTCGAGAGATGGGTGGTGGTCAAGGCATGCGACCGTTTCTCCTCCTCTTTTGCTTTCGTGTTCTTCCTTTCTTTTCCTTCCTTGTACTGAATAGAGATGCTATATTCTCTGCTCAGCTTCTTCCCCAATCTGCCCCTTCACGTGCACCGTAATTATTGGAAGGACCTTTGCCGTTTAGGGTTTTGTATTTATGGTGGCTTGTGGGATGTTTTGGGAGCGTGGCCTAGCGGCACATGAACGTCATGTGGAAGGAATTTTTGGCCTAGGTTCCGTCCAATGCTTATGACATGTGGTGGGTGTAAAGGAAATGGTTGTCGTGGAAAGAGAATGAGAAGAGACTTGTGTTTTCAATCATTGAAGAGAGGGAGAGAGAAAGCATATGTGGTCATCTCTTTGTAGGTCGCGAATAATTATCAGGTGAGTTTCGCGAGGTGATCTTCTCGCTTTTTGGTCATATCAATTGACCTTTCAGTGTGGATTACACATCAATCTATGATAAAGAAGATGCAAAGCAAAGAGCAAGAAAATGCGTGATGGAAAGATTAGTAGTTGATAGATTTTGCCTTTTAGCCTTGTTTGACAAGATTTGAAAATGAGAACGCCTTACTTTGATGTTTAGCACTTGTGAGTATTGACACTTGTGAGTATTGACTTTGGTCTTAAATGGTATCATAGACGCCCTTGTGATGGAAGAGGCCAAGAAACATTGGAAAAGTAAATAAGACATGTTCAATTTATGTGAATCGAGTACATTTAATCTTAGATCTTAGTAAGCTGCACATAAAATTTGCACGATGTTACGACTTTGATGTATTGAATACACTGATAAGCTTCTCAATAACATGCATTGACTTCTACAGGTTGCGAGGTGGGGGTAGTATCTTAAAATGACTAAAAGCTTATACTATGAGCGAAATTTGCCTTTGAAAACTTGTATCTTTTTATTTAAAGTTGCGAAACCTTACTTGGTGCTCCGCAAACGTTTATGAGGCCCTAATTTTGTATAGATATAATAAAATGAGCATATAATATATGGTTAAATAGCAATATCTCGAAAAAATTCATCCCAAATATGGATAGTTGCCAATCTTTTTCAAGGTGCTCCAACCTCAAATAAATTAACTAGCCAAGGAATTCTCATAATATCTTATTCTTTTGCAACCTCTAAATACCCATAAGATCAATCAATCCGGATTACATTCAAATAAGATGGGAGTAACAATTGAATCCGCAACAATCATGAATGAGAGAGGAGAACCTATTTATCGTGTAATAATGATGACATAGTATAACCGACTAATTATTGTTTTTCACACTTTACAAATTTCATTTTACTTGATGTTACTTTTAACGGATTGGTTACACCATGTGGTATATTTGTCGCATGTAACATCTTATCACAAGGGAGAGTATATATGATTGGAATAGTGGACGAAAGGATATATTTCCTTGGCAATATCAAATTTTACCATTATTTTTCGTGGCCGAGAAACGGCAACTTTCTTGGAGATAACCGGCGAGTGGCATTACGGTGGTTTTCCCTGCCCGGGGGGCCTTTACTCGTCAATCCGCTATCATCGGCATCCCACGTCACGAGCCTGTTGCTGAGTCAGCAAACCCCGACTTCCCCCCATTCCGGATTCCGATCCGTCGAACGCGCTGTCTGAAGCCACGTGGACGGTGCTGGGCCCCAACACCAACAACATCGCAGGAGAGGAGAGGAATCGTTTGACTTGGTCGTCGTCCCCTTCCCGATTCCCTACGACGCGACCGCACGACCATCTCTTGCAGCCTCACCACCTCCTCTCTCTCTCTCTCTCTCTCTCTCTCCATCTGACCACGTCTTTTGACTTTTTTTAAGGATGTCTGCCAGAGAAAACACCGGCCTCCCGATCCGATCCCCCAAACGGGAAAAAAAAAATAATATGTATATATAGTTGAAGAAATTTACGCCGTTGAATTTTTCCATTTCTTTTCATGATGATTCATTTTCTCGATGGGATTTTAATTTTTACATCCAATTTTAGGGACCCTAACGAGCAATCTTGTAATCAAGTTGAGTCGCTTTCAATAGCTAAGACTCAATTAGATGATCACTCGAGATTGACTCGTTTACTAGTGGGTGGAGCTAAAGCTCGAGTTATTCCGTCAAGTCAAGCTCTAGCTCGCCGCTATTAATCTCAATAGACTTCCGAGCTTTAATAAATTTTATTATCTTTTCAAAAGATATGTTATAATAAAGAAAAAAGACAAACAAAAAAAAAGGTCCTTAAACATACATGCTATTCCCACATATATACACACAAGCAATGAAAATAGCCCATGTTATAAAGCTCGACCTCAAATTTATATCTAACTCAAGTACAATTAGGTTGAGCTCGAGTGTTTTGAATTTCTATTCAAATCAAGCACAAGTGGAGTTCCGAAATTTGAGCACGTGAGGTGAGTTGAGCTCGAGCTTGATGCTAACTTGCACAACATGACTAAACTTGATCAAATTCCAATTAGTAAGTACAGCTTTTTTTTTTTTTTTAATGATCATGAATATTCAGTAATTAAAGGCGGTGGTAACTTGAACGCAGAAAAACAAACAAGATACCTTTTAGGCATGCTTGTTTCTTTTCTTACCAAAATTGTTAGTGCACAAAAAGATGTGTATATTTTCTATTTTATTACTCAACGATAGTTCCGGAAGTACTTGTTGATGAAATAATTTCGTCAATTCCACATAATAAAGGTCGCTAACAATGGTTGATAGTCACATATCATACTATGATCAATGACATTTGATTGGCTTGGAGCTCCTGTTGAATTGTATCCACTTTCATAAAAAATTACTAATTTAAAAAAAAAAGGTTCAAATTTTTATTGCCAGCTTTATATATATATATCACTTCGTGGGCCCCACTAACCAACGACACAGATTGGCTCTGCAGTATCTCTTCTTTTTTTCATTCGAGGCCCCCCAAAAAAAGTTGATGTGAATTTGACATTTTCAAAAGGAACAGAAAAAATTATGTCTTTATTTCCTGCCACAAATTCAAAGTAATCGAAAAATCAAGAAAAGATCTAACAAGACGTCTCACATGACGTTGTATGTCGTGAGTGAAAAATCACGTGCTCAACAACCCTAAATGGAAAATTCATCGAAAGTGAAAGATTGCAGGAAAATCGAAGGTGAAAACCGCTCCACGGAAAGCCGGCTATATTATAAGAGATATCTTTTAGATAAATAAAATAGCTTGGCGCTATCATTTATCACTTTTCCCGTTATATTAAAATAGAATTATGTTTGTCTGCCCCGCATAGTTTATGGTCTTTATACTATAGCCGAAAAAAATTCTCCCTAAAGTTCAAGGATTTTCCAAAAACACCCCAGTTGACCAAGAAATAAAGAAATATAAAAAAAGGATTACTATCACAAAAATTCAAAACTATATCTGTTGTAATAGAAATATCCAAACTTTTTTAAGTGATTAAAACCTTAAACTTGCCTATTATGACATAAATACCTTAAGTTATAGAAAACACTAAACTTATATTAGTGTGACAAATATATTATGGATAGAAATAAAATAGATGGCATACATGTCACACATGTATAAGTTAGAGTTCTTTTGTGACTAAAAAAAAGTTGAGTTTTTATGTCATAATGGACAAATTTAAGGTTTTTAGTGACACAAAAAAACGTTTAGGGTATTCATGTCAAAGTAAGTATAGCTTGGGTCTTTTTCTTTTTTTTTTCATTTGCCTTGAGAAAAGGCAAAATTGCCTAAAAAGTCCAAAATTTATTACATGAGGATAGTCTATTCCTAAAATTTTTTAATTTGATCAATTTAATTTTAAATTTATTTATGAATTTCCATTGTAGTTCTTTTGGCCAATCTTGACAAAATTGCAAAAATCAATGATTTATTATCGAAATTGATCAAAAGAACCGTATTGACAAATCGTCAAATGATTTAAGATTAAATTTAGCCAATTTTTTTAAAAAAAGTTTAGGATTGGATTAACACGGTTCGCGGGTGACCTGTGACTTGTACGAGAGGATGAGGGAGGAAGAAAGAAGAGCTCGAGGACGGCCGGCCTGCATTCAAGGAATCAAGGCACGTTCGGAGGGTGGAGATGAGATTTGCAAGAGTTCGGATCATCGTTGTCGTCATCATCATCGTCATCATCATCATCATCATCATCCCATCTGCGCATCGCGCTGATTCGGAGCGTTGATCGTGGCGTGAAATCAGAATAAGCACAGGCCACAAAAGGTCGTTGAAAATAGTCAAATCGCTCCCCGACTTTAGTGAGAGAGAGAGAGAGAGAGAGAGAGAGAGAGAGAGATCCTTAGTTACAAAGAAAGCAATTGACTGGGGTCGGTATCATCACATCACCCCTTTTTGCAGCTTCTTGCTTTGGCCACTGGAACCCCGTAGATACCTTCCTCATCATGGATAAAGATAAGCTAATATGATATGATGGTTTCATTTTTCTTTGATAATTTCCTTTTTGCCTTTTCCCATGTAGGAATGAGGAATGAATTGTCCTATGATTTATCTGATGAAATGATATTTCATTCGACAACATGAAATATGTCCAAAAGAGAGAACAAAAGCTTATTGGTGTGTTCGCATGGTCCTCGAAGATAGATAGTTGATCGACAAGAAACCCATATCGATTCTTGCAAGGTTTCGTCGTAGGGAAACTTAGACAATGAAATCCCTTTTCTCATCACTTGTGATGGTGAATTTTATACTTATTTATCCTTTGTGGGACTGCATAACATTAAAATATGACGATTTCTCTAATTTTGCCCAAAGCACACGACAAGTTCTCTTTCTATTAAGTAGGGACCACGAGGTTCGGATGTCGAATCTCAGATACCAAGGCATTCATTTGATTTGCTTTCATTGCGGACATTACGGATATCGATCAGAGGAGTGTCCTTAGTTGCAACCAATAGAGAATGATCCTCATTAATCTTTTGGAAAGGCGGAGGGGAACATGGAGGATCGTTGGCAGCAGCGCCAGAGGTGTATGCCAAAGATGGGCCAACACACCGTCCACCTCGAGAGCATCCTAATAATTCGATTTTTCCCGAAAATTTCTCAGATCCTCTAACTTGAAGAAAGGGTAAATTCATTTAGTCAATACATACAACGTGAATGCATTTCAATCAACGTTACCAAACGTTAGATTATACAAAATCTTGCTCGTTTAACATCGGGGTTCTCTTTTTGGTAGGGCAGCCCTCATTATTATATTCTTGTCCTCCCGCCCGGTGCTAGAGATGGTAGGGTTTGCTTCGAAAAAAATAGAGAATCTGGGAGTTAAAAAATTCCACGGGCCACACGGTAGATCAGTCGGTTATGGGTCGCTGTCTTCCTTTTCGAGAGGTCGTGGAAAGAACCAACGAGGGAGCTCGTCCATGTCCGTGAAGCTCTACTGCATGCCTGAGCTTCGTCAATGGCGACTCTCCCTTTATCGTGTCGGGGGCTAAGGAAAAGTAAAGATAAGGGGACTCGGTCACTCAATCACAGGGCTCGATGTGGAAAAAGGAGAGGAGAAATGTGACCTACTTCCGTGTCACATATGAGCAAAAACATCACATGGATTGGCATGCGATCGCGCTGTCCATTTTTAGCATCAAACTAATAAATGCAAATCAATTCGATCAATCCATCACACATGAATCAATCTTAATTCTTCCTGTCTTTTCCCAAACGTTAGAGATGGAGGTGATGCCCTTCAACTTTCCGAACGGTCGTTGTTATATCGTGTGATTTGTCATGGACTTATCGAAGACCATAACGTGTTGCTACATGTCCAAAAAGCGGGGCAGAAATTTTCTGACAAAACCTAGTGGAGCGAATCACACTTGCGCTACATGCATATATAGCTGTGTCAAAGACACTACTGTAGGAAGTGATAGATTCCCTTGCCGCGTGAATTGGAGGTCTTCGCACGACGACTTTGGTGCCATTTTTTATTTTTTTTGGGAGAGATTGGTGCCATTTAAAAAGCTAGTTCCTATTCCACCAGACTAGCGAGCAACGTCCGGGGGCTTTTATTAAACGATGAGGGAAAGGCAAAATTACTTTGCATGCAATACGTAAAAGACATTGTTAGGTCGAATGACATGCATGCATTACAATCAATAGAATAATACCCATAAATAGAGATTACCAAGATGTACCTTTTAATAATACCATAAATAGAGATTACCAAGATGAGGAGGGATGACAAGGTTGTGACAATTGATTCACGACATTGCTTTACAAATAATTCCTAAAATCAATGATGATCATTCAAATAAGCGGAACATAAAGAGAGAATGTTTATTAACTCAGAAAACAAACACCCAAATTACTATTCCATGTAATTATGTTTCCGTCATCACATCACTGATTCCCGTGTCGTCACTCGAAGGGCAGCAGCTAGAGCCGGCGACTTTATGTTAACGCATTTGATTTTAATTTCAACATGGGACCGCTTGAAGATATTTAGTAACATAGTTTTTGGAAAGGCAAATAGCGTTCTACCACTTGTAATCAAGTCGCACAATTGACGACCATAGTTGAATCCACTATGAATGATTAAGTATACGTTTCCAAAATTTCTGAAATAAGTATATTGTGGTAACTTCACACATAAGACATTAAAAGCACTCTCAGCCTCACCTTTTCCATTTTCAAAAGAAAAATGAAATCAGACTTCAATTTCGTTTGTTTTGCGAAAAACTTTTTCTGAAAATCAATTGTCTTAATTTCAGCATTTAAATCGATTAAGAAAATGAATCAACAAAAAATCTTTTCCTAATTAACAAAAAACCTATGTTTAAATATAGGAAAATGACTTTCTTTTTTCAAAAATTAGAAATCATTTTTCAAAATATAACAAGACACCGCACTCGGACTAAAGACTTTGTGCTTGGGCACGGGAACCTCAATGCTCATTCCTTTTGCTCGGCCTTGATAGACTAGAGGCTGGACAAGCGAGGATCTATGCATGGGCACTAGGGTCTCAAGCCTTGCCTCCATGGACCTAGGCATCGAGTACTCCGGCACAAGCATTATTAGGGTCCTAGGCTCGACCTTGGTGGACCTTGCCTAAAAGCTAGGCAGCCCAAGTATGGGCATCATGGTCTCAAGCTTGACTTCTATGGACCTCGATGCCTCTATCTAATTTGTCAGTTCCATGTGTCCATATTACTAGTGCCCAAATTATTCACATTAAAAAAAAAAGAAAATATTTCCAAATGATGGAAAGTATTTTCCGATTCCTTTTCAAATTTCAACTAAACATAAATAAATATATATATTATCATTTTTTTGGAAAATGAATTCATGGAATATATGTTCTGAATATATTAAATTTTCCACAAATAAATGAAGCCTCAATTCAATCGTAGAGCATATAATAACAAATTTCTTATTATAATTAACAATGCAATTGATGCCTTCCAAAATGGCGCAAGTAGTCGTATTACATATCCTCTCACTGCGTTTCCTTAGCCCTACTAATCTAAATGAAACTTTAATGCTGATTAGTTAAGTTTTAGTTGTGTAAGCATTGGTTCAACTTAGACTTGACACCATATCGGCCCGCTCAAGCCACATGTGCCCAGAGGACACTTTTGCGCGGGCTTGGATGACGCTTATTATATATATTGGGCCGACCCGAGAATTTTATGTATTTATTCTTATGGGTAGCCTAGGATAAACAATTAGACACAATTGAAATGGATGGTTAGGCTAGCTCGAATCTGCCCATTGATCGCCTCTAATTGAAACTTAGTGTTAATCATTGACTTGGAGGCTCGATGGCTTCGACATCCGGCCAAATGGGCAGGCTTGAGTATTAGGAATAGGCTTGCCTAGTCCCGATTAATAATAAAAGGATCAAGTTTCATGGGCCTAAGTAATGGCTCACTTAGGAGCTCCACCCAGCCCGACGACTAGACCCACACGTACCCTTTGCTTTCCATTTATATCTTCGATGCTTTCTACACCTTAGGGCCACCATTGGGCCTGACTTTACCATTTGGAATAAAATTTCCACGACCCACGAATCGACCTTGTCTAAACTATTACTCGAGTGATCACCTTTCGTTCGACTCACCTAATCAATGTCGAACGAAATAAGTAAGTCCAAAATGTACCACCAAAATGTTTAGATATTATGGGGTCGACCAATTAACCAACAATAAACTGAGAGGATAAAGATCTGAGGCCTGATCTATCGGCATGCCAATTGAAGTCATGCTGTACATAGTTTTCGGCGATATAAAGATCAAGCATACAATTGCAATCTACAGCACAATCCAATTTCATCATTCCGCCTTTTCTCAAAAGCACAATTAGGTTAAAGTAATTAGCTAGATTCCACTTGTTACTCATGATTTCTCCTTTGAGAGGGAGAGATATATATTTTGAGGCCAAACTTCCAAGGAAGGAAAATGGGGTCCAAGAATTTATGGTGGGGACAAGAAAGATCACCTCATATAAAGAGAAGCAAAAGAAAAAGGCGAAAGGGTCCATGTGAAGATTCATGGTGGGGTACAACTAAGGGGGAGGATTTAATCATTCTTAATCATGGTGATGTAGCACAGCATTATTAAATTAGATAGAGCACGGACAGCATAAGCAGGAGATCGTGAGGACCACAATTAATTCGATTTTAATTTAATGTAATCCCATTCGACAAGCTCGCGAAGCAGTGACATTACATCCATGACTTAATCAGTTAACCAACCATGCTTTATAAGGCCAAGTCCCCACAGCTTTTCTCCCTCATCGGCAATTAAAACTTCTTCCATTCTCTCGATATAAATTTGTGTTTGTGGTAGGGCCGTTCCTGGCCACTCCCATTTGCTCCTCCTTAAAGTTAAGTTATAATGATAATCATCGAATCCCTCTCTTTAAAAGGGTCTCTTTATAAAATGATAATCGCATTACTTTCAAAGCTGGCTTGCGATTTATCCAAGCAAAAGTCACTTCTTGGATCTTCGCTATCATTGTGTGGTGGATGATTCGCATCAATCAACAGACCCCATCGCTTTCGCATCTCTCTCTCTCTCTCTCTCTCTCTCTCTCTCTCTCTCTCTCTCTCTCTCATTTTTGGAAAAGACATCTACGTATAGGCACGTTTGATATGGCTTGAGGATGAGGGTTTCTCAGAAATACCTCCTGTTCCATGTCATGACGATTTGAGTAATTAAATAGGGTTGTGGTCATCTTTTTTGTGACTTTGGCACACGCACGCAAATTATAAAAAACGAATTTGGGTAGTTTTCACATGTGTTGATGGTCATATACATGCTTTGTCATTGTGACCGTGCCTAGGGTTTGAAAAGAGACATATGGAAAATTGGTTTTACAAAATTGTGCCAGCTATTGAGTAAAATCCGGATTGTGGCTTTTCTATCTTTACAAATCCAGCTTATTCATAAAGAGAAATGCGTCGGTGCTTCCCAAATATCTCAAGACAAGCACCTAACTTCACCCCTAACGACCCAATTGCTTTCTTTTATAAGCCTGTAGGAGGTGGAAGAAGTCTAAATTAAGATGACACTCGAGTTCATGAGACTTGTGAATTTAATGCGTGAGTTCAAGTCAAGTATGTATTGCAACGCCGGATTTTAATGAATTTATGAGTGCTACAGAGTTGAAAAAAACGAAAAACTTAAGCGCTTAGAAATGGACATATGTGCGATTTATTTTGATAGGTTCCTCAAGTGCTTCAGCCTTTGATGAAGGTTGGCTGCATGATGAGGCTATTTCTGAGCTAATAGATGATACTCTATACAACTAAAAAGCTTTGGAACTTGAAGATCGGAGAAATTTACGTAGAGAAAGCTACTGATATTGCAACCCAAGTATTTATAATTTTTATAAGCACTGCAATCCAGATATAATTTGTCCACTTTGCACAAATCAACTCATTCATCAGGAGAGATGTATGACAGTTGTTTAATACCCGTCAGCAAATAATTTATCTTTTATTAGCGCATTAATCAGCAATAAAAGAAGCATTTCAAAAGATAAATCAATACTAGGGCTGGCAATTGGCATTCTGATGTGATGCTTGCATTGATTATCCGTGTCATTAAAAATCGATGAAACATCCGTGTCATTAAAAATCGATGAAAACATGTCAAATTATGTTGTGTTGTATCTAACTCGAATATTTCTCAATAAATTTGTGTCATGCTTGAGTGGTGTTCTCATGTAATGTGTCAACATTTGTTAGCCTTAAATTAAACTTTGAGGTCTCCTCTTCCTAGGGTGGTTGTCACAACTTCTCACCGTCAAAGCAGCTATCAGGACCAAGTAAAAATGTACAGAGATGTTAGTTATAAATATTTGTAGTATAATAAAAATATTAGAGAATAAGCATGCTTATTAATGAATGAAATTATGTTATGGATACCACTAGATAGGATAAAATTGATATACATGAAACGATATGAAAGACTTTAATAGGAGTATCTTTAATATTCGTTTCCATAACAAGTATAAGAATTACACCTATCAATATAGCAGTTGCAATTACTAAATTCGAAAAAAAAAATGAACGTGTCATGTGTGTGGAGACGATGTTGAATTTTAATTTTCATTAGACAAGCGTTCCCCATCATTTAATACAAATAGGGTTAAAAGAAAATAACCAAAATTTCATTAATTCGTAACAAAATTCGTACCCAAAAAGCCAAAAAGCAAGTGGACATAACCCAGTATTGATGCTCTGGATTTAGTCGCTAAATCATCCACCCGATTGAAAACTTTATCTTCATCTAAAATCAAGCAAGGTGAAAAAAAAAAAATTAAGAACCTATCATATTGGAGTGGGTCGTCTCAAGACATGACGTAATCAACCAACCAATATGATTAAGTGACGTCAAACCATGCTACGTACGTAGGGGGAATTGGTGGGGGTGTTGTCGTCTCCTACCACCAAATGCGTTTATATCTTTTAAATCAAGCAATTAAAAGGACGTAATAAGTCAAAACTAATTGAAAGCAATAATAGACTACTTTTTTTATATATTCTAACTACAGCTTCCTTGAATGTTTGAAGCTTGCATTGTTGCCTAAGTCATCTGGTTTTTCTTCGTTTTTTTTTTTTTTTTTTTTTTCGTTTTCTTCTTCATTGTTATATGAAGCTAATTTTAAATGTTGGCCACGAGGAAGAGGGTCATGCAATTTGAAGATGACTCTTTACGAGATCATCGGGTGGAATATTTGCGGGTGCAATTAAGAGAATTAATCATACATAGCTTATAGACATGCTTGGACTCCTATGCGAAGAAAGTAGTAGCAATTATTCTTTTTTCAAGAAACACCTTTTCAATCATTGGTGTGTGCTTTGTTGGGTGAATTGAACCCATTTCGTCTTCAGGGCAAGGGGAATTAATTACTTTTTATCTTATACTCTTGATGCGGATGACTTCTCTGACTGAATCTATTACTATAATTTTGTTTGGGGCTGTATGCCTTTTGTGATGAAAATCTGCCATTGTGTTGAAGCGTACTATAGCCGTGGATCTAATAATGAGTTGACATCTAATAATTAGTTGACAATTAACAGTATTCTGATCCACATTGATCGTTGATAAATTGAATTTGAGCGAATTTGATGTTTCCGAGCGATAAGCTATATCTTAGTTTTTATTTTTGTAGTATTTAAAAATAACCAAAGTTAAACAAGAGATTTACTTTTAAAAGATAGAGTAAGAAAAGTCATAACCAAAGGATTTTCCAAACACCCTTCGAGCCGAGATAGTTGACTCGTGTTATTTAGAAATACCAAAGAAACTGGAACTATAACACTGCATTCATAAAACGTGTCTAATATGTATTGAAAAGACAGAAAATTTTGCAAAAAGAGTTGCGGATGGTACCGCCAGTCAATGTTGCTTAGCACCCGGAAAAACCATCCGATCCCGCTAAACTCTTGAAGACCGTAACATAAGCATCATCATGGGTTATTATTGATATCTTGTTGCCGCAGCTGCCTTACAAATACAGAAGGCGATAGTTAAATATGGCGATATTCTCACTCAATAGCACCTTGGTTTTTTTCTGCTTTGATGAGGGCATCCCTCGATTCCATCACAGATAGGTAAGGTCTCATCTGATAAGCAGCGGAGGCTGCATTTGATCATCCATATTCCGTTTGGTCGAATTTGGTGAGACAAGAAATTCCCTATTATGTACCTAAGATCTTATTTCTAGAATGACCTAATATGAACATGGATTATCCTAGCGCCGTTTGGCGTGTTTGAAAGAACGGAAAAAACAAGAAACAGACTTCAATAGAGAACTCTAGCGAGAGAGAGAGAGAGAGAGAGAGAGAGAGAGAGGCCGAGGTTCGTGAAACAACATGTAATGGCATGAGAGCCTGAATGACGTACGTGGAGTTTGTTACAATGATCCAAGTCTACGTAGAAAAAAGTGACCACACGGGGACACACTAAATCAGAAGGGGAATATAAGAGTTTGATGGCAGGTCGTTTTAGGGTTAGATGGAAACATGGACCCCACTCGCGAGCATTCATCCGGTGCAAATGTCGGCTCTCACTCCCTTCCTGTACTCGTGTCTTGTCTCCCTGCCTCTCCCTCTCCCTCTCCCTCTCCCTCTCCCTCTCTCGTCGTTCTTTAAAACCCTACGCACAGGAGAGAGAAGAGAGAGTGAGTTGAGTTGAGTTGAGTTGAGTTCATTTATATATAACCCCCTCATTTAATTCTGTGCAAACAAAATCCCAGCACACCTTCAGAGAGAGGGAGAGAGAAAGAGGGGTTGCGAAAGCTTTTAACAAAATTAAAGTTAGCCAGTATATTTAACATGGGTCACCACTCATGCTGCAACCAGCAAAAGGTGAAGAGAGGGCTTTGGTCTCCTGAGGAAGACGAGAAGCTCATCAGATACATCACCACTCATGGCTATGGCTGTTGGAGCGAAGTCCCTGAGAAAGCTGGTCAGTGTTTGCTGTCTCTCTCTCTCTCTCTCTCTCTCTCTCTCTCAGGAATTTTTCTTCTCTTATGTTGGGCTTCATCAAACATGATTTATGGGTCTCGTCGTTCACCTTTTTTCAGGGCTTCAAAGATGTGGGAAGAGTTGTAGGTTGAGGTGGATAAATTATTTGAGGCCCGACATCAGGAGAGGCAGGTTCACTCCTGAGGAGGAGAAGTTGATCATCAGCCTCCATGGGGTCGTAGGCAACAGGTTCATCGTTTTCCTTCATCAGCACCATCATATCATCATCTCTTAATTTCTAAGATTCCTATTCATTCGTTTCCAAACCATACATCAAATCAATGGAAAACAACCCCCCCCCCCCAAAAAAAAAAAAAAAAAAAAAAAAAAAAAAAAAAAGATTACAAACCCTAATGTCGTCCTACCAAATTTACATCTCGAAATGCAAGCATATTGGCCTTTTGTTGGGAACCTTTCATGATTTTGGCGTTGTGTGTCATGGCTTTATTGCACGAGAGTCGAAATGGACAATTCTTTCCCCCATCACTATACAGTGGAGTCCTTGGAAACTTCCATGGAAATTGACTCGCCACTGAACTTTCTCAATACAAGCTTTTAATTTAAGTTTCCGTATTATATGTTGATTAAATACCTAGAAACCAGCTCAGAGTCAAATCTGTTCCAAGTAGCCTCTATCACCTACATTGTATGGGAGGAGTTAGAGGGACATATTCATAGGTTGAGACATAAGTTTCAGTCACATTTCGGCCCCACTAGTTACATTTTCTTCTCCCTTGTGATTCTAATCTACATATGCAACGCCATTAAAAAATAATGGATGAAATACAAGAAGAATTGAATTAGGTTGATTAGATAAACAAACAAAAAAACACTTCATTATGATAGTTTATGGTTCTCTCTCGCTCCACATGTTTGATTATGAAATGTTATCGATGCAGATGGGCTCATATTGCGAGCCACTTGCCTGGGAGAACAGACAACGAGATAAAAAATTACTGGAATTCATGGATCAAGAAGAAAATTCGAAAGCCTTCCCCAGCTTCTCTGACAAATGTTCCTCCCAGTACGTCTTCCGAGCACTCCCTTTTGAGCAACAGCTCAAATCAACTCAGCTGCGCAATGCCGGATTTAATGGCAGCGAAGATGCCTGTACAGGAAACCCTATTTTCTTCCCCTTGCCCTTTATTTATGTTCGATACTGCCTCGCTCGAAGGGCTCACAGAGAGTAACGAACAACAAGAGCTTTTCACTGAAGCAGTCACGGTGAATTCTGCCGGCACCTGGAACTTGAATCACCAGCAATTCCACACCACACTTCTGCCACCTCCCCCGCCTTATACAAGTGGAAGTGCGGATGCTAATTATTTGCCACCATTGATAGAAAATGTAGAGAACATGTTGAATATCGGAGCACAATCTAGTAACATCGACGAGGAAGGAGATCGAATAGCCCTAGAATGCTTTCAGAGGCAGGAGTTGAACGAATGGGTCGAATCCCACCAGTGCCCAAATTTTCTCTTGTGGGATAATGTGGAAGGGCCTTTCGGCGGAGAAGACTTTGTGCCGGCTTCATCAACTGCAGGAGCTTCTACTATGTCTTCCTTCCCTTCATCTCTCTAATCTCTCTCTCTCTCTCTCTCTCTCTCTCTCTCTCTCTCTCTCTCTCTCTGACGAAGAGTTCCCGAAAATGATGCTTGAGGCTTGAATTGAGTTTGGCTTTTGACTTTTGGTTATTCATTTTCTTCATTTCTTTCATGTCTGTTCAACTGAACTGAAGACGAATGTTTATGTAACTTGTGATTGATGAGGAAGGCATGCCACAAATGCATGCTATGTTTTGGACAATGAAAACAGAGAAGAATAAAAGCAACGCAACAGCGGCGGTTTGACCTTGATTTTGGTGAATGGTGGATTTTTTTTCTCATTCTTTGCGACTGGTTTTGGGTGGTACTGAATACTAGCTTTGTTTTGCACTCAATTGATTTTGTGGATAGTATTAAACCTTTCGGCATGATTAAACCCCGTGGATACACACAATATATCAACATTTATTAATAACTAGTTATTTTATGTTAAAAAGTCTAATTTAAAAAGACTCATTGAAACTCCATAAACAGAAAATATGTGATATCAAACTATGTAAATTTTCTTGAAATTCCTATGCATGTAGTACTATTTGATATAGATTATGCAATTCTATAATGTTACAAGCGGTCGACTCATAAGCTGTAATTTTTCGTGTTTGGTATTTCCTCTAGTTTGCAATAGGACTAAACCACATTTAACATGCTGAGGTCATCAGTCATCACCGTGCGTCACCTTCTCAATTGTGCATAACGATTACAGTCTTCACAGGATGAAAGCACAAGCAACTTCAAATAAGTAACTGTCTGTTACAGTAAGCTAGAAAATTTGTGTCGCCTTTGAGCAGCGTTATGTGTATATAACCCAAACATCAAATGTTTAATCGTCAATTATGCACTCTACAGTTAATCATATTCATGCTGCAATAAATTTCATCTGAATCAGACTCATGTGGATGGGCAAGCCCGAACCTTCCTCAACGCCTTGAATTTGGCGGGCGCCTTGCGCAAACCCATGCAATCTAAGGGTAGGGATTGTTCCGTGCTCTCCACCCGAGCGCCCCTAATCATCACAGCCATCTAAGTCTTGAGCTCTTTACATACTCGGAGCAGAACCGTCATTTGTTCTGAACCATGATGAGCGAAAACTCCGAAAGAGTTCGTAAACTTAGGAACTTTCACATGTCATGGTTTCTCCACAGCACACTGCTGTTCCATGATGTAGCAGAGGGGTTGGTTTCTTGGCTCCGGCAAGTATACGAAATGGAAATCTGCTGATAGCGACCCCGTGTTATTCAGACAGCAACTCCTAACTATGCAACTATTTTCCGATTGTATGCTTGAAAGATAAGATAAGAATGTGTGGGAAGCACTCTTTTGAAGTATCCGGACACTTCTTGTCCACGAAATATTCCCTGCAAAGCATGCATTATTATTTGGGAAGCAGAAAAAAACATGTCCTTTTCTCACGTTTCGATCGTGCCCAGATTTTTAAATAGTTTCCAAGTTGTGTTTGTGAAGTAATGCGTATGTATTACTTGATGTGATCCCCAGATGCGACGTACGTCCCAAATATGAAAAAAAATGGGGATTTGAACGAGAGAGACTCGGTTGCTCTCTTGCTTCTGTGTTACATTACAACATGGCAAATCCCTCCCTATGATATTTGAAATAATTTAATTTATTATCTCATCACAAGTGACCTCATCGACACATAAGGTGATTCTGTTTTAACTTATTTTTATTGACCAATAACCTTTTTTTTTGGCAATAATTATCCTCTTAAATTTACTTAATATCCCATTAGTTCTATTAATATTATATCCATCAATTTTCAAAGGTTTTTAATGTTATTATGATATTTATTATTTTTCTGCGATGTTAATATTTTAGAGAATTTATTCTTCCCTATTCTTTCTATTTTTTTTATTTTACAAAAAAATTGAGAGCAAAAAAAGAGATTCCCTTCAATATAGTCAGATGAAAATATGCTTTTACCCCTTAAAAGTCATTTACATTACACATGTTAATAATAATATAACCGCAGGCTTCACGGTTACAATGGAATAAAAATTTGGGAAAAATTTACTGGTTTAAGAGTTAAGAGGTAAATAACTGGTAAATGTGTGCTAACAATTGCGGCAAAGTTTAGGAAATTGTTAAGACTATATTTGGTGGACGGAATGTAGCCTCGGATATGATAACTTATATAAATATGGTGTTTAGAGTTACACGAACTTCAAGTATACCTAGATATAATCCGATAAAAAATTCCCACATAGAGGGTGGGATGTAGTCCAATAGGATAAGGATTTTAAAAAATAAAATGAAAAGAAAAGAGAAAATTGTATAAAAAGTCATAAACTAATTGTACTTTTATTAATTCAATCATAAACATTTTCTATTTAGCCAATTGAGTCTTAAACTATTTGACAGTTTGCCAATATAGCCTCACCAACTTGTGGCAAGACATGCCTTTGCCAAAGGCCAACAAGGGCTACCTCGCCAGCCTTGGAGCCCCGCTTGCCCCTACCAAATCAGCGAGGTAGAGCCACTCCCAAAGTTAGGGAAGTTGACCCTCGTCAGCCTCTAGCGAGGCTCAACCTTGCCAAATCTAGGGAGGGTGAACCTTGCCTAGGATTGGCAAGGTTGCCGTCGTTGGATCCCAACTAGGTCAATTGGCAGAGAAAAAAAAAAAAAAAGAAAAAAGACAATAAAGATCAAAAATTAAAAAAATTCATCCACGTTAATATTGACTGTGTTATGTAAAATGCTCAATATTTATATCAGTGATTTCAGGCAAAATTTGACCAAATGAACTATATTAACAAAGTTTCAAAAGATTTAAGATTCAATTGACAAAAATTAAAATATTTATGATTGAATTGATAAAAGTGTAATAGATTTATGATTTTTTGGATAATTTTTTCGAAAGAAAAATGTGAGCTAAGAGAGAGGGGAAAGACTCAATATAGAGAGAATTACATGCGAGCTTCTACTGTCGGAGAATGTTGAAGACTAACGCGCAACATCAGATCGAAGGTTGCCAATCTTAGAGGACCCTATATCTAGGGTTGCCTCAAATTGGGCCTCGAGCTCCTACGTTGGAGATTGCGACCACCGTTCGAGGTCTGAACCGCGAGCTCGCCTCTCTCGAAACTGGTGCGTGTCTATCATTGTCGAAACTATTGAACATACACAGAGATTTTGCAAGAGATAGTGTCGTCCAATGGCGACGGTGACGCCTGTGTGTCTTACCATTATCTTAATTCTGCTCTTTATTGCCTTCATTGGCATCTCCATTCTCACAATTGGGGGTGATACTAAATTTTGGCTAACGACAATCCTTCCTTTTCCATGTTCTTGTCTTGTTGAGTCATGTATGTGTAGGAATTGGCTCAAGTTGAAATTTTTCTAATGTGGGCTTGTTGCTGAATTGAGGGTTTGGTTTGATTTGGGTCTTTTAATAGGTGACCTACATAGAGTCCATCACCTCTATGCAAAAGAGAGAGAGCGAGAAGGAAGAGGCCGCAAAGGAAAAGTAAGGTAGGAAGAAGGGGAGATGTAGGGCTGGTCCAAGACGGTTCGGCCGAAAGAACTAAAAAAAATGAGTAAGATTGATGATTTGATTAGGAGGATGCTAAGATTTGCCTCATGAGTGACGCTGGCAAAAAGCCATGGTCTCTTGGACTCTTTGGAGAATTACACCCGAGTGACGTTATCATACATGTAGTGTGAAGACTAATAAGTGATCGACGATAATCAAGAGCGGACAGCTTTTTTGTTGCTTCTCTTATCATCTTATATCCATATTCAAACATATACCAAATGTCATTTGAGATATTACAAATTTCATTATTATCATATTTGACTAATATCTTATTTAACTAAAAAATTTCAGATAACCAAATGCAATCTAAGTAATACCCAAAAAGAAATTAAAAAGAAAAACTCCATAGAACTAAGGAAGCCCAGATGGACAATACCCATACTACCCCTCACCCTAAAACCCCCACCGGACCTATATCGATTTCCTTCCCTTGATTATTAATCTCTAGGGTTTTCTCCTGCAACAGCTGCACCTGTTTCTGCGGCAGAGCTCTTGGGTCTTCGTTCGTTGCTGCCGTCGCTTCCTGTGTAGACCGTTCTCTGCTCATCGCCAACATGGTACTCTCTATCTAGCCTTATTTCTGTGGATAACATGTGAAGGGATTCCTGGGTTTTGTGGGTTTTGTTGAATTGAAGTGTTGTTTCTGATTTGGGGAGCTCCATGGATGTACAGAACATCAGATTGCTCTTCCCCACCTGTTTTCTTGGCTTCTTAGGATGAATTGGGAAATCTCACTTCTTTGTTTTGTGTCGTCCTTTCGTGAATTTCTTTTCAGATTATTCCTGAGAAGAACCGCCGTGAGATCTCGAAGTACCTCTTCCAAGGTACGTTGCACATGGGCATGTGGTTATTTTGTGAGTACGATGATGTCTGCTGAGCATCCCACGTCGTCGTCATTCGTTTGTGATGCGTGGATCTTGCTTTCCGTTGAAATTTGCTTGTCTTGTAGTCGTGTGATCCTATATGTATTTGCCCGTTCTGCTGCTCCATAGTTGCAACTCCTTTCTGATTAGCGGATGACGGTTGGCCTCCTAATTAGCGTTTATCTGGATCTCATAGTTATGCAGTTTGTGTGGATATATATGTACGTGGCGATTAGATTCGTGGGTTTGTCTAGGGTGCGTGATTGTTCGTATGATATTGGAATTGGGTTTCTGATTAGTCCTTTCATAAGTGGATTTCACATCTTGATGGGCTCCTTTTCTTTCGTTTTTTTCCATTTCAGAGGGAGTTTGCTTTGCGAAGAAGGACTACAATCTCGCAAAGCACCCGGAAATAGATGTCCCAAACCTGCAGGTGATAAAGCTTATGCAGAGCTTCAAATCAAAGGAGTATGTAAAGGAGACGTTTGCTTGGATGCACTATTATTGGTATCTCACCAATGACGGGATTGAGTTTCTGAGAACCTACCTCAACCTTCCTTCTGAAATTGTCCCCGCCACCCTGAAGAAACAAGCTAAGCCACTTGGTCGGCCCTTGGGTGGTCCACCTGGTGATCGTCCCCGGTATGTGTACTACACAGTAAAGTTGTTAATATAACCTTTCATTAGTTTTGTCACTAAGGGGTTGATGGTGGACACTTAGGGTACACATGACCAAATTTCTAGAACAGAAATTCATTTCTGGTCAGAAATTGATTTCTCAATTTCTATTTCAGAAATTGAGAAGTTAAAAATTTTAGCTTATGATTTATTCTTCAAATTTATTTCTGGAATAGAAATCTGTTCCAGAAATAAAAAAATCAAATTGCATTACGAAACGGAATTTTGTTCCAAACCTATTCTGGAGAATAGAGAAACAGAAAAAAAATAGAGAAGTAGAAATTTTATCATGCGCGCCTAGAAACTATAGTACTATAACGAAATGTATTCGAGGGAAAGTTGGTGTGGTTTTCATTGATAACAAGGCAGTTTCATAAGGTTGTTTTGGACAAATGACTTGACTCCCTTTAGATGTTCAGCTACGAAGATATGATGTTAGAATGGAAATGTAGGGTTGAAGGATCTATTTTGCTGCCCAGTTAACAGGAGAAGGCTTAGTGATTGTTATTGTTGGCAGGAAGTTGTATATATAGTCATGCTTTTGGTTATCAGATTTCTGCATCTGTGGTTTCTCTAGAATCCTTGGCCAATCAGCCTTCTGTAAAGAGTGAACTGCGAACTCTGCTCCATAAGTTTCACATAATGAGATTTGCTTACTCTGCTTCATTTCTTACTGATTGATAACAGTGGCCCACCAAGATTTGAGGGAGAAAGACGATTTGGTGACCGTGAAGGTTATCGTGGAGGTCCTAGAGGACCTGGTGGTGAGTTCGGTGACAAGGGTGGAGCACCTGCTGACTACCGCCCTTCATTTGGGGTGAGATATTTCTTAAAGGCAACAATGAGATATTGCTTTTTCAGATTTCACATGTTATTATTACCTGAACCATGGTACTCCTTATGAATTTTTGTTATTTATTATATGAGCTTGGGTAGGGACTCTTAATGATGTAGATCTGCTGAATGCTTTTTGTGATAATATCTTTAGCCCATTGAGATTGTATGATGATATTCTGTGTCCCCTTGTTTTATTACATTGATAGTCCATGCAAAAGAGGTTGCCTTTGGACTGTGATTCTCTTGCCAGACTTTATTTGTCCATGTAATGTAATTAGGTTTGATGGGCTATGTATTTAATTAATATTTCTCTGGCAAGTATTTTTGAAAGGGAACAACAAAACATGCACACTTTATACTAGATCTTGTGGTTTTGGCACACTATTGCCGACAGGACTGCAGACTTTCCCCTGTTTGTTCTGCTTTCATCATTTTGTCATTAAGATGGGAAATCACGAACGATCGTTTTTATTAGGAGGAAGTAATAGCATTTTTACAAGTTAGGTATTTGTCTTCTATGTTGCCCATCCATGGAGAAACTTATGTCTTTTATTTTATTTTAAATTTCAGGGACCTGGTGGAAGACCAGGCTTCGGTCGTGGAGGTGGTGGATATGGTGCTGCATCAGCTAGCTCAGATTTGGCTTGAATGGTTGACAAGTTTAATAGCCATGAATTTTGTAGGGCGGTAATAGGAAGGGTGACTGAGTCAATGGGGTTGTTTTTCCTTATAGTTTCAAATTAGGTGTCTTTCAAGAGATTTTATACTTCTGTCCTTTTTGCTACTATACCAGCTCAGCCAACATTGTCTTTATAATCGTTGTTAACATCGTGTTTGTGACAAAGAAGTTAATAATTTATCCTGTTCGGTGCAGAAGTAGAAAATTCATCGTGCTGCATAATTTTCTTTTAGCTTAGGCTCTCTCTGGCTTTTTACCGTCTTGTGATATGATTAGTGTTTAAGTTCTTGACCTCTTACTTCATAACCGAGGTTTTTAACCCAACTTACTGACAAGTTTTTAGCTGTCATGCCTACATTATAAGTGATAGTTTGTGTCTATCTTGTGTCATTGTTAAATTAGCTGAAGTCTTTGATTGATATAACAGACGTTCAATCATCGAATTCATGTTTTGTTAGACAAACACGGGAGCACGTTCTCAAGAGATTGGACTTGGACTTGCAGTTTCTGTAATTTGATTTGGCATTGCGAGATGCAGGAGCTTTGATCCTCTAGCGAGGTTAAGAACATTTTAGGAATGAGTATCTTTTTGAAGTTTGATCGATAGAAAAGCATAATTTCACGCAAAATGGATAATATCTACTGTCACCAGTGCTTCCTTTTGTAAGCGCACACTTGAGCTTCAACCTCATCAATGGACAGTTTATCCTCCGGAAAATTACAAGCCGGAAGCTTCTCCGGCCCCTGATCTGGCAATGCATTGCATGGCGGAGGCACCACGCCGCTGGAAATTCCGCTGATGTCAGTGCAGTTCCACTGGAGTTTCTTCGGCTTCTGCGCCAAACCAATCGTCACATTCGATATACAAATCCCTGTGAATGGGTCCCCTGCGATCCCCTCCAGCCGAGCTGCCATCGTGACATTCTCAGCAACCATGTCGCGGTAGTTGATGTTCTGAATTAGTGGAATCGCATTAGGATCGTAGTTGTTGTCGGCGTGTGAGCCATAGTTTCCCGTCATCCAAAAGACCCACTTCATGGTTCTCATGGTCATTCCTTTCACATATATGTCCTTCACATACCCACCTCTTCCGATGGCTGTCTTGATTCTCACTCCAGACTCCGAATTGATTGCCAGGATATCTTCTGCCCTGACGTCTTCGATCCCTCCTGACATTTCGCTCCCCAAAGCGATCACTGCGCTGGTCGGGGAAATGCACGTGAGCCGTCTGATCACAAGCTGCTTTGTCGGCATCCCGTATGCGATGCCATACTCGTCCCACCCACTCTTGACGGCGACACAGTCATCCCCGGACACTATGTAACAGTCTTCTATTTTGGTGTTCGTGCAGGAGTCTGCATTATATGCAAACGGTTTCGGTGTCAGTGAAATGATGATTGTGAATGCTAATGACTTCTTCCCAATTTTCAAATGCTTACCTGGGTTGATCCCATCGGTGTTCGGCGAATTTGTCGGGGCAAGGATGGTGATGCCTTGAACAATCACATTGCTGCGCATCGCATTGCAAATAACAGATCAGCAAAATGACGAGTCTTAGTTTGACAAATACCAGAGGGACTGACGGTTTACAAGAGAGAACCTGCTATAGACAGGGTGAACATTCCATGATGGAGAGTTGAGCAAAGTAAGATTGGAGATCTGAACTTTATCAGAGTACATGATCTCGATGAGGTAAGGCCTTGTGTAATTGAGCTGTCCACCGCGAAACTTCCGCCACCAGAGCTCACCCTGACCATCGATCGTGCCATTATCCCCTAACCATAGTGAAGCAGGTCAGAGAAACTATAGCGCGTCACGTTATGTATGATCATCTGACAAGAGGTCTATGTTCCGTTTTGTACCCGTAATTACGATGTCGGTGAGATTGGTTCCGAATAGCAGACTCCCATACCTTCCGCCTACTGCGTCCCTTCCTCGCCCATAGGACGGCAATGGATCTATCAACGGCCAATCGCTTTCATCCTACATGACCAGTAAAACGTCCAATGAGCTACAGAGCAATACAACCCCAAGACTGATCTCGGTCAAACTACCGATGGTCTTTCACTTTCTTATGAGTTCATTATAGGACATTACTGTTTGCAGGCAAAATCGACGGCTAATCAGTAGAAGTGCTTCCCTTAATAAAGACATCAAAATCCCAGAAACACTGCATCTGTGGGAACATAGGCTACGACTGGGCTGGTATGGAATAACCAATCCCTTTCCTTCGCCCGGCGTGATATGGAGTGGGTGAAAATCCCACAGCTGATTAGCCATGCCTTCGGCACAGTTCCTAAACCAACTGGGCTAATCAGCTCCTAAACCCTATTCATGCTCTCTCCAATGTAACTCACTGCGTGAAGATAGAGCGGTTCGCACTCGACCCAAATGAAAGCATCAATGTTCAATAGCCTTCAGATTCCTTAACCTTGATTTGGACTGTGAATCACATCACATGGCAACAGAAAGGGACAGGATCATTTGTGTGTGGCTGAGAAGACCTAGCGATCTGCGCTTGACCCACATGACAGAATCAATATTCTATAGTCTTCCTATTCCTTAACTTTTGATTTGGACTGCGAGCTCAGCAGCTGGGCAAAGAGCGAAAAAAGCCAAAACAACTTTTCGCATGGCCAGAAAAGGGACAGGAACAGTTGTGTGTGGCTTGAGAATCAAAAACCAACCCGTGAACTAATTTTCAATATTTAATTACAACAGGATTCTGGTTTGTGGAAGTTCGGCAGCATCCAATTGCTGCACTTTTTTTAGTCACGGAAGAAGAATGTAGAAGTGCTTATAAGGGTCTTGCCTAAATTTCATCCCTACGTCCCTTGGATGGTCCATGTCCACTCAAACACGTTTCCAACTTCTTGCACGCCTAGCCTCTACCTGCATTTTCAGCCTTTTCTGCGTTCACGTACTGTTTCATTCTTTTCTACTGTGTTATTTAGAACTTAATATCGGAGAGGGAAAATTAAGATCTATTACAAGTTCCATTTTTTTTTTTTTTTTGTTACGATCGATTCATTTACAGTAATGTTCGCACCGGCAACCGCTGAAGTTAAAGCAACAAAATTGGTGAAGTTTCAAATAGGTTGTAAGCAAATTCACCAATGCTCAACTTTGCCGTCACATTACCCGAGTAATGAAATGACCCATATAGCATCTTTAGTTATACTTCATTTAAGTACCATCAAACATCCTGCCCTTTAAGATAATGATAACGATGATATTGATAATAGGCAAAACTCAGATTTGTTTGGGATTATAATATAAAAATCCCTATCCTAAGAACATGAAAACTCCAATCAATTTTCGTTCAAGAATTTTGGTCGGCGAGAGATTTTTCTGACCTGAGAAGCAAGAAGAACGGCATCTCTATGGAGATAGAGAGTGAAATGGCTGGTGAGGTTGAAGCTCCCGGTCAACCATCTTCCTGGAGGGACAAAAAGCTGAGACCCACCCTGGGCCTCGTACTGTCTCAGGTGATTGATGGCAGCCTGAAAAGCCATGGTGTTCAGCGTGATCCCATCTCCGACTCCTCCAAACTCTGTCACCGAGGCGCTGTATGCTCTGCAACTTATGGCGCTGTAGCGGATTGTGTCCAAGTGTCTTTTCCTTCTGCACTCGGCTCCAGTGGCGAACATCACCACAAGAATCACAATCGCTAGCGCTCTCTTCAGACCCTGAAACGTGTGACGGATCATGTTAGGCCCGAGAAACAATCGATGGGTTCTGAGCCTAGAAACCAGATTGTTATAGATTGCTCTGTTTTTGCCTGCTGGAATTTATGTGTTGAAGCAAATTGTAGGTGAGAAAGAATTTGATATGAGATGGTTTACCTCAACTTTTGCGCAGGGGTTCGGCAGAAGCTCCATTTTCACGGAGGAGGGCAGGTTCAAGATTAGTTCTGGTTTGTGCTTTGAATATTTTCATGTGAACTCATGAGCACGACATTTATATAGAGGAGCAGCAGATGACGAGGACCGGGTATTTTCGAAAAACCGCCTCTTGCTTGTGTCATGAATGGGGACAAGAAGGAAATTCCTACGTCATATTTAATAATTTCCCTTTTGGTCGTGAGAGAAACCATTTGATTTTTTTCTGCTGCAAATTGTTTAAGAATTTTCTCTGTTTTATTCGGGGGACAACTTTCTTTTTGGGTCGGCATGAACGCCTTCCTGAGCGCAGAGAATAAACAGAGGAGTTGGTAAAGATTCGTCAGTTCATTCTCTCAAGCTTTCTTTGAAAAAAAGAAAGAGAAAATATGGAAGAAAACAGAGGGCGGGCCCTGCTTGAGCGAAGTGACTTTTCAGAGAAACATCCCCAAATTTGCGAGATGGAAATGGGACAACGCAAAGACGATTCCAGAGGAGGATTCAACCTTAACATTTGCGAAATCCAGGGTCATGTGAAACTCCATTCGTACATATCCAAATAAGGAAATCCTTTCTAGGACGCCCTTGTCTTTCCTATGATTGAAAGATCATAGGATCAGTGAAACTAGCTTACGGACTCGAGGACTGTGTTTTAATTGCACGTTTTAACTGCCGGGTCCAATCTCCATGATAGCTATGTCTACCAGCTCAGTTTTGAACTCAAGAGATCCAAGTCAAAATAGTTTACAAAGCAGAGTCATGGTAATGGAGAGTGCACGTGGGGGGTTTCGTCACGGATCACACAGTATGAGCTCAGGGAGATACAAATCATGGCAACCCTTGTATATGCTTGCGTGCATCTCTATATCGATGCGTGTACAGGCTTGTCCACATGCTGATCATCCACATGGCTCGATGACGGACAATCATGGAGCGATAGTTTCTTAAGTCTACATGGTAAACTATGTGCACGAATGATGTTCGGGGACATGTTGGTCAAGCTCGAATTAGAATTATTATTATTATTTGGGGTCAGAAACAAATTAGAATTTAAGGGTTTCAAGTTTGGAAACTCTAAAAGAGGGAAAGAGAAAGTAAACAAGTTGGATGAGGGACAAAAGATCTGCCAATTAACATGAGTGAGTGGATGCTTGAAGATAAGATATTCCAAGGACCAAGATCCAATTTATAGATAGTGCAATGTGCACTAGAGAGTAATATAATAAAAGAAATGAGGAAATCAATAATTATATTGCCAATGGAGGATATAATACGGAATTAGGTTTGAGATATCCTTTAGTGATCACTGACCAGATTCATATTTGATTGTCAAGACTAAACAAGCTATTAATCATCCTGTCATTCAAGGTTATCAATCGATCTACATCTATAAAGTCGAGCAACACATAATAAAGGACGCTTCTTCATTGAATCAATATTTTCATTATCTTGGAGTTCAAATTTGGGGAAATGCTACATATACTAGGAAGTTCCATTATAACCATCTTAAGAATAGACGTGACAAGATTTGGTGGGTATTCAGACAGGTAGGACCCATGAATTAAATGATTGACTCTTTAACCCAATAGATAATTGCCAGGCCGCCTAATAATTAAGTTCCGATAAGGTTTTTTGTATGTGGTGTTGCTGTTGATTTTGAGCCATGAACCCCTCGAACTTCCTCTCTCTCTCTCTCTTCTCTCTCTTAGAGTAAGCAAGGACCTAGGCTATGTCGAATGTAGGGTGGGCGTCAAGAAAGGATTACTCTTAGGTTGCATTTGATCGTCCGAATTTCTAATTGGAATATGACTAAATAGAATAAAATATAAAATTCTAGGATTTTTTTTATATCATGCATTTATTTGATGAATCGCAATATTAAAGTCGAATATGTTCACATCATATCGTGTACTTTTTTTTTTGATATAATGACATATCATTATAAATGAACCTAAATTTATAAACGGATATGGTGAAAATCTCTCATAACATTATTCTTTAATTTATTTTATTTTATTTTTCCTCTTTTTTATTATTTTCTTTATTATTTCTTTTTTTTCCCTTTCATCATTCTTTAATAAAATTTATCAACTAGTAAACCGTACTAAGATACCTAAAATACAAAAACACCTAAAATATATAATAAATATAAATATTTAATTTATAGATTGAATGTTTATTATAAAATAGAATTAAAATTAAATATATAAATTAAAATAGGATTAACTAAACATATTTTTTTATTTTTAATTTCTTACATTAGAATTCAAATATTATTTATATTAAAATATAATTTCAATTTTGTTAATTTAATAAGATTTGTTATTCGAGAAAATAACTTTCATATTATGGACATTATAAATTATATCCACCTTTATCACATCTCCTCTGTGAGATAATTTTATCTTGTCTATATCCCCTTATATCCGATTTTATCTTGTCCTGAGTGAGCACCAAACGTAGAATATAATAAATCATATCTTATCCCGAATTTTATCTTGACTACCAAACGTAGCTTTATGTCATTCAAGTTGCTTCGCCCAACACAAGGCATCATTTTAATCTTTATAACTTCTTCTTCTTCTTCTTCTTTTAGTGGCCAAGGATTCGCCAAAGCATGCCCTTGTCGGCTTACACCGATTCGGGGTCTCACGGGCCTCTGCATTGGAAGTCCAACAGCGACTATACCTTGGGAGAAGTTGGCCTAGCAACCCACCACCAGGGCCCCCCACTTAAATCGCTAGCACCGTGGGATTCGAACTCTTAATCACATCGAAGTAGGGGAGAACGAATACTAGCGCGGCTGGCCACAAATGGGTTTAATCTTTATAAATTTTGATTTGTATCGAAACCTATGAGATTCTCTCTCTCCCTCTCTAAGTTTTAGCTTTTCCTTGCTTCATCAGCTTTTGAATTGGAGGGATTTGACCTAGATCTTTTCTCCCCTCCCTCTTTAATTGACTTTCCTTTTATTTTCTCTTGTTTTTTGCTATATTCTCCCGATCTAGATTTACATTTTAGAATTCTACTCTGTTGATCTTGTAAACTTGGGAGCTTTATCTTCTGATCTAGTTCTAGGTCTAGGAATTTTAATGAATAAGTACTCCACCGCTAGTGTTGATGATGTTCACAATAGTTTCAATATCATATACATATATATATATATATATATATATATATATTAATATTATTTTTTTTAATATTATTTTTTTCATTTTAATAGAAGTTGTGGCATTTCACACTTGCTAAAGGGCTCCCTCTCACTAGTGTTTAATCGGAACTTGTTCAACATATTTTTGTCGTTTGCATATGATGATGGTGTCAAGGACGCTAAACTAAGCGCACGCCATCAAAAGGCAAAACCGTAGTTGTAGTTGGAGATCCTACAGTGTACTCATCACTAATTTTGATGTGTGAGTCCGTGATCAACCGTCAATCATTTTACTTAGATGTGGTCATAAATCTATTCTCAAAGGATAAACGTGTGCTCACCTCTACTAATTTGCTATGATGAAATACCTCAATTTCTGGATTTTCGTTTATTTTGCAGCTTTATGGGCTTGCGGGCTTGCTTTATTGTAGTGATTTCTGAGATTTTTCTTTTTTTAAGATCTTTTCATGCATTATTTTTGTAATGAATGAAAATTTTCTTTGATTTAAATTAAAAAAAAAAAAAGAACGCTATCATTTTCAGTCCAACCTTGTGAATCATTCCTATGTATTTAGAGATATTTTATCCTCACTGAAAAGGGGGTCACGAGCACCCCCAAATGGTTGATCGGGACATGGGAGGGCGATGGAGGGTGGGGTCTCTATTCTATCACAGCACATCGTCGACACAAGGATGTCATTTGCCTCCTCGTGAGGCAATTTTGTATTTTTGGGTTGCTCGTTTGGCCCCATTTTCATGGACAAATCTTCACGGGACCGGAACTTCCTTGCTATTTTTATGCGAGCACGCGACTTTGCTTTATCATCGAGTCATCCAAGGGATCGAACATATGTTTACGTAAAGCTACCTCATCCCATTACCCAGGCAAATCATATATGTGTATGTGCCTTTCGTGTTGCTTTAACAAGTATGGTCCTTCTAAGTATATGCACTTCCCGAAAAGAGAGAGCACCAGCTACAAGCAATATATTTGGATGTTATCAAGGTGAAACCGATTCATAGGACAAAATTTGGAATTTTTGTGTTGTTAGAAAAAAACATTTATCAGCTCGTCTTGTTGGACAAAGCACTATAATCCGGAAGATGATTAATTAACAGAGAGATGCGAAGTGGACGCGGCATGTCAAATATGTGCAAATGGGTTGAGCATTATTTGACCGTAAAGTGTTTGGCTTTCTTAGAGAAAGTTGTCCATTGACTTGTCCGCGTTCATTGTTTATGCCGTACACTGTTCCTATTTTTCAACACGTGCTCGCTAAGACACGCCTTCAAAGATTATGGTCGAAGTATGACCTTGTCCTATTTTATGAAACATGTGCTTCTCTGGTGTAGTAATCCCTCTAGATGAGTCTTTCAGGCCTAACTTGTTCAACTTTGGCGGATTTATAGAGTCATAGTATGCGGGAGAAGTCCAAGCCCTAAGGGCATAAAAAATCAAGCTTGCCCACCAACTCTAAGGATTGTTCAAGCAGTATGCGGAGTCTTGTCGGTTTGAGTATAAAATGGAATACCTATGCTTGCGGATTCTCTTTTGGACTAACTCCAGGGATTGTGTATATAAACTTTTTTTCATTTCTAATGATACATTCTAATCGATAATACCGATGTCAAACGATATGGTCGGGATGGGGATGCAACATCCTGTGATCACTAATCTAGTGCTTAAAGTGCCCTGAACACTCCATGTTAGCCAAAAATGAAACGGATTGTAGAATAGATTTTAACTTCTCATATTTTTCTGCTTTCTGGTTTTAGTGCTTTCTTTCTTATTGGATCTACATGACTTGCACACTCCAAAGCCCATAGCTTCTTTTGGGATTTCATTGGGCCTAAGATGCTGTCGTTCTAAAGGAAAAATAGAATTAGAGTATATATGGCGATACATCAAAATCTGAAAAGTATAAGTAGGAATTTGAACTTTCAACCATAATTATTGATTTTTCTGATTTAGTTCTTTCATTGCATATGATGGTATCAATTTCACTTGTCATTTTTACAAAGAATAGTAGATTGCAGCTAATGTGGGAAGAACGAATTGGTTTAATGGATCCAATCATCATCAAGACTCGTGAAGATCTTTGATTCTACCCTTTAAATATCATTTGCAATATAGCATGCTATATTCAACTGGACACATATTTTGAAAGTACTAATCTCGTCATTTATATGTTTATGTTCATGTCAATATATTTAAAGTATCATAACTGAATAATCCATTAACTCATTTTTTTTTTCAATTTATATGTGATATGCTATTTTCTATCTGTTTATTTCCCTCTTTTTATGTAAACTCTGAAAGTTCATCTTGCGTTGCATTTTGATTGTATCTTCAGAAATGTCAAAAACATTTTAAGTTAAAATCAGCGGAAACATAAGCCTAGTGTTGTCAGAGCTCAAAACACCTTGTGTTCGATCTTAACATAAACAACATATGGAAGCACAACAATTTCAACATCCTCACTTTATGTATCCGCTCCCTTTTCCATCCTCTACTTCCTAAATCAAAAGTTTGCACTAGGCATTTTGCTAATTGACTTAACATAGCAATTTTGCTAATATAAGTTAAAATCTACTGCAAAAATGAGACTTCACGCTCGCTTTAGTTTCTTTCCCGCTTAAAGAATCAGCAAGATTAAAGCTCACAAACTTATAGGGGAGGAAGATTGAGACATGAAGAGCATACCATGCGAAAGAGCGGAAGTCTAGGGAAGTCTAGAAGGTTTCCCCTTTTGCAAAACTAGGGTCGTATGTTGGCCAACCTGCGAACGCCAAGGCGAAGTGGGATACGGTCCCTGCTCGGGGGCCCATGTCTTCATGGGTAAATTCAACTGAGCAAAAGGCCTAGAAATTTGTCAGACTTAAGCTCGCAGTCACAGAAGATGGGGGCTAGGAACACGGAGGGCTCAGGACGGCCTACTCTTTTAGGGTTTTCTTGGCGAGAGGTGTGGCCCGCACAGTTTTACCCCGACGGTACATCGTGCATTTTGACAAGAGAAAATGCAAGGAAGTAGTGCGCATCATATTCCCGCGTGTATGTACTCACACAGGCGGGCATTACATCAACTACCAGTGCCAGTGTGTATTTTGAGAGAGAGAGAGAGAGAGAGAGAGAGAGAGAGAGAGAGAGAGAGAGATGCATGTCTGGAATTAGAAGATGACCATCAACTGCTAGTATACTGGTTTATATTAATACCCACATTAAAAAGGTGACACACCTGCCTACAGGTACTGTACACTGTGGTTTTGTTCTTTTCTTTCATTCGTCTCCCCAATATGGTAAAGAAGGAAGCTTGGAGTCCTTTAGAGTAAAGAAATCACCAGATTGTCACAATTAACCATCAGATGGACATAAGCAGTGAGAACTGAGATGAAACTGAAAATCTTACATGGGGCCAAAGAAAAGAAGGAAATATTCATATAGAGATGAGTATGTAGAAAAGAGAAGGAGTGCTTGCAGAGGGAAAGTTCCATGCAACGCTTGGTACTTATTGTGCTTCTCATTTTTCATGAGAAGCAAAAGAATGGTGATAATCTTGCTGAAATTTCTATTGACTCGAGAATCAATTAGGATTCTTGAAGGTACCCACAAAAAGAATAAACTTAAGAAGAAAAAGGAAAGTAACAACTGGGTTGTGATTATTTCTGTCTGCCAACAGCAGATTTAAATATATCAAATGAAGCATGAAACCAAGAACTATCGGCACCCATGAACGAATCTCCAAAATCCAAAGTGCAATATTTTATGCATGACCATGAAGTAGTACACTAAAAATTCATCAGCTAGCATACAATTTTATTACATTGACATAAATCTGATATTTTATTTTATTTTTTGTGCATTAGGACTTTGAGATGAAGGATCGATGGAGCCAAACGTGAGATGAAACCCATCTTTTAAGACAGGAAAATGATCTAACGACCACGATTACTCAAATGAGGTATGTTTGCCTTCTTGAATTAAAAAGTGAAAGGTGGGGCACCCAAACTTAGTTTAGTTAAAGATGAGTGGCCTTAAAGAGAATACCAATTCGATGTATATCAACATTCAGACAATCATGCAATCTTACACCCAAACTCAGTTTAAGATGAGTGGTCTTAAAGAGAACACCAATTCGAAAAAGAAATGGCAAGTGTCGCTTTTAAATTTCTAAATTGGGAATTTGGAAAGAAAACGTCCCATAAAGGGAAACAACTCTTTGCATATCAAGATTCAGACACAATCATGCAATCTTACACCCACCATAGACTGAAGTGGTGAGCTACACAGGACAAAGCCAAATCATAGTAACAACAAGCTGAAACACCACATAAATAATCCACTCCTTACACTCAAATCCAACCCTTAAAGTTGCAAGATCCCCTTTTTTGGATTGTGTGGTTTGTTACAGAAATCGAAATACAACACTTACTATGTATTTCGGTTAAGGGATTGAGCATCAGTCACTTATCTCCAAATAAGTACCCAAGAGATGAATCTCCTCCCGGAACTGATTTGACCTGGGTCGATGGACGCTCCTGCAAGTAACTTCTTAAGAATGAGAAGAAGATATACATGAACTTGGGGCAGTACACAGTTGGACAAGAGAAAATCACTTACGGTGATGAAGTTCCCCGAGTTTTGGCCTTGAGCTCTGTGGTAATTGTTGGAAATGTTTGGCTTTCGATCATCAGAAGGAGAACGGCTGTCTTCATTCTTCTCTGCGATTTTATCAACAGGATGTGGTGGTGCGTTTGTCACGATCGTGTCAATTCCATACGGTGGTGGGTTTGCAGTCCGTGGAGTTGGAGGTGGAGGTGTTTGCTCGTCGGATCCGAAAAGGTAGCCTAGGGAACTTTGCCCTCCGCCATAGCTACTCCCTCTACTCATGGTCACCCTTTCAGATCTATTCTGCAAGTTTTATAGAACCAAAATGGAAGGAGGGGTGAAACCCTAATATATATAGACGGATTTAAAGTGGGTTTTCATATTTTCTTTTTGGTATATAAAGGTAATTATGTGTGTGCCCTTTTGGTAGTTGAGGAAAATGCAAGCTTCCGCTCTCATCTCCAATCTATTAGAGCAACAAAATGACATATTATCTACTGATTTACATCAGTAGAAGAGAACAACTAGCTAAACTTGTTAGGGCAAAAGTGCATATTTGTTGAGAGAAAGGGAGAAATTCTCTTATTGGTGATTTTCTTAGCAAGTTCTGTTTGTGCCGATCTTACATACGGTCAGAAATTGCGACGGATATGTATTGACACTAGTTTTTCTCTTCATGAGTGTATACGGATTGAGAACTGACCTCAATTTGATTGCAGCGAAGAGTTTTCCCTTTTTCCACTTGTATATTATATGCTGGAAAATATGATTTGCCTTCTATACCGTGATTATTTTGTTAACTGGACCATGTGTCGTTTGTGTTAATTTGAGCAAGTTTTCCAGAAGCAATGTAAGATCAAACACGTTGATACTTCACATAGGCTCAATATTATGTTTTTAACAAAAGACAATGAGCTATGGCTTAAAAAAAACAAAAATGCCAAAGACAATGAGTTCAATTAGTACTTACTATCAGGTAAAAATTCTTCATTGTTGGTGAAAAGCTCAAATGAGGGAAGTAAGTTATATATCATTGCTTGAGTGGACAACCGTCAACTAGTCCACACCATAATTAGAACATAAGCTGTTCCTAGCTCCTATTAGCTGGAGCCTGGAAATTATTCTTATTTTGTGAGCTTGACTTGCTATTCTCTCTTCAACTTTCAATAAATTTTGATTTAGTTTGTAGAACTTAAGTTAAATTCTCCCCAAACATAGCAGGAGGGTTTCGATTTAACATGAGAGACTGGGATTCTTATAGAGGTACATTTATATAATATAATATAATATAATATAATATAATATAATATAATATAATATAATATAATATAATATATATTTATTAGGTCAAGCTGAAATATTGGCATTTTTGACAGAATTGACTTGGAACCTGTTGGTTCACCAAGTAGAACAAGTTGGTTAATTGTCCTAATCAAATGGGCTCCATGATCAACTATTCAGAACAATATTAACCATAAAGTATGATTAGCTAGGTGGCTCTCGACAACAAGTTGTGACAAACTAGCCAGCGATGTCAATCAACGCTTCCTCGTAAGATCGCGTCAAACCCGAGATGCCAGCAGCAACCATTTGGTATGAAGACAGGAACCATAAGAAGTAGTTAAGTGGCATAGCCCATGGTCAGAATCTAATGAGTCCACATTGAAATGTCCACGAGATGCTACTAATCAATATCAACAATGCTTAAGTGGATTGGGGTGAACCATAATAATTTCAGGGTTCAGAGGGGGATTTCAATCAATTGGGGTTAAATGAAGATAATGGGTACCTTTAAGTGAGCGATTTATATTAAAAGGAGGAAAAAATTAGGCCAATTTGATGTTCGTGGGCCAATGGGTGGCATATTATCTTAAGAGAGAAAGTGAGAAAGAAATGGAGCTAGCTCAATTCAGATAAAGAATTAGTCCGGTGGGAAGGAATTTGGTAGGGCAAAATGACTTCATGAGAGTGGTTATCATGGGCATGGTTTGTCTGTCGCTTACATACTCAACAGGATCTTCATGATCCTTGACGATGCTCTTGAACAGTATGTGGCATTTCATCGAAAGTGGTGCTTATCAAAAAGTTGAAGCTCTCGAAAGGGGGTGATGATAGTAAACTAAATTAGGTAGAGGCATCTTTTCAGCTCAGATAATGGAAAGTAGTTCCATATGTGTTCAAAGCCATGAACCCCTGGAGGTCTAATCAGGGGTTTTAGTGCCCAGACATGCTTGAAGCATTGTGGTTTGGTGATGGGCCAAGAGACATAATGCCTATGGCCCTCAAGTGTCGTCTTGGATGTCAAGGTACCGTGTCTTTGATGGTACTCGACATGTAAAGAAGTGGACGAGCCTCAACCTTAGGTTTTTCCTTTGGTGGCCTTTTATAATTGAGCCTATATTCAGTCATTTCAAGAGAACGCCATTTGGATTAGACCTTGTTTTGTTTCCATTCATGAAGTGACAATTAGGGATCTTCTGAAAATGGTGAAAAACTTTACAGATCCTTTGTTTAAATAGATGAAAGTGGGGACTGATTAAACAATAAAAAATTTTAACAGGTTAATGAAGTTTTATTAAGCCAGCTCCTGAAATTTTCCAGTGTTAAGGCATAAATTGGGTCTTTGTCACCCATGAAAAGCAAATGAGAGGAGAGTACTATATATGCTTGGCATGATTGCATGGATCAATCATTTGATTGACAATTTTTCGAGGAAATTAATGGGAATTACCGTCAGTGCATGCTTAATTATATATATTTTGATTCTTACTCAGAATTATCATCTAGGATGAAGTGACAATAGACTATTTTCTTACGAATCTCTTAATATGGACATGAATGACCTGTCTTTGATTTGATCGAGAAGCTGACTTATGGACGCATGAAAGATGGCTCATGATGCTCTTGGCCATCACACTTAAAGGTCCTCTATGAGTACATCCATATGATACTATGGTTACGAAGCTCACAACGTCGGTGCGTGAGAGGTGTTTCTCTAGACAAATCAAGAATATAATGAGACCTATGAAGAAAAATGAAGTTGAATTTCAAACGTTGTATAAATAAAGATACCAAGAAAATGTAGGCAACAAATACTAGAATTTCTTTTATTCTGCATAGAAAATTGATTGTGAAGGGTGTATTCGTGCAAAAGAGATTAAGTTTTTCCTAAATTCTAATATGTAAAGATAGGCACTCGAACTTTTGGCCATTAAAAAAATTAGGAAAAAATTATCCAAAATGTCATAAACCTATGTTATGGCGGCCAATTCAATCATAAAATTTTTCAATTGTGTCAATTTTTTTTGTCAAATATGTACAAATTCAATCCTAAACATTTTAACAACTTGCCAATTTTATCTTAAATATTTCATTTGTGCTAATTTAGTCTTAAACATTTTAATGATTTGCTAATTTAGTCATAAACCTTTCACTAAATTGCCAATTTAGTTTTTTTAATTAATTTTGGTCAGGTATTGCAAATGTAGCGGTCTAGTCAGTGTTGGCTATCCTCATGGCACGACCGACACTAATGTAGACTTTTTTAAAAATCTTTTTTGATTTTTATTAAACTTTTTATTGATTTTTTCATCTTTTTACTTTATCTCTTTTTACGAAAGGTTAGCAAGACCATTGGCCATTGGCCAAGTGCCAGTGACCTCCACTAGCCACTAGGCAAGGACAATGCAAAGTTGGGCAAGCTCTAGGCAAGGGCCACAAAGCCCTCACTAGCCGTGAGTGAGAGTGCAAGCCTCACTGTGCCCAACGAGGGCGTTGCGGCCCTCCCTTGCCCTTACTCGGGTCGATTAGGGCTATGACGCCCTCGATGACCAGACAAGTGCCGCTACACTTGCCTGCTACCAGCAAGGGCTTCATGGCTCTGGCCTCATTGACCCTTGCTCAATGTCTAGTGGCCTCACTGTTCCTTTATAAAAAAAGAGGGTAAAATAGAAAATAAAAAACAAAATAAATCAATAAAAAATTCAAAAAAAAGTAAAAAAATTTAAACATTTTAGTGCCAGATCCGTCATGCAAAATTGCCAACATTAACTAGAGCAACATGTCAACGATAATCGGCCAAAACTATCCAAAAAGACTAAATTGGCAATTCGTTAAAAAAGTTTGAGACTAGTTTAGCAAATCATTAAAAAGGTTTACTACTAAATTGATACAATTGAAATGTTTATTATTGAATTGTTAAGTTATTAAAAGGTTTAGGATTAAATTGGCATAATTGAAAAGTTTGATATTGAAATAGCCACCATATAATATGTTTAGGACTTTTCTGAAAATTTTTCCAAAAAAACTGAAGACACCTTTAATGAAAGTAGTTAATAGTCTACCGTGATCACAATTGACAACTCTTAAAACTATAAAATTTCTTGAAATTATACAAATAGATATCCAAAAATAAAAGGCGGATGTTATATTTTCTTTTTTCTTTTTTTTCCGTATTATCCAATTTTCTATCCGAATGACCTTATATTAACCTCAGAAAATTTAACTTCTAATTTCCATCCATCGTCTTTGAGCATCAAATTTAAGTCGTTCAACGTGCTCTTTGTTGCAAAATTCAAGATGACACTTGTCCCGGCGGTATCTGGACTTCCAGTGAGCAGAGTACACATAATCACCTCTCTGAATTACCTGTTGCAAACTTGTCCAAAAAAAAAAAAAATGAATTACCTGTTGCAAATGCACCTACCATCCACTGACTGCCATGGAGAACATTTTAATAACAGACAGCAGAGCATAATCATGGGAAGATCAATCCACAGGATCTGTTAACGTGGCAATTCGTTAGTGGCCAATAATCTTTAGCCGGGGACCTCAGGAACAAGGATTAGACAATTGAAAAGAAGGTAGGGCAAATCGACATGGATATCTGGTGAAAAGAGGTAGAAAAGGAAGTGAATAAAGAGAAAGTTGAGATGATGGTGGTGGGGATCAAATGGAAAGGAGAGCATGACTGGCAAGCAGCACTCGAGACCTACACGTAGTCCTCACTTGCTACTTCCTTTTTATGCGCACATTTTTCCAAATTCAAGAGCATAATCCATAAGGGTGCATCAAATCAGCTGTCAAGATGGGGCAAAAGAAAGAAGAAAAAGAAGAGAAATTGCCAACCTTCAATTGGAAATAATGAAGAAGCAGAACATCAGTAATCTGGTGTTCTCATCAGGTCTGGTGAGAAGAGAGAATAAAGGCAAACATTGTCTATGTTATGGAGATTTGGTTGCAAAGATATGTTAAACTGATCCCATGAGTCAATTATTTTAGGGGATTAGTTTTCATTGATGGCTGAAACATAGAATTACTTCCAAGCCGAGCCAAACATGCAAAGTGATTCTTGATTGTACTAACAGGAGACTCGGGTAAATTATTAAAAAAGTATTAAATTTGTTACATTTACGTCAATTTAGTTATAAATCTTTAATTTGGCCAATTTAATCATAAATATTTTGATAATTTATCTATTCAGTCCATCTAATTAATTTTGACAAGAAATCGCTGATGTCGATATAACTATCCTAAATTGGCACTGCCAATGTCAACGTATAACAATTTTAATGATTTTTTTTATTTTTTTTAAAATTTTTTTATTGTAGCAAGCGAGGGTCGTCGGCCATAGGCGAGGATCACATCCCTTGCCTAGGCCACCACCGATCACAAGAGAGGGTCACCATATTAGTACTAGGGTACCGCGTAGGACAGTTGATATCTACATTAGTGATTTCTGATTAAAATTAACTTAATAAAATGAATTAACAAATTATCAAAAATTTTTAGATTGAATTAGTAATGTGTGAACAAAATCATATTATTGGCTCAATAATCTTATTCCCGTACTGCGTCATGAATTTTCACAGCCGTGATGCTGATCGAACCCAAATGAATTGATGAGGAAGTGTCCCGAACGCGCGGATAATAAGAATCTCGATTGACTTTGGATGACTAATTATTACCTAATCTGAAAGAAAGTCACCTGAAATAATAGAAAGTTGCTCCAAAAAATCCCTATTTACCCAGGACGACATCTACATTGGACTATCCTTAGTCCATCAAGTGGCCGACAAGTGCATTTTAGCCCATGAAGTCTGGCTGAATGTCAGAAATTTGCAGGTGTGTAGGCCACGACGTGTCACTTTCTCTTTAGAATGCATCCTACTCCTAGTCTACCGAAGCCCAACCATTTTATCCGTCCCCCGGGAAAAGAGTAGAGAATCGATCTATGGACTATGCCCATGAAATGAGGAATAATCAAGAAATTAAAGAATTATAGTTGGGCTTGCATGAAGTAGTGCTTCCATGATAATGGAACTTGCAGAGAATTATACTTGGGCTTTATGTATGGGTTATAATATGATAACATGGATGATTGACGGATCCTAATCACCAGATCTATAGGGAATAATTGCCAGCTACTTTTTGCAATGAGTTCTTACATATAAACATGCAATCGACGGGCCCCATTCATCATCAGGTTAAATTTTCATTCGCATGGCTCGATTGCTTATGAATTAAGAGAAATGATTGTATAATAGTAATTAGCCTATTATTAGAATAACAATCTATTCTAAATTTAAAAAAAATCAAATAATAAATAATTATAATTTGTTGTGATGTCCACTCCTTCAAAAATTTGTAACTCATAACAAATTGTTATTTTTATAGTATCCCAAAAATCATTATGCTAGCAAAGTCTATAATTAATCATGTCTAGACTTCCTTTTAAATTTGAGAAATGCACCATCTTCTCATAAATTGATTTTTGTACGTATGTTGAGGACCATTAATAAAGAAATTATGATTGAGGTCAATTAACAATGTAAAGAGTAGTAAAGCACTATATCATGGAACGAGTCATGTACACCATGAATAAGATCTCCATCTTTGTAAGTCTCAATTGAGTGAAAAATTATGCAGAAACTGTCATTATTATTGTCACGTGGATCTCCGCATAAACTCAATCATTTCACTTTAAAATCCACTCGAGGATGATGATGGCCAATTAAATTATTAAATTTGACTTCCGATCGTGAGTAGATGGATTCCAATATGCCTTGGAACTTCAAGGACTTTACGATTATTGAATTACTAAAGACAAGGAAATTGCATAAAATATTAGTGAGTTAGAACAGATGGTTACATAGGTGGAGGTTATGCTTGCTTAATGACTGAAACTGAACATGAACTTTTAACTGATATAACTTGAATGCCTAAAAAAGTAAAACAACTTATACAATATGTGTGAAATGATTTTTACAAACAAAGATGAACATTAAAATCAGGAATCCAAATCTAAGTTGAAATTCAAATTTATATCAGGCAATACATGATCTAATCTTCGTTTTCTTGGAGTCAAGATATGATGTTCTGCTGCTGGTTTTTTGTGATGTCTTGGACCGTTAGTCCTTTTCTTTTTCCTTTTATTCAACCTATATCTTTAGGGTAATTCGATAATACATTATGATCGTCCTCCACAAGTATATCTTACTATATTGACTTACATACTACTCTTAACGATAATTTGTAACTGCTTCACGACTCCTTACTTACTGTTATCCCTTAGTCGATGAATCTTCCATTACTCGGTCGTTCACTTCTCTATCCATGCTTCGAGGTCAACCGATCGTCACTACATGCTGTGTGCTTTGCTTTAACTCTGTCCATTGGCAACCCAATGATTTATGGGTTCATTAGACATTCCATTGGTGGGGTGACGAGCTCATCGACATTTCCATTGATTGGGTCTTATAGCTTAAGTATTTTGTCATGATCTGATTTGGGCCATCAGCTTTTTTACCATTGGGCCCATAGAGCACCTTCCAAACAATGAATAATGTACAGGGTCCAATCGGGCTTTCTATTACGCGAACCGGTATATGATGCTTACAAATATTGATCAAGTCATAAACCTCCACTAAGTTTACTTGAACTTTTCATTATAAAAGTCCACCAGAAAATATGGAGTACTCCATTTCTAATCTCACGGATCCGGATGAAATTCTGATGACACGAATTTCATGGTTAAATCTGTGATGTCAATTACCTATTTTACTAGCATTTTATCATGGTCAAATGTGTGAATTAGTAGTTTTATCTTATCTCTCTCATGTTCCCATATTAAAAATAAAATTTATTTTAACCTATGATAACCTTTTAAAAGGATTTCGAATCTTGAAGTAATTTTCTCACTCCATATATACTTACCCAATTTCTTCACATCGTGTTATGAATAATTTCTTTCCATCAAATGTACACATTTAGGTCGTTTCACTTTTTATATTTTTTTGACAAATGGTGTGTTGCTGTTTAGACATAATTTCATTAGGCTAAATTGTTGGTTGTATGGATGGAATAAGAACATTGTAAGGTGTCTCTACCTCGATGGTCCTCATTTTTCTATTTCAAACAATTAGAAGGTTCCGTTTGTTTTTTTTTTTTTTTTTTGAAAAATAGATGATTTTAAAAGTATTTTATTAAAAATAATCACTTGTATGACTCAAAATAATTAGTTAATGAAAATTATTTTCATTATTGATATCTAAATATTTTTGTGAACGATTTAAATATATGTCATCTATTCATTTTAGTAAGTGATTTAAGCGATAATTTTTAGAAAAATATTTTCTAAATCATTCATTTTTGTAAAATAAAAATAGTCTTTGATGTGCTTGCGTCCTCTTGGGCCATGTCTTATGTGTACATGTGTAAACTGACAAATTTGTTGCAAACTGCGCTTGTCTATCTTGGGATAGGCTTGAAATTATCTTTTCATTTGTGTTGATATAGTTTTATTGATAGATTAAAATTATAATGTTTGTCATTTAACCATTTCCTCTATGTTTGAAATCATTATGATTTCCAAGAATTTATTCCATCATACTTAGTTTGTTTTCCTCAATCCCTGCTTCGCTGGAATTTATTTGACAATGAGATATCTTTCACAAAAATTCGCTTTTCCATTTTATTAAGAGGAGACGGGTTTTGTGGCAATTTCAGACAGGAGTTGTATCAATGAAACACAAGGAACGAATAAGCTTCAACGGAATTTAATATGAAACCCAATGACGTAAAAAGCTTTACCGGAATTTAATCAACGGCAAAGTGTGATAACAAAAAAGATACAACGCCATAGTTTAATTGACGATGAAGATCTGAAAACTACAATTAAGACACATGCCAAAATTTAATCGATGATGAGATATTTAAAACTTTGACTAAAGTATGAAAATTGAAAGATAATAGGTTTTTTTGTTGATTGATTGGGGGCTTACAAAGAGTACAATGTGACTATTTAAAGCTTACAATCGTTGGTTACAAACTATTAATAAATTTAAATAAATAAATAACTTCATAATTTATTACATGAAGTTATATTATCCATAAGAAGCTAATTCATCTAAAAGAGCCTCAAATATCCGAAAATATTGATATTGGGTAGTTACATGTCAATGTCAATGACTTTGTTCCAATGATCGATAACTTTCTCAGAGGTCGATGCTCTTCAACATGTCAACTCTTATCTAAAAGAGCTTGTCTATCCAAAAATACCTAGATATTCCTTGGTTATTGATGCTCTTAGTTATCGATGCTTTTCAACACTTATCTAAAAGGGCTAGTCGTGCCTTGTAGGATAACCAATGTTTACGTTAGTGATTTCCGGCCAAAATTGGTAGGATGAACTTAACTGGTAAAACATGAAAATGTTTAAGATTTAATTGACAAAATTAAAATATTAGGAATAAATTGATAAAAATGCAATAAATTTAAGAGTTTTTGGGCAATATTCCTAGAATAGAAGATACGTGAAATTTCCATTAATAATGACCAAATTCATTTTTAGGAGAGCTATACCTCAAAAGGACTACTTTTATTTTTTTTTTATCGGTCATAACATATTCTTACTCTAACCCTCACTCTCAAACTTTTATCTCACCTTCTTATAGGACATGAGAATCAAAACTCATACCTGAAATTAAATCGTCTACACTTCAATCCCCCTAAGAAGATGGGAATTTGAAGCCCCCACCTCTTCCATGAGAGAATGGTGACCATTGGGGCAAACCTCAATGGTTTCACAAGGACTTTTGAGTGGTGTTTTTACTTGATGGAAAAAGTAATGAATTTGTGGGACTTTAGTCAGTAACAAATTTCCAATTAAAAAGAAAAAAGGTGTAACAAATTCATTCTACTTAAAAGTAATGTAGTATCTTCAATGTTGGTTCATTTTGTTAGTGAACTTTCCCTTGTTCAATCATTGATTCAATATGCTCTCTCCTTTCGCCATTTGAAAAGCATGTCAAGAATGACACTTTAACTGAAGTTCAAATCTACTATCAAATCTACTTGAGTGAAACCCGCTGACTTGTTCAAAGTAGACCTGTCTCTCGCAAAAGTACTCAATTTATGATCATCTAGAGGTAGTTCTTTATCAATGAATTACATGTAAAAACTCGCTCCATTAGATGCAAAACTTTTGAGATGCTGCAAAAATTATTAAGAGATTACAAGATTCATTAGTAAATCAAACCCCAATTGAATCGTTCACGTTGTTGATATAATAGTTATTTCATTTTTCACGTGTTGCTGATTTGGTTTTTCAGTTATTAGAGTTAGTGGAGTCATGTATGTTGGTTATCCTAGTTTTTAGGTATTAGTGGGTTAAGTACTTTATGCAGAACATTGGTAGTTATGGTGTGTTTTACGTTATGTATTTTGTCTTTTGTAAAAGACTTGGTTGTTCTATACGTAAGATGAAGTTTCAGCCTCATATCTCCTCCCTTTAGCAATTTAACAGTGGTATTAGAGCCTGAGAGAAACATGAGAGAGTTTTAAAAAAAAAAAAAAAAAACTTTCATGAGAAAATTGCAGTAGCAATATTTCCAATGGCCACCAACAATTTTGTTCAACCAGTAATTCCACGCTTTGATGGTCACTATGACCATTGGAGCATGCTGATAGAGAATTTTTTACGATCAAAAGAGTATTGGTTGGTTGTCGAATCTGGAATTCAAGAGCCACCGGTAGGCATAGCTTTGACAGATCCCCAGAAAGCATAAATGGAAGCTAGAAAGTTGAAGGACCTGAAGGCAAAAAATTATTTTTTTCAGGCTATCGATCGTCCCATCTTGGAGACTATTCTTTGCAAAGAAATTATTAGGATATTTGGGATTCTATGAAGAAGAAATATTAAGGCTCTGTTAGAGTGAAGCGTGCACAGCTTCAAGCCATAAAAAAAGATTTTGAGACATTAGCGATGAAAGATGGAGAATCTGTCACTAGTTATTGTGCCAGAACAATAGAGTTCAGCAACAAGATGCGATTCCATGGCGAGAAGATGGACGATGTCACCATTGTGGAGAAGATTTTGCGTTCCTTGACACCAAAGTTTAATTATGTTGTCTGCTCAATTGAAGAGTTGAAAGACATAAATGTGCCCCCTCTTGATGAATTGCAAAGCTCCTTATTGGTCCATGAACAGAAGTTCAATAGTAGAAGAGCAAGCGTTGAAGGCTTCTACCAATACTCATTCCAACAATTTCAGAGGAAGGGGTAGAAGTAGAGGTAGAGGAAGGGGAGATCGAGGAATGGAGATGTTGGCAGGAATTTCAAAGCCAATAATGACCAATTTTGAAGGCAAAGGCAGAGGACGGGATCCTAACAAATTCAAGGTAGAGTGTTTTAAATGTCATAAATTTGGTCATTATGCATCTGAATATTATACTAGGCTGCCTAATAATAAAGAAAAAGGCAAAGAGTTCAAATTTTATTGAAGAAAATGAAGCAGAAACGTTGTTGATAGCTGTTCAAGATGAAAAGGAGCGCGAGTCAGATATTTGATATGTGGATACAAGCTGCAGTAACCATATGAGTGAAAGTAAGTCTTCTTTTTCTCATCTAATTGAAGATTTTCATTCCACTGTGAGTTTTGGGGATCATTCTACTGTGAAAGTGATGGAAAAATGTGATATTAAGATAACAACCAAGAATGGTTGAGTGGAAACGATCTCTAATGTGTTGTATGTTCCTAACTTGAAAAGTAACCTATTGAGTGTTGGCCAATTATAAGAAAAGGGTTATGTAATCACTATTCAGAGGGGTGTCTGTGAAATTTATGATTCTGTTAGAGGTGCTATTGCAGTTGTTCCTATGAGTTCAAATAGATTGTTTCCATTAAAGATTGAAAATATGCAATCTTATTTGATGGCTGAAAAGAAAGATCCCTCATGGCTATGGCATTTTTGCTATGGTCACTTGAGTTTTGGTGGATTGAAGACCCTCCAACAGAAAAACATGGTGACAGGTCTTCTTCAAATTACTGTTCATTCCTAAGTCTGCGAAGAATGTGTTGTTAGTAAACAGCATCGTTCTCAATTTTCAAAAGAAAAATCATGGAGAGCAAAGGATGTTTTGCAGCTGGTGCATTCGAACATTTGCAGTCCTATAAACCCATCTTCTAATGGAGGTAAAAGATACTTAATTACCTTCATTGATGATTTTTCAAGAAAAATTTGGGTTTATTTTTTACAGGAAAAATTAGAAGCTTTCCCCACATTTAAAAGCTTCAAAGCTCGTGTTGAAAATGAAGCAGGAAAGACCATTAAGACTTTTCAAACAGATCGTGGTGGTGAATATTGCTCAAAAGAATTTAAAGTTTTTTGTGTAGAACATGGCATTCGAAGAGAGCTTACTACTGCATATACACCACAGCAGAATGGTGTATCTAAGAGGAAAAATAGAACAATTCTCAACATAGTGAGAAGTTTATTAGCAAGAGGAAGAGTTTTAAAGACTTTCTGGCCAGAAGCAGTAAATTTGAGTATTCATGTTTTGAACAGAAGTCCAACTTTTGCTATTCAGAATATGACACCTGAAAAGGCTTGGAGTGGGAGAAGACTGGCTGTTGATCACTTCAGAATCTTTGGATGCATCGCATATGCCCATGTCCTGGATGTGAAAAGGAAGAAACTTGATGATAAAGCTGAAAAATGTGTCTTTCTTGATGTAAGTGAAGCATCAAAAGCATATAAATTATTCAATCCACTAACAAAGAAGATTGTGACTAGCAAAGATGTTGTTTTCGATGAAGAGAACACTTGGAATTGGAATAAGCAGCAGCCTACCCAAGTTCTTTATGACAATGATGCTGAACAAGAGCAAATTCCAGTACCTTGTATGCCCCAAAATTCATCAAATACGACTTCTACAGTTGCTAAAATTTCACCAACAGGTGTTGAAGTCAATGAAGAAGAAGCCCAATCTCTTCGCCACATTAAAAGAAAGCCCGTTTGGATGGAAGATTATGAGATAACTAGAATTAGAGATTCAATTACTCACTTTGTCTTATTTTCAAACTATAACCCTACAACTTTTGAGAGTGCTGTCAAAGAAGAAAAATGGCGAAAAGCAATGGATGATGAAATTAATGCCATCGAAAGAAATAATACTTAGGAGCTATCTGATCTTCCGGATGAACAAAAAACAATTGGTGTAAAGTGAGTCTTTAAAACAAAACTAAAAAAAATGGTGAAGTTGACAAATATAAAGCATGTTTGGTAGCCAAGGGATACAAGCAGCAATATGGGATCGATTATACAGGGGTTTTTTCTCCAGTTGCGAGACATGACACGATCAAATTGGTGGTTGCATTGGCTGCACATAATTCTTGGCCTATTTTCCAACTAGATGTCAAATCGGTATTCTTGCATGGGTACTTGGAGGAACAAGTATTTGTTGAGCAGCCCCCTAGTTATGTCAAGATTGGAAATGAGCATAAAGTTTATAAATTGAAGAAAGCTCTTTCTGAGCTAAAACAAGCCCCTCGGGCTTGGTATAGTCGCATTGAAACTTATTTTTTTAAAGTTGGTTTTTCAAAATGTCCTTATGAGCATATGCTTTTTGTCAAGATTGGAGATAAATGGAAAATGCTTATTGTATGCTTGTATGTTGACGATATTATATTTACTGGAAATTGTGATGGCATGTTTGAAGAATTCAAGAAATCTATGATGGATGAGTTTGACATGTCTGATCTTGGTATGATGCATTACTTCATTGGTATAGAAGTGGTACAATCAAATGATGGGATTTTTATTTCTCAAAAGAAATATGCGGGAGAAATTTTGGACAGGTTTCAGATAAAGGATTGTAATATTGTAAACACTCCAGTTGAGTTTGGCTTAAAGTTATACAAAGATTATGAAGGGAGGAAGGTTTACAGCACACTTTATAAACAAATTGTGGGCAGTTTGATGTATTTAATTGCAACAAGACCAGACATAATGTATTATGTAAGTTTAATCAATAGATATATGGAGAATCCTACACAAATGCATTTGTTAGCTACCAAGAGAATCCTTCGTTACTTGCAAGGAACAACAAACTTTGGGCTATTTTACAAGGAGGGTCAAAAGTCCAGTTTGTTGGGATTTACTGATAGTGACTATGCAAGAGATCAAGATGATAGGAGGAGCACTTCGGGTTATGCTTTTATGTTTGGGACAAGTGCTATTTCGTGGTCATCCAAGAAGCAACCAATTGTCACATTGTCAAGTACAAAAGCTAAATTTGTTGCTGCAACAGCTAGTGCTTGTCAAGCTATTTGGCTAAGGAGAATTCTTGAGAAGCTACAATTCAAGCAAGCGGGACCTACTAAAATTTTTTGTGACAATAACTCAGCATAAAACTCTCCAAGAATCCGATGTTACATGGAAGAAGCAAGCACATTGATGTGAAGTTTTATTTCTTGAGAGATTTTAGCAATGATGGAACAATTGATCTAATCTATGCAGGAGTGAAGATCAAATTGCTAATATGTTCACCAAGGCCCTCAAGATGGAGTCATTTGTGAAGCTCAGAAGGTTACTAGATATTTGCACGGTGAAAAAAGTCAAGGCTTTAAACTGAATGTTAGCAAACATTAGTTTAAGGGAGGGATTGTTGATATAATAGTTATTTCATTTTTCACGTGTTTCTGATTTGATTTTTTAGTTATTAGAGTTAGTGGAGTCATGGGTATTGGTTATCCTAGTTTTTATGTGTTAATGGGGTAAGTGCTTTATGCAAAACATGGGTAGTTATGGTGTGTTTTACATTATGTATTTTGTCTTTTGTAAAAGACTTGGTTGTTTTGTACGTAAGATGAAGTTTCAGCCTTATCTCTCCTCCCGTTAACAATTTAACACACGTTCCACACATTAATTGTGCTTCAATTCATATTGTACAATCAAACTGAAAACGTGCCTTCAATATGTTTTCTTTGATTTCACCAAGGATTTCTTCAAAAAGTACTAACTTGGAGTTGGAACTAACAATATTTTTAATCTGTTAGATTGAACCGAGTCATAGTATAAGCTTCATGTCACAATCAGAAGAGTCACGAGAGTGCAACATTTTCAAAATCAAGCTTCTATTTTTTCGGTACAAAAGAGATCGACAATTTACAGTAACTTTCTTCATAACATGGGGTATCCATCCATGCGCTAATGCCTCCAAAGACGCATTAGCAGATATAACTAAACAAAACGAAGTTGCTGATAAAAGGAACTGTTTCGTCTATTAACCAGAAAAGGAAGTCGGCGCTTTTGAACGAAGGACGAGCGAAAGAAAACAATCCCCTCTGCATTTATTTGCTGCGATCGTCATATAGATCTATCTCAAGTACGACCACTGCATCCTAATCTTTGCACTGGTCGATGCATGTAGGATCCTTAAGTTCATCGATGTCAAAAAGATAAAAGAAAGTTAAATTTGGATGAGGGGATATGATGTTCTCTAATTAAGCCCGCGAGATTGATATTCATGAACTTATATGTGAAGGAAAATTATAGTCGATGCCTTCTCGAGGAAGCGAATTCACATATAATATATAAATAAGAGCATGACGCCAAGGGGAGAGCACGTGAGAAAGCCTTAGGAAAATATGTTGGAAAAGACTCGGAATGTGTTATACAATCCTTCCGCAAACCAAGTTCCAAGACCCATCTCATACCTACCTCTCTGTCTCCCTGTCTCTCTCTCTCTCTCTCTCTCTCTCTCTCTCTCTCTAGCGGATATATATATCTTGGTCTCAACTTTCAGTTGAACATAGAATCATTCATTGAAGCTCTCGCTCTGAATTTTGAGCTCTGAGTCAATGGCTATTGGAATTTCACCATCCACTTCGTCCTCCACCGCCAACATAGCTTCCCTTTCTGGTCGAAGACCTTTCCCCTCTCTAAAGCCCAATCAGACCCGAATAGTCCCTTTCTCTCTCGCGATTCACCTGCAAAGACATGACCGCTCCGCCGAAAACAAGAACCGGAGACTCTGCATGGTGATGAACACAGAAACAGAGCAAGCGCCTGCAGAGAACGAGGACCGCGTGATCATCCCGCGCGTCACCGAGAAGCTCGCCAGGAAACGGCTCGAAAGGCACACGTACCTCGTTGCGGCGATCATGTCGAGCCTTGGGATAAGCTCGATGGCAGCCATGTCCGTTTATTACCGGTTCTCATGGCAAATGGAGGTGATCATAAATAAAGTTTCATGATCCCAAGCAAATATGATACTCTGTTTTGTTTATGTAATTATTTCTTCAAAAGGAGGTTCTGAATCATAGTATGCCTTTTCTTTTTCCGCACAGGGTGGGGATTTTCCAATTCTGGAAATGTTTGGGACTTTCGCTCTCTCTGTGGGGGCCGCGGTAAGTAGTTGAAAGCTTGACGTTGTTTCTCTTTTGGTGCAATTACCCTTCTCTCTACATCAGGTGGTAAAATACGTTTGTCATTTTGCCACAACCAAAATTCATTTTGTTAAAAAAAATTTCAGGTTGGTATGGAGTTTTGGGCAAGATGGGCTCATAGAGAACTTTGGCATGCCTCTCTGTGGCACATGCACGAGGTGGGTCAATTTGGCCATGAGAATATGCAAAGCAGAGTACTCTGTTTTTCTTCTGTCTCGAACTTGACATTCATCATGGAGGTCACCCATTTTGTTCTTTCTCTTTTGTTCCGTTTGGCAGTCTCACCATCGTCCGAGAGATGGCCCTTTCGAGCTCAACGACGTTTTCGTGATCATCAACGCTATTCCCGCAATAGCTCTGCTCTCTTACGGATTCTTGAACAGGGGTTTGCTTCCGGGACTCTGTTTTGGTGCGGTAAGCCTCGCCATGTCACCTCCCATGTCACTTTCCCATGTCCCCTTCCAAGAACTTCCCATTCGGCCATCCGACACGTTTACACCGACTTTGCATAATTTTAATCTGATTTATTCTGAATGATAAAAGTTGCTTTTCCTTTTTCTTTGGGGTTGGTTGAAATGGACTTTGAATTTGCAGGGTCTAGGGATTACAACGTTCGGGATGGCCTACATGTTCGTGCACGATGGATTAGTGCATCGGCGGTTCCCGGTAGGGCCAATTGCAAACGTGCCCTACTTGAGAAAAGTTGCTGCCGCTCACCAAGTAAATTTTCATTGAATTTTCAGATAATCCAATTCTTCTGTTACCTTAATGAATCGTCGGATGATTTGCTTTATCTTTTCTTCTGCTTTTCGATTGTGTCGATAGCTTCATCACTCGGATAAGTTCGAAGGGGTGCCGTATGGACTGTTCTTGGGAGCGAAGGTAGGCCTGAGTTTCTTGCTTTGCTTGCTGGAGATGCAAATCGAGCGAATGAAGTAATTCCAAAGTGCAAAGGATCAAAGAAGATATGATTTTGTTTCCCTCTTGTTTGAGCAGGAACTGGAAGAGGTGGGAGGCAAGGAAGAGTTGGAAAAGGAGATCAAGAAGCGGACCAAGATGTCCAAAGCTTCAAATGGATCATAGGATCCATTCATTGTAATTATGTCCATCAAAGAGAAAGTAAAAAAGAAAAGCACAAAAGAATTTATGCTTTATTTAATGATTTTGGGAGCTAGAAGGTCATTTTTCTCCATCAATTTCTTATAGTGGGTGCACCCAACTTTCTTGTGGCGGATCCAGATAAAAATTGCTTCGGACCAGATAGAAATTGCTTTATAGAATACAGGTGCATGTGCATCATGCGTGTTCATTTTACGTGTCGATTTGGCTAACGTGCCTCTTTTGAAAAAATTGAGAAAAAGACAGAAATATGAGAGACAAAGAGAGACAGAGAGAGAGAACTAATTTCCTTTTGGCTCTTGCGATTGGTCAACTACTGGTGGTCATTTATTTTGCATAATTTAATCTCCCTATGTTAACCCTGTCTACAGGAGAAAAGACTTGATGTCTCTTCCACATAAGTTAATTTATAATAAAGGAAAGGAATATCAAGACTTTATTGAAGCTGATATATACGCTACTTGCTTTGTCCAAATTAATACCAAACTAAAAATTTGTCAACCACTTTGGTGAATTCGATTTTATTGTATAAAAAAAGAAGCCTTGTTGACCAGTTCTTTAACGACACTAGCTAAGATTAGTAAAAATGGTAAAAGCACGCATCAAAGATAAAATTGGAAAAACATGTATCTCAAGACGGTAATATTTTTCTAATAGAATTGGATACAAGTTTAAGGTGCCATTAATGACTCTTGGCACTTGGGTGTACTTTTTCAACATTGTCCAATTTAAAAATCTTTTTCAGAGCATGACTGTCCGGGGTTTCTGGCATTTACATTCATCCTCGAGCAAAAGAGAAACCGATGCGTACTTGAGATTTGGGTCTCTCAATAACCCTCATGAGGGAGTCATTTTTTAAGATTATATAAAAGAAATTAAAATGAGTTCGGTACTTGTCTAATGAGATTAAGTATTTGACGTTTGATTTGAATTTCAAAGTATATTAATACGTAATATTTCATTGGATTCTTAGAAAATAGCGCGTGCAGCATTTCAAAGGAGTAAAAGCGACCTCTCCAAAATACCTTCCGATAACGAAAGAGGACCGAAAGAGGAATAAAAGAGGTCAATCAAGATTATCTAATCGATCATAATTTGGTCCGACCTTGGGGGGATTCTCATCTCACTAATCTTTGACCTTTGACTCCTGGCTATGAATAGATGATCACACTTTGATGAACCGACTTGATGCTAATCATTAGCTTCGGAAACCTTTAACTATTGACCGATTCCAAAAAAATATCGAAGACCTAAATCATCCATCAGCTATTAGTGTTTCAACGCGTCGCCAAGGAAGGCCCCGCAAATCCGACCCCGCCAGCATCTCAAAGCGATTAGGCTAAACGAGCTGAATCGACCCCGTCTCGAAGCGCGCCACGATGCATGAATCTGCAAATTCA